>VDFB02000015.1:419190881-419623505 GCA_007258455.2 Sequoia sempervirens
ACCCTAAACCCTTAAATCCTAAACCCTTGTACACCCCCTACCCTTTATGTCACTCCCACTCCGCCCCCTCTCTCTGAAGTCTCTCCCTCCTACCCCCTCTCCCTCTCTCCCCTCTACCCTTAACCCTTAAATCCTACCCTTTATCTCTTTTCCACTCCCCCCTCTCTCCTCTATCCCCTACACTTAAGTATATTATATCTTATAATTTAAAAAAATATAATTTACATTTATATTAATATTAAATATTATAAAATACAATGAGCAAAAGAAAGAAATATATATTTAATAAAGGGGGTTTGACCGAACACCTTTATCATGTTTGACCGAACCCTCTTTAAATGTATTTTTTTATTATATGTAAAATGTGTTTGGTCAAATAGGCCTTTGGTCGAACCCCCATTTGACTAAACATTTGATTTTTGTTTGCTGACAATTGTTCGACCGAATCCCCTTATTTTCACCTCCACCCTCTCAGGCACCAAAATTGCTTAGAATTTTGCACTTCGAAGCTTGATTTGAGAATGAAAATGGAGGAGATTTCAGAACCCCAACTGTATAAGGTTTCCCTCAAAATGAGCTATCCAACAAATATAATTTTAATATGTTTTGATTTTATTATCTATTTGTTTTTAAAGTTTTATTAAATATAGGGTTTTCACCGAAAGCGAAACTATCTATTCTGCACATGTGGAAAAATAGAAGATTATCAAAAAAAAAAATTGAAAAATATGAGTGCACTAGATATTGGAGTCCTTGATCCAACAAAAAAAAGAAGGAAATTTTGATACATACAATAAAAGTTATGCGTATGCATTATGTCTGAATTGTAATTGGTTTGACTTTCAAAATTGATTAAATAAAAAATATTCAATAAAAAACTATCTAACCAAGTGGAAGCACTAGATATCGAAGTTACAAATTTAAATTCGAAAGAATTATAATTTTATCTTTCAAGGAAAAGAAGTTATGAATTATACGGTGTGAGTCACTTTTTAAAAATGCTATTTTTTGAAAAAAACCAGTTTTCGTGGGAGATGGAAAAAAGAGTGCAATTTGATTCCAAAATTTTTGAAAAAAATATGTTTAGAATCTACAGACAAAATGTGACGAGACTCTAATTTGCATCATGTTCAAATTCCTCACGGTTTAACCGCTATAGGTGCCCGAATGTGAAGATTTAGTTAAAAAAATAAAAATTCAGTGTCCAGTTTGGCCAAAAATTGTAAACCACTATTGTGGGATCGTCCGTTGGTAAATTGGATTCTAGTTAGGTGACTATATTTGAGAGCAGTTTGAAGAATTCTTTCTAGTTCAAGACCTGTTTTCAAAGAATAACTTTTACATAATGTATTGTTTAATTTTATCTTGTTAGTTTGTTTAATATTGTAATGTTAAGAGGGGTGTTGGAATATATGCTCCAACATAACTATAGATGTGTCAATAAGAAACTGTCAAGATGTCTTCAATTTAATTTTTTTTGTCAATTCATTGTCCATAATCTTTGGTTTTCTATCCTTCTAACTACAACTAGCAGAGAAGCTTGACTGATAGAAAAAGACTTTTAACAGCAGATTAAGTAACCAATCTTGCAATCTCTGGCGTGATGCAACGTGAAGTGTGCAGGCCATTCTTACCCACTAGTCAGTAACAAAGACAACCCAATTCAAAAATTGAATAAGCAATACAACCCAGCCACAACTGTCTTAAAAATGCATCTTCCACAAATGGCCAGGCTGTCGGAACATGCCCTCCAAAGGATCAAAACATATAGAGGATGAGACAGGTGGGCAGGCTAAGAAATGTGTCATTCCAGCGCTCCCAGCTTAGACTTTAGAAGAGATTGCCCAGGCTGACATGTGTAAAGAGCATAAACTGTTTGTCAATTTCCTTATTAATCTATGTTGAATAAAGAAACACGGCCATTAATGAACTTTCAAAGTAGATTTGAGAAAATGTAGGTAGTTTGTTGGAATTAATAATATTTGCCCATCGCAAAAAAATGTTTTATCTTTGTTCTAGGTTTGTTAATAGCAAAGAACGTAACATCTCAAATCATTTTTTAATAACATAAATTCGAACATCAATATTGTTTAATCTGATTGTTGAAAATTGTTATTATAGTTCTAATCTTCAAACGTAAAGTAGAAGATAATATTAATAGAATGAATGAAAGAATACAATATAATGTACAGTGATCTTAATAATATAACAAGTGAAGATGTCTTTAAAATTTTATGCTGTAAGAATACAAATATCATGTTGTGAAAATAAAAGTAATTAAATTTATTTAGATATTTAAAATTTAAATTGTCTATTCTTGATATTTTTTCATAATTATTGGGAGTTGACTCTGATACAAGATTAAAGAAGAGATGAATTCAAATCAATGTATTCTAAAATGTTCAAAATATTATTAAAAAAAATTATATAGAATGATTTCTACTTGATAAAAAAAATGATATAAGCTGAAGACCAATTTCAAAATCCCAAAGGGGCATGCCATATGCACATTTATGTATATATGTGAGCTCTTAAAAGTTAATTTCAAAAATTCAACTCTAAATGTGTCTAACCAAAAATATCAAATTAGTTGAACAAAATCTTGGCCATTTGATAAAAATGAAACAAAAATTACATCTTCTATGTATACATATATTTGAAATAGAATAAATTGTCTATCATTACGTTCACAATCTAAAACAAAAATTACTTACAAAGGAAGACATAGTTTAAGAAAGTAGAAATTAGACATTAAAAAAAGATTGCTTTGTTGTCCTTGTGAACATATGAAAAATACATATAATCTACCTTAGAAGGTCAATTCAATGGCTATGAATTGTTATAGTGTTTTACAATTATTCTGTTATGGTTGACTAATTATTTTGAAAAGGAGTGCTAAAATGGTTAATTTGTTGTAGCATACCTTAAAAGAAGATATCAATACAAGAAATGGACACATTATGTAAGGCAACATGGATGGAATGCTAAGAAATTGAAATTAGTTCTTTCAAATAAAAATCTTTATAAATTATATAATCATCTACGGTCATAGAAATTATGGTTGCCCCTATTAATAATGATATCATGTTACATGGTTTCACTATTCTCACTTGAAATGTGCATTTTAGTCAACAAGATTATTTATTTTCTCATTTAGCTCATATGCAATGTATTAGTCTTTTTTACTTCTTTGGTATTAATTGAATCATACCCAATAATAGAGTGATAGTCACATGATAACTATTATGTAGTTTCCAACTTTGAAACAATTATACACAAACCATTATTTGTTCATTCAATGGTAGTGTAGTATTTTCTTTGTTGGAAGCTGAAATACGTAATATCCCAAGTGAAAAGCATATGTTTTAAACTTATCTAATCAAAGTGAAGCATGCAATGTGTCAAATACATGTCGATAGTCTTGATGACTAACACATAAACATGTATGACAAATATTGTTGCTCTTATATTTTAGGTGAATTAAGAAAATGAACTCGTAATTCATTTTCCATTAAATTGGAAAGAGCTTCTATGCATTTGGTTTTTCAAGTGTTTCCATGGTCACCCATGAATTAATCCCTGAAGAATATTGGAGTCCAAGAGAATTTGTTTAATGATGAACTTAAAATTGTCATAAAAGTGGTTGTTATCCATTGCAAGTGATCTATTGCAATCATTGGTAAGAGCATCAAAGCTTATTTTTCTTCTCATGCTTGAACTTGTAGAGATTGAAAATAATCTCTTTTGTTAGTGGCTTTCTTTAACTAATACCATGCTAATAGTTTTAAATCATTTATTCTTCCATTGTAGTAAGTTTTAGGTTGTTGTGACACACCAAAATGTATTGTAATACCTTGTAGAAGCCATAATAAAGACCAAATTTTTTCCCAAAATATGTATAAGCAAACTCAAATCATAAATATATCAAATTAAAAGTGTGATATGCTAGTGGAAATGCACCCTAACAAAAAATTGATCTTGTACTAGAGAAGAAAAATCAAAATTTCAATTGCAGCCTCTTAGGAAAACTACAATTTGTCTATTTATAGTAATAATCCTACTATCTCTTCATTTTCATGTAAATTTACCTATTTTTTTTTTTTATGAGAATACAAATACTAGTGATTGTATCATTCCATGCCCATTTCTATAGTGCCAACCTTCATTCAACCTTAATGATCAAGCTTATTTTGCCACCATCAACACTACCAATATAATCCCTATTACCTTGATCATGCTACACCTACTTTGCCAATTCATGTTGAAAATCATTGTCTTCTTCAATTCTTCAAGAAGCCATTTAATATTCCAATCACTTGTCATTGGACATATTGAGATCCAAAATGAAAATGCTACTACAAAGAATGCATATGCAACTATAATTTCACTAGATTGAATCATCTACAAATTTCTTCCTTTCTCGAATCCTAATAATCATAACAAAAAAATTAGTGACAACATCATTGACCATGATATTTAGCCTTTCATATACAAATACTACTCATACTTTTCACATGATTAATCAACTCCTAATGTAGAAAAGTTAATAGACACAAAGAATCAATTTCCATCAATAGGCTTAGATTTTTTTTTTGTGGTGGGGAGGGGGGCATGTTTTAAATCATAATAATTGACTGTAATAATTCTATCAAAGACTTGGTTATGTTAGTTGATATCCTACACTAATTAATGCTGAAATAAATGATTATATTAATGAAAGATATTGTTGTAAATAATAACATCTCAAATAATTTTGGGTGTCAATTACAATGGTTTACAATTGATTGGGATGGTTGCACTTGAAGTTGCCCATGATTTTAATTATTGATCAATAAAATAATGATAAGAATATCCTTATAATCTATATTTGGAACCATATTTAATTTTCATTACATATTATTTACATGTCACATAATTATCTTGAATATCTACACTATCACTATTTAGGCCACAAGCTTCTATATTGTTTTGTATTCAAAAAATTAACTATAGTCCACATGCTAGTGGGCTCATAGATAAGGAGTATAAGAACATTTGTATTTGTGGCTAAAAGAAAAATAGTTGAAAGTTGGAACTTTGAAAATCTTTGAAGGATAGCTATAAATGAATAAAATGGTAGATGAATTAGTGTAACCACCATCAAAAGTAGACAACAATAAATTGGAGTACAATAAAATAAAATTTTCAACTAGTAGAGTTCTTCTTAACCCCACTATGGTGGTTTCTCTAGTGGCTTATGTTTCATGGCAATAGGTATTGGTCCAACGAGCCTTGGGAATTCTCTTGAATATTTTTGGTGGTGCAAAGTTTCCACTCCCATTTCTAGGCTTCTCACCCATAGAGGCTCTTCCATTTGACCTATTTTTATTAGCTCATCCATGACTGATAATGCAAGCTTTGCAACATTAAATGTTTCAATGCTAAATTGTACCAACGATTGATGGTTTCTCGATTCATTGATAGAAGGAAATGAAGTTGAATGCAGTTCACCCAAATCGATTGAACCTTCTACAACATCCAAAGAAGAATTGAGCATGGATATTAGGGGAGAGTTGGATCTACCATACATATTTACCATAGAAGCATGAAACCAAAAAACTAATGGTGATATATTAGTGCTTTTTGAGCTTCCATAGTCCATTCCAAATACAAAGAATTCTTCTGAAAAATCAGTGATAGAAACTTTTTCATTAGCGTTTTGGATGACACTGCATGATCTGTCATTAGGAAAACAATCTATAAGGGAAGAGCACCAACAACCCTCATAGTTCCAATAACCATTTAGTGATACATGCTAATTAAAATCCCATTTAAAAATTCCAACTTGGTACCAAATTTTTTCCACTTTATATCTAGTAGCTACAAAAAATAGTGCTTCATTGGATCAATTGTGCATATATATTGGACCAATAGGGCATTATTATTGGGGAATTTGTGCATAATTGTGCATATGTATTGGATCAATTGTACAAATTTTGTGATGGTCAAAGCGAGCAGGTATGGGGATAATAAAGAATATGTATCAAGTGACACTTTGAAATGGGTACTTTTTGACCTTTCCTCCCTTAATAGTTTATACATCATGTGTTGTTACTACCCATAAGTCACAATTTTTATTATAATTAGTTAAGTCACATACAAAGACAATAAAAAAAATCATTGAAATCTAATTTATCCTTTAAGATATGTGTATGCACAAAATTAGCTCTAATGACTACTGATGTGATACATGCGGCATAGTACATACTTGTGACAGATGTAATTAGTGAAACTTGAAGTTGTTCTATTTGTTTGAGTAAAAGACTACCTGGGTGGCTAAGATATGGAGTAAGAGAAGTGTTTCTGACTGAAATGACTTTCAACAATAGGCTGAGATACTGAGTGCAGTGAAGGGGAAGTAGAAAATATTGCAATTCCTAGCTTAAGCACTACTAGTGTAGGCATGATGCAAGGTGAAGAATAAATAATTCTTACCCACCAGTCAATAAATTTAAAATTAAATAACAAAGACAACCCAGTTCAAAAATTAAAGTAGCACAACCTAGCCACAACTATATCTTAAAAATGCATCTTCCATACATGTTTAGCTTGATGGTGCTGGAATAAAGTCACACCTAGATGAAAGATGGACTAATCATAAAGGAGCTAGTAGTTTGGTGGTAGTAAACTCCAGGAGCATATGGAAGGTCCTATGTTTCATTTTTAATTGATCAATGAAAAGTTCAATGTGGCATCAGAGTCCGACTAGGCTAGGAGCTCTAAACACCTATAGAGTGGCATAAGCACTTGATTGTTGGAAATAAGCCACACCTAGTGTTAGAACTGTAAAATATTGAAAATTTTATAGTTATTTATACATATGAGTTTCCAAAATAGTCCTCACCATAAGCACAAAAATCCTCTTTTCATAATATTTTTGCTCATACTTTGTTATGTGGTCCTATAGAAATCCATCTAGCCCTGAATATTTCATTGTATAATCCATATTGGCGAGAGAAGGTCAGGGTCTCCCTGATCCATAATGCATTTTTTACTAATGTATATCTATTGTAGTCTATCGGAAAGAATTCAGGGATGTCACACCGATCGGAATTCATCTACAAGCACATATCGGTAGAACACAATTCATTGTCTCGGCAACAAAAAAGTCATATCGGCAAGAAAATTATCATTGGAATAAGTCATAACGAAATCATATATGTCTTACTGACCGACACACAAGCAAAAATACCGGCTAGACTAAAATTCATCAGAGTGAAGTCTTATTGAATGCATTAGGTCTTGCCGACAAAGCATAAGGGGACTTTATCAATGGGTGTCGAGATGAAGTTATGTAGTCTTGCCGACTCATATGTCTCACCGAATGTTGTTTTATCGGTGGGAAAGTAAATATGTCTCAGCAACCATAAAACATATCAAATAATATATCTCGGTGAGACACCACATAATCTATAGAACATCTCCTCGACTCAAAATGTCACGGAAATATACATAAGACCAAGAGGATAGCTATCGATGAGACTCTAAATATTGATGAGACTGCGGGACATTATAGAGATATTCAATTTGCAATAGTCGATAAGACTTCAAGGTGTTAGGGAGACTACAGGATGTTTTGACGAAAGGTTTAATGAAAGTTACAAAAGGATATCGCCCCAGATTTGAAAATGTCTCACGGATAATACATTTGATGTGACATTGTGAGTTTCAAAAAAAACTTCACTCTTGCTTCAGCTGACACATTAATGGCGTGAAAGAACATAACAAGGAGAATTCGATTGGATACATTAGTGTGGAATTGCTAGCGGAAGAATTGGAGAGGTGAACAAAGAACCAGGGCATTCCTTCAGTTTGAAGGATTCAAGCAAATACAATAAGTTATTGCGCCTTAACTCCTCTAGTTTTACCTTTTGTAATTTTAAGGAAATGGAGTCTCCCAGCTTAGGAAAATTGAAAGGTAGAAAGCATGGTGAAAGCAGTCAACCGAAAGGAAAGAAGTAGAAAACTGAGACAAAACATGAGGGAACTGAGTGAAGACTAAATCAAGACCTCATTGACTAGTTACCTGGCTCTGGACCTAAAGCCAGACGATCTGCTGAGCTTAGGGCAGAAATGGATAAACTGGATGATAAATGTAAATTCATGGGAGATGTTTGGACTCCAATAAGGGGGTATGAATTGTTTAATTTTCACTATCATTGGAGAAATCATTTTGAACTAGTATGCAACCCATGGAAGCTTAATTTGGGAAAGTTGGTGTGCCCTAATGTATTTGTAAATGCAAAATTGATAAAATTGTTAGCGGTTCATTATAATTTAAAAATCAAAGCTATATGTGACCCATTCGGGAAACCACAAATACATTTATCAAACGATGCAATAAGGGAGGTTTTCAATTTGGAAGGTGTTTGCAATGGAAAGATCATTTGTGAAGAATTGGAAAAGGAGTTTTGGAGAATGGATACAATTTATAAGGGTTGGAGGTTGCCAATTCACAGGACTAGACAAGGGGGGAAACCAATTCCTTTATAGGATAGTGATGGACCTCCTTTTCATGTTGACCTATTTGAACCTTATATGAAGTACACATATTTCTTAATGGGCTAGGTATTGGGAATGGATGTCCCAAATATATGTCAATTGTTCCTATGTTGATTTCAGCAGATATCCAGTACCACAACTCTAGGCCATTTGACTATGCCTCATACATTTTTAAGGGGCTTGATTCAGGATTGATGGCAATAAAGGGTGGAGCATCTATCTTTCATCTCAGGCATTATCCACTGTTGATGCATATAGTGTTATATTTTGGATAGGAGATGGGATTGTGGCCCCGAGAGATGAGAATCTTTCAATTTGACAAGGAAGATGCAACATTACCTATTCAATTATGGACTGTTGTCTGGGACAGTAGGTTTGCCAATTCTAGTTTTGTTCATTTTGAAGAATATTTTGTAAATACATTGTACAGATTGTACAATCATTCATGTGATTATTCTTTATTTGAAGAGATAAAGAGATTTCTTCAGCAAAAGGATTTCAATGGGCCAATTGATCATAATTGGGGAGACTGGTATTGTTTGGAGGGAGCTACTATGATTAGCATTTATGGGTTTGAAGATGCCCCATTCATTTTTCCAAAGACAGTCCCGAACATAATTGCATATTTGGAAATTGTCAGACAGATGGATTATTCCAGTGTTATGAATCTTAGTTCCTTTGGGAAGCAGGCTTTCATGCCTAGAACATTATGCTTTGGTGATTTTACTATGTTGGCCAAGAAAGGATATAATTTGATCCTCAATAAACTGTTGCAGTACAATATGAAGAGAGGACCACCCAGAAAGAACTTTGACCCAGAAGGGTATATTCATTTTGCTAGAACAAGGATAAACTTTGGAGGGTATCAACATGTGCCCTATCACTTTGATGATATGATTCAGAATTTGGACGAGGAAGAAGCAAAGATGGTGGTTGAAAGATATAATCAAAGGTCAACTGCAGAGTTGTTATCTTTTGGGGAGGAGGCATCTGAGGATAATATGCCACAAGGCCAATCAAGTAAAATATCTAGATTAAGAACTCAACATTATACTTTCCCTACCAGAGAATTGAGTACTGAAGAGAATGAAGAGGCAGATGCAAGGCGTGTAGAATATAGATCATTTGTGTCAGATGATGAATTTGTTAAGTCCCCGGAGTTTAAAGAATTTTTGTATAAACAAAAGGGAAAAGAGATAAGGGAAAAGGTTGATAATATTACTGCTGGTAATGAAGAGAAATTGCTGAATGATTTAAGGAGGTGTGTGGATGAGGAGATGACTGGTATGACCCCTAAAAAGGGGAGGAAAATGTTGGAAAATGTCGGTGTCATGATCTTTCCTGGGCTTGATCTCAATTATGCACTAATCTTTGATAGTTTCTTAAAAGATAGTAATGCTACACACAAGCTTAGCCAAGAAAAGGTAACAGAAGTGTATCCAGGATCTAAATACAATACAGATGAAGGATCATTAATTATTTGGGCCTTATCTCCACCCCATAGGAAATCAGTAGTTATTGACACTAAAAACGAATTTGGGCATGTCATGAATTTAAAAGTTGGAGAAGCTGATCCTATGGCTACAATAGAAATTGGAATTAATGTTGCAAAACTAAACAAGGCCCAAATTCAGATGTTGATTAAGGAGAGAGAAATGTACAAAAAAAATAACAAAAGGATGTTGAGAGAAAATGATTGCCTCAAAGATTTGCTAGGTGTTACAATGAAGTCAACCAAGCTACTTACTCAAGGTGAAAGCTCTCAATCAAAAGATCATTGGGAAGGATCAAGTGCTTACTCCCAAGGAAAATATGATGCACTTGTAGCAATAATCAAGAAAAGGCAGGCCAATTTAACATCTTGGTTGAATAAACTCTGGGGAAAATATTCACATACCCTTGCTGCATTAAAAGAACATGAAAGGATGGATGGATTGATTATGGAGAAGTTTCAAGAAACAAACCAGAGAGATGTTTCTAATAGTGTAGCAATTGAAGATGAAAATTATTTTATGAATAAACATCGAAACTTCTATGAAGAATTGAAAGGGGATGGACATGGATTGATAAATGATGCCAAGAAAACATTGACTACATTCTCTAATCATAGAAGGGAACTAAAATAAATGACTAGATGGAAAGGTGAGAGTGAGTCAATACTACATGAAATCCTGAAGATAGCTACTGCGAAAGAAACAACATTGGCAGAGGCGAGCGAGCAAAATGAGAAGATGATAAAGATGGAGATCACAATCCGGAACGAAGTTGGAGATGCGGATACTTACGAACGCTGGGATTATTTGGATCACCTATCTAAAACTCATTTGTGGCTTGACGAGGGAGCAAACCCAAGACACAGAACAACACTCACAAAATAGAGAATAATATTTTATTCAAAAATATGGAACTCTTACATGCAGAGGATCTCAAATCCTCGAGCTCTGTATTACATGTAAATTACAGACTTACAGAAAATTACCCAGATTCCCCTTTCGCAGCATGCGAACTCTTTTCCCCAAAAAGTTACTCAAAAATTAGAAACTAGCCCATAAATAGACCCCTTTTGGTTTGGAACCATAAACAACATTTGAGATAAGATTTTTGGCGATTTGGCACCAAAAGTTACAATTTGAAATTCAAAAACTAAGCCCTAATTCAAAAATTGGCAATTTTCCAAAAATTGGCCAACTTCCGAAAGCCATAACTTTTGATTTGGGACTCCGTTTTTTGAACCATTTGCACTGTTGGAAAGGTCTCGGAGTGAAGAAAACGTTAAGAACCTGCTCCATTGGTTTCGATGATTTTTGGGCCTGTACGGAACCGTTTAGTGCCTCAAACTAGACTCAAAAGGTTTTTCAGGGCAAAAAGCAGAAACTGGAACTTGAATAACTTTCAAACCGTGAATTATCTTGACCTGATTCTTTTGCCAAAGTGCTTATTTTTCCATCAAGAACCTTCCCATAAATTTTTGTCTTCTCACGCCTTAAAATTGACACCTACTAAAAAGAGTAGTTGAGTAGAAAAAGCAGAAAAGTAATTCTGAAAGTTGGAAACTCTTATTCGACAAAAAGGGTGTCTAGAAATGCAAAAACATCTAAAAAAAAGAAAACAATAGGAACATAAATGGAAAGCATCTTTTTGGGTGATGCAAGATTGCCCTCACACCACTGGATTCTCCTGCATCATGGCTTAACAAAGATTGATTATCTTCTAATTTGTTGTTGTTTAAACATATGATATTTCATAAAGGACATGTCCTTTCGAGTTTTGATGTATAAATATCTATTTCGGTAGCGAAACAGGGGAGGATATATAGAATATAGAAGATAAGATAGAATAAGAAAGGATACAATAGAATACAATGTTTCACAGATATGAGACTATGATGCATGTTTAAGATTATGGAGATATCAATGAAAACCATTTAATGTGGTGGCGTATTTTTGGTGTCAATTGTCTATTGTGTTCATTGAAAGTATTACTAAAGTTGTCTCCAAGATTGGTGCTTTCTGGTTATTTAAATTGATATAACAAGTTTATATTCAGTTTATCAGTGCACATTTTTTGTATCTATGTGGTTGATTAATTGGTTCTTTCAAGAAAAGATTAAATCCTTTTAATTGATCATAGTAATCAGGGAAGTTCATCTAGATCATTAAGAAAAAATTGGTAGTCATAGTCTTGAATGTTTATACAAGTTATAAACTGAAATATATGCCAAACAATTTGAATTTTTTCTAGAAAGAAGTTGCTCATCCAGATTTCATTTGACTCCACATGCCCAATAAGGCACTAGTCTTTGCATTTTTACCATTTAATTTCATTCATTTTTACATTTGTTAACTGAACATATTAGGTTTTAGTATTTCTATACAATTTATACCAAATCAAGTTTTATTTGTCCACTCCCATCTACCATTGTGGGAAAAACACTTCAAAAGAGATAAGCACTAGTCAAGTCTGCCTCACTCATATAGGTACACCCACCTAGGTTTAGCAACACCTGAAGAGTAGAAGGTCTTAACCATTTGACCTTGTCTGTTAACCTGAAACGTACCAAGAGATTGGCAACCTCTTTAGGAAATTTTCCTGCATTTTTGAGAGCTAACAAATTGGCGACTCTACTGGGGAATCAACTCAAAATCAGGGCCTTATCATAGAGTCAGAAATCCTATATAGACTTTGCTGGGAATAAGAAACAACAACACACTTTCTCACTTTTAAGAAAGTGAGTGGCGACTCTGATAAGAATATTGCATCAACATTACATCTATTCAAACATGAATGGGAGAAGATCTCAATATAGGGGAGGTCATACTGGGGGTCCTGCTGGAAACAATAAGTGGACACACAAGGATGATAAGGTTGATAAAGGTAAAAGGATAAATGAGGACATGTGCATGACGAACAAAGAAAAAGCATCAATACCACATGGTGAAACATATGATCGCTATGATACATGGAGAGATAATTCAAGTGTAGAACCTTGCACCCCTGAAGAACAAATAAATCCTTTTTACGATCCTAAAAAACAGGCTGAATTTGAGGCTAAAATTGAAGTTGAACGAATTAGGTACCAACAGGAATATGATAAAAAAAGGAGGGTAACCAATATGATTTTATTGATCATGTGACTCCTCAAGAAAATTTTGGATCCTAAACTAATGAATCTAAGTAAAAGCACAATTTGAGTTTTATAAAAAGGAGCTAGAAGAACTAAAATTTGAACAAGAGAAATCCCAAATGATACAAGCAATTAGAGACATCCAATTGCAGAAAGCCCAAATTACTGCTCAGATAGCTAGTCTCCCAAAGTATGTACCCCCTCATAAGTAGGGTAATAATAATGCAGGACCTTCTGATCCATCAAAGGCCTCTCACAATCAGATAGGGAATCAATATAGACAACCAAACCATCCACCACATATTCCCTCACAATATACAAATACACAACCACCTCATGGTCAGCACTATGTACCACATCATCATACACAATACAATAGTCTGATGTACCAGTAGCAATACCCACCTAACCCTCCCCCTCATCAATACACAACAATGATCAAACAATTCAACTTGACAAGGTTTCAATTATATCCTTACCCAATGGATGGCAATTGGAGAAGTCTTGTTCCTAAGTTTACAGGGAGTAGTGCAATTACTGTTGAAGATCATTTAAGGAGTTTCAATGCTTTCATCCAAGATTTGGATGTGCCATATGAGGATTTACATATGAGGCTATTCATGATGTCGCTTACTGAAGAAGCTAGGGATTGGTTCAACAGCCTACCAACAACTTCTATCAATTTTGTCCAAGAATTTTAGGATTGATTCCTCGAGCAATATGGGAATCTAAGTTTGCCAAATGCCACTCTTCATGAATTAATGCAGATTCAGAAAAATCAAAATGACTCAATTTATGATTTTAACAGGAGATTCAACAAATTGCAAAATAAGATACCTCCTGGATCAAAGTTGCCAGACTCTGTAGCATTGAGTGTTTATTTGAATGTGTTCAACCCAAAAACATGGTATGAAATAAGGAATAGGTTCCCAAGAGATTTGGCTGAATCCCAAAAGATAATATTAACAATTGAAAACAATAGGAAGGTTGCTGGGATAATCAGTAAAAGAGACAACCCTAGGGTTCCTCAACAAGCCAATAATTATCAATACAAACAGGAGAACACATACAAAAATGAGAGGCCTAGGTTACATGACATGCCCTATAATAAAAATTGGAAGGATGGAAAACCTGTAATAGATAGGCTTAGAAACAAAGAAACTCCTGATCCATTAAGGAAGAAGGGAATGTATATGGTTAATAACAATTATTTTTATGAAATTTGTGATAAGCCACATTCTCCAGATTATTGTCTTGTAGCCCAAAGAATGCAAGAGGAAGGGATGCTAATGGGTAACAATGGAGAAGATCACATAGTGTATTTGAATTCAAATAATTTTCATCGTGTTGAGGAGAAGTACTCATCTTCAGAGGAAGAAGGTTATGAGTACGATGTTTCAAATCAAAGGTACAATGTCTACATGGCTGAACAATAGGTTCTCTCTGACTCTAAAGAAGATTATACAAAACCACATTCTGTTGAGATGCCTACTCAGTACAATATGAGGAAACTCACCAATGAGGAGATAGAAAGATTAACCATTGCTGCAGTTGAAGAAGCAAAGAGAAAATACTGGTTAAGAAATAGGATAGTAAATGAAAAGGAAGGTGTCCCTAGGGGGATATTTATGAAGGATCAAAAGGTGACACAAGGAACTTCGAAGAAAACAAAAAATAAACATGATAAAAAAGAACAGAAGTTCATCCAAAAGGAGGAAGTTAAAGAGCTACACAAAGAAATGAAAAAGACTGATCAATTAAGTAAAAAAGAAAAGGAAGAGAACAAAGGAGAAACATCATCACAAAAGAAAATGATTAAGGCGGAGGGTTCTTCTTTTGACTTCACTCAGGCTTTATCCCTGGTAAAAATGTTTGTTCCACTACTTGAGATGATGAAAATTAAGGAATATAGAGACAATGTTGTTCAATTAATAACAAATGGAAATGAAAATTATATAAATTCTGAAAGTAAGATGGCCACTAAAACTATTAATAAGCAAGAAAAAGTGAATATCCCAGAAGTGTGCCTTAATAATGCATTATTAAATCCCCCACAAGTTGATCCTTTTTTCACTACATTGCTCATAAATAACAAATTGTTGAGGAATTGCATGATAGACTCTCGCGCTGCCATAAATATTATGCCAATTGGAGTTATGAAATAGCTTGGCATGTGGGTGGATAATAATGGAGGGAAGTGCTATGCGATGGATAACAGACCTATTCCTGTGGTGGGTATTATGAAAGATGTTGAAATCAAACTAGCTACTTATCCTTAGGTGGCCTATAATATAGATATAACAGTAATTGACACCCCTCCTCAGTTTGGGATGCTTTTATCAAGACAATGGATGACAGCGGCTGGGGGAAATGTCTAGTTTGATTTTTCTTATGCAACAATTCCAGTGAATGGACATGAAGTTAAGTTGTACAGGGAGCCAAGGATGAACCAAGTTGTTGGCTGTGTACCACAAGATCAAATCAATTGTTTTTGTGTTGTGGATCTTGGGAATTTTAAGATAGAGCTAGCCCGGCTAGAATTAGTCAATTGATCCAATTGAAAAGCATGTTGCACAAAACTGCAATGGTGTATGGAAAATGTACTTTGACGGAGCATGTAACCAAGAAGGTAATGGAGCAGGAATAGTATTTGTTTCACCTGAAGGTATTACATTTAAGTATTCATTTTTGCTAGCATTTTAATGTACAAACAATGTGGCATAGTATGAAGCCTTATTAACAAGTTTGAATATAGTTGTAAAACATAAAATCAAGTTGCTAGTTTTTTTAGGGGATTCCGAGCTAGTTATTTCAAACCTAATGGAAAAAAGTTTGGCAAATAAGCCATTATGTTCTTCAACCTATCAATCCACTCAATTGATTGTTGGAAATAAGCCACACCTAGTGTTAGAACTATAAAATTTTGAAAATTTTATAGTTATTTATACACATGACTTTCGAAAATAGTCCTCACCATAAGCACAAAAATCCTCTTTTCATAATATTTTTGCTCATACTTTGTTATGTGGTCCTACATAAATCTATCTAGCCCCGAATATTTCACTGTATAATCCATATCGGCGAGAGAAGGTCAAGGTCTCCCCTATCCATAATGCATTTTTTACTAATGTATATTTGTTGTAGTCTATCAGAAAGAATTTAGGGATGTCACAGCAATTAGAATTCATCTGCAAGCACATATCAGCAGAACACAATTCATTGTCTCAGCGACAAAAAAGTCATATCAGCCAGAAAATTATCATCTAAATAAGTCATAATGAACTCATATATGTCTTACCGAAAAGTGCACAAGGAAACATATCGGCCATACTAAAAGTCATCGGAGTGAATTCTTATCGAATCCATCAGGTCTTTCCGACAAAGCATAAGGGGACTCTATCAATGGTTATCGATATGAAGTTATCTAGTCTTGCCGACTCATATGTATCACTGAATGTTGTTTTATCGGTGGGAAAGTAAATATGTCTCAGCGACCAGAAAACATATCAAATAATATATCTCGATGAGACACAAAATAATCTATAGAACATCTCCCCAACTCAAAATTTCACAGCGATATACATAAGACAAAGAGGATAGCTATCGATGAGACTCTAAATATCGATGAGACTACAGGACAATATAGCGATATTCAATTTGTGATAGTCGGTAACACTTCAGGGTGTCGGGGAGACTACAGGATGTTTTGATGAAAGGTTTAATGAACGTTGCAAAAGTATATCGCCCCAGATTTGAAAATGTCTCACCGATAATACATTTGATCGGGCAGTGTGAGTTTCAAAAAAGACTTCACTCGTGCTTCAGCTGACACATTAATGGTGTGACGTAACATAACAAGGATAATTCAATTGTAGACATTAGTGTGGAATTGCTAGCAGAATAATTGGAGAGGTGAACAAAGAACCAGGGCATTCCTTCAGTCTGAAGGCTTCAAGCAAATCAAATAAGTTCTTGTGCCTTAACTCCTCTAGTTTTAACTTCTATAATTTTAAGGAAATGGAGTCTCCCAGCTTAGGAAAATCAAAAGCTAGAAAGCATGGTGAAAGTAGTCAACCAAAAGGAAAGAATTAGAAAACTGAGACAAAACATGAGGGCATTGAGTGAAGACTAAATCAAGACCTCATTGACCAGTTACTTGGCTCTGGACCTAAAGCCAGACGATCTGCTCAACTTAGGGGAGAAATGGATAAACTGGATGATAAATGTAAATTCATAGGAGATGTTTGGACTCCAATAAGGGGGTATGAATTGTTTAATTTTCACTATCATTGGAGAAATCATTTTGAACCAGTATGCAACCCATGGAAGCTTAATTTGGGAAAATTGGTGTGCCCTAATGTATTTGTAAATGCAGAATTGATAAAATTGTTAGCAGTTCATTATAATTCAAAACTCAAAGCTATATGTGCCCCGTCCGAGAAACCATAAATACATTTATCAAAGGATGCAATAAGGGAGGTTTTCAATTTGGAAGGTGTTTGCAATGAAAAGATCATTTGTGAAGAATTGGAAAAGGAGTTTTGGAGAATGGATACGATTTATAAGGGTTGGAGGTTGCCAATTCATAGGATTAGACAAGGGGGAAAACCAATTCCTTTAAAGGATAGTGATGGACCTCCTTTTCATGTTGACCTATTTGAACCTTATATGAAGTACACATATTTCTTAGTGGGCCAGGTATTGGGAATGGATGTCCCATAATATATGTCAATTGTGCCTATGTTGATTTCAGCAGATATCTAGTACCACAACTCTAGGCCATTTGACTATGCCTCATACATTTTTAAGGGGCTTGATTTAGGATTGATGACAATAAAGGGTGGAGCATCTATCTTTCATCTCAGGCATTATCCATTGTTGATGCATATAGTGTTATATTTTGGACAGGAGTTGGGATTGTGGCCCCGGGAGATGAAAATATTTCAATTTGACAAGGAAGATGCAACATTACCTGTTCAATTATGGACTGTTGTCTGGGACAGTAGGTTTTCCAATTCTAGTTTTGTTCATTTTGAGAATATTTTTTAAAGACATTGTACAAATTGTACAATCATCCATGTGATTATTCTTTATCTGAAGAGATAAAGATATTTCTTCGGCAAAAGGATTTCAATGGGCCAATTGATCATAATTGGGGAGATTGGTATTGTTTGGAGGGAGCTACTATGATTAGAGTTTATGAGTTTGAAGATGCCCCATTCATTTTTCCAAAGACAGTCCTGAACATAATTGCATATTTGGAAATTGTCAGACAGATGGATTATTACAATGTTATGAATCTTAGTTCCTTTGGGAAGCAGGCTTTCATGCCTAGAGTACATTATGCTTTGGTGATTTTATTGTGTTGACCAAGGAAGGATATAATTTGATCCTCGATAAACTGTTGCAGTACAATATGAAGAGAGGACCACCCATAAATAACTTTGACCCAGAAGGGTATATTCATTATGCTAAAACAAGGATAAATTTTGGTGGGTATCAACATCTGCCCTATCGCTTTGATGATATGATTCAGAATTTGGATGAGGAAGAAGTAAAGATGGTGGTCGAAAAATATAATCAAAGGTTGTAGGCTGCACAGTTGTTGTCTTCTAGGGAGGAGGCGTCCGAGGATAATATGCCACAAGGCCAATCAAGTAAAATATCTAGATTAAGAACTCAACATTATACTTTCCCTACCAGAGAATTGAGTACTGAAGAGAATGAAGAGGTAGATGCAAGGCATGTAGAATATAGATCATTTGTGTTAGATGATGAATTTGTTAACTCCCTAGAGTTTAAATCATTTTTGTATAAATAAAAGGGAAAAGAGATAAGGGAAAAGGTTGATAATATTACTGTAGGTAATGAAGAGAAATTGTTGAATGATTTAAGGAGGTGTGTGGACGAGGAGATGACTTGTATGACCCCTGAAAAGGGGATGAAAATGTTGTAAAATGTCAGTTTCATGATCTTTTCTGGGCTTGTTTTCAATTTTGCACTAATCTTTGATAGTTTCTTACAAGACAGTAATGCTACACACAAGCTTCGCCAAGAAAAGGTAACAAAAGTGTATGCAGGATCCAAATACAATACAGGTGAAGGATCATTAATGATTTGGGCCTTATATCCACCCCATAGGAAATCAGTAGTTATTGACACTGAAAAGGCATTCGGGCATGTCATGAATTAAAAAGTTGGAGAAGTTGATCCTACGGCTACAACATAAATTGGAATTAATGTTGCAAAACTAAACAAGGCCCAAATTCAGATGTTGATTAAGGAGAAAGAATTGTACAAAATAAATAACGAAAGGATGTTGAGAGAAAATGATCGCCTCAAAGATTTGTTAGGTGTTATGATGAAGTCAACCAAGTTACTTACTCAAGGTGAATGCTCTCAGTGAAAAGATCATTGGGAAGGATCAAGTGCTTACTCCCAAGGAAAATATGATGCACTTGAAGTGATAATCAAGAAAAGGCATGCCAGTTTAACATCTTGGTTGAATAAACTTTGGGGAAAATATTCACATACCCTTGCTGCATTAAAAGAACATGAAAGGATGAATGGAGGGATTATGGAGAAGTTTCAAGAAACAAACAAGAGAGATGTTTCTAATAGTGTAGCAATTGAAGCTGCAAATCATTTTATGAATAAACATCGAAACTTCTATGAAGAATTGCAAGGGGATGAATAGGGATTGATAAATGTTGCCAAGAAAACATTGACTACATTCTCTGATGATAGAGGGGAAGTAAAAGAAATGACTAGATGGAAAGGTGAGAGTGAGTCAATACTACATGAAATCCTGAAGATAGCTACTGCAGAAGACAACATTGGAGAAGGCGATCGAGAAAAATGAGAAGATGATAAAGATATAGATCACAATCCGGAACGAAGTTGGAGATGCGAATACGTACGAACATCGGGATTATTTGGATCACCTATCTAAAACTCATTTGTGGCTTAACAGAGGTTGAAATCTATCTTTTAATTTGTTGTTGATTAAACATATGATATTTTTGAAAGGACGTATCCTTTCGAGTTTTGATGTATAAATATCTGTTTCGGTAATGAAATAGGGGATGATATATAGAATATAGAAGATAGGATAGAATAGGAAAAGGATACAGTAGAATACAATGTTTCACAGATATGAGACTATGATTCATGTTTAAGATTATGGAGATATCAATGAAAATAATTTAATGTGGTGGCGTATTTCTGGTGTCAATTGTCTGTTGTGTTCATTGAAAGTATTACTAAAGTTGTCTCCAAGATTGGTGCTTTCTGGTTATTTAAATTGATATAACAAGTTTATATTTAGTTTATCAGTACACATTTGTTGTATCTGTGTGGTTGATTAATTGGTTCTTTCAAGAAAATATTAAATCATTTTAATTGATCATAGTTTGGATCATTAAGAAGAACTTTGTAGTCATAGTCTTGCATGTTTATACAAGTTATAAAATAAAATATATGTTGAACAATTTGAATGTTTTCTAGAAAGAAGTTTCTCATCCAGATTTCATTTGACTCCACATACCCAATAAGGCACTAATCTCTACATTTTCATCATTTAGTTTCATTCATTTTGACATTTGTTAACTGAACATATTAGGTTTGAGTATTGATATACAATTTATACCAAATCAAGTTTTATTTGTCCACTCCCATCTGCCATTGTGGGAAAAACACTTCAAAAGAGATAAGCACTAGTCAAGTCTGCCTCACTCATATAGGTACACCCACCTAGGTTTAGCAGCACCTGAAGAGTAGAAGGTCTTAACCATTTGACCTTGTCTATTACCCTGAAATGTACCAAGAGATTGGCAACCTCTTTAGGCAATTTGCCTGTGTTTTTGAGAGATAACACCTAGACCAAAGATGGACTAGCAACAAAGGGATGAGTAGCTCAGTGGTAGAGCACTCCAACAAAAAATGGAGGTTCCTAAGTTTGAGTCCTAGCTAGCTCATGAAAAACTCATAATGGTATAAGGGCAAGGCAAGGCTAGGAGCCCTAAACACTTATTGAATGCCTTAATGGGAAGATGTTGGAAGTAAGTCACAACCAAACAAAATATGTGATAAAACACAGGAAAAACCATATTAACACTTTGCATCAATAACAAATTAAATTTAATAGTATATCACAATCTATAATATTGTAACATGAGAAACCCTACATCACAAAATATTTATTTAAAAATCCTAGACAAGGTCATGTGTGTTGCAAAAACATGTGTAGAAATTAAATACAAAATAGAAAGTCGAAATAATCCATCACTTGCTAGTTTCAACCCAAGTTGAAAACCTACAAATAATTTTGTTTACCATTAAAAATTGTAGTCAATGGAAATGGATGCTCCCCACCTTTGAGGAATAAACACAAGGATAGGGTTCCTATTTCACAATTTTTACACTCAAGGACACCTTAGAGATCTCAATCCAATGAAGAATGGGGGGAGAGATCTGACAATAAAGTAGCCTAGGAAATGTTAGAGATTAATTAAGGATGAATGAGGGGTTCACCACCAAGTTTAAACTTGGAAAAGATAATGAAATGCAAGATGAAGTGCAAAAACCTAATATGATACAAACTTGAATTAAATGACATAGAAATTTATATAAATCAAAATAGAAAGTCGTAAAACTAGAAGTGTGTACCTGAAAAAAATTTTAGAAGGTTGAATGAAGATTGAAAATACTGCTAATCCTGAAATTTTGGCCTACTGGGACTCATTTTCCATTTTGGGAAAATCAGTCCCAAATTTGGATTTCTACATAGGAGAAGGTTTTTGGCAAATGGGTATCCAAATCTATTAAAATATCTAAAAAACACCTATAGTGGGACTCATTCGACACTTGTGGCGAATGAGTCCAGTTTAGACTTTCTAGAAATTCAAAAGTCCAAATCTGATCTTCTCAGTCTACTCAATTTTTTCCTCTAGGTTCCCATATTTGAAACTCTAATTTCAAGGCTATAGATACCTTTTTGTGAATATTATGACCTTGCAAATGTAGAGACAACTCCAACAAGCTTGTAACCTAATCTTCAATGATCTTCAAGTCTTCAAAGCACCTAGATCTACAATCACACAAAGAGAGAGAGAAAAATTGTTGATTGTTAGGGGATAGGGGTCTACCTTGGTCAAAGCCCTTGTAGGTAATTAAACCAAATGATGAGACAATGAAATGGAGGCATGAAACATGAAACAAATAACATGAATCATGGAAAATAATACCTTGGATGATGTCTTGTAAATGATGCTTTGTAAATATGCTACTCAACATTTGGCCATGAAGGATGTAGATCTTGATCTTGACAATAGGAGTATAACAATGTTTGATCTTGGATCTCCAATACTACATCACAACACTAGCTCAATAACATGCTCAATGCTTTATATGATTGACATGATGATGGATATTGAATTGGTGCAACAATTGATGAAGAATTCTACACTTGAATGCCTTAAAATTGATCTTGAAAGCTATCTTGATGACCTTGTGAAGACTTGGAATGCTTAACTGTTGAATGCTTGACTTAATGACATGAATGTATTGTGAAATAATGATTTGAGAGCTTGCTTATATAGGCAATCCACTCAAATGACCATTAATTTAATCCACAAGGCTGACATGGAAGAAATTTGAATTAGAAACCCACTTTTCCCACTCAAAATCTTTAAAATAAGCCAAATGGGACTCATTCGCCCAAGGTGGCAAATGGGTCCCACAAGGGCTATTTTTAGTCCTAAAGTGCTAGGGAGTCAAGAAATTAGGCTTATATGTTGATCTAGTCGGGTTTTTAGTTAAAATATGCCTTCACATGCACAAGATGGGGTCATAGGAGCCTATTAAAATGTCATAAATGTAATGGGGCCCAAAATCCAATGTGAAAGTGTAAATAAACACACTTTACAACACCAAATTAAGGAAAAAATGGGTGTCTTTAGTTTAGAAGGGCCTTAAATCCCATGTGAATGTGTAGAAAAAATTACAACACTAGATTAGGGTGACATTAAGTCCAATTTATCATTAATTATTCCCGAATCGACCAAGAAAAAGACCTACTTTTTCAGTGACTCCAACAAATTATGGCCACTATTTCTAATTTTGGAGAAATAACATCTTAAAGGAACTATCTAGAAGATTCACTAAGGATTATTGCAAGGCCATTATGGTAGCATCTAGCACATTTTGGTACCTCTAGAATAGTGAGAAGTATGATGACATGTAGATGGAAACATACCTACACTTGTGGGAAGATATATAAGAACCTAACCCAACTTGGTAATAAGAAGAAGAGAGAGGATTACAAAAAAAAGGAGATAGATCATAATGGAGTACATAGTAATTAGATAAATATGTAATTATTATAATATAATAACTTCACTACAATCCAAAGATATGTGATGTGTATATCTATGTTTGTAGATATATTGTATATTGTATAATGAAGAGCATAATATGAAAATGCTAGTGTGTTTTTCAAGTCAAACAATAGATGTTAACAAATAAGGTGATAACAATGAAGTTGCACCCATTTTTTTTGGCTCCACAATGAACATAACATAAAATATGCTTAAAATGGGGCAAGTGACTCTGAGCAGGAATGGGAATGGCTCCCATTTTTTAAATTCTACAAATGAAGAAGGTAATGTCAGTGCAGACACTAAGGATGACAATGATGATCTAGGTTAGGTTCTTGTGCTACTCAATGGTGGGGGATGGTTCTGCTGGCCTCCTCTTCACTTTGTTGGTGTGGTCCCTACCATTATTGTAGATAACCCTAATGCTTTTCTTGCTTCTACTTCATTGGTTGCTACTATTCCTTGGCGTTTAGAGGCACATCACAATATTGATCTCTCTCTACGATGGTGCCTGGTGGTGGTTCTGGGTGTGGTTTTTTGGGTGAAGGTGTTGCTTCCTTTTCCATCTCCCTTGATGTTTGATTCTTTTCCTTTCTTCTGGTGGTCTCCTCACCAGTTGGGCTCAGTTTCTACTGGGGTTTTCTTTATTGAAAATGCTCATTCTCTGCAACATTTGGAGGCGCTTCACTATGTTGGGTCCTCTCTGAGTTTGGGTATTAGTTTTGTTTTCTCTTTACGCTTAGTGCTACATCCCCTTTTTCTTGTTCTACTTGATGGGGACTTGGGTTTGGTGGCGACTGGTCATGTTTTGGAGCTTTGCTCTTCACTAGAGATGGGGGTCTTGCTTTTCTCTCCCATGTTTGTCTTCCCTTTGGTGATTGTGCTTGGTTGGTTGTACTTTGTGTCTTCTAGTGTCTCTAGAGTGTCCTCTTCCTTTGCTTGTTTGAGGAGTATGGGTTCTTCTTGTAAGTTCCTTTGGTGGTTTAGGAGACCCTACACTATTTTGTTGTGGTAGGATTTGTACTTTAGAAAGACTTCCTGGTCGATGGAAGTGGTTGTTTTGGTGCTTGTGGTTGGTTGGGGGAGGAAGTTGTTGCTTGTTTCTCTCTAGTTTCACCTACCATGGCATGGCCTAGAGATTCCTTGTTCCCTCTTTTGGCTTGATTCTTTGTTTCCTTTGGTGGGTTCTTTTTTGGCTTGTAGTGCATTTTTAGTTTGTGGGGGTTCCCCTAGTTTGTCAGTTGCCCCTTGTGGTGGATGGAGATTTTTTTGAGGAAGGAGCTGATGGTTATATGGTGTTTTGGGTTGATGAGGTTGTTGTTTGGGAGGTTATTGTTGTGCTTCCTATTTTTTCTTCTGATTGGATGCCTTGGGAGGAGGTGTTTTCCTATTCTACTAGAGTTATTACTTGCTACCATGTTCTACAAATGATGTATTGAATAGAGGTGAATATTGCTCCTATTAAGGTGGAGCTGGAGGTTGTAGAAATGATGGGAAATGATTCCTTCCTTTGTTGGTACCTATTGAGGTGGAGTGTGCTTTCTTTGGAGGGAGGTTGCTTTGGTAATTCTGGTATCCACTTCTTCCTCTCCTATGGAGGGGAGCCCCATCCTTTTGAGGTGGTGTCGAGGTTAATGTCTATTTGGTTGGTGCAATTTGAAGAACCTGTCTTTGTTGCAATCTGTGATTATTACCCCTCTTTTGTTGGGAATCTATTAGGCTCATTTTTGTCTAATTTGAGTAGAAGGTCTATTGTAGTTTAGCTACTACATGTGGTTTGTGGCCTAGTGGTTTTAGGCAGTCTATTGGGCCTACAGTATTGTGGGTTGTTTCTTGGCTTAAGGCCTTTTTTGTTTCTCTATCCTTGACTTAGGATTGGTTTTTTTCCTAAGTGCTCTGTTGCTCTTGGTTGTGGTGCCAAGTTTGGGTTGTTTTCTATCTTTGTCTCAGGACTGCTATTGGTTTTGAGTGTTCTATCACTCCTAGTCTGGTGACCAGGTGCTATTTGTGTCTTTGTTGTGCTAGTGTGGTGTCTCTGCTAGTACTGGTTCCTTGGTAAATTTTGAGACTTTGTTGTTTGGAAGTTTCCTTCTCTTAGCTCTGTAAAAGGTTCTTGGTGCTTTCAAAACCTTGCTTACCTTATCAAAAACAAATAAGGTGATCACAAAATCCACCTACATTTTTTTGAAATTTACACCTACTACCAAAGCAAACAAATGGATTGTGAAGTTAAACTAAGTTATTATTATAAAAATAAAGTCAAACAATAAACTCTAGTTAATTTAAAACAACCACTACCCATATTCAAAATTTATCCTATTGGTGTGTATGAGTTTCTTATGATAAATGAAAGGATAAATATTTAAAGAGATAACCATTGAAGAAAAAATAAATAATTTGATACAAAAGAAAAATAGGCATCAAAAGCTGCCAAAATTAGTCATTATTAGGTATTGCTTAAGTGGTTCTTTTGTGTGGTTAAAATTTAGTTCTATTAGGAAACCATTGGTTTGGGTGTGGCTTATTCCTAATAGATGGAACATGTATTGTAAAGGTTCAAAATGTAAAGAGAATAAGATAGACATCTAGGCTAGGGGAATGTATCATTCCAACACTCACTTAGACTTTAGTGGACATAGTGTGGGATTCCATGTGTAGAGAGTATCAAATGCTTTCCAATTTTCTTATTAAACTATCATGAATAAAGAAATATGTCTATTAAATAACTTTCAAAGTATATTTTAAGAAACATAGATATTTTGTTGGAAGAAATTAATGTTTTTGTAACACAAAAATATTAAATTCTTTATTCTCTGATTTTTAATAGCAAAGCACACTGTGTCCACATTTTTGTAAAAAACACCAAAAGATGAGTTAATTCAAGACACTTTCCTTTATCACTCTAGATTTGGCAAGGATCAATGCGTATCTACTTTATTAGTGGAAAATGTTACTAGAAATTATAAAATAGGATTTTGATAGTAATTTAATTTAAGTATTCAAATATTTTACATGTAGTTCTAATCTTTAATCAAATATTACAAGATAATATTGATAATATTATTAATATGATGAATGCAAGGATATAATATACTAGAATTGTCAATGTTAGCAATGATTATGGATTTTAACAGTGTTTCAAATAAAGATGTCTTAAGAAAAAATATGTTGTAAGAATGAAATAGTATGTTTTTTTAGATAATAGTATTAATGAAATAGTATTGTTTTTTAGGGAAAGTGTCTTGAATTAATTCATATTTTGGTGTTTTTTACAAAAAATGTTGACACAATGTGTTTTTCTATTAACAAACATAGAATAAAGAATCTAATATTTTTGTGTTACAAAAACATTAATTATTTCATTAATACTATTAATGAAATAGTATGTTTTTTAGGAAAAGTGTCCTGAATTAATTCATCTTTTGGTGTTGTTTACAAAAAATGTTGACATAGTGTGCTTTGCTATTAACAAACATAGAATAAAGAATCTAATATTTTTGTGTTACAAAAACATTAATTTCTTCCAACAAAATATCTATGTTTCTTGAAATCTACTTTGAAAGTTCTTTAATAGACATATTTCTTTATTCATGATAGTTTAATAAGAAAATTGGCAAACATTTTATACTCTCTACACATGGCATCCCACACTATGTCTACTAAAGCCTAAGTGAGTGTTGGAATGAAACATTCCCCTAGCCTAGATGCCATATTTGAATAATTATGGCTCCTGACTGTGACCTTCGTAATGGACCGTTTGATCCTAGTAAAGGACCATCGACTTCTGGAAAGACTACTTGGATAGGTGGACACTAGTACAAACTAGTCATACTATGATAATGAAGACCTCTTGCCACCTTTCATCCTTAACCAACCTTCATGTTAGGGTCAAGGCATTCTAAAGGCTTCAGGGCCGCCTCTGCATCATTCCCATTTTTCAAATCGACCTACTCATAACCCTAATTCTAATTATCATCTACAACAAACTCGTTGGAACCCTTCTCATTATTCTAGGGTAAATAATTAGTTTTCTCATTAACCCCCTCATTCCAAGTTGAACCATCAAAAAATATTTAGAAAGAACACTCTTCCTCGACGCTCTTAGATAAAATATGGAGGAAATAATTCAAGGGACAGCCAAAACTGTAAAGTTTTTTCTTTTACTTGGCCGAATGTGGGTTTGGATTCAAAAGTGGAGATGCCAAACTCAAAATGTCTAACAGATGTTCATTCCAAAGAAAACACTTCAATAAATGATGCTTTAGGAAGGGACCGCCAAAACTCTAAAGTTTTTTCTTCTTCTCAACTAAATACGAGTTTGGTGACGAGCTTCAATCATCCAACAGATGATCATTCCTCAGACTAGGATCTTTGTTGGAAACCAATTCCAACCATACCTCTTAATGTGGACACTCAACTCACAGAATTTGAGCAAAATGGGATTTCGTACAAATTTTGGGTGAAGATAAATCTTTTTTTGCCATCAAAGCAAGGATAAAGGAAAATTGGTATGAATTCTTCGACCTCTCAATTGTATCATCTTCCTCTTTCTTCATATTCTTTAAAAATATTACCATTAAAAATAGCGTTTCAAGAAAAGGCCCATTCTGGTTTGATAAAATTTCTTAAGAACATGTAGCTGGCAACCTAATTTATCATTGGACTCCATCATTTTACCTCAGAAACCTATTTGCTACATTCTCCCCAGTCTTCTAGTAGAATATATGGAATCCTTTGTGATTAAAATATTAGTCTCGCATTTTGGATATTTTTTAAAGAACGAATTTGAATTGGTAAAGGGATTGCCCACAATTAGGGTTTGGGCCTAAGTTTCTAACTTGAATAAAATCCCTCATGCTATGAAAATTCTCACAAGCGAAGGGGAATGGTGGCAGAAGTGAACTCTAGATTCTTCTTCATGGAAAGAGGCTAAGATTATTATTGACTCTGATCTCTTCTCTAGGCGGAGCCTCTAGAATTCTCCTTCTTTAATTGTCTGAAGGTTATTTGTTCGATGTACCAACCTTCTTCATCTTCTAACCTAAATACCAATCACTTGTAGCATTTTTCTGTACAAAATTCCATGCCGAGTTTGATTCCTCCTCATAATAACTTGGAAATTTCAAAAAATGTCTCATAGTTTGAAGAAATCTTAAAGGGTTCAATAACTTAGGAGAATATTTTGGATATTTTTAATGAAGTATGCACAAAAGTGGGTGAATATTTCATAGAAGAGACTGCTGATGAAGTTCTTGTAGAACTTGAATTGGAGAAAGAAACCCCTTTCTTCCCAATTTCACAAACTGATTCAAGGGTTTCTCCTTCTCCTAGAAATGTGTTGACATTAATCATAGATATTAATGAACATCCTTCTTTATTCCAAGACTCTACTCCTCCTACACCTCTTTCATAGTCAGATGCCAAAACTCTGGTTTCCCTCAATAACAAAAGGGGTAGGAAATTGAAAAGTGAAAAAAAAAACATAGAGGTGGTAGTAGGGATACAAATGAATCTTGAGAAAAATCTAAGATCAACAACAAAAAACTCAAGGGTTTGAAAAACTATGGTAAAATTTCCCAATCAGGGCAACCATATTCTGCTATGGAGAATAATATCTTTGAATTGAATAACAAAACAAGGGGAGACATTATCTCTCCTTGAGTAGAATGAGGATCCTTTGCTAGAATGTTAGGGGCCTAAATGCCCCTAACAAGCGACACTTCATAAAGTGTCAAATTTTAAACACTGACTCAGACATTGTCCTTTTACAAGAAACAAAATTATCAAGTCAATCAGCCTCTTACTTCTTTGCTACTTGGCATAAATAGGAGTTCATTTCCTCCCTACCACAAGGCACTTCTGGAGGTATGGTAATCCTATGGAATAATTTTTCGATTAACTTAAAAATGATTTCTATTACAAAAAGTTGGATTCAAGCATTTGTTCAATGCTTGAAAACAAATATCTTCTACATCTTCAATATATATGACCCTTTTTCTTCTTATCCTGAGAAATGATTATGGTCACAACTTAATTTTGTATTAGCATCAATAAAAAATGAGTTGAAGATCTTGTCAAGCGATTTCAATGCAATTCACTGCCCTTTAGAGAAAACAAGTGGTATCATCCCCCCACCCAAGGTTATGGATGACTTTAATCATTTTATTATTAATAATAATCTATATGATTGTGAACCAAAGAATGGTTGTTTCACATGGACCAATAAATGTGGAGGTTTTTCACAAATTGTAGAAAGATTGGATCGTTTCCTTCTATCTGATAATTGGCTAACTTCCCCTTGAGATTTATCTTCTTCAATTCTAACTATTCCTAGATCTGATCACTTTCCAATCTCCCTCTTAGTTTTTAACAAGCCAGTTAAAAAGGGGTATTTTAAATTTGAACCAATGTGGTTCAGAGATATGGGTCTTATACATCTCCTTAAGGAGTGGTGGTGTGAATTCCCTTTTGAGACAAGCACTCAAATGTTTCAACTGCATAAAAAATTAAATTTTATCAAATGGAAAATAAAAGTGTGGAATAAATTATGCTTTAAAAACATTTTCTCTAAAAAATCAAGGGTTGAACTTGAATTGGCCAATATATATGAGTTAGTGATAAAAAAATGGCATGGACGCTACCCTCTATGAAAAGGAGAAAATTCTAAAAGTGGAATTAGATGAACTTTTGGATAGAGAAAAATGCTATTGGAGACAAAATTCAACAAATACCTGGTTAAGGGAAGGAGATAGAAATACTAAATTCTTTCATGCTTCGACGAAATTGAGAAGGCAATCAAATAGGATTGATTCAATTAGATCTCCTTCTGGGAACACTTTTATCATAGGTGAAGACATTGAAGCTGTTGCAATATCTTATTTCAAGGATTTGTTATTTCCCATAAAAGATAATATGCCCTTGGAAAACAATATTCTTTTGGACAATATTCCCTCCCTTGTTGATATGGAACACAACAAAATTTTAATGGTTGAATTCTCCATGGAGGAAGTGAAAAATGTAGTTTTCTCTTTGGCTGCTGAAAAGCCCCCTGGGCCTGATGGCTTTACAACCCTATTTTTTTAGAAATGTTAGGATTTTGTTGGTAGAGATATTTTTCTAACTTTGGAAAAATCAAGGAGAAACAATTTTTTTTTAAAGAGTTTTAATGAAACCTTGATTTTTCTCATTCCCAAGAAATACGAGCCTTCTTCCTTAAGGGATTTTAGACCTATTTCCCTCTGTAATACTATCTCAAAATATTCACTAAGACAATAGCTCTTAGATTAGCAAAAAATTTCCCCTCTATTCTTTCAACTGAATAGGGAGGTTTTGTCCTAGGTAAAGATACTCCTGAAGGGGAAATATTAGCTCATGAAGTTTTACATTCTGTAACAAAGGATAAATCCCCTTCAATGATCTTGAAGTTAGACATGGAAAAATCCTATGATATAGTGGAATGGGATTTCCTCTTAGCTGTACTTAGAAAATTTGGGTTTTCTAACAACTGGTGCAAATGGATTTCTTCTTGTGTAAATGGTGCAAGTCTTTATGTCTTGATAAATGGTTCTCCAACTGGTAATTTTTTTCCCACAAGGGGAATAAGACAAGGTGATCCCCTTTCACCCTTCTTATTCATTCTAATGGTAGAGGGTTTAAGCCAGTCAATTATTGCTTCAAGAGAAAGTAAGGAGTTGAATGGTATCAAGGTTAATCAATTCCCTACTCCAATCACTCACACCCTTTTTGTGGATGATACTCTTCTTTTTGGTCAGGCTTCCATCAAGGAAGCAAAAATATTCAAAACAGTTCTTTTAGATTATTGTTTGGCCTTGAGCCAGTCCTTTAATGCTATGAAATCTAAAATATTTTTAGCTAATGTGAACCCCCTAGTTAAAGCCAAGCTTTTAAAATTTTGGGGATTCCAAAGTGGCACTTTACCTTGCAAGTATTTAGGAATCCCTTTCTTCTCTGGTAAAGAAAAGGATAATTTTGGGGATAATCTTATATCTTCCACCTCTAACAAAATTCTTCTTTGGAAATCAAAAGGGCTTTCATTTGTAGGAAAATTGATCTTACTAAAGGCTTTCCTTCACTCTTTACCTATTTATTTAATGTCAGTTTTAAATTCCATATGGGAAAGGTTTAGCTTTGCAAAAAATATTCAAGAATTTTCTTTGGGTGGAAAATGTCACACAGAAAAAGAAACTCCCTTTGGTGGCTTGGGAAAATGTCTGTAAATCAAAAGCTTTAAGGGGGACAGGCATGAGAGACATTTTCAAACAAAATAAATCCCTTTGTGCCAAATTGGTTTGGCAGTTGTACTCCAACTCTAATTAAAAATGGTGCCAAATAATGAGGTATAAATATTTGGATTCCATGGAAAGGGAAAGAATTTTCACTCAAAGGAACCTTCCTTCTAGGTCAAAAATATGGAATTTCATTTGTGATTGAAGGCATTTCATTCTTCCTCACCTTTCTTGGTTAGTTAACAATGGTGAGAAGGCCCTTTTTTGGGATGATGCTTGGAACATTTGGTCATCAACCCCTTAAATTTCTTGGGCACTAGACCTAGTTAGAGAATATTTTGAGAAACCTTTCAGGTGTTAAAGTGAAAGATTACTTTTTCATTGATAAGAAAGATCCATTACTCTCTTTTAGATGGAAGGACTTCAAATTCCTTCCAGTACCTCCTCGCATGAAGGAATATCTTAAAGATGAACTCTCAAAAAGAAAAATCATTTTCTCAAATAATCCTGATGAAATAATTTGGACAAAATCAAAATCAAGAAATTATAATGTGAAAGATGGTTATAATTCTTTGGTAAAAAATGATGCTCTTCCTTCTTGGCCAACTCAATTATGTTGGGGACCTAATGTACTTCTGAAAGTAGGGGATTTTATCTTCTTATCAATCAGGGATAGAATTATATCAAGCAAGAGACTTGACAGATTGGGAATAGCTCCTCTTCCCCTGTGTGTTATGTGGCAAGGAATTTTAATCTACTAACCATTTTCTAATTAATTGCACTTTTTCTTATGAATGCTACTCTTGGTTAATGAATAGACTGGGTTGGTACTCTCCTTTACAGAATTCAATTCTCCACCACTTTCAGAGCTAGCCAAGATTATTTCCTTCTTCTAAGCTTGCTTGTATTTGGGAGATTTCTCTTTCAATTCTCATCTAGAATATATGGCTCAAAAGGAATAGACATATATTTAAAAAGGAACAATTATCTATGAGACAAACCATTCAAAAAATTGAAATTTCCATTTTTGTAATAGTTATGTCAAGATTAAATACAAGAATGGATCTACAAATAAATTCTTCTCCTCTTGGGATTCTTTTATCCTTATAAATTGGTCTCTCCTCAAGATCTATAGTGGGGGCTCCATAATGAATAAAAAACCTAAGGTGGATAGATCAGTTATTAACTAGATCCCTCCACCTAGGGATTACATCAAATTGAATTTTGATGGAGCTTCTAGAAGAAATCCTAGAAAATTCGGAGTGGCTTTTGTTCTAAGAGATTATCAAGGAAATTTCATTGGATGATTTTTTTCGTCTTCTAGATGGCACTAACAACATTGCATAATTAAAGGCCTTAAGTTTGGGTCTGAAACTTGAAATTGATCAATCCATCTCTCACATCCTAATTGAAAGTGACTCCAGGATTGTGGTGTCTATAGTCATGAAGGGCTATTCATATTCTTGGCATTTAAATTACCTTGTTTCTCACATTTGTCAACTTTTGAAAAAAATATCCTCTTATGAAGTAATGCATTGCTACAGGGAAGCTAATAAACAAGCAGGTCAACTTGCTAACAAGGCCATTGATTAGAATTTTCATTTAAAGGTTCTTTCATATCAAGAATACTTGAATTTGGTGAACTCATAAAGCCATTTTCTGTTTTATTGACTCTTGGCTATTTGATTATGCTACACGTATTATAGATTTATCTTGGTTATTTGCATGTAATATTGATCTTATTTTGATCTACCCTATAGGTAGAAATTCTAACCCAATCATTATGTAGAGGCATGAAGAGAAGCATTTTTCTCTAACATATTGTGGCTTGTTTGACTTGCACATGTGGCATTCTTATCAATATATAGTAATATGTGTTAGCTTGTGGGCCCCTCCTACTGGCTCATGTGGCATTCTTATTAGTATATGTTAATACATGAAAGCTCGCGGGCCCCTCCTCCATACTAACTATATTTAGGGAAGAATTCTCTTTTATGGTTAGTATGCGAGAGCTTGGAAATGAAGTTTAAAAATACTTTTTCTTGGGAGTATTGTACAGTATGGACTATCCTTCATTCCCAAGACACGAAATTGGTGGATTACAATTCTCTGCTTGTCTCCAAATTGGAGAAACATACCAGTTTATCTTGAGAAAGGTATACTTATAAAAAAAAAAATTCTAAATTTGAAATTTACAGAGATATTTGTTATGATATCTCATTTAATGATTTTTTGCCACTGCCTTGTCCTTGGTACTTGAGTCATTTGAGATACAAAGTTGTTGTAACTATGTATGGAAGGCTTATCAAAGCTTAATATTCAGACATTTGGCATGGTTTTAACAATTTATTTTTTTGTCCTATTTTGCATTAATTATGCTTGAGGAGCTCTCCTCTTGCATGGTTAATGGAAGATAGCAATGACGGTGATTATGAATGTTGTAATATGGATTTCATTCCATCTGTATTTATCACTTCCAAGGGTTCTATTTTTGTCAGATGGTTGCCTCCTTTTGGATGATCCTATTTTTGAATATGCTCTATAAGAAAATTGAACCATTGCTATTTTTATCAATGACGTTATCTTTGGAATCATCAACAACTCAAGTCAATATTATGTCGCTAAAATGGCCGCAACTTCTAATGATTATCCTTTGCTTTGTGAACTATGGGAATGTCAATTGGCATGCTTATTCCTTATGTCATCTAAAAAAGATCGAAGGAATTATGTCAATCATCTTACTTGGGATTTTATCATATTTCTTATTGGCATGTGAATAACTCCTAGGGAGAACTGCCAATCCAAGATTTTTATTTGGCTTAAAAATTCAAATGGTGCTCTGCCTTGTTATGTTGATATGAAAAATTACACATGGCACTTGATGGTTTTGTTGCATTATGGCTCTGCTTTCACTTGATCCAGTGATGTTTCCTTTGCATTACTTTTTAAGTAGTAAGCTTTCATTTAGATTAATGACTGCATCAACTGTCTATTCCACTCATGTGAAGGGCTTATTTATAGATTGCCTTGCTTCCTTCTCTCATCTGATGTTGATTTCCTTTTGCTATCACTTCAAATTACAACTAAGAAACTATGTAGAATTTATTCAGAGTTTATATTCCACCAAGGTATTTGGAATTAAGGGATGAAAGACCATTCTCTTCTAAAAAGATCAGGTGCACTTTGATCTTAGAATGCAAGTCGATAGATGATTCAATTCAAACTATCTTGGGGTATGACTAGTTGGATTTCCATGTTGTCTTTTCCTAATGAGGTTGATTTTCATTTTTTGTCTAACTTGATGGATGTGCTTTGGTGTAGCGAAATGGTGAATTTTCTTGCAGGCTCTTACATTCTTCTACATGTTTGTCCTCTCCCTATTCTGAAAAATTCTATGGATAATTGTGATATTTTGAAGGGTTCTAATCTTTTGGGTGGGATCAATTGCGATCAATTTCTAATTTTTTATCATTCCATCACTTCCCTTCTTAATACTATGGCTAATATTTTAATGGATAATTACTCTTATGATTTTATATGTGGCCTCCATAGACTCAAGCCTCGGTTTGGGCATACTATTTTAAATATGTTGTTAGACTTGTTTGATTATGTGCATTTTTTGATAAGGAATGCTCTCACGGATGCACATTCAACTCCTTACTTCCCGCCTCCTTTTGATCTGGAACCTTTGGAGGAAAATGGCATCTACTCTTGATGGATTTTGGTTCTCCCACTTCTTTCAGTTCAGAACTTTTGATTTCTTCCTTTTACATATTATATTTTGCTCGTATAGTCTTTGACATCGGGTTTTTTCCACCTTTCTTGCTTGTTGGCTCTACTCCTATAGTATGGCTTCCTAGTTCTCACATCATGCAACTTATCTTGTTCGATTGCTCAACTCTTTTGACTTGACTCCCTAGTCCTTGGGGTTTTGGTTTTCCTTCTCACAAGTTGTAATTTTTCTCTCAATCTTACAATCTTGCTAGCTTCATGAATACAATGTATTACTTGACTACCTAATGAGGGGAAGTTTGTTTGTCTTGGTATATAGATTTCTTCTATAATCCTTCTCATGAATTATACTTTTGTTAATGCTCTCTATGGAAAATTTTGCTCTTTCCCTGTCATATCGTTCTTATGTAATGCTCTATGTAATCCTCATTATCAGCAATAAAGGTTTGTGGCTATGCCACTTTTTACACAAAAAATATATATATAAACAAATTTGTAGAAAAAACAAATTAATAAATTGGGCAAGAATTTGTTTATGACTTTTGAATTTCTATTTGTTCATCCAATTCTCTACATACATTTGTGTAATTTGTAAAATAAGGGGCCATGGTTTTTCTAATTTGTATTTTCTTTCTAGTTTAATATTTAGACCCTTTTGTATTTTTTATTTTGTTTATGCAATTGGATTAAAATTTCTTTCTATTTATACTTTATATTAGTTAATATAATGAATTTAATGATATGTGTATATTTTTTTACAAGATATTTCACAAGATTTATATATTTGGTTCTTTATGAGTAATTAGATAAAGGTTTAAAAAATCCTATCATACATTTAGATGAATGCATATCTCCCCAGAAAAGAACACCTTCCTTAACCTACTTGAAGGTAACCAACCCCTTGCTAGCTCAGTGCAAATTGAGTTAATTGAAAGTAGATCCCACTGCCCTGTTAATGTCACCAAAAAATCCAAATCCCCTTCTCCTAAGAATGTGAATCCTACTTGGTCTGAGCTTCTCAAAACCACCCCTAATAAATTCATTAAAGAGCCCATCTCATTAGGGATTAGCAAAAAAGAAAGTTGGTTAGTAAAGAACCAAACCCTGATTCTCCCACTATTACTATTTAGGATTACAAAGACAACCTTGATAGTGGGTCCACCTCTCTAGTGGGTCGAAGGTCCTCCCATTTGTCATTAGCAGCCTCTAAAGGAGAGGAAAAAGATAGGAAAACTAAAAATTCTACTGGTATGAAGAGTACGACTTCCTTGGGTGAGGAGAATAAGAAAGGGAAAAAGGTGGCCAAGGAAGATAGAGAGGCTTCCTCATAACCCAAATATGTTCCTGATAGTCTGAGGGAAACTGAATTATCAGAAGAGGAGGATGCAACAGTGTTGGATGAGATTGAGAACTCCATCTAGGAAGAGAAAGAAGATATTCCCCATCAAGAGGAGACCTACATGATCTAGGTGATGGTATGAGTAAGGGAGCTAGTGAGGAGAAGATGGAAAATAATATTTCCATAATTAGTCTTGAGGCCATTAACATTGTTACTTCCCTTCTTAATGAAAAAAAACCATTTGGTGGCTTTTGAGGATACTAAAAAGACTATTGTGGGCATGCTTGTGCAAAGAATGGAACAAGTTGAAAAATGCTGCAAAAGAATGACAATTTAGAAAAATTTCAACTATTGAGGTTGCTATTAAGAATTTTTACAAAGTTGTGGAGGGAGTCATGAAAAAAGCCATAATGGGTAATGATTTTTGGATAGGGAAATATCGCGACTTGTAGCAATAGAAAAAAGGAAGAAAGGATGAGATGGAGTGCCCTGAGCATATGGAAGATAAGGATAGCTTTGAAGCTACTATGGAAAAGCTTGGAAAGGCTTGGAGCCTTATTGAGGATTCTTAATCCTATGTTGTTATCTATTTTCTTCTTGTTATATGTCTTGTTCTATAGGGGTTTTAGCCTTTACTATTTTTTTGTTAATTGTTATTGGTTTATATAGCCTGGACTTGATTTATATTTGGAAAATTTCTATTTTTTTGGTTAACAGCTTTGGGTACATTATGGACAGGATTACCCTTCAGTATCTCTAGGTTGATGATAGTCTAGTTTGGTTTTTAAGGTATTGGTTTATTGATAATATTTTAAATATCTTCCTTTAACGTAGTTTTTTGTCTGTTCCTGTGGTTGTGATTGGAAAGGATTTTTTTTTTTTTTTGTTGTCTCCTCCCCTTGTTGTTTTGGTCTAGTTTTTCTGTTCTAGAGTGGTCTTCTCTTGTACAGGATTAGGGGCCCTTTTCCCTACTTATCTTATCAAAAACATATGAAATATTTAATGTATTACTCGATTGAAAAATAGAATCATATGAAATTAGAAGAGAATAATAATGACTTAGATATTTGTATAATTTGTACATAATATGACTTCAAATAAATCATGCAAATAAATTTTAAATATTGCAATACAAATATTTTTGCACTAATTCACTCTATGCTAGGGCTAATTTAACTTGTAAAATTAATTTCCTTAATTTACAATTGTAGAATCTTGCTATTTCTTTTTCCTATGATGTAGCTAACAAAATACAAGTGTTAATCAAATGTGACAAACATCTACTATGATGAAGAACCATGGATTTCAAATTGATTGATAAATTATGACAAGCTAACAAGAATATTACAAGATACTAAAGATATCATTATCCTTAAGTATTATGTTGAGGTATTCAACATAATTTAAGATTATAATGGGAGGATGGTTGTTCTTAATCACAATGAAAATGTAAAAATATATATAGGATATTTGACTAGATGGTCATAAAACTTATACCAACAACTTTGTGATCTATCTATTTTTAATTTCATGTATAAAGTAATGATAAGACACCACGTTCTATAAGAAACCATGGCCTTGTAGAAGAAATTCGTACATGATTTTCTAAAGTTAGTGAAATTTGATAAAATATATTTTAATAAAATTATCCAAATACATAAATGGCTTGAACATTATATCCCCACAAACCAATATATATCATTTTATGTTCACTCTATAGCACAAAGATTCAAACATATAATACATAAATATTGATTATCAAAAATTAGAATAAAATATGAATTTTTTTGGATGCATATGAATGGTGGATGCATATTGTTAGATGCACAAGAAAACTAATTTTAAATTAAAACATTCAATCCCTCATTAACTTTCAAACCCTTAAATCAAACTTTAAATCATCATTAAGCATTAATAGAATGTAAACATGTGAAAAAACAATGCAAAGACAACCATACATAAGAGAACACCATATTTACATGGAAAACCCTAAGCAGGGAAAAGCCGCGATGAGGATTAGCTCACATATATATGAATAACAACATTGAATTACAATAAACTCACTGCCCATAAAAGAAGAAAGGCTCACTGGTGGGTGGCTCACTACCAAGAATAAAGAAGAATAGAATAAAATGTTACAAAGAGATTCACTATCTCAAAGAAATATGAAATTCCACCACTACAACTCTATGCCATCCACATCCTTGGACTCACTGCCTCCATCAACTTCAAGCACATTGAAAATGTAGACACCTTCTCCTCATTGCAACCAAAGTCATAAGAATTAAAAATCACACTCATATCACCAAACTTGATCAAATTCGCATTATTCACACTTGCCACACCACATCTCCAACAAATCACCTTGCATTTATACCATCCATGAGCTAAGCAATGTCAATTAGGTCATCCTTAATGAAACGTAAGTACCTCAAATGTACAACACCAAATAGGTTGGCACCAAACACTTTCACAATGGAAAGAAATGAAGGAAGACTATGCCAAGGGTTAATGAGGACCCAAATATACATCACCATGCTACACAATACATACACAATCCACGAGGTACCTCCATACATAACTCTAGCATGCCAGGTTAGCCAAACCTAAACTAACACCACAAGTGACCACATACATGCTTCTCTAGGTCCCAAAATAGTATGCGGACCACAAAGAAACACTTCACAACATCCACACAATATCCCAAAATATTCCAACATCAACATACTACATAAAACATTATTACAACTACCTAAAATAAAGATTACTTTCATCCCGCACATCAGAATGCACTACCACTGAACTCTGACATAAGAACTAAAATTGTAGAGCAACTCAACACTAAAAATACAATAGAAAGAAGATAAATACAATATAAGAACATTCCCAAATATATAAGCCAAAAAAAAAAATGCAGAGAAATGTGGAGCAATCACATTTCTTCCAAAAAACCTTTTATACAAAAATACACACTATGAAACAAAACTTCCACTACTCCATGATCTAGAACTTGAAACTCTAGATATAGAACCTATGAATTCCTCTAATCATCATGTCCAAACCATACAAACATATATCCAATAATAAATAAATGTGGACCACAATACTGAACACACCTCTATCATACTACACACTCTTTTATTCAAATTTTCTAAAAATCACTTGGAAGCGAAGTGAACTAGTTGCATTAGCAACACCAATAAAATATTACAATGCCTTTTCATCATGACTACAACATCTACAACACTAAAAATCTCCACACTAGGGATTGGCATCAATGTGACATCAGACCACAACATACCCACACTTAGCAACAGTACTATCAACACTAATGACATCACCACCAACAAATTTAACACTAACAAAATCCAGTAATATCCATACTTTTGACATCAATGACAAAACCAACAACATACATGTAACAATCTCCCCCTTTATCATTGATGTCAACACCAGCTCTAAAAACCATCAACAACAAAAGAAACTCCATAACATTAAGCAACACTCTACTATCTCCCTTTACCTTTGTTCTTCAAACACCATTCTCTCTACAATCATCACTTTATCTCCTCCTATTTGAGAATTTCTTCAACCATTACTCTCCTCCTTTGAAATCAATTATTTCCTTGTGTTTTTCTGGACTTCACTTTCTCCCCCTTTGACATCAATGGAAAAGAGAAACACCTTTCCCTTTGACAACAATTGCATAGATTTTTTATTTTTTCTTCCCCCCTTTGACATATCTATACATCACTTTGACACCACTTGCACACTTCTCTTTAGGCAACACTATCAAGCAATTGCTCTCTCTCCACTACTCTTCTTCATACAACTTTCAATACTGTACTACTCATTCTTCACTGCTCCCTTTATTGCTTGGTCTCTTTTGCATACTCCCCATAGTGACACAAGATATATTTCACTTGATTGCACCAATCAAAAACACTACTACGTACTCCCTTGAGAGGTAGCCTTGAACATCAGTTTAGGACCAAGATTGTATCTTGAAATGCATCCTAGACATATGCACACACTTATGCATCTAGTTGAAAGGAGCGGTAATAACCCATAAATTATACCAAAGATACTCAAAAGTATCTTTAGGAAGATCCTTTGTAAAAATATCCGCAACTTGATCATTTGTAGGAACATACTCCATTTTCACCTCATTCTTTTCAACTTTCTCCCTTAGAGAGTGATACTAGATAGAGATATTTTTTGTTGTTGAATGCATTATCAATATCTTTGAAATATTGATAGCACTTTTATTATCACACAAGATAGAAATAGGTTCATCATATAAAAACATGATATCCTTCAATTTTTCCTTCATCCACAACACCTATGTACAACATGATGCTACAATATATTCTTCCTATATAGTAGATAATGACATTGAATCCTATGTCTTAATCAACCATGCAACCAACCTACTTCCAAGAAATAAAGCACCTCCACTTGTACTTCTTTTATCATCTATACATCATGTCCAATATACATTTATATATGCACTTTAAAGGAGAAATCAATATCCTTAAGATACCACAAACCATTTGAAGTTTGAATTTCCCTTCAAGTATCTAAATATCCTTTTGACTATTGCAACATGTGATTCTTTGGGATCTTTTTGAAATATTTCCATAAGACATACTACATGCATGATATCCAATCTAGTAGCAGTTATGTATAACAATCCACCAATCATTGATCTGCACTTGCTCTGATCAGGCTTAGGAGAGTCATCATTATTGCTCAACTTACAACCAATAACCATAGGAGTACACATTGGTTTATAATCCTCCATTCCAAATTTCTTCAACACTTCCTTAACATACTTTGACAAAGAAATGAAAATACATTTTTTTGATTGATTGATTTGTAGCCCAAGGAATAAATTCATCTCCCCACACATTGACATTTCAAACTCTTTTTGCATCTCATCTACAAATTTTTGGCAAATGTGATTGATTTATTCATAATTATGAAAGTGCATTTATACAAGAGAGTAGTTGGAATGAGCAGTTGTAGAACTATTCAAAATTGTTCAAACACTCACAGCCCCATGCAATGCACCATAAAATGTAATATATGCTAACATTCCCCTCTTATTACATTGTTCCTGAAACCACAAAATCACCTTGTCAAGGGAGCCCCCCTTAGGGCTTACATAACAAAACTTGTTGATTACAAAAAATAAGGATATATTCTTGAGAAGATATTCCTTTTAAAGAAATAAATCTTGAATTAGGTGGAACTCCATCAATATGCCTTGTGACCCTCAAAAAGGTGTATCTCCAAGCTAAATTCTCGAGTTCTTCCTCCCATGAACTTTCAAATCATAGGTTCCTAAATTATTCAACAACAATCCATATTGAGCTCTCCAAACACATGGCTCCATCAAGTTGTCTAATGACCCTTGGAAGGGTATAATTATTGATCACATTCTTGTAAGCTTGTTGTACAACCATTCATATTGAGCTCTACACCAAACCCCTTACTTGTCTCCAAAAAAAAACTTCACAATACATGTATTCTTCAAATATGTTAGTGTAGTGTAGAAAAATATAGTCCTTTACATTTTCACACTTGTTTGGGCCCTCCCTACTAAAATTGAGATTCTTTATGCCTTATTTGGCTCTATTTTGCATCCACAAGCCCTAATTAATGCATCTATCAGAGGATAATCCTGACACATATTAGATGACTACTCATAATTTAATGATCTTGGTTTGTATGACCCAAAATTGAGTGATCTGGGACTCATATGCCACCTTGGGCATATGGGTCCCACCTAATTTTTGGGGCCTAAATTTGAATTTAACATAAAACTAAACATTTCTTGAAATTTGTGTCTCAAGCTCAGCCTATTGGGACTCATACGCCCCAACTAGTGTATGAGTTACGCTTAGCTTGGACCTAAATTTGAGTTCAATTCTTGGCGGGACTTTCTTCTCCTAGATCTAATGGACTGGCTTGTAGTGTTGTAATTTCAAGAAATTTGTGTTGGTATATGGAGCCTAATCAGACTTGAAGGTTAAAATTTCCCCACTTTTATTGGCATGTTTTCCCCCCAAATTATTTAATGGGGTCAAGGGGAAGTGCCCCTTGCGAGGTCCAGGGGAAGTGCCCTTGGTGCACTCCTTGTCGTAATACAAGGCAGGGTCGAGGGGAAACACCCCCAAAACCTCTCACAATTTTTTTATTATTTTATAAAGGCTTCAGGTGTTATTTTTCTATTGGCCAACATAAAAAAACCCTATTTTTTGTAACTGACATAAGTCTTGATAAAAGGCTGAGGGTTTGGGTTTCTATTGATATTTTATTGTAGCAATTGCAGCGGTATTGAGTTGCAAGGGATTACTAGTTGTAATCAGTTTGATTTATTGGATAATAATATTGGACTCTCTTTTGGTGGACGTAGCCTAATTTTGGGTGAACCACATTAAATATTGTCTCTCCCTATTACTATTTTAGTGTTTTGCATTCCTCCAGAGTTTAATGTTTATTTTCATTTAATTGATATTTTTTGCATACAATTCCTAACAAGTGGTATCAGAGCGGGTTGTTTTCGATTATCATCTATAGGAAGGTCTCACAATTGAGCGGGAGTCTCACGGTTAAGTGGGAGCAATGGCGGATGAGGGTAAATTGAAGGTAGATAAATTCAATGGGAAGAACTATCAGTTATGGAAGATTCAGATGGCAGATTATCTCTATTAGAAGGATTTATGGAGGTCATTGGGAGGAATAGCCAGGAAACTGACAATAATGAGTGATGAGGAATGGAATCTTCTAGATAGAAAGGCACTAGTAGCCATTCATTTATGCTTGGCACAATCGGTGGCATTTAGTATTACAAAAACAAAGACAACTGAAGAGTTGATGGAAACCCTAGTGAAGTTATATGAAAAGCTTCCCGCTTTGAATAAGGTATTTCTCATGAAGCATTTATTTAATATGAAAATGGCTGAAGGTGGGTCAGTTGTTGATCATTTAAATGAGTTTAATACAGTTACCAGTCAATTAACTTCTATAAATGTAAACTTTGATGAAGAAGTTAGGGATCTTTTGATTATGTGTTCTTTGCCTAAAGGTTGGAATAGCCTGGTCACGGTTGTTAGTAATTATGCTTCTAGTTCGAATACATTGAAATTTTATGATGTTGTTGGTGTTATTTTGAGTGAGGAAACTCATAGGAAAAGCTTAGGTGGAAATCCACATCATGTAGTGTTTTGAATGCATAAAGTAGGGGCAGAAGAAAGGAGAGGGGAAGCAATTCTAGAAGCCGTGGGAAGTCACAAGAAAAATCAAAAGACAAATGGTCCCAATCTAGAGACAAGAGGGATTGTTGGTACTATGGTAAGCTGGGTCATTTAAAGAAAGATTGTTGGTGTCAGAAAAATAAAGGAGACAAAAAGGAAGGCAATAAAGAGGAAAATGTGGTAAGTAATAAACCTGATGAGGATGCTTTGATTCTTTCCCTTGATAATGTTGATGATTCTTGGGTATTAGATTCAGGGGCTTCATTTCATGCTACGCCCCATAGAAGTTATTTTCTTGATTATGTCCAAGGGGATTTTGGGCTAGTTTATTTGGGAGATAACGAACCCTATCAGATTGTTGGAAAGGGAAGAATCAAGATTAAGTTGTAGAATGGGAATCATTGGCTACTACATAAGGTAAGGCACATTCCAAAATTGAAAAGAAATTTAATTTTAGTAGGGCAACTAGATGATGAGGGTTGTCTTGTTACATTTAGTGATAAAAATTGGAAGGTTACAAAAGGTTCCTTAGTGGTAGCAAAAGGGGTGAAAGTAGGCACCTTATATCTTTGTACAGGTGATATTGTTCCTTATACTTTAGCTATTGTAGGTAAAAATCAATGTTCAGGAATAGTGGTTGTAGTTTAGCAAAAAAATAAACAATTGCTACAGATTTTGAATCAACATTGTGGCATAATAGACTTGGGCATATGAGTGTAAAAGGTATTAAAGTACTTCATTTGAACAAAGAATGTTTTACCAGGTCTAAAATGTGTTAATATGGATTTTTGTGAAAGTTGTGTGTATGGAAAACAAAAGAGAGTTAGTTTTCTCAAGGATGGGAAGTAAAAGAAAGATGAGAAATTGGAGCTTGTGCATACAGATGTATGGGGACGAGCTCAAGTATCTTCTCTCGGTGGCTCTTAGTACTATGTCACTTTTATTGATGATGCAACAAGGAAGGTATGGATTTATTTACTTAGGAAGAAATCTGATGTATTTGAAACTTTTAAGAAATGGAGAAGGTTGAGAATGAGATAGGTAAAAATTTAAAATGTCTCAGATCTGATAATGGTGGTGATTATTGCAGCAAAGATTTTGAATATTATTGTTCCTCAAATGGTATTCATAGGTAGAAAATGGTTCCAAGGACTCCATAGGAAAATGGAGTGGCTAAGCGCATGAAAAAATAAAAATGGAGCATGCACGAACTATGAGATTGCATGTTGGGATGCCTTTAAACATGTGGGAAGAGGCTGTAAACATTGATGTTTATTTAATCAATAGAGGTCCCTCTAATCCTTTGGGTTGTGGTATTCCAAAGTGAGCATGGACAGGTAAGAAGGTGAGTTATTCTTTTCTCAAGACCTTCAGTTGTGAAGCATTTGCATATGTAGATTCTGAAAATAGAACCAAGCTAGATGAAAAATAAAAGAAATTTATATTTGTTAGATATGGCATTGATGAATTTGGTTATAGGCTTTGGGATTTTGAAAATAAAAATATTGTGAGAAGCAGGGATGTCATATTCAATGAGAAATTTTTGTACAAAGATCAGTTGTAGAAGTATGAGAAGAAAGAAAATGATTATGTAGTGTTGGATGATACACCAAATAGCAATGTTCCAGTGGCTCCTCATGCTTCGAAACAACAACAACAAATACCACAAACTCCGATGAATGTTAGATGATCTTCAAGGATAAGTAAACCTCCAGAAATATTTTCTCCCTCTTTGTATTCTATTTAGTTAACAGATGCTGGTGAACCTAAAGGGTATGATGAAGCTATGCAGGTGGATATAAAGGTTTAGTGGGAGCATTGAATGAAAGAAGAAATGGACTCCTTGCTGAAAAATTAGACTTTGGAATTATGCAAGTTTCCTGTAGGTAAAAAGGCTTTACCAAACAAATGGGTTTACAGGCTGAAAGAGGAAGATGGAGGTAAGAACATATTTAAAACCAGGTTAGTTGTAAAAGGATTTGCATAGAAAAAGGGCATTGATTTTGCTGAGATTTTTTTCTAGTTGTTAAGATGACTTCTATTCATATTGTTTTAAGTATTGTGGCTATTGAAGATTTGCATTTGGAATAGCTAGATGTGAAAACCAGTTTTCTTCATGGTGATTTGGAGAAGATATATATGGAACAACCCCAAGGATTTGAGGTCAAAGGAAAGGAGAAATTAGTGTGAAGATTGAAGAAGAGTTTATATGGCTTGAAATAAGCACCTAGAAAATGGTACTTGAAATTTGATAGTTTTATGGTTGAGCAAGGCTACAATAGGTGTAATTATGACCATTGTATTTATTTTAAGAGGTTGAATAATGACACTTATATTATTTTATGTTTATATGTTGATGACATGCTTGTAGCGAGGTCTAACATGGATCACATAAGTGAGTTAAAACAACAATTAGCAAAATCATTTGCTATGAAGGATTTGGGGGAAGCAAAAAAAATCCTTGGTATGAGAATTTGCAAAGATAGGAAGAATAAAAAATTGACTCTATCTCAAGCTAGTTATATTGAAAATGTGTTGTAGAGATTCCACATGGAGAATGCAAAATCTGCGAGCACACCTTTGCCTAGTCATTTGAAATTGACTAAGGAGATGTGTCCAAAGACAGAAGAGGAGGAAGATAAAATGTCCAAGGTACCATATGCTTCAACTGTAGGAAGTTTAATGTATGCCATGGTATGCACAAGACTAGATATTGCACATGTTGTTGGAGTCGTAAGTAGGTATATGAGTAATCTCGGATTGGAGCATTGGAATGTAGTAAAATGGGTTCTCAGGTATTTGAGAGGTACATCCAATATATGCTTATGTTTTGGGGGCTCTAATACTAATTTAGTAGGCTATGTAGACTCATATTTGGCAAGGGATATTGATACCAAATGGAGTACTCTAGGTTATGTCTTTACTATAGGTGGAACAAAAGAAAGTTGGATCTCATGGTTGCAAAAGCTAGTTGCTTTATCCACCACAGAGGAAGATTATGTAGCTGCAACAGAGGAAAGAAAAGAGATGATATGGCTACAATATTTCATGGAAGAATTGGGCAAAAAATAGGACAATAGTTATTTGTTTATAGATAGCCAGAGTGCCATACATCTTGCAAAGAATTCTTCTATGAATTCAAAGACCAAACACATACACTTGAGGTATCACTTCATTCGGTCGGTGTTGGATGAAGGAAAATTAAGGATAGCAAAGATACATACAGATGAAAATCCAGTGGATATGTTTACAAAGGTAGTGCCAAAGGAGAAGCTGAGCTCCTCTTCAGCTTCGGTTGGTCTTCAAGAATGAAAACAATACAATCAGAACAACAAGGTCCAAGGTGCTGATTTCCAGTGGGAGCTACAGGGTCAACGGTGTTATGATTAATCTCCAAGTGGGAGATGATATGGGGTGGAGTCTGATAAGTCTCCAAGTGGGATATTGTTGGTATATGGAGCCTAATTAGACTCAGAGGTTAAATTTTCCCCACTTTTATCAGCACGGTTTCCCCCCAAATTATTTAACGAGGTCAAGGGGTAGCGCCCCTTGCAGGGGTTTTGGGGCAACACCCCAAAGATGGGGTCAAGTGGCAGTGCCCCTTCCAAGGTCTAGGGGCAGTGTCCCTAGCACTCTCCCTATTGCGATACAAGGCAGGGTTGAGGGGCAGCGCCCCTGAAACCTCTCACAATTTTTTTATTATTTTATAAAGGTGTCAGGTGTTATCCTTCTATTGGCCAACACAAAAAAACCCTATTTTTTGTAACTGACATAAGTCTTGATAAAAGGCTAAGGGTTTGGGTTTATGTTGATATTGTATTGTAGCAATTGCAGTGGTATTGAGTTGCAAGGGATTACTAGTTGTAATCAGTTTGATTTAGTAGATAATAATAATGGAATCTCTTTTGGTGGACATAGCCTGATGTTGGGTGAACCATGTTAAATATTGTCTCTCACTATTATTATTTCAGTGTTTTTCATTCCTTTATTTAATCTTTATTTGCATTTAATTGATATTTTCTGCATACAATTCCTAACAATTTGGCATATAAACAAGTATAAATACAAGGTTATTTCACATATTTTCTCCTAGAAAATTGATGAGTGCATTCCTATAGCAATTTTATAATTACAAGAGAATTCAAGAGAATTCAAGAGTGATTAACAAGCATTTTGGAGCATCATTTAAGAATCAAGCAACATGTCAATGTCATTATGCATCATGTTTGTTTTTGAGCTAACATTTGTGATGTAGGGTTTTATGATTCAAGCAAGTATTCAATTCAAGATTTGTATCATTCAAGAAAGATTAATATACACATTCATGCTAGCCATTACATATAAGATTGGAGCCTTTTGTTCAAGGGTTTGGTGAGTTGCAACATTGCATATTTGTTCATTCATTCTATTTCTATTCATTTCAAGGTTTGATTATCAAAATGATGTTTGACCAAGGAAAATGCTTATCCACTAAAAAAATAATATTTTCCCTCTCTTTGATGTTGTAGATCTAGGTGATTTAGGTTGAAGATCCATTGAAGAGCTAGTTTGAAGAAAGTTGTCAAGTTTTCAAAGTTGTCATCTACATTACAAGATCATGGAAAGTCACCTACAGGTTGCAATTCAGTGTTTCAGACTCAGAGATTTAGCAGGAGAGAAGATACAAGAAATCACTAGAGGATAACAGAGTTTCAAGTCAAACTTAATAGTGGGACTAAATTGCCACTTGTGGCATATGAGTCCTAATATACCTAATTTTAGACAATTCTAGCAAATCTTGAGTTACCAGTTCTAGATTCCAATTTCTGTCAAAAACCCTTAAGTGGGACTAAATTTCCCCTACTGGCATATGAGTCCTAGTGTGCATTAAAAGTTTTTATTTCTGGGATTTTAGACCCTCATTTAAGCCTCTTTAGTTTCCAGGTGCACCTTTGTACTTTCTTAGTTTACTATTCTTATTTGAGTTCATTTCTAGGTCATTTACTTAAGTCTTGCATATCATTTACATTTCTTGTCTTTCCAAGCCCTAGATTGGTGGTGAACCCTCTTTTACTCTTTAATCACACCCTAGGACACCTTATTGCAGATCTCTTTCCCTCATTCCATCCATAGACTAATATCTCTAAGGTTTCCTTGAGTGAAACTTGTAGGAAATTGGTTGTTCTATCTCCCTAAACATAGAGCTACAATTTTCAAGGTTTTAGTTAGCAACAACAAGGAAAAACAAAATATTAAAGAAAAAAGTGCTTCTCCTACAAAGCATCATCTCGAAGTGAGAAGCTATCTTGACATGATGGAAACTCCTCCATCCTTTGGTGCTACCAGCCTCCAATTTGATCTTGTTACACTTTATCCATTTAATATCTTAGATGAGTTTTTGGAGGCCTCATCATTAATAGCAAAGATGGCCCCAAATGTCCAAGAATAAATGTTTGAAGATCCATTGGCAACATTTATAAATTCATCTACAAGATATTGATCAATTGTTTCAATGTTTTGAAATGCACTTTCACAAGAATTGGTAGTAAGAAGATAAATTACTTGATTGGAATAATTCAAGGAATATATATCAACTACTTGATGTCTTATAATGCTCATAAAACTAATTTGAGTTGCATCTTCTCTTGCAAAGAAACTTACCTTCATGTTACAACTAATAAATAATATATGCAAATGACCATGAATCCTCATAAGTTTCAAACAAATGATTGACCCACTCTTGATTTCATCATCTAACACACAAAAACTATATTCACTCAAACCCTATAATAACAATGGGTGCAATTATACAAGTACTTCAAGATTAAATGCTAATATTCCATACAGAGGTCAAGAACATTTCTCCTCACAAATTGCATGAAATGGCTCCCAAACTATACAACATAGTCATGCTTATAATCTCTCCCTCTGCATTGATCCCTCTTGCAAATATTTACCTAAAATTATTCAAGTAACTTATATCCAATACAAACTTTCTCTACAAGAGGAATATCAGTGCCCTAATCACTTGTCAGAGAATTTTGTAGATTGAAATGCATCTTGCCCTTTTACATTGGAATTTTCTTTGGAAACAAGAAATTTAGGATTAATTCTCAAACAAAACATGACATATTTTGAGTAAATCTTGCCTAAATTCACATGTAATTTGCAAGTGCATTAGGGTTTAAGAAGAAAAAAGTGATGAATTTTATTTGAAGTAGATGAAGAGAATAAATCTTATGGAAGGGGATATTGGAAATGGTTGTGTGTGTAGCTAACCATGTTATAAAAATTATTCATCTACTTACTGATCAAAACCCAATACAAGTCATTGTACCTGCTTAGGACCTTAGAAACCTTTATATGCTTAGGACCTCAAAAAACATTATGCACTCAAATTGATCTAGATCAACTGTCACTCACCTTCCATGCTACTTCCAATAGTTTGGAAATTGAAAATAAAATGGTTTAAACCATAGATTCTCCTAGAATTAATCTTGAATGTAATCTTATATTGCACAGCTTAAGATAAACGCAAGCCTATTGTTGATACCATTATCACTCTTATAGGTGAATGGATCTATTTTGATTTGATACCAAATGTTGGTGAATGTGATATATTATTCGTCATTATGCAAGTACATTTATACTTAAGAGAGAAGTCCTTGGAATGTGTGGTTGCAAAGTTGGAATGAGCAGTTACAAGTAGAACTGTTCAAAACTATTCAAACACCTACATCCCCATACAATGTACCATACAATGTAATATGTGATAACACAAAACTCTTGCACATACCTTCATTTCCTCTGAATATTATGTCATTAGCATACACTACCACAATCAGGATCAACATACACTACCACAATCATGATTTGTTCTCCCTCAACCTTGAAGTAAAGGTTGCTATCTGTAGTACTTTTACGAATCCTTGCTGCAATAAGTACTTATCCAACCTTGCATTCCAAGATCTAGGAGCCTATTTGAGTCCATACAATTCCTTCTTCAGCCTATATACCATATCAATATCTTCTAATAACTAAAATCCTTTCGATTTTTCAATGTATACCTCTTCTTCTAACTCACCATTCAAGAATGTAGACTTCACATCCATCTAATATACCTTGAAGTATTTATGGACTAAAAATGAAAAAAATTCTAATGGCTTCCATCCTTTCCACTAGAGGAAAAATCTCCTCAAAATATATTCCTTCCACTTGTGAGTAGCCCTTACACACATGTCTAGCCTTATTTCTGACAACTTTTCCATTCTCACTCAACTTGTTCTTAAAAACCCACTTAGTTCCTATCACATTCTTACTTGCAAGTCCTAGGAACAATTCCCAGGTTTGATTCTTCTCAATCTATTCCATGACTCCATGTGAATAGGGGAGTGCGTGGAAGAATTGGTAGGGGTGGGACTCCATGACTCATCGTTCGAGTTATCTGGATTATCATATCCAAAAGTAGAAATAGGAGTAGGCTCTAACAAGGGAACACATTTAATGGGGTTGGGAGGGGTTTCCTCATTAGTAGGGGTTTTTCCATGGGCATGAGTAATATGATGAGTAGTGGGCAGGGTTTCATCTAGGGTGATGGAGGTTCTACGGTCCACGGGGGGTTCAGCAGGGCCACAAATGACCAACGTGTTATTTTTAACAGTGGCAAGGGTTGGGAGGGATATTTGAGAATATGTTTTTACATGGTGTTTTGGAGAATTTAGGCCTCTAATATAAACAAATATTATCAAACAAAGTAACCAGGTTGCTTAGGCCCTTGGAGTTGGACCTTGAGAAGGAGATTGATCACAATTGGGGATCAATACTTGCATTCCAATTGTATAGTGATTAAGGTTAATGGATCCCTAGTCTAACATAATTTTCTACAAAGTATGTGTCTAATAGTATTTCCTTCATGGAAATAATGTGGCAATAAAATGAATCAAATAATTTTCACCTCGGGTCAGTTAAAAAGGGGTTTTCTCAATTCTCCTAGAATGTAGTTTTTAGATTTCAACATCTCATCTAAGGAAGGTTTAAAGATATTAAATTCATTTTTGCAAGCTTAAATATAATGAAGGTAGATGTTGTAATAAATTGTGACCCTGATCATTATATAAATAAAATCATTTGGATGCGAAAAGGTCCGGGCCATATTATCACAAGTTTAATACTCTAGAGGATTTCATAATAAACTTCCTTATAGAGGAGAAAGTCAAGGAAATGAAGAAGAATTGGTTCAAATTTGGATAGATGGAGGAAAGAAGGAAACAAGAAAAACCATCATATAAGAGAGATTTCCTGATATTATAGATCCATTTGACAAAATAAAAATCTATTAGATAACTTTGATAATATTATGTACTAGAAAAACCTCTTGTTCAAGAGAGGCCCATTGAAAAGGGAGTTGAACATTTAGTTCAATAAAGAGAATAGTCAATAGTACATCATGTATACTATCTTGAAATACCAAGTAGTATTCAACCTTTAGTCAGCTATTTTATTTGTATTGAGGATATTTGGGAGAATATGATTGGAGATGTGGAAATCGATAAATTTTCCCTTCTCCCCAAAAAGATCCGGTTGAGGAAAAAGTTTCTCAAAATAGGCTCTTAGTTAACTTTTGTGATCCTAATAAATAATATTAGCAAGTGATGTAAGAGCTTTGACTTATAACTAATTCAATTTTTTGCATTGGTGGTTATTGTTGCACCAAAATATCAACCTGTTAATGCTTGATACAACCACCAGAGTTGTACAAGATCCATAGGAGGTGGTTAAGCCATTTCATGAACCCAAGTGCTATGCTACACTAAGGAGACCAAGGGACACACCATATTGCAACAATTCACCCCCAACACAAGCGAGGGGCTTGAACCCATGACCTCAGCTCTAATACGAATTGTTACAGTGGTGGTTCTCGTTGCACCAAAAGATCGAGTTATTAATGCCTAATATAATCACCAAATTTATACAAGATCCATGAGAGGTGATTAAGCCATTTCATGAACCCAAGTGCCATGTTGCACGAAGGGGACCAAGGGACACACCATCTTGCAACATATTTCTTATGATAATTTTGTTAAAAACCCAAAAATTAGAGATTTTATGCTAAGGATCAGGAGGGGAGAATTTTTGGAGAAGATTAATAAATTTGAAGGAGAATATCATCCTTCACAATATGAGAAAGTCACTTAGTTTGTGCTGTTTAGGAAGTATATTTTTATGTTAGGTAAATCACTCTAGATTCAAGGAATAAAATTGGTGAGAGAAAGTGTTTTTCTTTCACTCCTTGACTAGGATATTGCATTAGCTATTCCTTTGGATACCATTAGAAGATAAAATGAAGAATTTTTTTCTTCCACTAAACAAGATGACAAGGCATATTTTGGATTTGGTTTCAATCCAAAATGGGAAACATTAGAAATCTAGGAAATGAAACCAACTAATGATAAGCCAAAGGTTGCAAAGAGTGCAATAATTGATAGGGAGGCCAATTGTTAAAATATTATTCGATACATTAGATCCATGGGAAACTTCTTTAATAATTCACAAAACATTAGTTAGTGAAGAATAAGCTAAAACGTAATATGCATATTACAAAAAGTTACATGAGACATGTCTAAATTTATTGCAAGAATATAATAAGGGTCATAAAAATTCTCAACCCAAGATAGAGAAATCCTTTCTTTAAGAATACAAGAATTGAAGGATCAATTAAATCAAAGTCAAGAAAGTGAGAAAGCTAGCAAGAAGAAAGTGAAAAGGTAGCCATATACATGATTGATTAACTTCTTGGCCATATGATTTCAAATATTTTGTATAGGCTTGAAAGTACTTGGAAAGGATATTAAATCTTGAAAAAAACATACATCAGGCATATACAACAATGGGCTAGTTTTAGAGAACATTTGAAGAAAAAACACTTAAAGAGAAATGCAAACACTAAATCAGACACACAAATTTAAAACAAGTTGGTAGAGAATGCTTAAATTTTCTAACACTTTTCTAGAATTTAATATTAACCTAGGGTTGTTGAAATTAATATTCCAACACTCCCCCTTAATTTCAACCACACATAATTTTATCATTTTCAAGGTTGTCTTTCAATTCTGTAGACTCACTAAATCATTTTCTTACATAATCTAAGAGGATGGGTCCTAGCCTAAAGCCTTGTTAGGTACCCATTTACATTCAATTAATAACTATATGATGATCATCAAATATTGAAATTTGATCCTTGAAAATTTTTCTTGTGCAAATTCCTTGCTTGCAAACTAATCGTTTGATCTGTAAGCTTAAAATTCAATTCATTCATTTTTGGAAAGTAATCTCTTATGCTACTACACTTTACTCCACAAATTTTAGTTTCATCATATTCTCGATCATGATCTTTGAGCTTGGTGTCTTCATGCACCCGCACCTTCAACTAATCTTCAAATCACTTGATTTCTATCATCTTTCACATATGAACACTTGCACTTGAACAATCTTTTCAACACACTGGTCAAATTTTTCCAATTTGATCCAAAAATCCAAGCACAATTAATTTTTATGTAGTATTTCATATATTCATTATTCCAATTTGTATTCCAACACATTTTTCAGGATGGTTTTTCAAACCAAAAATTTTACATGGATATAAATCCCAACATTTATCCTTTGTCTGACCTCTCCTATGGCAATGTGTACACTCAACACTCTTCATTTCTTGAATGAATTTACCTGAACTTGTAGAATCATTCCCCTTACTTGTGACATACCTGAGACCTTCATACTTTGGCCTCATTGTTGGCTCAATTGGATTTCTCATTCTTTTCTCATGTTTTCCTAATCCTTTACCTTTATAACCCATTCTTTTCATGATTTTTATATCAACTTTATTTTCACTAGGAACATTTATAGAATCAGATGTATTATCATCACAACCAACAAGATTCTCAGTCTCATTAACATGTTTATCTCCATCACAAACAACTTCAGCAAAAACACATTTATCAAATGGTGAACTCAAATCTTTTGCACTACAAGAAACATCACATACCAATTTCTTTGACTTCAAACTTACATTTTATTTGTTTAATTTTGACATTTCCTTCTTGTATAAACCATTCTCTTCTTATAATGTTGTGATTTCCTTTATTTATGAATTATTTTCTTCTTCCAAATTCTTTAGTTTGTGTTCTAAGTCATTAACCAATTTTACTCTTTGTTCTAATACTTCATTCCTTTTCTTAATCTCATCAAATAGCTTTAGCTTTTCTTCTAGCTCTTTATTCTTCTTCTCAACTTGCCACAAATCTTTTAAAATTTCATCAACCAGCTTTAGCTTTTCTTCTAGCACTTTATTCTTCTCCTCAGCTTGCCACAAATCTTTCAAAAGTTCACTACTTTTTTTCTTTAAAAATTCATTCTCACAAATTAAATTTTCATTTTCTTTTAACGCTCATTTATCGACTTTCCCATTGATTCAAATAATTTTGAACTCACCTTACCTTTACCCTCACTATGTTTTTTCTACAATAGGTTGTATCTCCTTATTCCTTTGATGATTAATTTGATGGCTTGTAAGCCTACACTCTCCTTTGACTGCAATGTACTTGACCTTTACTTTATATGAACTTTTCCTTATTCAAAAGAACTTTAAAACTACAAGCTAACTTTTCAAATTATAATTTTACTATTGTACCTTTCAGTTATAGTCTTCAAACATAATAAAAAATTTCATTAAAATAGCAATCACCTTTTCTTTAAAGTGATTGTTTAGAAGCTACAATTCTTTCCTTTTCCTCCTCCACTAAATTTGCAGCTTAAATATGAAAATCTGAAAGTTTCTTCTAACATATGCATCTATTCTTTTCTTTTTCACTTGACTACATATTCTTCATTTCTTGGTTGTTGACTTGGCCTAAAATTTATTTTAAAAAACACACCAATTCTTTTCTATAACATAACTTACCTTTTATATGTAATTTTCATAATTATCCAATCAAGCGATGACTAGAAATCCTCCACAGACAACTCACAATTCTTCATACAACTATTATACTGTGGTCTTCTTTTCACTTTTTAATCATAAAATTTGTTAACAAAAGGCAAGCCAAATCATAACATCATATACCACCAGTAAAAATATGTAACAATGAATTTAGAGCCATACATATTATTGTTTCTCCTATTATGCATCACATACTAATTTCACAATATAACCAACCAAAGTACTTTGACTCAACAAAATAAAGTGATCCCCTTTGCTAATTGCAAAAATAGAATCCTGATTTTTAGTATTAGTTAACTCTTACTATTCTATAAAAGGTTGTCATAACAACTTCCTCCAATCGAGTCTTTTGTCCTTCTCCTCCTAGCTGTCGATTTATAATGGGCAGGGTTCCTTCAAAAACATTGTGACAAAAATTGTTATCTCCCAACAATCTTTAAACCAACGACTCCTCTTGAATGGTTTATGCTACTTCAACAACAACTAGTATAAATTCAACACACAATCTGTATGCAACCTCCTTCTCTTTTACTACAATCAATTGCAGCTGTTAATTTCCTTTTTCTTTGCAGTAGCGATTTAAATCATTCATATGATCTTCTCTTAAGCCTACATGGCTTCACACAACTTCACCATTGGCTTTGATACCATGAAGAAAAAACACTTAAAGAGAAATGCAAACACTGAATTAGACACACAAATTTACTCAACATGTGTTGTTGCACATTTATATTGCTACCAAAACATATTACAGATGCCTCTATTTATAGAGGTCTTTAGACATTATAGGGAGGTTCGAGATAATTCATATCACCAACATACAAAATTTAATAGCTTCACTTGTTTCTTATTTGTTAAGTGAATGAACTTACTAGGACAAGCTGGTAGAAAATACTCGAATGTTCTAACACTTTTCTAGAATTTAATATTAGCCTACCTGGTGGTTTAAATTAATATTCCAACAACATTGACCAATTGGATCCTTAGGGCTACCACCATCAACTAGATCGCCAACATGTCCACCTTTGATCATAATGCTCCTAAAAATATTTCATAGGTAAGTGAGCATAGTGACTTATTAGGGAGGTTTCAACGGTTTAGGCTAGATTAGCTATGCAACTAAAAGGTAAGTTGAAAATGTTTGAAAATATGGATAAGGGGGTAATGCCAACTATCTCAAACAAATTTTGGGTAATTGAGTCCCTAGATGTTTGGAAATATGAGTTTACAAATGTTATACAAATAATTCCTTCATATGTTTTTGATTAGATAAGCAGGGGAAGGGCCCTAACCCTTACAAAATGGAAAAAATAGAGCAAAACAGCTCAACAAAATAGATTTTCCAAAACAACCAAACCAAGAGAAACAACAACCAGCACAAGATCGGTCAAGAACAACAAACAACGAGAAAATGTTCAAGGGACAACACTTGAACCATTCAAAGCCTTAGATGGTGAGTTAAACGAAACTGTAACTTTCTTAGAAGAATGCTTCTTTCTACAAACCTTTGTCCAAGGAGAATCAAAAACTAAAATTGAGAAATTTTGAACAGAGGGAAGACTCCCCTCCAGAGTAGCATACAAGAGGAGCAACTGATACAACAGGTGAAGCATCTGACATCAAGCCTAAAATTGTAGGATTTGTAGCATCATTTTCCAAAGTAGGAGCAGCCAGAGAAGTAGTATTAACAACATTAGGAACAACCAAATCCTGAGATTGCCTCGATATATCCACTGGAAGAGCAACATCCACCATAACCAATACATGTGAAATAGAAATATTATTTTTCTTCCTAGAAGGAGAAGGAAGCCTTGAGTCTGGATCAGAAGAATCAGAATGAGCATTAGGGTGTACTGTTAAGTGCTCGCAGAGTGAATTCTTCCACCAGGTAGAAGAGGAAATAGAGCGGGAGCCACAAGAACAGTCACGGGCCAAGTGACCAACAACAAAACAACATCTACAGCAAAATGGAAGACCCTTGTAATCCACCATTTGAGACCAAGACCAATCATTAACCTGCAAAACAACCACACTAGGAAAAGCCTTTGAAAGATCAACCTCCACTAGGATCCTAGCAAAAGAAGTATGAGTAAAATTTTTGGAAGCCATATCCACTCTTAAGAATCTACCAATAGCATTACCAATGCCCTCATAGGTAGAGGAGCACTAGAACTATAAGGGAAGATAAGAAAATCTTACCCAAATAGGAAAAACATCTAAGGGTTCATTCAAAGGATTAAAAGAATGAACCCAAGGTCTAATGGAGAGGGGATGAGAGTCCCAAACCCACAATCCAAAGTCAAGGATAGAATGTCTATCTTTAGGAGAGTTGAAACCCACAACAAAAAAAACCCTTATAGAAGGGTAAATCTCCATTGGACCATCAACCAGAGGAGACCAATGGTTGGTAATCCAATGATGCAAATAAGGGAGGGAAGGCCACAAATGGAAGAATCTACAAATAAGAGCATTTTTATAGTAAAAAGAAATATTATCATCAACTTCCTTACCAAGAGAGATAACAAGAGCACTAGCAGCACAAGGATGCACAAAGCCCTCCCTAAATCTCTTGGACTTCATAGCATTAACAAAAGAAGTCTGAGGATGGTCACCCCCTTCTAGAAGAGTTCAAGGCAGCCTGACCTGCACCCACAGTCGCATCCTTACCAACCAAGGGCACAAAAAACTCCAAACGCTCTGCACCACATGGCTGAACAGAGCCAGTTCTAGTAGGCCCCATACCACTTTGCAATAATGTTGAGCCACCAACATCATTAAACACACTTGCAGCCACCTCATAAACATCCACTCTAACTGACGGCACAGAGGAAGGAGGAGTCATTTGAACATCTGGCAAGATAGACCCAGTCTCAGCTGAAACACCAAGAACCTCACCCATAGCCTCAAGGAGAGGAGGATCAGAAAGATCCATGAATGGGTTATATTCTGGCGACAAGGGAAACACAGCCAGGCGGGAGTTCTTCGGGATAGGAAAATTCAAATTTTTTGGGTGGGAGAATCCAGAAGCTTCACTCAGTATGGGAGACTTAAGAATGTTAACTCCTTCATATGTCAATGCTAATGGTAAACCAAATTTGGTATATTACTGAATAATTCAATTGATGAGTTATTCAAATTGGAGTCTAATTTAGATACCTTCACAAAAGAAACTAGGGAAATTACAAATGAAAGGTATAATGTTCACAATAATAAGGTACAAAAAGCTAGTATAATTTTAGTGGTCATTTGAAGAAGAATATAAATTCATAGTTTGAAAAGTACATTGAGTATTACGAAATTTATTTGTCATGGTAAAGAGTTGGAGATATGAATATCAAGACTCTTATGTACTAGAGATTTATTTTAGCTTAAAAAACAAGATAGCTATGTAATTGACGAAATATTAGGGAATAAAAATATACTTCTAAAATTAAGTTTGTCTAAATATAGTTTTTAATTGTAATTTTCTCCAATGTATGGCATATTTCATCTTATGCATAAAATTACCAAGCATAATTGAATTCATCGTTGCAAATTGTATGCAATTGTGTATTTTTATCAAAGGTTATGTGAATATTAGCATTATATTATTATTAATTAATATTAATACTAATATTATTATTAATTAATATTAATAATAATAATATTATTATTGAATTATAATTTATTGTTTTTGATAAAGGAAAAAACAAAGTTTACAAACAAGAACATGATAGACCATTAAAGTTCACAGAAGCAAGAATGTTGGAAAGAAAAATGAACCATAACAAAGCAACAGCCCCCAAACAAAGGCCAACAATGGCCACCAACAAAAACCACCAAAAGCCCAGACAAAAAAAACTAGCAACAGTTAGTCTAAGGACTTTAACACTTTCGTTGTCTCAGTTTCTAGGTTTTGCATCTCCTGGACACCCCTCTTAAAGGTTTGAACCATCTGTGGAGAGGGAGGTGCTTTCCTCTTCAGGTTGGCTTTAGTTCTCTTTGATATCCCCATGTCCTCTTCCTTATTTTTTTCTTTATCTTCTTCCAAGTCAACAATTAGAGAACCCTGTTGCGACTTATCTAGCTTCTCTATCATTGCGTTGATAATAATAGCATTGTGCCTCGCTAGTGGTTTTGTTTCGTAGTTTTCATAATGTTTTTGATTTTTTCAATCTCAGCTTCCAGCACCTTGTGTCTGCCCTCATTATCCTCAACCTCCTTCCTAATGATGTTCTCGTTCCTCACCCCTTCCACCTTACTCAGAGAGGACAATTTTACTTCCAATTCTTCCATTTTTCTATGGAGGGCCCTATTTTTGATATTTAGGTCATTAATCTCATGAAATCTCATGTCATCACTTTGAAATAGTCGACTGCACCATTCTTGGAAATGGCCAGGACATCAATAGACAAATCCCTATCTTGTTTGAAGAAGCTATCATCTAGGTCAAGGATTCTTGGGGACCTGGGTCTTTCATTTCTGCTTGTTTCTGGGTAGGATGAGGAAGAGTCCTTGCTAGCTTTAGGGTCCTCTCTTTTATCCTCAGGGGTATCCTCAGAGTAGGGGACTAATTGTTTAGTAGGGGAACTCTTTTGGACACATTTAGCTTTAGAGGTTGAACTACTAGGCTCATTCCTAGGGCTTGCTTTCACAAGATGAGGTTTGTGAGGCTGGGTTTTCTTGCCAGAAAGGATAGGGGAAGGAGGGTCCACAACAATTCTCTCTGGGTTTGGCAAAGGTTTGTCCTCTGAGCCACTAGTTTCAGTGTCATAATCCTTAGAGGCTGAAACGACAACACAGTCAGAAGGGGCCGACAGGTTTTGAAAGTGTTCATAGATCAGTCTGATAAGCCTAGTATGTAATATAGGGTTTCTTTTGGGATTTTTCTTGTGGTCATCAAGACTATTGCTCAAAGAATGAAACAAGTAATGAGGAAGAGAGACCCTTACCTTATGGAAAAAATGGTTGAGCAAGGAAAATTGATACCCATAAACCCTGGTAAATCTCCCATCCAAGGTAATATACTCCATGATGATACGAAGGACTTTTCTCCAAAGCGCTTTAATGGAGTCAGCCTCGAAGTAGCTATTGGAGACTTTAACCAATTTCAATTTCTCCTTTTCTTTTTTCAGGAATCTAATCGCCACCTCATCAGAAAATCTTGTCACGAAAAAATTTCAAGCCTTCGGTGGACATACCAGTCAACTCGCCTATTAGGTTCTCATCTAGGTTCACTTTCCTATCAAAGAGGATAATTTCTTTGTTGTTCTAGTTCTTCTCAAAGTAGTCAGTTGCCTTCAAGTCAAGTCCATGAAGTTTTTCCAGAAAAGGGAGCAATCTTCCATGTTTGATCTATTTCCAGACCTTTAGATTCCTTGTGTTCATTTCAAAGCTCTTCGGCTCGACCCTTTTCCTGTCTCCCATTTTAACATGCACTTCTCTACAAATTTTACCAGAGCTGAAGTCCTAATACAAAGTAGCGCCGCCAAACTAGTATACCCACAAAGTGTGCCACACTTTCTTGCTAGGTAAGTTAATTAACTCAACCCCATCAAATCTTATGATTTTGATGTACTTAACATGTTCCCTTTTCATCATTAAAAGGACTTGCTTCTTTCCCATGCGTAACATCATAATCCAATAAATCCCTTACCTCAGCACTCAGGTCCCTGAAATTCTTCCACGTGCACCATCCTTTCCGTTTGACCCGTTCATTCACAAAATAATCTACCATGCTATTGGCTTCCCTATAGGCATGATAAATTTTTATTTTATCAAACTTGGCTAAGATAAAATTAGCTTCTTCAATCCAATTCTTAATGGTCCAAGAAGGGGGGGTCCTACCTAGGAAACACTCAATGATGTTTTTGGAATCCCCTTCAAGCCAAAGATTTTTAATATTCATTCTATGAGCTAGATTTATGACTTGAAAAGCTCCAATAGCCTCCGCCACTATAAAATTTCCATTAGAATCCCTAAGCACTCCACCACTTCTTGCCACCTCTGGATTGCCTTTCGCCGCCCCATCGAAATTGGCTTGTACCCATCCATTTGGTGGAAAAGTTCAGCTAACACCCTCCTTGTCTTTCTTAGCTGGTTTAGAAGCCCTAGACACGTCAATTTTGAGCTTCCAATCCTTAGCTATCATTAAATCATAGGGAGTGCACACCACTACCTCTAGATAAAATTCCTTTTGGGGGGTAAAAGCACAATGTTGTGTTACACTTTATAAAGGAAACGACCAATGTTGATCCAATTTTTAAACTTGAATCACTAAAAAGTGGCATATATGTTTTGAATTTTGAAATGATGTAAACTAGTGAAATATGTATTTTTTAGTATATTTTATGTTTGTATTTTTTAAGAAAATATTTAAAAATATTTTAAACTAGTTTTTAATAAATTAAAACTATAATTTAGTTGTTGATAAAATGCTGAAAAATGAAGTTGCATGGGACGTCAAACTTTTTATAGTAATTTTTTTTTTTTCCTTTCAAATTTTTTGTGTGTATTTATAACTTGAAATTTTAGTGCATGGATATATTTTTTTCCCATTTTGATAAATATATATTTTTAAATAAATATTAAAATGTGTGTGAATAAAAAAACAACTGTTTTCATTGGACGTCAACTTTCATATTAAATATTTATCTAAAATCGAAAGAAAATTAGACCATCTTAAAATAGATTCTTTTATCTAGTGCATCATATTTTTTTCAATTTTTTTTAATAAGTTTTAGTATTTTTCCTTGGCATATTAATGAACCTAATATTTTGTGTTGAAAACCTACTTTTAGTGAAAATAAAATATAAAATATAAAAAATAATTAAACTATTAAAATAAATATATTTTAAAAAACTACACTTATGGATCTACAAAAGGGTATTTGTATATTAAAAAAAAAACGTTGTTTACATTAGTAGGAGTTATTGAAACTTCAAGTTTTTCAAATAATTTAATTTTTTTGGTAAATTGGACTCAAAGTGGTGCTCCATACATTTTTAGCCAACAATTTTAGTTGAAAAAGTTGTGGAAGCATCTAACTTAGCTAGAATGAATCTTACTAGATCATATGTTTGACCAAAATTGATTTTTAGTTAGAAATACTTAAATTCAATTGTGCTGATAAGTTGGCTGAAAGTGTGACACAACTTTGTGCTTTTACCCTGGGGGATAAAATTAAAGTTTTCCATTATTAACCTGAGAATTTTATCGAACACAATAGACTCTGACATCTCCTTATCCCTAAAGAGTCTATTATTTCATTCTTTCCAAACTCCCCAAGCAACATAAGGGAAGGTAAACACCCACAGTCTATTATCTCCTTATCCAGAGTGCACACCATTTCCTTTTGCCACTATAATTTATTGTTATTATATTATTTTATTATTATTTATCTCCTTTTGTACACAATATTTTTTGAATCAACAAAATCAAAGATTCTAAGATTCTTTGTTACACATTTGATTCTATAGTATTATTATTATTATGTTAATGCTAATAGTAATATTATATTATTAATATTAGTATTATATTATGTTATTATATCCTTGTGTTGCCATTTAATTTTTTATTTTTCCACTTAAAAAATATAACTTAAAGTAACTAAAAAATGACAAAAGTGATAGTATCATGAATTATGGAAATCAAATAACATTAATTCTAATTACTCTCAATGTTCAAAGATATTTTACTATTAGTATATTACTTGTAACTTGAATATAAACTAAACAAAAAATAATTCTTTAGTTCAAATGAATAATGAAGAATAACACAACAATTTATTTTGTTACAAATGTATTACAATGTTACATCATAATTTAAAGATGAGTAGAACATGCAAGCCCTTGTATAAATGACACATGTTACTTTTATGTTAGACATAATTAATACCAAGTTGGTGATGGTAGTGGTGCTATGGGATGCAAATCATATTCTTAAATAATAAGGCTTGCTAACCATGCCTGAGAACTTAGAATTGTGAAAGTAGAAAATGTACCTATCATGAGTAGGAACTATAATTATGAAAAATATGCTAAATAGGTAGTAAATTTTCTACCACCATCTTCGAGAAGCTCCAAGTCACTAAGATAGCTTAGAATGACTTCAAAATTCCTTAGTTCCTCTTTAAGGACCTATGTCAAAATGGACTAGAGCATAGAAGCTCTTCTATAAATTACACAAGTCACTTTGTCATCAGACACAATTGATACCAAGATGGCAGTGGTGGTTATGGATTCAAATCATAGTCTCATAGATACCATGGGGATTTCCATCCATGCTAGAGAAATGGGAGTTGTGAATATAGAAAATTTAGATATCCTAGGTACTAACTCAAATTATGTAGAATATAAGGTGTATTAAATCTTTTACTGAATCCTCTTTAGGCATCTCCAAGGATTTGAGCCATCAGGATAGCTCAAAATGAATTTGAAACTCCATAGTTCCTCTTTGAGGGCCTCTATCAAAATGAACTGTGAGAAATCAATGGGTTTCCATGTAGACAAGATTAAAATACTTCTATGGTTGTGCTCCTATGAAAAAATTCTTTCCATTATAGATCCAAATACTAGTTGAAAACTTGGCTCAAGAGCTAAGTGAACCACATCAACTTCTTTCTAATTCCACCCATTTTGAACTCAAAGGAAATTGGTCTCTTTTTTACTATAAAACTACATAAATATAGGCAAGATAATTTAGATTATCCCCAGTAATACCACTACATCATCTTATTCCTTATTAACCTCACAAAATGAAAATACTTTTCAAAATTTAGAACACTACACTTAAAACCATTTAATGGACTTAAAAATGATTCAGTTGAATGCACCATCCCTACATATGTCATTTATTTATGTAAGGTATAATTTATTTTTGGGGAGGCATGGCCAACAAATGGGAGAGCCATTGTGAACATTGTTTTGATTGACATTTGGTTTGAACATGTAGTTTGTAGAGTTCCTCAAGCATTCAAATGATATAAAATCTGTTGAAAATCTTATTTTGATTGACAATTGGCTTCATGTTGAGTACCTTGTGCAATTTTCAATATCAAGTTATCAACTTAATAAATTTCACTCACTTCATATTAGAGGACTCAAATATATATATATTTTTTTAAAGATATCCCACTCACACATTAAATTAAGAACATCAAGAAAGTACACATTCCATTCGAGCACAAGAACATAATTTACAACAACAGAATAATTTGAATCATGCAACCACCATCAAACATAGAAAATATAGGTCTTTTTAAGTTAAGGAAATTCAAATTAAAAATGATCTATTAAGGAAAAGAATCCTAAGATAAGATTTAATAAATAGACCTCACACACAAAAAATGACTCTAGTGTTTTAATAATGCACGTGAATAAAAAATAAAACATTGATCATTGTAAATTGATGGCTATAGGGTGATTCTAGAGGTTTGAGTTTGCAAGTCTAGAACTCCAAAAAAATTATTTTGGAATGCAAATGCAATTGTCCATAGAATGTTGATCAAATGGTTAAATATTTTTGTGCACTAATTTTAATTATTTAAGTGTTTTACATTAATTCAAATTTTTGGATTATATATAATTTTTTATTTGTAAGAGCAACCAAGGGTTGTATGTATTATACTAATCCAAAAATAAATGTCTTTATAGAAAGTAGATACAATTAGGTCCTAACCAGGCCAACACTCAAAATTATTGACCATGACAACTAGATCATGACAAAATATTGTTATAGATGATTAGTATAGAAACCCAAACCACATGATACCACCAAAATAAATCCACACAGGACCACTCACAGAGATAAAGAATGCTACCACCCTTGACTATTCCACTCATTACTAACACTATTATAAAAAAAACCTTACTATCGACCATATGAGCCTCAATCACCAACTTCCAACCTAATGCACATGAAGAAATATGCCGACCCATTCCCAATCACCAACCTGAACGGGTTCAAGAAATAAAATTATTTTGAGGAAACCACATCCTCACACAACCCTATTCCTCTAGCCTAATAGATCTTTTCCATCTATATCCAATAGGAATGGGAGCCAACTCACCATTACAACTGAGATTAAATTCATGGGCATAGTGATGGGTATAGGTATTCCAATCCCAAGCCAATAACTAACAATGGTGTTCTCCACACCCACCAAATAGTCTTGGTTAATTAAGAGTCTAGCCATTGTGAGAACCATCCCTTTTGATTCATTTAAATCTAGTAAAGCCACCAAAAAATGTGATGATATTTTTGACTTTACTCTATACCTATCATCTGCATGGATGAACTCCTACCCTAGCATTAGCTTGATTTCTTCCAATGGAATCAACCCTAAATCTTTAAACACTGACCCTAGCCTCAAGTTTGTGATATCTCCCAAGAAGGAAATCTAATGTCTATGGAACACCAACCTTAAGGGAGTATCCATTGCTTAAGCTCCTTTGAATAACCCTTAAGCTCTCATGAGATGGATTTGAGAAGCCCATTAAAAGGAATAACATTAACTCAAGTTTCATTAATTGAACTTTAAAAGACAATTAAGACTTAGTAAAAAATTAATGTATCTATACTAAAAATAGAAATGTGACATGTAATGCCACATATTACAATAGCACATGATCATAACTTTATAAACTATAGAGCTTTATAAAACTATTATGATTTGAGATAATGAAATGCAATGAAAGTGGTTGATATTTAGAATGTGGTAAGGACCATTCACAAAATATGACTTTAACTGTTTTAATAATGCACGCAAATGAAATGTCAAATGTCCATATTTGTAAATATAATAGCTCTAGGGTAATTTTGGAGGTTTGGGTGTGCAAGTCTAGTGCTCTAGGTTTTTCATTCTAGAATATAGTTGTAGCCATCCATTGAACATTCATCGAACACTAAAATATTTTTGTACATTAATTTTAATTGTTCGATATATACTAACATATATATTTTTAATTTTATTTTATTTTTCTTTGAAAAATATGTTATATCATAGCTGGGTGCTGCCACAATGTGGTTTACACTTTCTGGGAGATCTTGGATTTTACTGAAATCGCATATTTTTAGAAAATATAATGATTTAATCCTCAAAAATTTCCATTTAAAGGATTCCAATTGAATAGGGTTTGATCAAACCACCTTATACCAAGTCCCCTTGGATAGAACCTCACTAGTTTTAAACCATACCTATATCAGAGTCTCCTTTACACCTATCAAAATGTTGATAAAAAATCACTTTTGATTTACCTTTTGGGGGATCAAATCAATTCATTTAATTTTATTTTTTTGTAATTATGTATTCCTTATTATAAGCTTCCAAAAAAGTATAATTTTAATTAAATTTAATTTGATTATTATATTTATTTTTTATTTCTTGTGAATGTAGGTTTTTCATCAAAAATTAAGCTCTCTATTCTACACATGTGGAAATTTAGAAGATTATCAAAAAAAAAAATTGAAAAATATGAGTGCACCAGATATTAAAGTCCTTGATCCAACAAAAATAAATAAATTGAATTTCGATACATACAAAAAAAGTTGTGTTATACAGTTTATGTCCTATTGTAATTGGTTTGACTTTGAAACTTGATTAAGGAAAAAATATTCAATAAAACACTATGAAACCAATTGGAAGCACTAGATATTGTACTTAAAAATATAAATTCAAAAAAATTATAATTTTATTCATGGAAAAAAAAATTATGTGTTATATGGTGAACATCACTCCTTAAAAATGGTGTTTACTGAAAAAAAACTAGTTTTCGAAGGAGATGGAAAAAGAAGTGCAATCTGATTCCAAATTTTTTAAAAAAATATATTTATAATCTATAGAAGAAATTTCACAAATCACTAGTTTGTATCATCTTCAAATTCCTCACGGTTCTATAGGTGTTCGAAAGTAAAGATTTAGTTAGAAAAAATTAGTTCAGTGTGTCTAGTTTGGCCAAAAATTGTAAACCAGTATTGTGGGATCACCCAATTATAATTTATATTTGCTTAATCTAGTAAAACACTAATCAAAAACTTTATCTTTATAGTAACTTATTTAAAATAAAATTTAAGTTTGTATTAACTTATTAAAAATTTAACATACTATAATAAAAATAGAAATGTGACACATAATGCCACATGTTACAATAGTGAATGGTTAGAAATTTATAAATCTTAGAGTTTAATAAAACTATGATGAGTTGAGAGAGTTCGATGCAATGAAATCTTGATAGGTGGTTGATAGCTAGAATGTGGTAGGGACCTTTTACAAAAAATGACTTTAAGTGTTATAATAATGCACATAAATAAAAGGTCAAACATCAATCTTTGTAAATCTAACAACTCTAAGGTGATTTTGGAGGTTTAAGTTTGCAAGGCTAGCACTCCAGACATTTCATTCTCGAATGCAATTGCAGCCATCCATCGAATATTTATCAAAAGGTGAAATATTTTTAGATATTAATTTTAATTTTTTTGAGTATATATTACTAGCATATATTTCTTTAATTTATTTTATTTTTCACTTTAAGAATATAATACAACTAATGGAAAAAAAATTATGTTTACAATAACTTATTTAAAATATAATATAAGCTATATTAACTTATAAAATAATATAGCACAACTACAATAGCTTATTCAAAATGATTTAAGTTTATATTATTTAAATCATTTAAGAATAGTAAATTTAAGTTTAACTAAATAATCAATTTAAATTTATCTAATTTAAGTTCAATAAATTTAATTTAATAAATTTAATATACAAGTATATGAATTACAAAACACCCTTTGCAAAAATTTGATGTCTTGTATTATAGTTTGAACAACTAATTTCTATTGTATTAATGGTAGTTTATTGATTGTCCTATTTCCTTTTAAAATTCTCTATTTGCATTTATCAACAAAAAAATTAGAAAAGGTCCTTTGATGGCTAGAGTAACATTTTTACAATCAAAAGATATTCTTTTAAGCCAAAAGGTGCAAGGCACATGAAATATATATTTATATAATGGTACACAAATTACAAAAGGCCATTTGATGACCAAATATTTAGAATTACATTTTTATAAAGGCCCAAGCTAACTAGAAAAAAACATTATCATACTTATAAAAAATAAAATGGCTCCATAGAAGCCTAATAAGAAACACTTATAAAATAAAAAATGATTCATAGGCTCATTTACATTTATCAAACTAGGGTTTGTTTGGGCAACATTAGTGTTTGGAATCGACTGAGGATGTGGGGTCAATGGAGGTGGGTGATGACTTAACAGGAAGAGAAAAGCCTGAAATATCTCTTTAGTACGCTCTACAAACTCATTACCTAACTCTCCTTTATGAGCTTTAAGTGAGTTGTGTAGATTAATGTTGCAAGAACTATGAAGGCCATGCTTAATGGCAGAGTAAACACACATTACTGGTGGAGAAGTCTGGACATCTATGATCTTGAATAAACCACCAATAGGAGAATCGCTTTCCTTAAACAAATCATATTCATGAAGGGCTTTAGAAAACCAATCTTGAGACATGCAGGGCTCCTAGATATAATGAAACGTCAGCTCCTAGACTATTCCAACATCTTGTATCAAGTCCAATGCATTGGACAAGAATGTTGAGGTAATATGAGAGGGAAATATTACCCATGGGTGGTCTAAAAGTTGCTCACAACCTACTACCACATGCAATGCCTCCTCCACTTCAATGCAGTCTATATGAAAGATGGACCCCAATTTTTTTGAATCAATTATAGTATCAATTGGGGTCTCCTATTTTTTAACCTGCAAGAATAATTGCCTATTCAAAGGAGTAGCCATCGTGATCTTGATTCTCCTCCAGTTGAAACACTAAAACCTAGAGAACCAAACAAAATCAGCAAATGCATTAAAATATTACCAAATCTAGTATTTAATGACATTTACTCATGTGAAGCATAAGTCCCTTTTGGAGGCATCATTAGCACATGGGAGAGTCATTGCAAATGTTAGTTGGATTGACATCTAGCTTTAGGTAAATTACTTCAAAGCATTGAAAAGATACAATAATTAAATGACTTGTTGTACCTTAATCATAATCAATATAGACTCATAATAAATTTTGCTCGCTTCTAATTAGAACTTAGAGATTTTCTAACTTAATCATTATTGTTTACCATTTGATATTGTTGCCACCCACACCATATTTTTTATTCCCATACAAATTTAATTAGCCATTGAAGTTATTTTATTCATTTGAATACAATTTTAATTCACCGCTGAAGTTAATTTATTTATTTAGAGTACAAGTTTAATTTTCCAATGAAAATATTTTAATGGTTTGAATACAAGTTTAAATTTCCAAAAAAAATATTTTAATGGTTCGAATACAAAATTAATTCTTCAACAAAAATATTTTATTGGTTTGAAATAGGTTTAATTAACCAATGAAAATATTTTATTGGTGTGAATACAAGTTTAATTTTTCAATAAAAATATTTTATTTGTTTCAATAAAAGTATAATTTTCCAAGATATTCTACAAAATTCTAGTGATTAAAAACTATTCGACAATAGAATTAATATTTGGGGGTAGGGAGGGGGGATAACACAAAATTCGCTAGTTTTTTATACCTTTTCCAAGGGGGTTTCATAAAGTTATTCTAGAAGTGTGTATTTGGATGGATGACTTGAGACACCTTTTTCAGCCCGGTTTCACATTGGATTCACTAGACTTCCAATACCAAAGAATGATTGAGAATAGAATTTGACGGGTAAAAATATCTAATAAAATCTTCTTTATTCTTTGACACCAAACTAATGTAGTACCTAACCTAAAAGGATGGGACTATAGCTAAATAATAAAAGAATTACTTATTATTCTTGAAACATAGAAGATAGATAAAATTATAAGCAAGAAATAATAAAGCACAATTGATAAAAATTAAAGTAAAAAGGAGAATACATAGAGACATGATTCTATTAACGAAGAAATTATTTATGAAGCTCAAAGTAATTCCTCTACTTCAATCTAGATCAATGCATTCTTAAATACAATTTCCAATCCTCTAATGAGTCCAAACTCCTAAATCAACCAAAATAGTACCAAAATGTTACCTTCAACTATCTTCCTAAATATTTGATGCATTCCAATAAGTCCACAACAAGAAGTGACATATGTTCTATTAAGATAAACTAGTTTGAAGTGGTTAAACAAAATTACTATTTTAGCAAAACAAACTCCTAAAATTGTTGAGCACCAAACCAGATTGTCACAGAGAGTAAATAATCTATTACAAAAAATGCTCCACATTATTCTCCCCTTCTTTATGTGTGATTCTATGAGAGTTTGTAAGAAATTTATTGGAGGTCACTCTCCATGATCCATTATCAAGGTGAAACTAGCCAAAAGAAGAGAAATAATGAAAAATACCAAACCTGTTTTGAATCATAACTCCATGATTCATCATTAAGATGAAGATGACCAATGAAGAGAAATAAAGAAAATCTGCCAGCTATTCTTCATTGTTTCTATTCTTTTGCTTCCTTCTTCTTAAGGTCAATTATTCTTCCTTATTTTATTTTCTTTAACTATCTTCAGGCTAATGATGAATTATAAAGTATAATCTAAAACATTGATGGAATAACATTTAAACGATCAAATTCAGAAGCCCCAAATTAATACACTGTAATTCATTATTGTATATTTTTAATGGTTGTTCCACCGGTGCATCTATCTTTTTATTTACTTCTCTCTCCTTCACAATCGTTCCAACTATCAACTAGTATACTTTATTCTTTGAGCCACCCATACAGCTGTTCTACTTAAACTCCATATCTATGTGCCCACTTGCATGTGGACTGCAGTTAATATTCTGAATACATGGTTTGTCCTCATCAGAATCTGAATTTGAAGCATTCAATAAAGTATCTAAGATCCTGATTATCCTCTGCTAATATGCATTATTAGTGTGTTTATGTGTGATTCTATGAGAGTTTGTAAGAAATTTATTGGAGGTCTGCAAAGCCCTGAGTTTTCTGCGTTCTGCTGTCTGTGTTGGCATCGGCCTGCAATAATATAAAAATTCATTACACTTGTATTAATTGGTTGAAATAACAGAGGCCAAACCAGTCTAGATATCAAAGTAGGTTGGAACAACTGAGAATTTGTGCACAGAGATTGATTCATCATACCTAGTTTTTGCAGCGGAACGGCTGAGCGCGCAGATCTTTGTGTAGCTCGGCTCCCAAATAGACAACAATTACCAGAACCCTAAAGAATTCTATAACAACGCTGTCAAATAATTCCAAACATAACGAGCCCTAAATAACCTCGAGGATTTTCAATGGTTTGTCAGGTTGAGATGACATTCATCTTTAATTATCATCGCATGCGTGAAGGCGGTCGCAAAGTCGACCTGTGACGGGACAACAAGAATTCATTATCGAGGGTTTGCGATGGAATAAAATAGCGTTTGTCTTGTTGAGATGACATTCATCTTTAATTATCATCGAATGAATGTTGACCTGTGACGAAGGCTCGGGGGAGACGGGACAACCAGAATTCATTATAAAGAGTAGCTTCATGAACTTTGTTGCTTCAGAGTCTTTTTGGGTCTTTCTGCTACAGCAACAAATTCGATATGATTTGACTATTTGGCCCGCAAATGTCAATTCACTGATTTTCGCTTCATTTTCTCCACTAACCTTTCCAGAAAAGAGATTGCCTACATCTTATGGGTATAAATGCTTGAAAATAGTTACACATAATTATTGTCATGAGAATAAAACTACAAAACTATCATTACGACCACTTATATCTATCAATGATTAGTGCGATAGATTTTTTCTACTTAGATAAATCTTTCTCTTTATAGAAATTGAGTATTATTTGATTTTGGTTTTTAAGGATTTCACATGATATTTTGTTGGAAGATAAATCTAGATTTTTCCTTTACAAAAATTGGGTATTATTTGATTTTGGGTTTTTGAGGATTTTATATGATATTTTTAAATATTTTACTATTTACCAGCAGCTGAAACTTGTTCTCCGACAACTCAACAATGGTTTAATGGTGAGTAAATCTTGTTTTGAGGTTTACCAATCATTTTTGGACTTGCAAGTCCATAGGGGAAACCTATAGACTAATTACTTTCATTTGCTGATCAATGAGAGAATATAATTAAAAGAATTTATTTCATTTTTTCATTATTTTTTTTGTAATAGTTCTAAAATATCAACAATTACAACTCAATAGAGTTTGAACCTTGATGACAAAAAAAACAACACAAAAAATTAAACATCACACCATGCCATTATTAACATGAAAAACAACATTTGATAGAAAAATATACTTTAAATAAATAACAATTTGTAATTAAAATTAGTAATCAAAAAAAATAGTAAGATTAAAGATTTAAAACAGAATAATCATATTTGTAATATTATGGCTCAAGCTAGTCTGGCCTCAACTCGCCCCAAGTATCCAAGGTATGGGTTGTTGGGCCACTACGCTGAGTTGTGGGGACACCTTGTCCATAAAAAGAAAAAGAAAAAAAATATATTAAATAAAATAATTTGTTATAATATTTTATTGTAACTTATTTTCATCTAATTTCAACAAAATTTTACTTATGTTATACATACAAATTATTTTTTTATAAGAATATTTGTATCAAAAGATTCAAAAGAGTTCAAAGTTTATGTACTATAGAAATTATAAGTTATTTTGTACATTTTCAATCATTCATTAAATTTAATATTTAAATTATGTAAAAACATATCAATTATTTGTTGAACAATAATTGTAGTGATATAATTGAAGTATCAATTTCATTAACCATTTTCATTTTTGTCTTTCAATAATAATATTATTGAGCTACATGCTCTCTATTTTAATATTAAATGACATTAAACGAGAGTTGATAGTATTACTAAATTTAGAACAAATCCATTATATTTATTTGTATTATTAAATATAATATTTAATTGTGTAATTTAAATGAGACATTGTGCATGTCATTGGTACGAGTTCTAAAGTAGTCATATTGTTTTGTGGTTTGATATGAAAATTTATGACATGATTTGTGTACAATTTTTGTTGTGAGCAATGGAAAAAATTATTTTGACAATATTGTTTGGAGCTCAAGATTGTTCACGTGAATTTGAGGAGGTAATTTTTTTATATATGTAATATTGTTTTGAAGAGGTAATTTTTTTATATATGTAATATTGTTAAGAAATCATTCTATTCAAAGATGGCTTTTTATTAAAGTAAATAAAATACTTTTAGTTACAATCATTTATCTAATTGTTTCTTCTAAAAGAGATTAGAAGGACCATCTATATTCAAAATGGTAAAAGTATTAGAGTAAAATCAAATCATTTATTTGTAAAGTTGTAGAAAATATTTTATGTGTCATTTGAAGCACCACATATAAATTGGATAAAAAATTGTTTGGTTTAAAATTATGAATTCATTAATATTATTTTGATCATAAGAATAAAGTATTCATGTGATATTGATTGTTTTTTTTAAATCTTGAAATTTACATAGGTTTTTTTCAAAGAAATTATTTGTTAATTTTTTCTTAAACTCTAACTTATCTCTTATATTGATATTTTCACCTTATATATAGTAATATTCTCATATTTATAATTTGTAACCATAAAATTTCTATTTGATATTTCAAAATCCATGATAAAATAATAGGGAAGCAATGAAATAATATCACCTTGCATCTTGCCTTCATTCAATTGATCTACACTTACATATATTAGAAATGTGTTGTGTTGATGGTAGATCTTATATCTATTGTCTCCAAAGTCTATATATTTGGGTCTCAATATGTTGGTTTATTGAGTGTTTAATATGACTTGTTTGTTCAAGGGGCCTTTATGATTCTCTAAACTTGGAAAACTAATTATTTTTCTTTCAATGATTACTTTATTTCATATTTTATATTTTTTCAATTTTTAAATTTCTCTTTTGAATTTATCTATTCAATTAGATTTGAAAAAAAGGGGTAAAAAATAAATAAACTAAATGAAGGAATGGTTTCACTTTAATGATTTCAACCTTTATATCATAAAATTTGAGATAACTAGTTAAAAACCATATCATAAAGATTAACGAATAAATGAATGCGATCGATTATATGGAACTTAAAATAAATGAATGCTATAGATTATGTGGAACTTGAAAATTAATCAAAATGGAAAATCATCAAACCACTATATTTAATACATAAATTTAACGATTATTCTAACAATTCATCAAAATAATAAATTTTCAATAAACATTTATTCTCAAATTTTCTACAAATTTCAAAATATAAATATTTGATATGAGCACTCTAACAAAGAATATTGGATGAAGCGAGATATTTATTAACTTCAACAAGATTTCACTTCACCAAAACTTTGATCACTCCTTCCAAAAGTTATGTGTCTAATTCTTGCAAATCTAAGTACTATTTCGCTACTGATTTCCATATTAAAAGAGATAGCCCTTTCACAATAAATTCAATGTGTAGACACCTAATTTTTTTTAATGCATTATACACTGATGATTCCCTATATTCTATTATTTTTCTCATTATCGCCCAATTCATCAATTTTAATTAAATAATTTCAAAGTATTTGATTAAATTAATTATTCTCTTCTATTAATTGAATAATTAATATTATTTGATTAATTCATCAAAAATCATCTTTTCTCCTCTAATTCACATTAATTATATAATTTTGAATTTTTTAATTAAATTCAAATTTCTATCTCTCTGCCCTAATTAAATAATTTCAATTATTTAAATAATACCAATTTCTTTCTCACACACTTAATTAAATAATTTTAATTATTTAATAAAAAATCTTAATTTCTTCTCAACTCACAATTAATTTTTTTTAATTATTTAATTAAGTAATCTTCCTCCAACTTGCACATGGAATATTTCATTTTCAAAAATAAAATTCCTTTTTCCAAAATATCTTCCCCTCAAAATATCTTAAACTAATTCCCTTGAAATGAGGAGATATTTTCAGTTAACTAAAGCTCTCATTCACTCTTGACCTAATCTCATCCCTTGATCTTTGTCCTCTAATCTTTACCATTGTTCAAATCTCCTAGAAATCTATAAGGAAAACCCTTTCCTTCAAATTGAATTCATTCACAATCCTTGGTGAATTCATAATCTTCATGATCTTGAACATTCATTATTTCTTCATCATTTTGAGCATTTGAGGATCATTTTCAAATCAAGATCTTCATTAACAAGCATTTGCTACATGGGTTATGCATAGTTGAGCAATCTACATATAGAATTCTCATAATTCAGTAATGGAGTCCAAGGTTTGCATGTTTCTTTGAGTATTTTGATCATAATTAGAATTACATTCTTGATTTGTGTTTTATTCATATGTTCATTACTTTCAAATTCATTGGTTAATGGGTTTAATTGATCTTTCATTTGTGGGTTCTTGATGTTTTCTAGCCTTAATAATTTTAATTATATATCTAATTGTTTCCCATTATGCTCCTTAGACATTTTGGCATGCTTGGTGGGACCCACATCCTGTATTTAATGTCACTTATATTTCTTATTGATTTGTAGGTTACAATTATGCTTTTTTAAGTAGATTGGAACTTTTGATGTTTGTAGAGTGGCACTTTTGAAAAAATTGATGCTAACGACACACATAATGATGCTTTTGTAAAATATTGATACTTCTCTATTTTTTGTGAATATAGGTTACAATGATGCATCTGATAATTATGACTTTTTTATGTGACTTGGCACATTTCACATAACTCGAAACTTGTGATCAATTATAGTGATTATTATAAGGTATATCAATGATTTTGATTTCATTTATAGTGACACTTTTGATTGTTACAGTAGTGAACTTGATTTATATTTTTTAATTTTACCCTAACCATAACATGTGCTTGATCACTTTAGACTAACATATATGTGTAGTTATGGCATATGTTGGGAGAATAAAAAATGTTTGAAACTACTAACAAATTTTCTTTCAAGGTTTCTTTATGCTTTCAATTTATTTAAAGTCAATCATACATTTAAATTTGAGTTTTAACTAAAGAATGTGTTTATCATTTTTGGTAAGTCATTAGGTACATATGCTCTCTCCTCATACCTAGCAAAAAGTTGGAGATCAAAAATACCTTACGCTTTACATTATATTATTTACCCAAGAATTTGATTGTCTACATTTGCTATTCCCTTGTGACTACTAAGAATGATCTTGGGAATAAAAAATAGCATATATATTGATTTAATTTAGTAGGAGGCATACCTAGGGATTTCATCACCTCAAGGACAACCTCAACTATCATTATCAATAGGGTATATAAAGGGGGGAGAATTAAAATTGTACCTCAAGGTGTAGCAAACATCCTTCAAGCCAAGCCTCATGACCTTGGGTCTACCAATACATCCATAGGTGATGAGAAGAGGGGAGAACCCTCTAAGCTTGGGTATCCTCAGACGAGCTCACTATTCATGGAAATAGTACATGTAGACACCCCAGTTCTAAAAATTACACATTTGATTAATTAAAATTCTAAATTTTAATTAATCTTGGCCATAACCCTTATGATTAATTAAATATCATTATTTGATTATCCCACTCTATTCTATAATTAATTAAATATTATATTATTTAATTAATTATTTAACTTTATCCCATAATTAATTATCTCACCTTCTCTCGTAATTAATTAAATATCACATTTAATTAATTAATCTTCTTCACTAATCAATGTTTATAAGAAAAATAGGGTTTATTAAGATGAATTTATCAAAATCATAGGCCACAACTATTTTTCTTATGAAACATACAATTATGCACAATATATGATGCAAATCAATATAAAAAACCAAACCTAACTATTATAGTAACAATAAGGGAGTTTTAAAGATGCATAAAAAATGTGTACCTTGCTGAAAAAGTGTTGTTTTGGGGGTCATTGAGGAATCATTCACCTAGTGGTGAATGGTCCTTATTAGGGTTTTTGAAAACCACATTTAGGGTCCTATTCCTTGATGTCTACACTCTCAAATCCCAGGTGATTAGCTCCCAAAAGAAAAAAAATAAAATTGTAGAGCTCTTTTTGTGATCTAGCAACAAAGATGGGAACTTTTACAACTTTGCAATATTGAAAAATTTTCTCCAATCTTGTTCTTTAAGGATATTCAATCTAAAACCTGCAATCACACATGAAGAGAAGAAAAATTGTTGATTATTAGGGAATAGAGGTTTTCCTTCGTCAAACCCCATTTAAGTAATTAAACCTTGTGATGAAATAATGAAACATGAACATGAAACATGAACATGAAACATGAAACATGAAACAATGATACCTTGGATGAAGTCTTGGAATGAAAATCTGCAATCTCGCATGAAATGACCATGAAGAATGCAGATCTTGATTTCAAATTGGATGTGAAACAATGCTTGAATTAGATTTTCAATAACACATTAGCTCAACAACATGCTTGATGCACTATGCTTTTGACATGATGATATGATATTGATTTCTGCAATCAAACCTTGATAATCTACCCTTGAATTCCTTTGAAATTATTCTTTAAGTGCTCTGTAATGCTGTTGTGAATGTACTCTTGATTTCTTGAAAGTCTTTTAGGATGAAACTATGTGAATTAACCTTGTATTTATACTAAACTTAAGATTTAATCTTGAAATTTAAATAACACAAGCTGAAATAAGATCTAGCATTCAAAATCACTAATATCCCACCACAAATAAGTTCAAAAAGGGGTGTCCTAGGTAAGGAGGACCCATTCGCCACCTTGGGTGAATGGGTCTTAGCACAGTTTTCTAGGACCAAGTTTCGGGGAGGTGAAATAATATGTAAAATGGAGGTCCTAAGACATAGTGAGGACCCATTTTCTAGGTGGAAAATGGGTCCTAGGTCACTATCCTAGGAATCAAACCTCATAAAATTAAGTGTTATGCAACATTATTAATGAGTGTCGAGATATATCCTTCAGAAAATGCAATAAATAAGGCTTGGATTTGAATTAAAGGGGCCAATTAAGCTCTAATTAACCTCAATTAATTAATAGAGCCCTAGATTAGTGTGAAAGTGTAAGAAAGCACTTTACAACACCTTAAATAAGGCAAAATTAAGTCTATTTTATCATTAATTATTCATTTCCAAATTGAGTAAGGAAAAGGGATAATTTTTTTGTTACTACAATCTAATATTGTATTATTTAATTAATTTCGCTTTAGTGTACATTCCTCCAAATCTCCTAATCCTGGTTAAGTTAATAAATGCATGATTAATTAACTTAACTCATCCCAATCTTGGTTAAGTTAATAAATCTATAAGTAATTAACTTAATCTATATCCTAATCGTCATTAATATTTTATCCAATTTTTAATTCTACCCATTCCCCCAAACTTGAAGAAATGTGACATATGTTGCATGCACAAGTCACTATCAATATTCAAGTCATCCTTTGACCTCCCCTCTCATTGGATTCTCACACATGTGTGAGATCCTCTTCCCCATAAGATCAACCCTATACTTTCCACTTCTCACCACTTGTCAAATTCTCCAAGCCTACTCATCTTACACACTGCCATATTTGTCTCCACTTTTCATAATCTTGTTCTTCCCAAGATGTGCTCATAAATGTGTGAGCACACCTTTCTCTCCACTTTTCATTTCCTTGTTCTTCCCAAGATGTGCTCACACATGTGTGAGCATACCTTGCTCTCTTCCCCATGCCTCATACCATACTCACATGCCTTCACTTTTCACAAGGCTAAGCCTTTCCCATCTCATTCAATCTCAACTATCCATCTCATAGGAAGATCTTGACCCTCCATTTCTCCATAAAAAATTCTATAAATTTAAGCCTCTCCATCCCATTTTCAACAACACAATTACAACTATCTATTTTATGTTGGAATAATCACTAAGAGAAATCCAAAAACAATAATTCAAGAGCAAATCATCAAGTTTTGGGTGCAAACCTGGATTTCAATCCATGAAGATGAGAATGATGAAGGTATAACCTAGTATTATTTTTTATTAGATAAGTAGGGGAAGGGCTCTAATCCCTTACAAAATGAAAAAGAGAGCCAAACAACTCAGTAAAATAGAATGGCCAAACATAGCCAATCAAAGAGAAATAACCAATCGAAAAAATAGATAGCGTGAAATTGTTCAAGAAACAACACTTGAACCAAGTAAAGCCTCTAAGGGCGTGTTAAAAAAAATTGTGACCTTTTTAGAAAAATGTTTCTTCTTTCTATGAACCATTTTTCCAAGGAGAATCAAAAACTAAAATCAAGAAATTTTGATCAAAAGGGGAAGAATCTCCTCTAGAGTAATAGACTAGAGGAACGACTGATACTTCATGTAAGGCATCCAAAACCAAGCCCGAAGCAAGAGGATTTACTATAGCATTTTCCAAAACATGAACCTCAAGGGTGACAACAAAAACAACATTAGGGACAACGAAATCCAAAGGTCGCACAACAATATCCATAGGAACAACAACCACCTCAACCGATTCATGTGGAGTAGAGTTAACCTACACTAGAGGAGAAGCATCCATCATAGCACTCATATTAAGCCTTATAGAAGGAGAATCAGACCTAGATTCATCATCAGAAGAAGAAGTAGAGTCAATAGTAGGGAAAACTATTAAGTGTTCATGGAGTGAATTCTTCCACCAGGTAGAGGAAGAAATAGAGCGAGAGCCTCTAGAGAAATCATGAGCTAAGTGGCCAACAACAAAATAGTGTTTGTAGTGAAAAGGAAGACCCTCATAGTCCACAAGCTGAGATCAAGACCAACCATTAATCTGTAACACCTCAATAGGTAAAGCCTTTGATAGATCAACCTCCACCAAAATCCTAGCAAAGAAGGTATGAATAAATTTTTTAGAAGCCATATCCACTTTCAAAAATATACCAATAGCATTACCAATGCCCTCAAATCCAGAGGAAGACTAGAACTATAAGGGAAGATAGGGTAGTATTACCCAAATAAGCATCACTTCCAAAGGTTCTTTCAACGGGTTAAAAGAAATAACCCAAGGCCTAAAGGAAAGGGGATGAGAATCCCAAACCCACAGAACATGATCTAACATAACTTGTCTATCCTCGGGAGAACTAAAATTGAAAACAAAAAGAACCTTGTGCAGAAGGGTAAATCTCATCAGGCCATCAACCAAAGGAGGCCAATGGTTGGTGATCCAAAGGTGCAAATCGGGTAGTGAAGGCCACAAGCAGCAAAATCTACAAATAAGAGAATTTTTTGAATAGAAATCAATATTATCAACAACTTCCTTACCAAGAGAAACAACAAGAGAAACCTTAGCACAATGCATAGGCTACACAACACCCTCCTTAGGTATCTTAGACTTCACAACATCAATGTAAGGCGAAGAGCAAGCAGACTACCCCTCACGAGATGGGAAAAACTCAAGAACACCCTTAAAAGTGCCTACAACCATTCCAACCATAAGAGGAGAGATAGATGTCGCATCAACACCTATATCCACCATGAGCTCAACCCCAAGTGGAGAGAGGGAAGGCACCACAAAGAACAAACTAGGATGGGAGGAACAAGGGAGGTCGAGAGAGGACGACAGTCGGGTAGTTCAAATTTATGCCTAGGTGAGAGAAACTAGAGTGAGTGGGAGAGGACGCGACATGCCCAAAACAACGCCTACATCGCTTGGTGGGACCCATGTCCCTTTCTAACAATTTTGTATGAGTTTTGTGAAGTTTTTGCTTGTGGGTTACTTAGAGATTGGGGATTTCACTTTGACAAGTTGTTCCTATGCAACAACTCTTAAATCTATCATCCTATAAAGCTAGATATCTGCATCAACCTCAAGTTCCTATGTGTTGATAAGTGATAGATGCGCTTCTCCAAATAGCACCTACATCTACACAAAGAGCCTTAACTATTTCTTTAACTTTCTATTTTGTTTGTAGGGTTGTTAGAGTTTTAGGTTATTTTCAAAATATTTGAGGATAATTATTACAATCTTAAGTCACAAATCAATCTATAATCTTATGCTTGTAGATTTTATTTTCTTTTAATAGAAAAAACAACCAAAAAACTAATAAAAGTAACAAAAAAATCATAAAATGAACAAAAAAGTAAAAAATATAAGTTAACAACTTCCCTAGTTACACAAAACATTTTCTTTTGGGTTTTTAAATTTATTATTTAGGTTAAAGAACACACTTTTCTTTTCTATCTAGACTTGAACTATGTAACTGTGTGTGGACATCAAATCTACAAATGGTCAGAAATCTTAACATAATAATATCATGTTTTAGTCATTTCAAACACATTAAATTCAATATCCCTATGAAATACTTAACCATGTTAGAATATGCAAAACTAAATAGAACAAGAATAGCTGATTGCAAGCATACACAAACATGATCAAACCTTTATTCCATATTGGATTGGTGCTATTATTGAAAATAGCCCTTTCCCAATCCTTGATAGATAAGCTTAGATGATGATAATAAGATGGACAAGATTAGCTCTCCATTGAAGAGAGTAACCTTGTATGAGATTGTGGAGTTGAAATGCTCAAATTGTGGAGTGGACAAAATCAATTCTCAAATGAAGAGAGTGACTTTGCATAGGAGTTGTAGATGATTTGTTGAAGAATGATGCCTCTATTTAAAGATTTTCTTGATGAGAGATTGGCCAAATGGACGAATGTGGGATAAAGAATCAAGCCAATGAGAGGTAGACACTTGTCAAGTTGTGATAGGCCAAGGGATGTGCAAGATTTGGGAAGTGTGCCCATGAGAGGGAGAATTTGAATTCAAATTTGGCAATAAATTTTGAGAGGGGGACAAGAAAATGAGCAATAAATGCAATGTTGGAGGGACAAATCAACTTGTCATGTTTTTCAAACTTGAGGGCCATGTTGAGTCAAAATGAGGCTTTTAATAAATCAATAAATTGATTTATTTGTGCAAGTGGCTAAATCTAGAGAATGGAAGTGGGTGGGTTATGTTAGGCTAATTAGGATTAGGTTAGCTTAATGATGATTAGGTGAGTTTGACCAATTTGACTCAAATATTTGATTTATTTAAATCAAAAGGGATGATGCAAGATAAAGGTGGATTAATGAAATGTTAGGATTTGATGTATTTAGATGAGGTAATGGTAGGCTTAAATCAAATAAAGTTAATTTATTTAATTTAAATGGATGATGAACCTAATTTTTCTACTGAATGGATCAATGTGAATTTGATTTATGAATGAGTGGATGCATATGCATAATGCTAATTTGACGTGTCTACATTTTTTCCCTTTTTGAAGCAATGTACTTGTTGCGTTGGTTCAAAGAATAAACTTGTCGCGATCAAAATTCAAAAATTTTCTAATTTTTTGGATGTCCCAGCAGAAAGAAGTACACTGGTACATTTCCCCTTCGAGAGATCAAGCGGAAAGATTCAATTTGAGGGTCGATCTCACAATAAAGAGGTTCAAAATTGATGGTCATGGATGATGATGCAAATGAGATGGATGAGATAATTGATGATGTGATATGATGTGATTATGCAATGGATGATTTATGCAGATGCTTAGACTAACAAATCTATATTATGATGATGATGCAAATGCAATGTATGTGAAATGATCGATGTTTACTATTATGTATGATATGAATGATATGTGTTATGCTGGCAGTTTGTGGATGAAGGATGGATGCATGATGGATGCATTGGTGATGATGATGTTAGTGAGGAAATGAGATGATGACAAGAGGATCCCACAAGTCCATGATCTGACGAGACTTTATTAGAGATGATGATGATTTGCTTATCAAGGATTGGGATTTTAAAAGGGCTACTTACCTTATGTTTGATAACACACATAGATATGATGCATCAAGGCATAAAGAACCAGGATGGCATTGTACCTAGTGCGATGGACTTTGACTCAAGAAATAGATAGGAGTATTCTTGTTCACACTTGACATATGGAAACCTTGCTAGGACTTACCTAATAAAGAAAGTATTCGGCAAGTTATTTTACAAGAACGTCCAACAAGCACAACAGACAAAAGATAATGATCGTTGCCCCATTCCTATCTCTCTAAATCCCTCGTTCGGATATCATTGAGAGGTCCTTGGAATGAGTGCAATAAGATAAATCAAAATAAAAAGACCAAGTACGCAAACAAGCCAAAGGGGTTTGTTTTGATAGGATAAGAATCCAAGGTGATATCCAAAATGATGCCCATTGTCAAAACGATATATCCTAGGACATACATTGTATAGGATGATGATGGTTTGATAAGCTAATTGATAGGATATTGATATAAGGTTGACTCACATGTTTGAAAGTGATCAAGAGTTTGATTTTGTGTTTTAAAGGTTTGTTGTTCACTTTTGATTTTACGATTGAAGCTTGATTTTGCCAATTGTTGTGATTGTTTCTATTTGTTTTTCCAAAGGATGAAAGTGATGATTAGTTTATTATGGATGATTGATTATTACGGGTGCAAGCGAGATGAGATAGATGGATTTTTTTCAAATATTTGGATGTTTTTGACGTTTTGAAATGTTTTGAGGTTGTTTTTGGTATTTTCAAGATTTTACAAATGTTTTGATTTTTGATTTTCTGAATGTTTTTGGATTTTCTAAGATTTTATGAATGTTTTTGGATTTTGATTTTTTTGAATGTTTTTGGATTTTGATGTTTTTTGAATGTTTTTGTATTTTGATGTCTCGGGGGCTGATCAAAGATTAGCCTTGCCTACATTTAAGCTCAGAGATGACGTAGTTCGAATATCAATGTTTTTGATGTTTTCTGTTTTATGAATTTTTTGGATTTTTATATGTTTTGAATGTTTTTGGATTTTCTAATTTTCTGATGTTTTTGGATTTTCACATGATTTTGACAATTTGGATATGGATATGTGATGATATCAGTGCTCTGTTTGGGATTTTGTTGAAGACCAAGCTAAGGTTGATTGATCGGATCGATGGATTGATGATAATGATGATAACATTGTTGAGGATACACAACAATGCAAGGATTTGATTGATCATGATTGATGAAGCGTGATTTGGAACAAAAGTTGTTTGAATGATTTGACATGATGTTTGAAGTGTAAATTAGATGCAACTGATAATGATTGTTTGGATTGATGTTCAATGAATGATGAAGATTGATAACGAATGTCTTCTCGTCAAAATATGCCATGGGCTAGTGATTTGGATTCTAGATCACAAATGCTTTGACCAATTTTATTTTATGTTTTCCAATGTTTAGATCACCATATAATTTGGAGGACATAGATCAAGATTTATTCCCGAAGAAAGATGTACATATCTTCCCCTAGTGTTTAGCAATGTATGGAATGTGATGTGTGGATGTTTGGATAGGTTTATGGATGGATGGATATGGTAAACACACAAAGTATGCCAAGGATTTATCTTGCAATAAGATAAGGGTTTTGGATCAAGAAAACTCATTTGGATAGTGCTTTATAGCTCAGATAACATTGGATAGGATATGATCAATGAAAATGACCCATGTCAAGATGTTTTACTGTAAGCAAGCTTAAAGTGTGCCCCAAAAATTTTTAAGATCAAGATAACTTGGATGATGGATGCAAATAGATAAAGATGGATTGGATAAATGGCTCATGGTGATTAGATTTATTATGGCTGAGATGGATAGAATGTTGGATTTATTACGGATGGGATGAGAATGTTGGATTTTATTATGGATGGGATGAGATGCTTTCACCTGAACTGGTGCACATAGATGCTCAATTCTACACATGATGCCTATTTGCCAAGTTTTCATCATGGTCTTGCCCAAAGCGCCGCACATGCGGTTTTCACTAGAGGATGATTTTTTTCTTTACTGTTTTCAATCCTTTTTCTAATTTTTTTTGGATTTTCATATTTTTCGCTTTTTTTATTTTCTTTTTTCTTTTTTTTGGTTTTTTCTAAAAGATTCATGTTGAACCACCTAGTGGTGTTGACATAGATGCCCCTGTCATAATGTGCCATCGATATCCTGCTTGAAGGAGTTGTTTTGCTAAGATACATGCACTTGAATGCAACTTTTGGGATTCTTGATCTGCTTCATTGATACCAGGGTTAACCTTGTCTCTGTACGCACATTGCGATAGAGTGCCTTCTAAATCCTTATGATAAAGGGTCATTGCCAATACATGGTCGATGTGAGAATTGGATTTCATGCATGGAGGCGTGGATGGAGTGTGTTTAGGGATAAAAGATGGATTGGTTGACAGTTTGGAACCTTTGACTCTCCAAACTTGGGAAGATGAGCAATGATGGGTGGATACGAAGTGTACGTGGAATTAGGACCAACTGCTTGATATACCTTGTACGTTGCTTGAAAATCCTATTTTTTCTTTTGTGGACATCTTTGATGGATGCTTTTCCCATTTTTATTTTTCCCCATAGTTTCTTTGACTGATGGAGTTTGATAGGGATGATCTTTCTTTGTATGTTTTTGTATCCATATGTATTTGATTTCTCCATTATGCTTCTCAACTTCTTTTGCTTTGATAACGTTCTTCGTACTTTGATTCAAATCTTCCTTTTGAAATTGGTCCCAATTTGTGGATGGGATGATGGGTGGATGAAGATTCATGACGTGGCTAGTTGTAGTATTGACACTAGTTTCATCATAAGGATTCTTCGTGCTCCCTATGTTGATGTTTGCTTGAGACGAAGTTGCCCCTAGTATTGTGGAAGTAGTACCTTCATGCTTTGATTCTACCTATTCTAAGATGTCTTGTTCAGTAAACATGCTCTAACAAATGACCACTGTAGATGACATTGTTTCAATTTGCCACTCTACTAAATCTGGATTATCCTGATCTATCTGACTTGTTTCCTTGAGTGGATAATGTTGGATATCTTTATTCATGATGTCCTTAGTCTGAGTTTGGGACATATCTAATCTTGATGTTGATAACTCAGTTTGACTGTAGGAGTTGACAATCTACTCTTTTTGTGTAACAAAATTTTGTTCTAGATGAAGATCATCTATGTGTCCATCCATAGAAAGCATCTCATGGGTAGATGGAGGAGTATGTGCTACATGGATATGATCATCTTGCATAGATAGGAGAGTTTCCATTAGATGATTGTAGTATCTTGAAGATACAAATTCTTGATCTTGAATGATTTTGGAGTCGCTTTCGACATTATTTGGATCAAGTTCTTGACATGGATCAGTTTCAAAGGATGGATTGATTACAAAGGGTTCTTGGATGTCGTCATTAGACATGGTAAGTGATTCAATATCCTCAAGTGTCGAGTTCAGGGTTCCTTTAGTATCTATAACCATGAGGCCAAAGGGGGTCAACATGTCTTGGAAGGGACCATTGCGAGACTTTGGTGAAATATTTTGATCATGCTTTGGAATAAATTCTTGAGATATGTCCTCTAACTCATTAGGTGATGTAGAGACATTTTCAACATGATCATAGGTGAACGGATTGTGCATTATGTCAATAGGAGAAAATAATCCTAACACTTCTTGAAATAAATCACTAAAAAGTGGCTCTTGATGTATGGTGCATTGATCATGAGATGGGGTGGAAACATCTTCAAAGTGCTCATCGATGGAGAGATCTTGATCATTGTTTTCAACAATTTTGGTGGAGGGATTTCCAATGTCTTCAACCATAGGGTCAAATGATGTTGGCATTTCTTGAATTGGATCATTGTTAGGTATCCTTGGCAGATTTTGATTATGATTGGAAAGTGACTCTTGGCCTATGTTGATTTGATCTTCGGATGAGATAGAAACATCTCCAATGTGCACTTTAATGGATAGATCTTGATCAATTATTTCAGCAATTGTGGTGGGGATATTTTCAATGCTATCAATAGTGGTTGAATGTTCATCATTATCCCCAATAGTTATCATTTTTCATGTTAGTGCTTGTGTTTGTTGGGCAGCTTGAGAGGCTTGAGCGGCTTGGGTAGTTTGAGCAGTTTGGTTAGCTTGAGCGGCTTGTGGAGCCACCTGATATTATTGAAGCGCTTGTTGGTAGGCTTGATTTGCTTTTAGTGCGATGTTATGATATTGACTTATTGCACTTGGTTTTGGTGGTAGTGGTGGTGTATTTTGAATCGTGTTGGATGGGATGACAAGTGGTTGAGATACACTTGGAGCAATCATGATAGTGAGGGGTTGAGATGTGATGGGTATGATAGTGGTGGTTGGAGTGATCGAGGTGATAGGGATGGTTGGAATGACCGAGGTGATAGGTCTTTGGGAGACCAAATTTTGATTTGTCAGGATTGATGTTGTCATTTGATTAGATACCATCTATTGGTGTGATGTCGATGGTATATTCAAAGGTTTTGATGTGATGGCTTGATTGGTGTTAGGTGGATTGATTTGGATGGAGTGATGGGTGCTAGGTAAAGGGGGAAGCCCTAAACCAAGGAATGATGTTGATATGGGTAATGGTGGTGGAGATGTCTCTTGGCGCAATGAATCAACTATTTTGGCAAGTGCATCAATTTGATCTAGCCAGATTTGTTCTTTATTTTGATCTTGACTCCCTTGATATAGTTGATTTGGATTTTGTTTAAGAAAATTTTGAGTATGTACTTGTGTTTGTTTTTGGACAATGTTTTGATTTGGGATAACACTCAAATTTGGCATGATAGGTTGAAATTGACCATTATTGATGTTTGGAATATTCGTATGTTTTGCAAATGTATCCATCACAAAGTTTTCCAGATTCATGTTTCAAAAACTTGTGCTTGGTACATTGTCATTTGGCTTGTAGGTATTTGGTGGGATGACATTGTTCATTTGAAGGCTCATGCTTTGATTGTTCAGTTGAAAGACTTGTAGGTTTGGATTTAGATCTACCATTGGGAAATGTGTTCTAATCTTTGATTTGGGCATACTCACACTTGTTGTGCCATTGACATTTGTAGAAGGTAGTGATCCTATGTATGGATTGTATAAGTGTGAGTGTTGATAATCAATTGGCGTTGTAAGGCTTTGAAAGTTCAATTGATTTGGATTACTCATGATGTATGGATCAAGTTTGTATTCCATGTTCTTGTGTTTTGACCTTGTTGAAAAAAGTGACCTCTAAGATTCTTAGGACTAATGACAAGATGAAGGATGAAAGGTGTAAATGATATGAGTGTTGAATGTTTAGGGACCTTGTATCAATGCTAGACTTAGGGTTTGATTTTGATTGTTTGATTTGGATAATGAACTTGTAAACCTTAAGATTTTAGATTTGATCTTTAGGATGAACTTTTTCAAAGGATTGTTAATTCAATTAAACGTATGAGAAAGGATGCATTCCCATACACCTAACTAAATAAGGTGTTTTTTTTTTTTTTTTGATGATTTACCCAAGTCTAGAATGATGTTTCCAAAGCCCTAAAGTTGTTTGGGGGATGGATTTTGATAGATGTTTGGATGTGTAGACATCCAAATTTGGACACTTAATTTATCCAAATTTACCACTTTTCATCTAAACATCCTATTATTTGCATTAATTAAGTAATATTACTATTATTTAATTAATATCCTTAATTCTGCCAAATCCCTAAGGTATTTAATTAATAATTAAATACCTTACCCTCCTTAATCCCCTTTTCATCAAATGGATTAAATAAATATTACATTTATTTAATTCCTCACATGTCATTTTCATCTAATCCTAATCCATCTCTTAATCTCTTCATTAAGGATGTGCACATTCCTAATCTTTGATTAGGATGTGTCACATCCTCCAGCTTTTGCAAGTTGTCTTCTAATCCTCATTAACCCCTAATTATCCTCTAATTACTAATTAGTTAAACCTAATTAGTTTATTCATCCTAGGATCCTCTCTTCCCCATGTGAATTTTTAATTCACTTTTATTCCTCCTAGAATCCCCTTTTCCCATGCATCTTCTAGAAACTTTGACTTGTCACATCAAATCACATGTGACAAAATCCCACCTTTTTGGAGACCCTCTCTTATCCACTAGATTCTCCCAAGCATGTGAATTTTTAATTCATATTTATTCCTCCAAGGAATCTTCTCATCTCCTAATGTACTTGGAAGGTACTTGTCCTTCCTCCACATCATGTACCTCCCTTCCACATCCCTTACACATCACCTCCTACCTTTATCCACTTCACATTCCACATGTCAAAATGTGAGGGCTTGTGAGTCCTCAACTCACCTTATCCCTTCATCTTGACTTTGTTGGATAAATCCCAACCATTGAATTCTCTAGAGAATTCAAGTGTCTCTATAAATACCCCCTCCTCTAAGGAATTTTAGGGAGACTTAGCCATTTTGCAACTAAATGCTGCCATTTTGTGCACTCATCTAACCATCAACTTTCATCCATTTGCATCTACATTCAAGCATATAGTTAAGACTTGCATTTAGCCATATCAAGAGCCATCAAGGAGCATACAAATCAATCCAAATCAAGGGCCAACTAAGGAGTTTCAGCTGCAAGAAGGAAGGTATATCCATTTGTCAGCATTTTACACTTTCCTCTTTGCACTTACAAATTTCTTAGGCTAATCATGAGGTGTTTCATTATGTTTTCCATTGCATTTTAATTGCTTAGAAAGGGTTAAAAATTTTGATATCACATTTCTGGCATGCTTAGTGGGACCCACAAGCGAGTTCCTATATTTCACGTTTGTTGTTGTTAAGTTTTTTGCAAGAATATGTCACAGTGGGGCAACTACGCCCCTGATTTTTCCGCAGTGGGGCAATTATGCCCCTGATTTTCCGCAGTGGGGCGATTACACCCCTGATTTTCTATAGTGGGGTGATTATGCCCCTAATTTTCTATAGTGGGGTGACTACACCCCTGATTTTCTGCAGAAGGGCGACTATGCCCCCTCCTTGACCAAAATTTTTGGCTAACACTTTTTCTGTAGAAGGGCGACTATGCCCCCTCCTTGATCAAAATTTTTGGCTGACACTTTTTCTACAGAAGGGCGACTACGCCCCCTTCTTGACCAAAATTTTTGGCTAACACTTTTCTGTAGAAGGGAGACTACGCCCCCTCCTTGACTAAAATTTTTGGCTAACACTTTTCTTACAGAAAGGAAACTACACCCCCTAGGCTAAAATTTTTGTGGTAACACTTTTCCACAGTGGGGCGATTACGCCCTTGATTTTCTACAGTGAGGTGATTACACCCTTGATTTTCTACAGTGGGGTGATTACTCCCCTGATTTTCCATAGTGAGGCGATTATGCCCCTGATTTTCCGCAGTGGGGCGATTACACCCCTGATTTTTTGCAGTGAGGCGATTACGCCCTTGATTTTCCACAGTGACGTGATTATACCCCTGATTTTCTATAGTGAGGTGACTACACCCCTGATTTATTGTAGAAGGGTGACTGTGCCCCCTTGTCACCATGAAACAACACATTTTGAAAGGTAAAACTATCATTTTGACTTTGATTTTTTGCTATTTTTAGATATTAACCCCCTAACACTATTCATGCAAGGATATTGGTGGTTTTTGCTAACTTTTTGCAGCATCTTTTTGTGAAGTTGATCAAGAAAGTGGGATAAAACATCTAACATTTGCTTGCAAGGCTATCTGTTCACTCAAACTTTTTAAAATATCCTTGTTGTTTTCCTTAATCTAAGAACATAGTTTAATTAGGGGGAGTAATATTCATTGATTGTTGTGTCTATCTTTTATGTTACCCAAAGGGAGCATTAGCTTGTTTTCGTTTTCCCCTTGCACTTCATGTGAGCTTGGGGAGTAGTTGGAAACAGTTAGTGCTTTCTTTCTAGTGGGACTTGCTTGGGGATTTCATCACCCCAAGGTATGATTCCAACCACGTGTACCGGCGAGGTATATAAAGGGGGGAGAGTGAAAGTTGTATCCCAATCCAGTTATGTCGTAATTGGCAGAGCGTCGAAGCTAGGGTGATACCTAGATAGATGTGAAGAGTTGGTTTGAGCCCTTCAGTATCTCGCTGGGGTTCCTGACTCACGCTTGTGACAAGCTGGTGTTCACGGTTGTGCCTCACGTACCAAGAGTATATCGAGGACTCCCTAGACACCTTGTGCATCCTAGATTAAAACCTCTTTGGCCATACCCTTAACACTAATCATAGGATTGTGTTTGCTTGAGAGTGTTTTCTTGTGAGAAACCAGTAAAATTTTTGACAAATTGGCCTTATCATTGTCATTTTAAAGTCCTTTCCATAGTCATTTTCATCAAACCAAGTCCCTTATTTTTTGCAGTGGGGCGGTTATGCCCCTAATTTTCCGCAGTGGGGTGATTACGTCCCTGATTTCCGCAGTGAGGCGATTATGCCCTTGATTTTTCACAGTGGGGTGATTATGCCCCTAATTTTCTGTAGTGGGGCAATTACGCCCCTAATTTTTCACAGTGAGGCAACTACACCCCTAATTTACTATAGAAGGGTGACTTCGCCCCTGATTTACTGCAAAGGGGCGAATTTACCCTCCTGAACACCCGAAATCACCCCATTTGGATCCATTTAGCCTCTAAACCATCATTTAATCATTCCCAACCATTATCTCATCATCCCAAGCCTCCGTTTTGTCACTCTAAGCCTCCAGAAACCTCCATTTGATTAGTTTAAACCCCCATCTTATTGTTCCAAACCTCTATTTAACCATTCTAAATCCCCATTCATTCTCCACAATCATCCTCAATCTGCCTGTTCATTTTAATTTCCCCATAATCCATTCAAAATTCCATACCATCACCTAGCGAACATCATAATTTTACCATTTACATCACCAAACACCACCCATAATCAAACCGCCTTAACCTTGTGTTACAAAGTGGTTAGGTCCAAATTGACCATAGCACTTGAATTTGATTATTAGTCGTTAACTTTGACCCAAATCAATTTACTTCCATCTTGAGGTGAATTCATTGTCATAAGTTATCATCCTTGACCCAAATCAATCCATTCTATCTTGAGGTGGATTTGGTGTCATGATCATCCACTTAATCAATCAACGTGCTAGGTTACTAAAGGTAACTTTCTTTGATTAAACTCAAGGGCTCTCAAATCTTTCATCATCCAATCATACCCATCTAATCATCCAAATCTATCAAACCCAATCATTTAGTCAAATCATCCAATTACCTAATCAATCAAATCATATTCGTTCTATCACCACAATCCTATCTAATTCAATCTATCCAATCAAAATCCAATTCAATCCAATCTAATCACATCCCCATCCAATCACTTTCAACCCAATCAATCTACTTCTATCTTGAAACAATCCCATCATCCTAATCTGACCTTTAATCTAATCCCAATCTGAGCTTAACCAAAACCCTAATATGAGCTTTAGTCATTTCAACCTTTCATTCATCTATCATCTTAAACTCTAGTTTATCCATTCCGATCATTCGTTTACTCGTTCCGAGTAAATGTTCATCCATTTCACACCTCCTTTCATCATTTTGAACTCTCATTCTATCGTTCTGATCATTTGTTTACTCATTCTGAGTAAATTTTCATCCATTTCACACCTCCTTTCATCATTCTAAACTCTCTTTCTATTGTTTCGATCATCCGTTTACTCATTTTGAGTAAACATTCATCCATTTTGCACCTCCTTTCATCATTCTGAACTATCATTCTATCATTTTGATCATCCGTTTACTCATTCTGAGTAAACATTCATTTGTTTCACACCTCCTTTCGTCATTCCGAACTCTCATTTTGTCATTTTGATCATCCATTTACTTGTTACGAGTAAACGTTCATCCATTTCACACATCCTTTCATCATTCTAAACTCTCATTCTATCATTTCGATCATCTGTTTACTCGTTCTGAGTAAACGCTCATCCATTTCACACATCCTTTCATCATTCTAAACTCTTGTTCTCTCATTTCGATCATCCGTTTACTCATTCCGAGCAAACGTTCATCCATTTCACACATCCTTTCATCATTTTGAACTCTCGTTCTATCATTTTGATCATCCATTTACTCATTTTGAGTAAATGTTCGTCCATTTCACACATCCTTCATCATTCCAAACTCTCGTTCTATCATTTTGATCATCTGTTTACTCGTTCCGAGTAAACGTTCATCCATTTCACACATCCTTTCATCATTATGAACTCTTGTTCTATCATTTTGATCATCTGTTTACTCATTCCGAGTAAGCATTCATCCATTTCACATATCCTTTCATCATTTCAAACTCTTGTTCTATCATTCTGATCATCTATGTACTCATTCTGAGTAAACGTTCATCCATTTCACACATCCTTTCATCATTCCGAACTCTCATTCTATCATTTTGATCATCCGTTTACTCGTTCGAGTAAACGTTCATCCATTTCACACATTCTTTCATCATTCTGAACTCTTGTTCTATCATTCTGATCATCTGTTTACTCATTCTGAGTAAACATTCATCCATTTCACACATCCTTTCATCATTCTAAACTCTCATTCTATCCTTTCGATCATCCGTTTACTCATTCTGAGTAAACGTTCATCCATTTCACACATCCTTTCATCATTCTGAACTCTCATTCTATCATTCTGATCATCCGTTTACTCGTTCCGAGTAGACATTCATCCATTTCACACCACCTTCAATCATTTTGAACTCTCATTCTACAATCTTGATCAATCATCTACTCATTCTGAGTAATCTATCATTCATTCTGAGCTTTCATCTTCTTGTTCTGAGAATCATTCATCTATTCTTAGTAGTCATTTACTCGTTCCAAATAATCATTCATCCATCCTGATCAATCATTTACTCATTTTGAGTATTTTTTCATCCACTTTCTTTCATCCATTTCTCCAATCAAATCATCATTTTCCCCATCCAAATCCCTTGAACTTCATCTCGGGTTATTATCCAAATTGACCTAAGTGTTTGATCTGATCGTCATCATCAACATCCACTTAGGATTGTCATCTGTCCTAAGTCAATCATCATCGTCAGCCCAATCAATCTATTTTCAATCTCAAAGTGGATTCGGTTCCGTAATCATTCACTCATCCTTTAATCTAATCAATCAGTATCCTACATCACCTAGGGTAATCTTTGAACAAGGTTTACAGTCCCTTTCATCATCCTATCTGATCCCTTAGTCTATCTTATCAATCATCAATTGATCTTATCTAATCCAATCCAATCCAATCTAATCCAATCCAATCCAATCACATTCCTATCCAATCACCTTGACCCAATCAATCTACTTCCATCTCGAATTAGATTCAGTGTCACAATCATCCTTTGATAATCAAATCTTATCGTCATAATCAATCCCATCGCATCAACCAATCATCCTAATATAAGCTTTAGTCCAATCCTGATCTGAGCTTGACCAAAATCCTGATTTGAGCTTTAGTTTGATCCCATCCAAAATCTTTCATCCATCCTCTTTATCCTTTCACCATCATGAATCCTCATCCTCCATCAATAGTGGTCATGGGAAACCCTAATTACGTTGAAAGCGATAACAAAAGTCTTGTCGATCAAGAAGAATGTGACATAGATCCCCTTGACACTATCATTGCTAGTAAGCTTTCTCCACCCACTTTCCAAAATCTAATCACCCCCTCGAGTTATCTCGTTATGTCTTCATCCATGCCTAATCATGTTGCTTATGCTACCTTTGACAAGGGATATCTGTCATATCCATCACACCCTTCATCTACATCATCGTCTTATCCAACACTCGCATCCTCTTATCCTAGTCTACCATCTCAATACCCCTATCCTAATCCCCCATCCACATCCTCTTATCTAAATCCTTCATCTGCATATACCCACTACCCTAATCTTCCATGCCAATCTGCTCACTCTAATCCTACATTCATACCTTCGTATCCTAATCCAACATCCACATCAACTTATCCTAATCCGACATCCGAAGTTCAATATCTCCATCTGCCACCTCAATCTTCCCATCCTAATCCACCATCCCCATACCTGTACTACAATCCACCACCCACATCCTCATGTCCTAATTCACCATTTCTTAACCCTTCATCTAATCTTAATCCTCAATCTATTCCAAGTCTTGCATCTAATCTCATTCCCCCATCCATTCCAAGTCTTGCATCCAATCCCATTCCCCCATCTAATCCTAGTCCACCAATCCATAATCCTTCATCCACTCCTACCATGCCATCTCATCCTAGAGCATTCAAGTTCTTCACTCCAGAAGTTCTCCAAGGACTTATAACAAAGAAGACATCTCCCAATCCACACCTTGAAGTTATGGAATCATGCCATCCCAATCCATCATCCACAGTCATTAGAGACGAGACCCTTCTCCACCCAACACCTATCATTGATGATACCACCCCTAGCACCACTCAAACCATCAAAACCATCACATCCTCTGAATCCACTAAGCCCTCATCTCTTACCATCACATCTTCTGAATCCACTAAACCCCCATCTCCTACCATCACATCCTCTGAATCCACTAAGCCCCCATCTCTTACCATCACATCCTCTAAATCCACTAAGCCCCCATCTCCTACCATCACATCCTCTGAATCCACTGTCACATCCTTTGAACCCACTAAGCCCCCATCTCCTACCATCACACCCTCTGAATCCACTAAGTCCCCATCCCTTACCATCACATTTACCAAATCCATTGAAACCCACCTCCTACTCCAAGAGTTGTCAAGCCCATCGATGATGCCCAAATCCAATCCACTAAAGTCCATTTTGATGACTGCATTGAATCCTCCATCCTTCCATCTCCCCAACTTGAAGAACACTCTATCATCCTGCCATCCACACAAGATGAGTCATGCCAAGAGTCTAATCCAAAGCATGCCAACATATCCCCTTCTCCAGATCAAGATCCTACCATCCCATCTAGTCCACCTCAAGATCACAGTCCCCCATCTATTCCACCCCATGATCCCCTTGTCTCCACCACTCCATCTTCATCTCCATTGCATGAGCCCACTACCACAAATATAGATCATATCATATTCCATCATCCCTCTCCTGATACCACTAATCCAAATGCCACTACCCCATGACCTCCCTCTCATGATCCCCCATCATCGACTAAAACTGCTATCCCTACACTGCTTGCATATCCCCTTGGTACTCTCACATTCTTCCATGGTGGCCTCCTTGCAGAAGAAAAACACAGTGTATTTACCACCCGTCATCATCCACCTAATAATGGAATCGCATCATGTTTTTAGAATAACACAAATCCTATCATGGATCGCATGCTCAAGAAAATGAACTATCAAGGAAAGTTCTAGGCCTTCATGAGCAAGGTATCTTAGAGCCCATCCAAGTCGAAGAAAAAATCTGCATGCAAGGTCTTGGACCTATTTCTCAAGACTCACAATCTAAAGATGTTGGTACAACCTCTAGAGGTCCTCAACGAGCCTCTTCCAAAATAAATATAGGCTCTTTCCATCACTCCACCAAATCATATACTTCCATCCCTCATCCTCTATCGTATCACCTCAAAACCACCGTTCATATCCCTCCTTCATCTTCTCCATCCATTTTGGGTCCTTACATCCCTCCATCTACCACCTCCAATCCTCCATCTACCATGCCCATGTTTCCTCTAGGTCCTACATCTGTTTTGGCTCCTATATCCTAAAATCACCTCCTCCATCTCATCCTATCCATCCTTTCATCCATTCATCACCTATCCATCTCATCCATCATAAACATGCCTCTCACATACCCCATATTCAGGATCAACAAAGCGACATACCTAAACATCCTCCCATCTACACATAATCCCCATACTCCTACCTCCATCACTCCACATCATCCATCTCCTCACACCCATCCCATTGCTACTAAAAGCACTTTGGTTGTTAAAGAAAAAATGCATAAATCCAAACATCCACATGAATCTAAGGCTCCTGATGTCTCCTCCAAAAGACATGGTGAAGAGAATAAAAATCTAAATCTAAATAAAATCCGTAGGCCACAAAGGCCCACCAAAGCAAATATCAAAACCATGTGGATCCCAAAGAAAAAATATGCAATGCAATCAAATGAAAAATCTATAAGAACATACAAAGTTGCTAATCCAAAAGCTAGCCATACACCCCTTTCATCTCCTAAGTCTATTTTGGGTCCTTATGTTCCAAAGTTCACCACCCCATTATCCACACATTCTTCGTCCATTAATCCTCTTATCTTTTCACATCCACCACCACATGTGCCAATGTTAGTCCTGAACACATCTCCCCATAACATATCCATCCCATCATTCCATCCATACCCTTTGCAGCATCCCATCCATTATCCCATGTATCTCCCCTCTCAAATCCCTCTAATTCATCCTCTTGCATAATCCATTTATCCTAATAAGGTTGTACTAACATCCAACCATCACTTCAAACATGGGCTCTTAATACCTTGTATGAAACTTGATGCTTGAGTCCTTCATCCATAGCCTTATCGCATGTCTTCTAAATCCCCTTATCAACATCTCTATCCTTATCCATTTTCATCCCCTTGCTATCCAAAAATCCAAAAAAGTTAAAAAAATTATCCAAACAATAAAAAAAAATCTAAAAAAATAAATCAAAAAAATAAAAAAAATAAAAATAAAAATAGTAAAGAGAAATAATTTGTCCAATGGTGAAAACTTGGCAAACAAGCACCTTGGATAAGTGCCATGATGAAAACCTGGCAAACAAGCATCATGCATAAAACCCCATCTGCACTTGGGGGCAGCTTCTTGATATGCATTCCCTCCATCTGCTATGCTTCCTGCTATGCTTCCAGCTATGCACCCGTCATCCCATCCATCCCACCTATCTTCCACATCCTACCATCATATCCCATTTATCTCCCATCCCTCCATCCTTCTTGTGATCTTGATCAAAATATGGGTACCTATCTATACATGCTTTGGCCACCTCTTGGTATACATTCCCTTCATCCATGCTCTATTGTATTCCTTGGTCACCCATCCTATACTCCTCTAGTTATCTCCTTTTCCCATCCACTTGTCTTCCATCCCTCATGCCTCATCATATATGACATATCTAGAGTGGGGGCATCTACTTCATTTGTAACATAGTCCTTGGAGACATCATCTATCATAACATCCCTTCATCTCCCTATCCATCTATCACAGCATCCCTTCCATCTCCCCATCCTTATCTTCCTATCTATCTATCCTAGCATCCCTTTCATCTCCTAATCCTTATATTCTTATCCATCCAAAAAATCCCTCCCATCCCCCATCCCTATATCTCTATCCATTCTTCCATCTTTATCCTCATCCCATCTCATCCCAACTCGCAATCCCTTGTCATTGGTATCTAGCTATAGGCCTCCCTCCATGCAACCCAATGCCATTTATCTAATCGTCATCCCCCCTACTTCTCTTGCACAACTTTCCAATCCCCTATCACTTTTCATCACTCCTCTATCTATCATCTCATCCTCCCAAGTCATTTTAATGATTTTGATCACTATCCCATCCCTGAGCTTCATGTGATCGTCGTCATCCTATCCAATCCAATAGGCCTATCCTATCTCATTATATCGGTCCCATATTTTTATCCACTCATCCTATCATCATCCTCCACTTATCCTATCATCATCCTTTATCCATCATTTATCTTTGGTCTTTGGTCAAACTACGTTGCCCCTGCACTTTCATGTAGGCAAGGTCGATCACTTGATCCGCCCCTAGGGCTCTTCTATTGTCTAGCATCGATCTTTCTACTTTGTCCATCTGCTCCTCTACCATCTATCACCAATCTTTGATTTTGTCTCTCCAGTCCTTGTCATCCACCATCAGTCTTCCTCATCCTCTTTCTAATTTTATCCATGGTCAGTCGCCTGTCTTTTAACGAACTACGAGGGCTTTGCACTTTCATGTAGGCAAGGCTAATATTTGATCGTCTCCCAAGCCCCTAGGTCTTTAGGGTGTGTCAGTCTCATGTCTTGTCTCCCTTGTGTCGTGTCATCAAGCTATGCCCTTATCTAGCTGGTTCTTAACAAACAATATCCACTTGTATCAACAAATCCAATTAGTTTTGAATATCCTACATTATATCAATCTTTTAGCTTAGTATCCATCATCGGTCTCAATAAGATGCATCCTTCCTAACAGACCTCATCAATCCCATCTATCCCCTTGATCCTATGGCAAAGGACATTTGAAATTGATTGTGATCTTTCGATGCTTTTGGCTTTTGTTTATCATTTGAGCTCCCTATCATCACTTTTCAAGGCCACCATGATCCATCATATTATGGCGTGTTTTGATTAGTCCACATAGGGGCATATCTTGATCTTTTGTTTGATTGTGTCTTCTTGGTTGTCCCACGTAGTACCCACCAAGATACCCAAGGTCTTGTGTTATGTTGGGGCATCCTTTTGTGCTTGTGGTTATCTCAATACCTGGCCCGACCAAGGTCTTTGTGAATTTGAGGTGTTGGGATAGCCTTCTTGTCTGTTGTGTTTATTTCAAGCATTAGACACTATTATGCCTTGGTTCCACATACCCTGGCAGTTGGTGTCTTATGCTATAGCAAAAATTAGTGCTCTGAAGATGGAAAATTGCATTACGATTTCATTTCATTTCTATCATCTTGCATGCACCCCCCATCCATTCCTCCTTCATCCTCATCTCACCTCTCTATCCAATCCTCGTCCATTCCATTCAGCCTAAATCATCTAATCATATCCTTTGTCTTGTTCTTAGTCTTGTTATAAGCCTGATCCAATCATCCTCATCATCATCCTCCTCCTTCTCCTCCTCCTCCTCATCATCATCCCATTTTTTTCTTCCATATCCCTTTGGTGTTGTTTGGGATGTATCCTTCCCTTGTCAACAACACTTTCATCATCATCATCAAGAGGTACTCTTCCCTATCCTTTAGTGATGTTTTGGGATGTATCCTTCCCTCAGTAATACCACTCATTAGGATGTATCCTTCCCTATCCTCATTGACAACATTCCATCCATCCTCAACCCCCTTTGGCTTGTACCTTGACTGGGGCAACATCATCTTCGTCTCTACATCCATTTTTTTTCTCAACCTCCTATCACCTTTTCATCCTTTCATATCCATCCCTTTTCATCCTCTTCCGCATCTCCCATTTCATCATCTCATCCATTTCAAGGGCACATCCATGTTCTCTTGAACCTGCATGTCCTCTCGAGGGGGCATCCTTATCCCTAATCTTCATCTTCACCTCCATCATATTTCTTCCTAGTCATTTGTTTGATGACTAGGGCATCCTTCTCAATCTAACCATCTTCTTCGAGGTTCTATGTTTTAATATTCTTTGAAATGATGCTACTTCGTAACACCATCTCAAAGAGGGGAAAAATGTAGACATCCAAATTTGGACACTTAATTTATCCAAATTTACCACTTTTCATCTAAACATCCTATTATTTGCTTTAATTAAGTAATATTACTATTATTTAATTAATATCCTTAATTCTGCCAAATCCCTAAGGTATTTAATTAATAATTAAATACCTTACCCTCCCTAATCCCCTTTTCATCAAATGGATTAAATAAATATTATATTTATTTAATTCCTCACATGTCATTTTCATCTAATCCTAATCCATCTCTTAATCATTTCATTAAGAATGTGCACATGCCTAATCCTTGATTAGGATGTCACATCTTCCAACTTTTGCAAGTTGGCTTCTAATCCTCATTAACCCCTAATTATCCTCTAATTACTAATTAGTTAAACCTAATTAGTACCTTGGTCAACTCTCCCCATCCCCCAAGGAATTTTTAATTCCTTTTTATTCATCCTAGGCTCCTCTCTTCCCCATGTGAATTTTTAATTCACTTTTATTCCTCCTAGAATCCCCTTTTCCCATGCATCTTCTAGAAACTTTGACTTGTCACATCAAATCACATGTGACAAAATCACACCTTTTTAGAGACCCTCTCTTATCCACTAGATTCTCCCAAGCATGTGAATTTTTAATTCATATTTATTCCTCCAAGGAATCTTCTCATCTCCTAATGTACTTGGAAGGTACTTGTCCTTCCTCCACATCATGTACCTCCCTTCCACATCCCTTACACATCACCTCCTACCTTTATCCACTTCACATTCCACATGTCAAAATGTGAGGGTTTGTGAGTCCCCAACTCACCTTAGCCCTTCATCTTGACTTTGTTGGATAAATCCCAACCATTGAATTCTCTAGAGAATTCAAGTTTCTCTATAAATACCCCCTCCTCTAAGGCATTTTAGGGAGACTTAGCCATTTTGCAACTAAATGCTGCCATTTTGTGCACTCATCTAACCATCAACTTTCATCCATTTGCATCTACATTCAAGCATATAGTCAAGGCTTGCATTTAGCCATATCAAGAGCCATCAAGGAGCATACAAATCAATCCAAATCAAGGGTCAACTAAGGAGTTTCAGCTGCAAGAAGGATGGTATATCCATTTGTCATCATTTTACACTTTCCTCTTTGTACTTACAAATTTCGTAGGCTAATCATGAGGTGTTTCATTATGTTTTCCATTGCATTTTAATTGCTTAGAAAGGGTTAAATATTTTGATATCATAGGATGAATGAAGTTTTTTATTTGATCCTAAGTGAACCTAGGAAAGACTTGTTTACTAGACCAAGATAGTGAAGAACATGCCTTTTCTCAAAGAGTAATTCAAAATCAAAAGACCAATGTTTGGATGAAAACCATAAGATCAAAAGATATCAAGCACATTTGTGGGGTCCAATTGATTCAATATTTGCTTAATGGATTCTTTTTACCACAAACACACTCTTGATTAGGTTTTCAACTGAATGTCCAATGTCTTTATTCTCTTTCGTCCCACAAAGTGAATTATGCAGAAGTCAAGAAAATCAAGGCAAAGGTTACCTAAAGTTGACTTTAGTAGAAGCAAATTGACAGGAAATCCAAACGTTTAGATGCCTCTAAGGATACGAATCCCAAGGGAAAGCAATAACATGTGAATTTTTTCAAGGATATTTGCTTCTCCTAAAGGTTTTGAGATTTTATGCTCATGTTGAGTGTATGTTTTCAAATGTTTTCGATAAAAGCCCTATGTTTTCAAACTAAGTCACAAGCAATATAACATCCTAGCTCAATTGGTACATTTTTCTTGGTGGGCTTGCCTCATTCCCTTTGTAGAAGAGATGATTTTATATGCAACCAAGGAAGAAATATAAATGTATGTTAAGAATGAAGTCTTAACCTCTATATTTCAACCAAGATCGAACATGGCAAGTATCTTCTTGGAATCTAAGTTCCAATGCACCACTTCGATAAACTCACTCAATGGATCAATAGGCCACTACAAACAAGGGTTCTAGTTCAAAATTTTCATTCGTAGGAGTTGAGCCAATGTGGCAAGAGTCCCCTTTCCGATCCATCTTGTCGAAGTCAACCGCGTGATATTAGCGTTTTGTCCAATATCCACATTTATATCCTAGCTGGAAATACTCTTGGCTTTAGAGTGTTACCGGTTCAGTCATTCCCTTGGGTGAGTACTTTTTCCCCAAGGCAAGCCCTCTAGGATTTAAACAAAAGCAAGCAAAGACAAAATCTGTAAATTGATCAATCTTTGACGACTCAAAGAAAGAGAATATACACAATGATGCTCTACTCACACTCACACAAGATGTTCAATTTTAAACCCAAATCGAAGTGTGTAGGAAATCTCTTATGCAACTTAATGTCATCAAAAATACTTTTGATTCTCAAGGTCGCCGTGAAGCACGAGAGAAGTGCATACGCCTTTTTAGGTGAGATTATTTTGCATAAAAGATTACAAAACACAAAAGACACATGTTCATTTTATCTTTCAAAGCAATGATTCGAGCTCATTTTGAAACACCAAAGGAAAGATGAAAATTTCTTGTCCAATTTTAGCCCCAAATTGAAATCTAGTGAGTTTCTAGTGTTCAATTTTAACCCTTTGCAATGAAAAATTGAAGCTTTTGTAGTGTTTGTTTTAAAGCCCAAAGAAAAGTTTTAGCTAGTTTAAAATAGAAAATTAAACCATAAGATGGAAGTTCCAAGCATTAAAAAATGCTTTGTTGATTTCAAGTTTTTAATGCCCAATTTTCTAGCTCAATTTCACTTGTGATTTATCTGCCTTAGTGAGAAGTACCTATAAAAACACAATGGTTATACATCAAAGAATTTAAAGGCACCCCATATGATCAAGATAAATAAGCATGATAGCATGTTTAATACATCAATTCATATTAAGCATGAAAATTAATCCACAACTTTTATGCAAGGTTACTCTCTTGGTTTGAGAACTAATCTTGTTCACAACTCCACAAATCATCTCCACAATCACTCATTCCCCTATGAGATGATGTTTGAGTAGTTTAGGAATAGATTTTATGCTTATATTGCGTAGGATTTTACATTAGTATGGAAATGTCATTATTTCCTTTATGTTTACTCAATAATTTCACAGGGAGGACTTTCATCTTATTTGTTCAAAGTTGACAGATTTAACCCATATCTTTCAGTCTTTGTTCAAAATAGATTTTGGTCCTCACATTTGGCGCCCACTGTGCTTTGCTTTCTGTATATTTGCAATTTGCATCATGTGAGAAGGTTTGCAGGGAAAGTACGTTTTGAGTATAGGTTATTTGCAAGGGTGAATACATTGTCGAAGGGGTTGTCTCTTCAAATAGACTACCTACTTTAAAGCATTCAACCCTATAACCCTACCAGTAGCTAACAATTTTTCTCTTATGTTGAGGTCTTTAAGATTTTATTCTTTCCATTGGAACCTTTGTTTTTCTTTAAGTTCAGTGGATCTAGACCTGCAATGCAGGACTTTAGAAAATAAGTGCTTTTATGGTCTTTTATCATAGTCTGTGCATCAAAGTACACCTCCACATAGGATGATAAATCCATCTGTGAGAATTTCAAATCTGATACACAGATTAACCTTACAACAAGGCCTGTCAGACTTCACGTGAACTATAATATTTTCTTGAAGCTTGGAAGCACCCTATACATTTTTTGCATGCTTAAAACCCTTTGTTTACTATTCTATCAGAAATGCCTAAACTTTATAGTTTTGTTTCTTTCAGTTTATGTTAGGTAATGTATTGGAAATAAGTAGATCCATATTTTATTAACAGGTTTTATGCAAGATTTACAGGTTTCGTAAGAATAGGTTATAAATAGTGTAAGGATTGCTGGTTGAGAAATCAATAAAATTCCCTTTGTTAATTCAGTCTATGTCTGTGTCATTTTTTTGGATATCAGCTTATCGACGGTCGAGTGCTGGCGCAGGAATCATCAGTTCTCAACAAATCCAACCTTAAACAAAGGGAGTCTAGAAAAAATGGTACACTGTACTAATTTTAAGAAGTAAATTGCACCTGCAAATATATCAGATTTCGGTCAACCACAAGGAGGACAGAGGACATAGAAGAGGCCAAGGATTTTGTCTTTACACCTGCTCTTGGATTTGCTTAAAAGTTTCTAAATCTCTTCACTTCAATACATGTCTAAATCCATCCCCAAAGCTCCCACTTGTGCGTAGATCTCGCTATTATTAGCAGTCCATGCATTTTCTATGCATCCAAATTTTGCATACAGTTATTTAAGTTTAAAATAGTTCACGTGTGTTGTCTGTGCATCCACATTTTGCATACATTATTTAAGGAAGTTTAAATTCTTTGAGGCATTCTGTCAAACAGTCCACAAGCCTTGTCTATGTGACCACATCTTGCGTAGATATCTGTGCCAAAGCAATGTAATGCTGTTACCTGACAACACCGCCACTCATTACTATTTCCTTACTCTGTTTCAAGCCCCCATTCTGGGATAGGAAGGTGGAATGTGGGAAACAGGGTGGAGTTAAGATGTATGCCTGTCAGTTGCATTTGCTTAAAATTTTCTAAAATCCTTTTTTAACAAATGCATTTTGTGCATATCTCGCAATTATTACCATATATGAGCTAACATTTTTCTTAAAAGGTATTCTGTCAAGTAGTTCAAGTGTTGCAGCTGTGACAGAACAACAATGGCCACAGAGAGTTACACCAATGAAATCTGCAAGTTCCCCTTGCACGGACATACAAGATACGTAGACATACAAAATTTGTATTAACTTGATAGTTTCTAAAGCCTGTTTGACAAATAGAAGGGACGGGAATGTGGTGTTCACCTGCCAATCACATTATCTTGATTGAAAAAAAAAGTGGATAGTTTTGGTTCTCACACCTACGAAGGACTTGGCACTGTGGATGAAATCAGAATTGAACTTAATTCTTCCCGTCATGTCATTTTCCCAAGACATAGTATGATTGCAACAATCCTCATTCATTATTTCATCCAAGGGTGGCTTAAGGTCCTACTTCCCATTCATTTCAAATCAAGGGCGATGATAGTGGGTTGCTGAAAGTAAATGCGCTACATTCTTTTGCATGGAGGTTGGATTTCCTCGAGTAGGCTGAATATTGACTCTTAAAAGCTTTACTTCTTGTGCTACACATTTCACATTTATTGCATTTGACTGTAGTGTTAGCTTGTTTAAATAAATATGTTAATGCATTTAATGACTTAGATGGTGTTTTTGATGACAGGACGTGGCCTAGGAAAATTCCATGGACTATGAGCTACATTATTATCTTTGATTTTAACTCTAGCTATCTATCATCAACATATTCATTAAGTGGTGTTTGGCATTATCATTTCATAAAGTGTTTGGGATACTACATGTTTGGATGTTTCAAATAAATGGTCAAAGCAATAAATTGAATTGATCTTACTGCTCAGTCTAATTTAGTGCAAATATTTTGAGCTAACATCATAAGATCTAAGGTTGTAGCGAAGGGTGTAGTCTTTTGATTTAATTTGATTATAGCGCCATTATGTGGACATCAAATCTGCAAATGATCAGAAATATTAACATAATAATATCATGTTTTAGTCATTTCAAACACATTAAATTCAATATCCCTATGAAATACTTAACCATGTTAGAATATGCAAAACTAAATAAAACAAGAATAGCTGATTGCAAGCATACACAAACATGATCAAAACTTTATTCCATATTGGATTGGTGCTATTGTTGAAAATATCCCTTTCCCAATCCTTGATAGATAAGCTTAGATGATGATAATAAGATGGACAAGATTAGCTCTCCATTGAAGAGAGTAACCTTGTATGAGATTGTGGAGTTGAAATGCTCAAATTGTGGGGTGGACAAAATCAATTCTCAAATGAAGAGAGTGACTTTGCATAGGAGTTGTAGATGATTTGTTGAAGAATGATGCCTCTATTTAAAGATTTTCTTGATGAGAGATTGGCCAAATGGATGAATGTGGGATAAGGAATCAAGCCAATGAGATGTAGACACTTGTCAAGTTGTGATAGGCCAAGGGATGTGTAAGATTTGGGAAGTGTGCCCATGAGAGGGAGAATTTGAATTCAAATTTAGCAATAAATTTTGAGAGGGGGACAGTAAAATGAGCAATAAATGCAATGTTGGAGGGACAAAGCAACTTGCCATGTTTTTCAAACTGGAGGGCCATGTTGAGTGAAAATGAGGCTTTTAATAAATCAAATAAAGTTAATTTATTTAATTTAAATGGATGATGAACCTGATTTTTCTACTGAATGGATCAATGTGAATTTGATTTATGAATGAGAAGATGCATAAGCATAATGCTAATTTGACGTTTCTACACTGTGCTTGTACATTACATAGTCATGCTTATGCACCGACTCATAGCACTTACTCTCTATGTTTTGAATCTTGCGCTTTGACTTGTTGTGCCTTCATCTTGACTCACGGTGCTTATACAACAACCTGCAATAACTACGTTGTAGAAATTTTCACCTCTATTTGTAGATAGATAACTTAGTCCTTTAGTGTTTATTAGAAATTTTTATCATTTCTCATATTTACAAAGTTAGTTGAAGGGTTAAATAAATCTATTTTGCCAAGTTTTATCAAAAAACTATTGTTTTCTACTAATAGTTTCTTGCAGGCTTTTGTAATTGGTAGAAGTGTGCCTACATTCAAACTTGTTATGCTTGTGTGCAAATGAGTTGGATCTACATTGTGCACTTAAGTAGAGACCTTTTTTGCATGTGTAGAGACTTAATGTGCCTATGAATTGACCTTCAACACTTCCATTTTGTAGAACTATGTCATTAACATGTATAAATTTTTTTATATTCTATAAATCTATGCTTCCATTTTGTATATCTATGATTTTGTTTAGTCTTTAAAATTTTGGTTTTTGGCTAACATTTTGAACTAAAAAGTGGTGTAGCTAGTTAAGCCTTTCCAAGACTTGAATTCCGAACTACTAACTTATGATTTTCTAGGTTTGTTAGTCCAAGAATTTTTTCCATTAAATTACCTACACTAAATTAGAGTAGTGGGAAATTAATCATTGTTTATAATTTATGGAGGTTTGCATAGATGTACTCTCTCCCCTTGCAATTAGTGCGATCTTGGGGATCAAAAATCTTGCATCTTGTCATTTTTGTTTTACATTAGAACCTAGGACTTAGTAATTTTGTGTGTATGCTCTACACTCATGCCTAGTGTGATCTTGGAGATTAAAAACACTTAGCAATTATCCTTTCCTTTAGGGGGCATACCTAGGGATTTCATCACCCTAGTGGAAAACCTCAACCACATGTTATCAATAGGGTATATAGAGGGGGAACAATGAAATTTTTACTCCAATCTAGCCATGTTGTATCTAGCGAAGCATTGATGTCTAGGCTATTCTAGTACAAGAAGTGTAGGGTTGGTTTGAGCTTTCTCGTCAAAATTTATTGACCCATGCTTCTGATAGGCTAGTTTTGATGTTTGTGCCTCACAAACTACACCCTTGAGGTATTTAAATGATTCCCTAGAGATCTTATAAAGCCTAGATTAATACCATTCAGTTTTAGCTTAGAGTGGCATAGGTTACAATTGATCATGCCTAAAGTTACTCACCATGTGTGAGATTTTGTTGGAGTGATAAATAATCCTTGGTTGGGCCTTGTCCTTCCAAGGTAAGAGGAATATTTAGGTGGTACATGACCTTTGCATACTCTATGTCACTCATTCAATTGAAAGTATTAGTCTCATGACTGGTGGGCCCACATTAAGTCTATAAACCCACTTGAATAATTTTAAGATTATGATAAATTTCTTTGTGTGTCTTCATGTGTTAAGCCAATAATAAGAAACTCATATTTGATAGCTAAAAATAGTTTTTTCACCCTTAAAAAGTCTATTCAAATTGGCCAATGTTTTTTCTTGTGTGTCATATCTCTTGCTAAAAGCTAGAATGTAGAACTACACCTCTATCATACCTAGCTACACTTGTGCATCAACTGTCAATGTTTCTGCTATGACAAGTAGTTTTTGTGCTCTTTTTAAAACTATTTTTCCAATTGTTCTTGTGATCTATAAGGTTGTGCATGTGCTTCAACTATTTGTGCCTATGCTTTGATAAACTATACCTATGCTCTAACCAAACTATCCTTGTCAAAATACTCTTACATTCTATAAAACTACACCTGACTGTTAAACTCTGCTTGAGACTATAAATTTTCTATTGTGTTTATCCTAGAAAAAAATATTATTTGATAGTGACCAATAGGTATCCTTGACCAAGGCTTCATATTTTTCAATTCCATAATCTAATTTTAGGCTTTCCATCTCCATTATCAACCCCATCATCTCTCCATCCTTCATATTACTTTGAATTATTAGTAATCCTTATTACCATTTCATCCCTCACATTACTTGGAGGTTTCATTAATCTTCATTCCCTATAACATTATCACTTATCTCTTTTTTTTTTGGTAGGTTGTACTAATCAGTCGAGTATTCATCCTCATATAAATTGTAGTGTGCCTAGTAAAAATTTCCATGTGACCAGTGATGTTGGTGCGACACACCCTCCAGTACCATGAGGAAAGTGGGGAGCCTAGACCTCATGACCTCTTTCTTGCTTGACAGGATGCTTTATCCAATCAATCTATTCCCACTACCCCTTATATACTTATCTCCTTCACCTTAATATCTCATCCTCAAAATTCTAATCATCCCCTTGTCATCCTAATCATTCTAATCATCGTCTTGTCATTCTAAACATCCTAATTATCCTTCTATAATCTTAAACATCATAATCATCTAATCCCAATCATCCAACTATGTTCATCATCCAATCCAAACATCCAAGTACAATTATTAAACTTTTATCAAAAATTTAGATATAGATCCTTACATATCATCCTCTAATTGAGGTGTTTGTAGCATTATTTTTTAGCCCATCCTTTTGGATTATTCAGATTAAGGATTTGGGTCCCTTGAGTTAAATTTTTTGAACATACTCTATCTAATCATGCTTAGGAACTTTCCCATGCTAAGTAAGCAAAGATATATCTGAAAATAATTGTATCTACAAGGATCTATATTTTAATCTTTGATACAAAGTTGATTTTGTATCCATCCACATTTATGAACACCAATATCCTATCAAATCATCCATATAATATTGAGTCATCCTAATCCAACTTTCAAATCTTGATTATTCTAATTTAACTTCTAAATATCTTCACCATCCCATTCTTAATCACACTCCTAAAAATATTCATCAATCCAACTTCTTAAAGTCCACTTCATCGCTATCATCCAATATCAATCCAAAAAAATAAAGCTAGCCTCTATCATCTAATATCAATCCAAGATTCTCAATCTAACCTCTAAATTCTTCCATTAGCATATTGAACATTAGAAATCTCTTCAACATCATTATTAGAATTAGGACACATTTCTAAAATCAACTTAGTACCAAATGGAAATGGAATATTTGTTGGTTTATTGCAATGCATATTAAACCTCTGCAAAATAGAATCAACATACTTACTCTAACTTAACCGAAGATTTCTATGAAATTGATCCCTATCGATATCTATCCCAAGAATATATTTTGTAGCCCTCAAATCCTTCATATCAAATCTACTAGAAATTTGAGTCTTAAGCTCATTAATCATCACCTTTCTATTACCCAAAAACAACATATCATAAAAATACAAGACAATGATTAGAATATGATCATCAATAACCTTAATGTAAACACAATGATCCTCCTCACTTTTAACAAAACCCAACTTCAATGCAAAGGCATTAAACTTCTAGTAACACATCCTGGGTGACTATTTCAAACTATATAAAGATCTCTTTAACCTGCAAACCAAGTGTTATTTTCCTTTCACAAAAAGAATGATAGGTTGTCGCATATAAATTTCTTCCTCAAGATCCTCATGTAAGAAAGAAATTTTAACACCCATTTTATCTATTTTAAAATCATAAGTAGCAACAATAGATAATATGAATTTAATAGAAGTTAACTTAGCAAAAGGAGAGAAAATTTTGCCAAAATCAACTCCTATTTGAGAGTATCCCTTGGCCTCTATTTTGGCCTTGTACCACTCTAACTGACCATCTTCTCCAAATTTATTTTTAACATGCACTTGCAACCAATGTGCCTCCTTCCTTTGGGAAAACTCACAAGATCCCAAGTATCATGTTGATCATGAAATCTTGCACTTCTTCGAATAGCCTTATGGGATATTTAGTGAATGGGGGACCTTCTCGTGCTTCACTAAATAACCTCTAGGGTTTTAAGGAAGCCGACTCTTCCTTTTGTGTTTGGGGAAAGGGAGAAAAAAATGTAGGAATAAAACTTAAGGCAATGCATTGAAAGGTTTTACAACATTTCAAAACCCTCATAGGTTCATAATTCTGATAAAATAAACATAGACTACCACAAACCCTTCATTGTTGGAAGGAGAATGAGCAACTAAGGCCTATACAAGCACAAATTAGTAATTCAAATCATTTTGTGGGAAGAACCCATTAAGGTTTGACATAAAACAAGGAACCAAAGCTTGAACAAGATGTTTCAAACCCTTACATAATTATTTTCCCCGACAACATAATATGAAATTTAAAATAACTTCAACAGGAAAATGAAAGAGTACCATAACATGGTTCAATTCTTGTGAGTCTAAGTTAGAAGAACAAAAAATCTAGTAACTGAGAATCAATTATCAAGACTGTATCCAAAAATCAAGTGACATAGAGCATCTAGCATGCATGAATAGAGAATAAAATGTAAAACAGAGACCACATGTGCATGTAGTCTAGTACAATTTTTCTTTTATTTCTTGATCTTGTAGAATAATAAAAAAGCTAAGTTTAGATAATAGATCATAATATTTATCTTGAATTTGATTACAAAATTTCTATAGAGCAATGCGAATTCTATAAGAAATATTCTACACCTATCTCTACTACTTATATATCTATCTATCTATTTCTATCTATTTTTGATGATATCTCTCCTATAATGAGGCTACTGGAAATTCCATCTTATAGGACAAGGGAAGAATATAAACATGGAGAAATCTCTACCACCAAAAGACAAAACCTTAATAGTTGGCATCACCAAGCAATCTCAAAATCCAATCAAAGATCAGATTCGATCATAACAATCTTGGGTAGTAAAAATCAAGCTACTTTAATAATGGTGATGGGTGCAACAACTCGATGAACTAGATGTCACAAGAGCTTCATGAAGATTTACCTATTAGAGTAAGATACAAGGTTATAAATTCTCAATAAAATATAATCTGATCGACTATAGGCAATAATGGAATCATCAAATGGAAGTTGGCCCTTAAGATTGTGAAGGAGAAAAAACACTTTGCCACTTGGCAGGGTCCACAAAGATACTATTCCCGATAGTGAAGAAACCCGGTTGATGAAAGACGGGTGACGTGGCATGTTGGTAGGCCTTTTATAAAATTTGTATGAGATACTTGTGGAAAATCCCTATAGGGTAGCCACATGTCCTCCTTCAAGCCCAAACGGAAAGCGATATTCAAAAAGGTTGCACAACCATTATGTGACACCAGTGCACACCTTTTAGCCAAAATTAACCTACAACCTCCAAAATGATGCACTAGTGTGACATGTGGTGGGGTGAATGATAAAAGCCAAAAAGATAAGAACCTCAACGCTGAAAGAATAAAGAGGAAAAAATAAACATAGAGAAAAATTTGATCCACATATCACAACTATCCATAGCCATCATCTCCTCCTGCATTTCCTATATTGAAGACTCACTTTCTTCTAAAGAAAGAGCCTCCCTATAAGATTTAGGTTCATCTTTAGTTTTAAAAAAAGTAAATGGGTATGTGCAAGATCATGATGGGCCAAAAAGTGGCGATATGATGGGTATATGTAGGGTATGTGGCTAACAATTTTTTTTTTACCCAAAATTGATGAAACAAAAAGGGTTTTTAAAGGAGATTCTCAACTTTCCACCAATATAAATTACGATTTACTTTGAATTTAATAAATTATTATTATTCATTTTCTATTTGAATTACAACTAAAGTCCTGATTGATAGGCTGATTGAAAAACATCTATAGCTTTCAAATAGTATTAATTTTTTTGAATCCAAAACATGCGTCACATTTTATGCATTAGACATATGAGTTTTTATATTTTTTAAAAGTTGTAATAAATAAATCATAATTAATTATTTAATTGGAAAAAAATTACAAAAAAATATGCATCACATCGGGACATGATTCCTTGACTTATATCTAAAATATTATAAAAAAATATTATCATTTTATTGTGGTTATGGTGGTCAGATAGATACCTACTTTTTTTTCCCTAAAATTTAAGTACTACTACATTGAAATTTCTAATTTTCACCAAATAGATTTAAAAAAAAAGTAGTAGTTTAGAAACTACATTCAATTTTCTATAGATTCTATTTTTACATATTTTTGAAATAATATAGATAACTTATTCAAATTTTTATGTCAACTTGCCTAACTCTGATTTTTCTAAATTTTTTGCCACTTAAGGGCCTATTGTTTTCATGATGATCCTACACATACCCAAATACACAATGGAAATTGGGTGGACTATACCTATTAACTATATTTTGTTGCCTTGTGGATCTTCTCAAGATAGGAGTAAGGGGCTCTTATTTCCCATCGTCTTCTTCATGCTCATTCTACACATCATCTAAACTTTTTGAACGATCTAAACCCTCTTCTTCTTCTCCATCCTCAAATCCACCTAGTTGTTCTTCTACATGAGCATCTTCTTACTTCTCAATCTTTTTCTTTGTTGATCATCAAAGCTTGCGCCTCTCCGACAGCCTTATGGGAAATTCAGTGAGTGGGGAACCAATTTATGCTTCATTGAATAACCTCTGAGATTTTTATAGAAAGTCGGCTCTTCTTTGTGTTGGGGGAAAAGGTAGAATGAAATGCAAATCAAACATGAAAATGACAATGCACCAATTCTTTATAACATTTCAAACCTCAACTTATTTCCTATGAATGATAGGATAGACATAGAATGCCACAAACCCTTCATTGTTGGGAAAAGAGTGAACAACAAAGGCTTAGTAAAAGCACAGTGCAGAATTTCAAATCTCCCCATGGGAAGCACCCATTAAGGTCCAATCAAACATATGAAAAATCTATGAGTTAATAGAAATATCCATAAAATTGTAGAGGACTCTTTCTCCCTTTATGGCATAATATGAAAAATAACAAATTTTACAAAAAATGGAAAAGTTCAACAGACATAATTCACTTTCAAAAGCTATTATTCAACATAGAAGCTTAACAACATGGAAATTAGCTAACTGAACTATCAAAAAAATCTTAACACGATGTTTTAAATATGAATGAAAACATAGAGAAGAATTTTGACAGAGGACATAACATGCATAGTTTCAAAGATTTACACTAAATAGATTGAACTTCAATATCAAATGAATATAAAAAAAAGGCCAGATGTCAATCCAATGATAGTTTGAGCTAAAATATAACATGCCAGAGAAGAGCAGTATTCTATAAAACTTTCTACTTCTGAAAACATAAAAAAAACTCCCTACTAGATCTATTTTCTTTGAACATTATTTCAAAGTAATTTCTCTAATCTCTTTTGCTTATGTTGCCAACCCCTATTTATAATTTGAAGAAGAGAACACTGCCACCAACATTCCAAAAGTAGAAACTGCCAGGTGCCTACACCTGATAGCCCACGTTCTAATCTTAGATCTTGATTAGAACACAACAATCTTTTCTCATTAAGTCCCAAATACTTCATTAATGGCTCTAGATATCTAGCAAATATTAAAGTTAGAAAACAATCAAATTCTAACACAACCTGGAAAAAAATTAATCAATCAATCATACAAATTGATGGCACCAAATCGAAAGTTCTACCCTGAAGAAAACACACCCACTATATTCCAACAAACTCTTCCCAAAAAAATCATTTTGAAAAAATAAAAATTGTCTGAGTGAATAGATGACGTGTCGAGCAGGTGGGAAATATCAAACTTATGAGAATGGCTTTGAAGAAAATCCCCGCCAAGCTAACATGTGTCTCAGCTCGTTCCTGAAAGGAAACTGATATACAAAAGCCATGCAACCACCATGTGGTGCATTACATTCCCTTCAAAGCTGTCTTTTCTTCATTAAGTGTAGACTTCTCTTGAAGCTAAAAAAGGTGAAAAGTTCAAAACCAAAAAGATTAAAAGAAAAAAATTCATTATAGTTCTGGCAATTCACAGGGGGCCTCCGCTTATGGAGGTGCAAACCTAGAGCTTTGGTAACTCTTGGAGTTTGAGGAAGGTAGAGTGTTGTACTTCCCAATCCAAATTAGTGGGTCAAATGAGAGTGTGAAGAATATCTTATGGTTGATCCAACTCAAAAACTTTCTTAAAATAAACACCTCCCCACCTTGATGAAATAGCCCCAATGTAGTAATAGGGCTGAGAAAGGGGAAGGATCTCCTTCTCAATTTCCTCAATAGTGGATGATGGGCTTATATCAGGGAGTACTGTAGAAGTGTGGACCTTGTGTCTAATTTCATCCATGATCTGCTCAATTGATAGCACCCCTCCATCTAGTGAGAAAAGGATGGGTAATCCAAAATCAAGTAGAACATTGAAATCCCTCTTGATCTCATTGACCTTTCTATTCAACACAAGTTTCCTAGCATTCTTTTCCTTTTGTCATGACCTTGTAGCAATTGATGAATTCACTTGCTTTCCTTGAGGTGACCCTCTGATCAGGAATTCTTGTGCCTCCTAAAGCTTCTTTAGTGGCCTTGCATATCCTGGAAATTAGGTTTTCTAATTTTGCAGCCTGTGGAGCATAAATTTATAGAAATTCATAAGCCATTGGGCCAACCTTCTCATCTAATTCTCGAGCATCCCTTAGAAACTACAAGACTAGCTTTAGAGCAACAACTACAACTATGATCCTTTCCCAATGCATGGATATCAGTCTTTTCAATATCAGGAGGATCTCAGATCCTTGCACTGTAGCCAATTCCTAATGGAATTGAGATTTCCTTGCCTTCATATTATCCGCCATCTAGTGCTTCTCTTGGAGGGAATTTGTTAGTTCGGAGCTCAACCTTCCAACCTCTTGATAGAAAGTCTACAAAATGGACTCAATCTCCTGCTTCTCTTGATTTTCCCTCTCTATTTTTGCTTGGGCCTTTCATATATTGTAGGAAGCCTAAGATTGTAAACTCTCCAATTTTTCCTACATGTTCTCCTAGATATGTTGGTATTCTATATTTGTTTGACATTTAGTAGGAAGCTCTACCCTTAACTTTTCTATCTCGACATAAAGCCAACTCTATTCATTTTGGGCCTCCTTGAGCAACTTAGTTGCTTCCCTCTATTGATCCTGTATTTTCCTTATGTGAGCCATTTCCACCTCTCTTCCCTTGATTTCTATCTACAACCTACTCACTGTGTCCTTTACATTTACCAACTCTACCCCACACTTCTTTAATTTATTTCCTAGCTTCTCATAATCAATATAGACCACTTTCTGGGTGGCCTTAGCCAAAACCACTTTGTCGTGTGAGCGAGTTTCACTTACATCCAGGCCCATAGCTATGATGTCGTAATATTCCATCTACATTTCTCCCTCTGGCTTGGATATTAGCGGGTTCATGGTAGAAATCAACAGGGAATTCCACTTCTCATTAAAACAAGCCTCAATCTTCTTAGTAGTTGGTTGTGTTAAAACTTTTATTTGCTATTTTTGTTTTCTAGTTTTTTAGGCTAGCTTTGTCACATTGAAATGACCTCAAAGACTCTAGGGGGTGTCAATTCTTTGTGCAACAATAGAAACACCTGGAGGGAGACTAAATAGGGTGACGAAAGTTGAAGCCTCGACTGTATGGGATTTCAGAGAGGCGAAGGGGAGAGTTATCATAGAAAATGGTGGGATACCATATGGTGACTATAGATGGGAAACACCCATCGGAGTGAGAAGGAAATGGGTTGAAAAAGTGTCATTTTCCTAGAAGCATATGGATTTGGTGAAATTGAAAACATGGACATTTCTTTTACAATAGGGCACCCTTGACAAGCTAATTAAAGAATCAATTACGATCGACGTAGATGATGCTCGCTCGATGCACCAGGTTTCCTCATGGGGTTCATTGTTGAATATAGCCATGGGTTTATTTATAATGAAAAGATCAAAATATGTGGATAGGGGACTCTTTTCCACAGAATGGGGGTAGAGGAACAACCAAAGACACAAAAGCAAAAAGAAGAGGGGGAGAAAAACTTACTTGAGCTACTAAAGCCAAATATCTTGGTGAAGCCTACTTCACTTCTTCCTCTCCTCTAGCTAGTGCACTGGGTCCACCTAGGTCCTGGACTCATCTCCTCTTTGTATGAGCAAACTAGAAGATTCAGATCCCTTAGCAGTGAATACTGCCAAAACTTGGCCTTTTGTAGCCACAATGTACCTCTTTGGAGATCATTTGGTCCTCTTTCCTTTTCCTTAGGTGCTGATAGAGGATGTGACCTATGAGTCTCTATGTTTTGACCCCTTTCCTTTTGTCAGGATCCTGAGGCTAGGAAGTGTAGAGAGGAATCTCTCCCTATTCAATCTCTTGATTGGTCTAAGGATTATTATCCTTAGTGTCAACCTCTTTGTCATAAATTTCATCAAACCTTTCATCATGTGGCTAGAGATCCCCATGCATGGCATTGAGGCTCTTCATTTCATGTTGAAACCTCCAAAAATTCACCTTCCATCTCTTTAACCACTCTAGGCGCTTCAATTGTGTACCTAGAGAATTTCCTATCGGAAGGCTCAGCTAGTACTCTGTCATCTTGACATAAAATTCAAGCCATGGTGGTTGGTCAAATGGTATGAAGGCTAAGTCAATGTACAATTCAAGCCTCTCTTTTGTTGAGTTCTTTCTTGATTCAAAATACTCCCTCCTCTCATGCCTCATAGTTGGGAGGTGCTTTATGGGGTTGTAGCTCCATGCATCACAAATGAGAACCAAGCCCAAGTGCACCAATTTGTTAGTAAGCACCTCCTACGCCTTCCTTTTTATCAATGTTACCTGACTGCTGGCAATGGTGAGGGGAGCTAGGTAAAGCCTCAGCTTGTGCCTTCTAGTGCTATAGGAATTGTCAGCAATAGTTACCTAATGACACACCTCCAAACCATAAAATCCTAAAATTTTATAAATTTTGGGAACCTAAAAGGCTCCTTAACGAAACCATGAAATTTGATGAATATGAACTCAACTCCCAAAAAATAATCCATCGGGTCTGTAAGCGTTTTATCCATTGCAAGACTTTAGGAGAGAAACGACTTGAAGGGCATTGGAACAAGTCTATGGGCACTAGCCTCATAAAATAATCCACAAACCAATAATAATCCCATGTCTTTGAAAGCACATGCATCCAGACCAAAATTGGATAGTATGACCCCTCTACATCAAACTTAAATAATCACAAGTATCTTTCAAGGAACTCGGAGTTTTGGTGCAAGATCAAATACACTAGAAAAGAAGAGTACCTAAACTTACATTCAGTGTCATAATTCCTCAACTATTTCAACATCTTTTTAGATATTATCTCTATGAAATCATAATATTTCTAGCCCTTTCCCCTCTTGAGCATAAAGGCCATGCCCATATGAAAAGGATAAACCTTTTCATCATCATCCTAGCCGTAGATATAGGCCAACATTGTGAAAACAACCTAAAGATATGTTTTGAATTTCCTATGTGGCAAAGGGAAGAGGAGTTGACCTCCTTCTAGCTTCTCCTCGGTTTCATCTTCATAAAAAGCCAATTGTTTAGCTATGGTTTTCCAGAAATCTTCCATTTCTTCTTGGTCGAAGCTCTCAACACCCTAGTTCGTAAGGATACATAACATATCCCAGATAGTTGTTTCATTGATTGTAACCCTTATTTTTCTATAGACTATAACCCCTATTTCCTTATCAAACCTCCTGGAACATGCATCTATCATCTTTGGGCATGGGTGTAAAAAAGGAGACATGAATTGTGGCAAACCACAATTCCAGAGCCATGATGTAAAACCTTCATTTGCCCCATGTTTGTTCATTCTTTGAAATTCCCCTTCCCTAAGGCTTTTAGGGTTCACCAGCACGTTTGGGTCAAAAATGTTTTCTGCAAAATCTACCACAACCTCTTTCTTAACATGGTCGTCTGCCTACTCAGAGGAACATATTTGGAAGGAATGTCCAAATGGCGATAGGCGAGAAGCAACGACGGGGTGCTATTTTGAAAATTTTAGAAGTAGATGCAGATGATGATGACCCTTACCCGAATGGTGGATTCTTTGTGTCTCCCCTGTTGGTGCTCTTTTGTGGTGCTATAGGTGGGGACTCTTTTGATGCTCTAGGTTGGGGTTTTTCTACCATTGGTGTTGTTGTGGCTTTTGATGGTTGTTGGAGGGCAAGTCTATTTCCCTTTGGGTATTCTGGTGTTGGGTGGTTACCCCTTCTACTTTGCTGCTCCTTACAGGGTATGTGGGGTTGCTTGGGCTTCCTTGAAGTTTTTGGGTTGAAGAAGGAGATTATTTCTGGTTCTACTTGGTGTAGTAGGATGGCTTGGGGGATTTATTTGTTGGCCCTTTCTTCTTCTCACTTCTTCTGGGGTGTTCGTTGCTTCTGTGCATTCATTATTTGGTGGCTTGTCAGCAAGGTTTTGGATTCCTTTTGGCTGGGAGTGTGGGTTTTCTTGGGCTTCCTTGGAGTTTCTAGGTTTAAGAAGGGGCTCATTTCTGGTTCTTCTTGGTGTAGTAGGATGGCTTGGGGGCTTTATTTGTTGGCCCTTTCTTCTTCTCATTTTTCCTGGGGTGTTCTTAGCATCTATGCTTTTTCTAATTGGTGGCTCTCCTTTGGGGGTTATCCCAGCATGGTTGTGGTTTCCAAATGGTAGGTGGATTTCATTTCCTATTTTCCTGGTTTGGAGACTGTTTTGGGATGTTGGCCCATTTGGTGGAGTGGTTATGCTGCTCAAATTTGGATGTTTTCTTTCCTATGCTCTATTGGGTTTTGTGTGGACCTACGTTAGCATTGCTAGGATTTTTTCATGATGAGAGTAGGTGTCTTTCTTAAACCCGTGTTCATGGTTTTCCCCCCATGTGCCTTGTTGTTCTTTGGTGGTGTTTGGGGGCTGATACCTTGGATGGACCATTATGTGGGTATGGAGTTGGTGTTGGATCAGCTGTATTCTATGCTAAAGGTTTTGAGGGTTGGGTGGTTTTTAGAGATAGTTTTGAAGACCCAGTTGTTATTGATGTTGTTGCTTGCTTTGGTTCTCCTTCTCATTGTAGTCCCTTCTCTCTGAATACTAGGTCTTCTTTTGAGGTGAAGACCTCTCCTTTGGAGGTGGAGTCCTCTCCCTCTTGGGTTGAGGTGTGTTTTATGGTTAAAGGTCTCTTCCTTCTTTTCACATTGAGGGGGTTCCCTTTTCTTTTGAGGTGGAATGGTGGTTTGCAGGAGTGTTGTGACTATGGTGGGTTGGTTGAGCTAGGTTTTGTCTCCTATAGAGGTGGAGAGAGCAATTGGATTTTATGGAAAATGATTAGAGCCTTGTGTTCTTGTGATGTTTTCTCCTATAGAGGGGGAGAGGGTTTGTTGTTGGACAAGGTTTTGTCTAATTTTGGGGCTCTACTTCTATATAGCTATGACTTAGTTGTTTCTACGAGTAGTATGGTGAGACCAATCTACTTGGATGGCTGGCTTGTTATGGTCTAGTTGTTGCAGGCTTCTCTCTTGGATTTAAGGCCCCTGCCAAAACCTAGTTATGGGTTGTTGGTCTTGTCAAAACCAATGGATTGTAGTGGGTTGTTAGTCCCATCAAAACCAATAAATTCAAGATTCATGTAGAATCTTGGTTCTTTTCTAGGCATCCTACTGTATTTTGGTTGGTTGTCGGCTTGTTGGGCCCCTGTTTCACTATTGGATGTTTTTTATTCTTTCTTATGGGTAGCTTGTTCTTCTTGGTGTGGGTTTCAAGTCCCCTTAAAACATGATGGTTTTGGGTCCACTCAAAACTTGTTGTAAATGGTTTTCGGTCCATTCAAAACCTGTTTATCCTCTTTTCAAAAACATGGTTGCCTGCTTGTACCAGTTTGGTATGGGAAAAACATTGCTCTTTTGGTACTAGGGAATTAGCGAATGAATCTCTTCCAAAAATATCGATATAGCCTAGTCTTTTAGATGAGGATCCAACCTTTCTACTAAAATTTGATGTTTTTTCCATTGTTGTGCTAAAAAAATCACAAAGAGCTTCCTCAAAGAAATGGCTACTTGTATCTTTTTACTTAGCAAATTTTTTTTTGGGTGCATTCAATTCTTCTTGCACGTACAAGCATTAAGGTACTACCATTACCAATGGATTACTAAATGCTACCATCGAGGTGATGTGTGTGGATTTTGGATCTGTATCCCTTGGGAATGCCAAATTCACCATAGGAATGTAGTTAGTACATTCTCCTTGTCGCCTTTACACAAATGAGCTTTAAGTTTCTAGAAAGCATGCTTTTATCCATGGAAAGCGTGCTTAAGTGGTGTAAAGTACTCTAAAAAGAAGCCTGTATTTAATTTTTTAGTACTTAGTGCATTAATCAATGCCTTTTCCCACAAACAAGTAAGCTAGTATTGATGATGGCAATGGACACATGGCAGTGATTGGCTTATGCAAGCATTTACTCCCAATGGCCAAATTTATTTCTCAAGGCTTGGTGATAGATTTTCCATATGATTTGTCTCTCGCCCTCTATTTACTTTGATATATTTTGTTTTCATCTAGTGAGCAATGGAGTTTTCATTGGTTGAGCTCGTCATCACACCTTTTCTATAAATAGCTATGCCACCTTAGTGAAATATTCACTTATAGAAGCTCTTTTAGTTAGCAAGTTTTCCTTGCTATATCCCACTCTGCTAGCTTTAGCCTATTTGCTATCATGTCATCTGGCCTAGGAACTCCCATTCAACTCCTACCATGAAGGCCATGATACTCCTTCATGGGAGAAATTACCAGTGATTGAATTAAATGCTTGGTGAGGAAGAACAACCACCTTACTATGGTGGCATTAAAGTGGGTGCTTGGAGAGGACTATGTGAAGGACAAGAACTAGTTGTGATGTAACTCCAATGTTGTCACCCGCTTGGTGTCCTCCCTTATTGACTTGGATATATCTAATCCCTTGATAATTGATTTGTGTCATGCCATGTTTGACTCTATATTTGGATAGGCTCAGCCAAATCATGCAAGTGGCCATCCCTGGTGGTAGTATTCTAAACACCATGGACCTCTGTAGGCATGTCAACTATGGGGAAGATGTGGTCGGGCTACCTCTCCTTACTAATTTTCAAACTATGGACCTCGAGAGACATCACTCACTATCCCAGCCTATGGCTTCCTTCCTTTTGAGGGATTTTAGCATGGAATGTGTTCCTAGGCTCGACTGGAAAAAGAATTTCAAAATTCTAGTGTATAGCCATGGGAACGAGGACTGAGGTCCTTGGTGCACCGAGCCTGCATGTGTTATGTGTTGACACCCTTTTCCACCCTATTGAAGAAGAAGAAGAAGAAGAAAAATAAGAACCTGATGAAGTGCCATTTTGATTGCGTAGCAATGTCTTGGAGGCTTTAAATTCACTACCCCTTTTGAGCATGCCTCCTTCCTTTTTCCTTTTTGCACTATACTTTTTGGGTTTGCTCGAGCAAGCTTCAAGCTTCTTGGAGCCTTGGGTTCATATTACATTATAAAATTTTCAATGAACATAATATATAATATGCTTCTATTTTTTTGTGTGATATTCTCATGGATTTATTTGCAAAAAAATTATATTTTATAAAAAAATTACATATGGTACATAACTGTAATTTTTTTAAAAATAATTTTTGTATATTAATGGAACAATTTTAGATGAATATCATTTACTGGTATATCTAGAATGTTTCCATCCATATCTTCTAGCTCATAAGCATTCTTTTCTTTGCACATGCAAATCCAGAAGGGATCCTTCCATAGGGCTTCAAATTTTGCATGTTGCCTTGGTTTTGTAGTGCACTCATCGTACTTTAGCACCAAGATCCCTTCTCAAAAACATGGGTTAGAGGCCTTTTTTTGAACCATCATTTGACTATATGCTAGTGACTGATCATGGCGTCATAGGGATTTTCCCTTTTTTTCTTCAAGGTTCAGGAGTTCTGCCAACCTTACTTCCATTCTGATACTTTCTTTGACTTCCAAAGCCTTTAATAGTTGTAATGCCAAAATCTATATAGAAACAGGTAAAACCACCTCCTTTCCATATACTTGCTCATAAGGAGAGGTCTTCAAGATTTGTTTGGGCGTAATTCTGTCAACCCATAGAGTAGGTCATAGGTGCTTGTTCCACTCCCTTTTTCTTTTTGACCCAATGTGCTTGATTAACCTAATTAGGTGTTTGTTGGTTGATTCTACTAACCCATTTCCTTGTGGGTAGTAATTCGATGAAGTCTTGAGGTAGACCCCATGCTTGAGAGAAAAATATGACATCCCAGAACCCATAAAATATCATGCATTATTAGGTATGGTAGTTATTGGTGAACCAAACCTTGCTACCAGCTCCTCAAGAAAATTGAAAAATTCAATCTTTGTAGCATATTTCAGAGCAATGGCCTATGTCCATCTTGTGAAATAGGAGGTTGTTGTAAGTATCCACTTATGTCCTATGATAAAAATATGATTTATCATTCCAATGAAATCCAAACCTCATTGGGAAAAGGGTTCTTTAGTTACAATTGAGCTTAGGGGCATGGTAGAATTTTTTTGCTTGCCAACAAAATATTGGCACTAAGTACATCTTCACACTAGATGGTGGGCCTCGGAGAACATGGAAGGCTGATATCCTACTTGCATTATCTTTGAAGTAATAGTCTTGGTAGAGAAATGTCCAGCCTCAAGACTACTACAAAATTCATTTAAAACTCTTTCTGCATGTGGCTTATCTAAGCATCAGAGTAGGACACCATCATAATTTCTTGTGAATAAAATACCATCAATTAGTACATACCTAGTACCTTATAGTTAGTAGTATCACTTTTTGTGAGGTAGAATGTTGATCAGGTACTGCCCTTTTTGCATATATTATTTCTGATCAGTCACCCATGACTCATCAGACTCGAATTGGTTTGTGTAGGCCTGGTTGGTTTCTTCCTCTACCAAGGAGCTTAAATCTTGTACAAGGTATTCGCAAAGACCTCTTCCCCAAACCAATTTGGTTGGTCTAATATCTACATCGTATTCTAGGATCTTGGTGATCTAGCTGGCCCTCTTTTTAGCTATTTCACCCTTAATGATATACTCCTGAACATTGGGATGGGTGACGAGAATGGTGATTTTGTTCGCTAATACTAGGTGTCAGAATTTCTTCATGATTTAAACAATAGAAAAATCTATTTCTCAACAAAGTTGTACCTAGCCTCATATCCTTTGAGAGTCCTAGATTGGAATGTGATGGGATTCTCTGCTATTGTCTTCGTATTTCTGAGTGAGCACCAAAGCTATGATGTGTTGGTTGTTGTAGACATAGAGCAAGAAATCCTTGGAGAAGTCTAGGTTGGCTAACACCGAGGCCATGGAGATGGTTTCCTTTATTCACTCAAAATTTTTGTTGCCTTCATGGGTCTATTAGAACATTAGATTCTTTTTTAACATCAACATGATATGTCTCGTGATGCCTACAAAGTCTAAAATGAATCAGCTAACAAAATTAATCTTCCTAAAAAAGACTACAACCCCTTCTCATTGACTAGTAGAGGTAGTTCCATTATAGATTTCACCCTTTTGGGATCTATCACTATTCCTTCCTTTGATACCACAAAATCGAGTAGCTTTCCTTAGGGCACTCCAAAAGCACATTTTTTGGGATTTCAGGAAATCTCGAACTATTAACATTTTTGGAAAAACTTTTCCAGATGATCAAAGTGATCATCCTTTTATTTTGAAAAGTCTGTTAGGCCATCCAAATATATTAGAATAATCTAATTAATTAAACCTCTAAAAGTGATAATCATTGCTCACTGAAAAGTCATACCAACATTGAAGAGTCTAAAGGTCATTTTTGAGTATGTGAACATTCCCCACTTAGTAGTGAACATTCCCCACTTAATAGTGAATGTTGTTTTATGTTGATCTCCTTCTTTGACATATACCTGGTTATAACTCAAAAAACAATTGAGCAATGATAACATTTTTATTTGGGCACAGTCTGTAGAATCTGCTCCATTAATGGAAAAGGGTAGTGATCTTTAGTGAGGCTATTTTTAAATCCCTGAAATTGACACAAAGCCAAATATCACCATTCCTTTTCTAAACTAGCACAATATTGGACACCCAAGTAGAATGTATAAATGGGTATATGATCCTTGATTTTATTAATTTGGTGAGCTATTGTGCCATCAAGGCTTTGACCTTTAGATTGAGTGCCTTTTTTTTGTTAGATAGGCTTCAAGCCTTTGCATAAGTAAATAGTATGTTGAATTATGTCAGTATTGTATCCTCTGATATCATCATAGGTCCAAGCTATGACCCCAACATATCTAGAACATAGCCCTTTTAATCTCTCTTTATCCTTTTGTGGAACGCCCTTCCAAATTTTAATTTTCTACCAATTCTGACATCAAGATCTTCATAGTCTTTCTTGTCAACAATGAACCTTTGTTTGCTATTTCTCCCATCCTCACAGTCAAAAATATTTTCAAGAGAGATTAAACCTTAAGGGAGCTTATTTCCTTTTAACTATATCACTTTCCCTTCAGAGGGATCTACTTTGGACTATGAATGGTTGAGAGCTTTTCTTGATTTCTATAAAAATCAGTGATCTGAACATCATCCTTAAACACCTACCAATTTTGATCATTCTCAAGAAATTCAGGTCATACGATGATCTGTACTACATTCTACTTCATTGTTGAATCAAAAATTGGTGCAAATTGTGAACCAATCGAATCCATCCAATGAACATCATTCTAGGAATGTGAGATAAACTGAATGTTAAAATCCTCAAAACTCTCAATCAAATCCCATATTTTGTGTATATACAACTTCACTCTTATATTTTTGCAATCACCTACCCACGAACTTGACTTACAACCAACTCTAAATCTTTGACTGCTTGTATTCTCTTTATGCCCATTTGTTTTGTGAGTAACAAACCATAGATCAAAACTTCATATTTTGCATCATTATTTGAGAATGGGAAATAGAAACAAAAATCTTTGAGGGCCTCTAACCTTGTCAGGAATACTAGTCAAATACATTCTTTAGAACCAGCTTTGTATTTGGCACCATCAAAATATAATGTCCATAGAATATTGTCACCCAGACCATTAGGCTCTTCCCATTCTTTTACCAATTTTGGGAAGACTTGGTCATCATTGAAGATCACATAGGTGCCTAACTCGGTAGCATAGAGGTTTTTGAATGGGTTAGAGTCAATGAATTGATTGAAGAGGACCTCTTCTTTGGGGGTTCAATCACTCATTTCTTCCTCATCTTCTAACATCTTTGCACAATATGTCTCCCTTTGTGAGAAGGATGTATGTGCTACTTTAAATCATAGGAACACATTGTTTGCTATGTGTTTTGAATGTAAGGATTTGGACAAGATCTTCATCTTTTCCCCATGTTTGGTTTTCAATGTCAAGTGAGGCCAAACGAGCGCTAAATATCTGCCAAGCTTTGTTGTAAAGTCCCTTGAAAGGCACATCTTGAATACTGGGGATTTCTATCACAACTACTTCTTGTGTGACTATTTGGCATAAATATAAGAAGAGGGTCAAAGATAGATCCTTGATGTGGCCAACAATAAAAAATTTCTTCCCATCTAATTGCATGATTCCTTTCTCAAGAGGCTCATACTTGAGTTTCAGGGCATCAGCCACTTGTTTAGGCATGACCGTAGTACTAGCTCCCAAATCAATCATGTTATTATGTAAAAGCTTATCTCCGAAAATAAGTGTTAAAAAGAAAGGTATGGGCTTTGTTTCGCTTACCTCTTTCTCCTTTGCATTGTTCATGACATTCACATAAGCCACAAATCTTGAAGGTTGGGGATCCAATGCTAGCCATTTTTCTTTAACTTGATCACATGGTGGAATCACATCCATCCATAGTATTTGTTCTTCCTCCTTTAACACTTCCTAGAGCAATTTATTTTGTTTAGGAATGGATATTACATCCCACAAAGATACATTAGCAGGTGCCTTCTTTAATTGTTCAACCTCGTTGAGCATTCTAATTGGTGAGGTCTTGAGTTTGAATAGTGGTATCTCTCTCATCTTCAGGAGGAGCCGATCCGACATGAGTGGATTCAGTGCTTTTTCCATCTCCTCTTCTGGTAATGGTGGATCTTGTGACTATTGAGTAGGATGGGTGATGACTTGTGGAGCTTTCTTTTCTTAAAACTATGGTTGACATAGTTGTGGACATTGTAGAGCTTGTTACATGTATTCTCTAGTGAGCCTTCTTTTAGACCTCATGTTGTAGTTTGATAGTACTTGTGGGGTACTAGTCATCGAAGCATCATCTGCAAATATTTTATTCTCTTCCTCCATCCATGAGAAAAGTGCTTGCTCCAGTGTAATATCTAACTCTTGTTCTAAAGAAATTCTTTTTCTTTGTGCTCTAAAGCTGACATTCTCCATTTTGGGAGATTGGTATTCTATTGTACTCGAGAACATGCACTAGCTTCTTTGCACCACTATTTTCTATTGTAGATTTCCCCTCAAACAGTTCTAGGGCATATGACTATCATTACTTGGGAAGCACGATGCATTCTCATCCTCCACCAAGTTGTTCTAGCCTAGGACTAAATCTTTGCTTGGACTACTCTTGATAGCCTGAAATGGCAAGGTAACTAAGACTATCTGGTTTGTGGACATTGGTTTCTAACCTCCTCCTTTCGAGGCTCCTTGGTACACATTTTGTTGATAAGATGACCTTCCTCCTTGACAGGTCTATGTGGCTTGCTTTAGAGGTGCTGCTTACTATTGTCAGATGAGGACTAGCTCATTAGCATAGGATAGCATGAGATTCTTCTTATCATTGATGTTTGTTGCTAGTGAAGAGGAGCCTACATGATTGGTTGTGGAGCGGGGTATATGTACATGGATGGTGGTATAGATGATGTGGTTGCTTGTGGAGTGGAGGTGCTCAGAGTAATTTCTTCTCAAGGCCATTAGAGATTTCTATGAACACAGGCATCAACAGACATGGTGAAAGCTTCCAAGTGTCAATCAGAATATTCTCTGCATGCACATCCAGATCGTATGTGTCAGGAAGAATATCTCCTCCCATAGAGGTTATCATGAACGCGATGTCTAAATTGAAAGCCTTTACATAAAACATAAATTCCATCATGGTTAGAGGCCTAGTAGTGATAGGAATTCTTTGTCAAGTTTTGTGGAACCTAGTGTTGAAGTCACTCATGGCCTCTTGTGGGGCCCTTTTGATGGTGATTAATTCATGCAGCAACAAGGAGTGATCTCCCCTTTCTAAGAAATGCTAAAACAACCTCTCTCCTAGCTAATCCCAAGAGTTTATAGAACTGGAAGCCAGAGACCTATACCAATCCTAAGCTTTTCCCTTGAAAGATGCGGCCAATAAGCTAAGAGAAATATTTTCTTCCTCTATGTTATGTACTATGCATACCTCCACTATATCTTGGAGTTTTTCGGAGGGGGTTTTGAAATCCTCCACAAAAAAATTTGGGATGGATTTGAGGGAATTGGTGGGTATGGTAGGCCATACATCTAGGGGCATAGATGTTGTAGTGGACTACGACTATCCTAGGTTACAAAATTTCTAGGAGCAGGGGCAACTAGATGATCGATTGAAAATAGATTCCTATGGATAGGGTATATTGGTATTCAGATTTGAAAAATTTAACCTCCTGGTGGAATAGATAAAGCTCTAGATCTTGGGCTAATGCTTCTTGCCCTATTTCTCCTTACATGTGATATGAAACCTATAAGTCTTATTCTACTTAATACCAAGGAAGGTAATTCAGAATACTAAAAATGGCTTCTTGAGGACACTCTTATTTGGCTTTTGGGCATGAAATTTCTAGCCTCTTTTCATGGTCTTATTTTAAGAAATACTTTTGACTTCTAATCATACGTTTAAAATAAAAATTTTCCCACTAGGTATGCCAGAAAAAGAATTGTTGATCATCAAATCTTGTGCCTCTCTGGCAGCCTTATGGGAAATTCAACAAGTGGGGGACCAATTTTTTCCTCATTGAATAACCTCTGGGATTTTTATAGAAAGTCGACTCTTCTTTCTGTTGGGCAAAAAGGTAGGAATAAATGCAAGTAAAACATGAAAATTGTGATGTGCCAAAGCTTTTACAACATTTCAAACCTCAACTTATTTCCTATGAATGATATGATAGACATAGAATGCCATATACCCTTCATTGTTGGGAATAGAGCGAGCAATAAATGCTTAGTAAAAGCATAGTGTAGTCTTTCAAATATCCTCATGGGAAGTACCCATTAAGGTCGAATCAGACATAGGAAAACTCTATGAGTTAATAGAAATATCCATAAAATTATAGAAAACCCTTTCTCTCTTTAGATCATAATATGAAAAATAACAACTTTTATAGAAAATGGAAAAGTTCAACAAACATAATTTTATTTCCAAAAGCTATTATTCAACTTAAAATCTTAACAACATGGAAATTAGCTACCCGAACTATCAAAATAAGCTTAACACACTATTTTTAACATGAACAAAAACATAAAAAAGGATTTTGACAAAGGCCATAACATGCATAGTTTCAAAATTTTCATTTAAATAAATCAAACTTCAATATCAAATGAACTAAAAAATAAATTTTGGATGCCAATCCAATGATAGTTTGAGTTAAAATATAGCATGCCAGAGAATAGCAGTATTCTGTAAAACTTTCTACTTCTAAAAACATAAAAAAAACTTCCTACTAGATCTATTTCCTTCAAACATATTTTCAAAGTAATTTCTCTAATATCTTTTTCTTATGTCGCCAACCCCTATTTATAACTAGAAGAAGAGAACACTGCCACCAACATTTCAGGAGAAAAGAACTACCAAGTTCCTGTACCTAATATCCCATGATCCTATCTTAGATCTTGATTAGATCGCAACAATATTTTCTCATTATGTATGAACTGCTTCATTAATGGGTTTAGATATTTAGCAAACATTGCAGTTAGAAAATAATCAGATTCTACCATATCCTAGAAAATATCTGATCGATCAACCATATATATTGATGGAACCAACTCAAAGGTTCCACCTTGAAGACAAGACACCCACCAAATTCTAACAAAATCCACCCAAAAAATATCATTCCACAAAAATAAAAACTATCTGAATGAATAGATGACATGGCTAGCAAGTAGGAAATCTCAGAATTATGAGAATGTCTTTGAAGAAAATCTCCACCAAGTTGACACATGTCTGGGCTCGTGCCCAAAAGGAAAGTGATATACAAAATCTCTGCAGCCACCATATGGTGCATTATGCACTTTTTGGAGTTGTCTTTTCTTCATTAAGCATGGACTTCTCCCAAAGCTAAAGATGGTAAAATCAGAAAACCAAAAACATTAAAAGAAACAAAATTCTTTACAATCTCAAAGTGCACTATTTTTTTCATATCTTTATCCTTTGTTTGTTCTTCACTTGAGTAAGCTCTAAACTCCCTAAAAATCACATCTCTAGAGAAAACAATTTACGGATTAGTGGATTCCAAATCTTATAACATTTTACATTCTCACTGTAACCAACAAAGATACATTTGTATGCTTTTGGATCTAACTTAGAATGCTTCTCTTGGGGCACATGAACAAAATCCTCACAATTAATGAGGTGGAAAATAGGGTTCACCAAAATCAATCAACAAGATGATGAACCACTAAGTTTTTCCACACAAAATCACTATGATTTATGAAAATTATGAGAGCAAAAAGATGAAAATAACAATAAGAAATGATACCTAACTATTATACCAACAATGAGGGAAGTTTTTAGAGCTCAAAGAGGTGTGTACCTTGTTGCAAGAAGCCTTTTTTAGTGCACAAAGCACTCATTCGCCTTTAGTGGTGAATGGATCCCTATTAGGGTTTCTAAAACTAAGATCTAGGTTATTTTCCTTGATTTCTACACTCTTATATTCCTTGTTGTTAGCTTACTAAACCCTATACTTAATTTTGTAGCTTCAATTCTTCATTCTTGCACTTTAAAGGTCAACTTTGCAACTTTGCAACTTTGACAATTTTTCTCTTAACTTGCTCTCCACTTGATCTTAACCTATAAATCTACAAACACCCATTCAAGGGAAGACTTTTTTTTTATTGTTAGTGAATAGGGGTTTGCCTAATTCAAACCCCTTATAGGTAATTAAACCAAATGATGAGACAATGAAATCAAAGCATAAAACATGAAATGATTCCATGTAGATACCTTGGATATTGTCTTGATCTGCAATCTAACATGTAGTGGCCATGAAGAATGTTGATCTTAACCCTTGAATATTATGTGAAACAATTATTGAAAATAGATCTTCAATGCTACACTCTCTTTCTTAGCTCAACAAAATTTATGAATGCATTAAACTCTTGACATGATGATATCATCTTGAATTGCTGCAATAAACCTTGAAATTTTGCCTTGAAATTCTTTTGAAAATGCTCTTGTAATGCTCCAATGGTTGTAAACTTGAATGCTTGGAGACTTAGAATGAATTGATAGGATAAAAAATGTGAATTAACCCCTTATTTGTACTAAATTAGGAGATTAAACATGAAATTCAAATAATTAAGGCCAACACTAGATCTAGAAATAAACATTATTAAATTCTCGCCATAATGAAATTCAAAAAGGGGGTCCTCATTGAGGGATGACCCATTCACCACCTAGGGTGAATGGGTCCTAGCTTAGTTTTCCATGACCTAACCTTGGGGGATGGAAAGAGGGTCAAAAATCCATGTAGAACTAATAAAGAAAGGGGGGTCTTATTAAGTGAGGAACGATTCACCACCTAGGGAAAATGGGTCCTGCACCATTTTCCAAGACCTCAATTTTCCCAATTAAATTTATACAATTTGAATTATGAGTGTCAGGATAGATCTTCATGAAGTGTCATAAATAAGGTTTAAATTTTAATTGAAGGGGTTAATTAACTCCAATTAACCACAATTAACTAAGGGGACCCTAGATAAATGTGAAAGTGTGTTACAACACTTTACAACACCTAAATAGGGTACACATTAGGTACTTTTCATTAAAATGGGCCCATTAGGTTTAATTCATTAAATAAACCCTAGAAAAGTGTCAAAGTGTGTTACAACATCTTACAACTATAATGACATAAATTGACCCCCTTCTTGGAGATAGGGAAGTTTCTCATTTAATCTAGACCTATTTTAGTACCCTTGCATTAATTACCCTTTAAATAATCATTAATAGGCCCCTAATCTCAACCCAAAAAGTATAGGGTGGAAGTCATTCACCACCTTGGGGGAATGAGTCCCCCTAGGTGAGACCCATTCACCACCTTGGGTGAATGAGACCCCTTAGGTGAAACCCATTCACCACCTTGGGCCAATGAGTCCCATTTGGGGATTTTTTTAGGATTTGAGTGGGAAAATCACCTTTTTAATTCAATTTTTTGGTTGTTGTCAACTTTTGAGATCTAAATAATGATAAATTGGGTGTTAATTCCTATATAAGCAATATCCTAAGTCATTTTTTCATCTAAAAAATCATTTTTCAAGAGCAATTTCAAGATCCAAGCATTCAAAGTCTTCAAGTATTCTTTCACAAGAGTATTCAAGTTTCAAAAGAAAGCAAAGTTGAAGTCTTGAAGTAGCATTAAAGTGTTTTTGCACATCTTCAAGTTCACTTTACTTCAAGATATAGCATTATCAAGGGTTGATCATGTTTTTCTATGGTGAATCATGATGGATTCTAGGTTGGGAAGATGAAAGTAGCCATCAAGCCAAGCCTAACGACTTGTTTCCTAAGTGATGCAATCCTCCATTATCACTCTGAATTTATCCTATGGAAGGTAAAAGCAGTATTGAGGCTCATTTGAGTGATTAGAGATCTCTCAAAGTGAGTCATCCATTGTTATATCTCATTCATGCATCTCATTCTTACAAATTAGAATAGAGTTGCATTGCATTTCATATTTTCTAATCTTAGAAACACTTAAGGTTAGGATTTACATTCCTTTTCACATGCATATTTCATTATTTCTATCAAGTTTTAATTACCAAATTAGCGGTTTGACCGAGGGAAACCCCCCATAAGTAAATCAAGTCTATATTCTATTTTGTAGGTCTTTTCGTAGATTCAGATTTAGGAATCAATTTGGGAGAAAAGAGCAAGTGTTGAAGTGTAGATTTGAACTTTGAATTCCCAAAAAATTGGAATGGGGTTGATTCGCTAGAAGTGATGAATGAGTCCCACTATAGGTTTTTTTCAAGGATTTTTGTAGATTCAGATACCCTTTTTTGAGAAACCTATTCTTGTGTAGAAACCCTAATCTAGGACTAATTCACCTAGATTAGCGAATGAGTCCTAGTAGGTCAAAAATTTAGGGTTTTTAGTGTTTCAAAGCTCATTCAATTTTTCTTTAGATTTCCAGGTACACACATCCCATCCTACGACTGTCTATTATGTTTTATTTTCATTTCTAGGTCATTTAGTGAAGCATCATATCATATTAGGGTTAAGCATTTCATCTTGCATTTCATTTTTCTTTCCAAGCCCTAGCTTGGTGGTGAAACCCTCATTAGTTTACAAGTAGCTCCTAGGACAACCCTATTGCAAGATCTCTTTCTCCTTTGCATTGAGATCTCTAGGGTTATCCTTCAATGAAATTAGAAAGTGGATGTGCTCTGATGGAACCCTCAAATTTTTTTGTTCCATTTTAAACCCTTATTGCATTTGGATGTAGGGTGTTATCTTGAGAGTTTAAGGGTTGCTATCTACAAAGGCTTATAGGGTTATATTTTTCCATTGACTCCCCATCACCCATTTCCAGTTATTTTAATGCATCCTTGGTCATTCATTGTCACCTAGTAATTGATCCTTCAAGCCTAAGTCCAAACCTTTCTATTTTATAAAATTGAGTAAGGATCGTTTGGCCTTTGCATCCTTTGCATTTCGTGACCTAGAATTTTTCTAGTCAATTATTATCCTAGGGTGTCCCCTTCATTATGAATGACTAATGAACACGTGCTTAAGAGTTTCACTTAAATCTTGATGGCCCTCCTAGTTGTATTGCTCATCGTTGATTCATTCATAGTTTCACACCTTCAATTAGTGACAAGCGATGGAATGATGTTTTCCTTTAACGTCGCTCATCACTAATAAATTTTGAGCTTTCAAATTTGTAATAGCGATGAGAAATTCTTATGGATTTATGTTCTTATCACTCATTGCGGATGGCCATAAGAAGATAAACTTGGAACAACGATGAGCGATATGATGTGATTTACTATATATCGCTTGATCATGGATATGTTTTGAATTTAAAGTCTCACATCAATGATACATGATGGACCTTATAAATGTTGTAAATCTTCTCATCACTAATTACTTGCAAAATATATGAGGAGAATTAGTGATGAACAAAGGCCTTATGTTATACCGCTCATCGCTCATCACATATTTTTTTCAGAACTTGAGTTTTGAAATACTGATAAGAAAAGGGCATCTTATAAAAGGTTTTTCTTTCGCTAAATGTGATATGATCCTATGAGTGATGTATTTTATGCCATTTGTTTTATGTAGCTTGTACATTTCCAAATTTGGTGCTATCACAAGGGATAGAGGGATGAATGTGACCAAAGGTCAGGCCGCAAAACCAGGGGCTAAAGATCATTGTAGGGATGTCTACATCACTGATAGAGTGGGGAAATGATAAAATAAATTGACGAAAAGTGATGGTTACTACATGGAATGGGCAACATGGAAAAATACTGAAGATTTATCATAAAGCAAAAGGGAAAGCAATAAGAGGATTGAGTAACTGTTGATAAAGTTTTAAAGCAGGATAATCTAATGGACTGAAGATCACCACATAAATAATATCATCAAAATTTGGGGAGGATCAACGATGAAGCAATGAAGTGTATAGAGAAAGTTTCCCTCTAAGAAAAAACTAGTCTTATGTACCTCGTTGATATTAATGAAAGCACAAATTAGGCTAGTGATACTTGTTGATTGATAGATCACAACACTTGAGCCAGCATCATTTTTTTCTATGAGCAAGTTGCTAAGGACATAGAAAACAAGGCTCAAATCACCATGGATGAAGTTTTAAATGTTTTAACATCAACAACTTAAATTCAATACTGAGCTATTAAGTTATCAACTTGCTCGCGTGAGGAGTTTTCAAGTCATTAATTTTGCATGATTCAAATTGCCTATTTAATATAGATTGCTTGTTGATCTTCTCTGTCATAATTCATTTTGCAATGACTGAGGCTCGAAGGATGATAAAGAAATTTGTGGGAACTGAATTCTCCTGAGAAGTGTGTAGACATTCTAGGCAAGTAGGTCTTCCATGGTGATTAGGGAATTTGAGAAACTGAGTTTATTTGAGTTTGAGGAAGATCTTGAGAATGAATGTGGAATACATGGAGCTCTTCATACACCAAAAGGAAGAATATGATTCAGGAAATTCAAGGAGTATAGTAGCAAGGAAAATTACCATCCAAAAGGTTAGATAGTTTCAAAAAAATTATTCAAACACAGAGAGAAGAGGATGGTGAAATATAAAAAGAATTCAACAAGAGAGAGTGAGCACTATAAGGCCTATCTAAAGGAGTGCAATTCTCCATGTGAGGTTTCTAATAACCCTTCAGACAGTGAGGGAGACACTGATTCAGAGGGTGATTATTATCCCCTCTCCCTGGTACTATCAAAAAATTCTAACAAAGAGGTGGTGACAGTTTCTCCAGTCCCACCACAAGAAAAACATGGGTGAGCATCCTTTGAGATCGATGACTCAGATTGATGATTGCACCTTCTTTTTTTTTGGATGAAACCATGCCCTTTCTATTTGAATTTTCCTATTCAACACTCATGTGATTTCTTGTGTCATGTGCTGAGGTGGAATGTTTTTGGGCTGGTATGTAGGAGAAGTGTTAGACTAATTAACCTTGGTGGCGCATATGTTGTTTCTAGACAATATACAAGTTTGTGTTGGAGCTGCTAGTGGAGAATCTTCTTTGATCAACAAGGATAATGATTCAACATGGTTACAACAAACACTTCCTTTCAAGGAGCTGGTGTGTCTTCATTCAGGGAATATGGAATGTGGTCTTTTACTCTTCCATTTTCCTCAAACAATTGCATGTAACAAACTAAGAATGTCTCAAATTCTGGTGCAAATGAAATGAAATGTAAATGTGATTAAGCTTGATGCTTGTTGCTCCCTTATTCTATAAAAGGGATCTCAGGGCTTATTATAGGGGTCAAATTATAAAGTCAAAATAGGGTTCTAGGTAAAAAACTAAGTTCAGGAAAAGGCACTTAAAATGGAATACTAGAAATAGACTAGTAATTTGTCTTGGATGCAAGATCATGTATATAGTGATCTTAAATAAGTTCTATAGAAATTACTTATATCATAGCAAATATTAATTTGGAAGTAGACACTCTCCTATGTATGTTTCTTATAAGTTATGAATGATGAATACTAATGGTGCTATCATTTGTCTTCAAATATTTCATTTGAATGTATTACTCTATTTTTAGCTTTAATTCAAGGAATTAATTAAAATTCTTGAATAGGGTTATAAAATTTGTAAGGAATGGCTTAGGATTTCTAAGAAGTAATTTTTTCTTGCACAGTGAGTTTTTCATAAACACAAAGCAATATGAAGTTAGTTTGTTTCTTCCTTAAGTGAGTAATTTGTAAATTACTGATCCTCATGTACTTGAATCTGTTGCTCCAATTGATGAGACATTGGTCATTTTGTCAGAAAATCTTACATAAGATGAACAAATAGTGTTCTTGGCCTTAGAATTAAGATAATACAATATTCACTTAAAAAATATTTCCAAGGATAGTATAAGTGGGATTATCCTCAATTCCTAGCAAATAACTAGTCGCTCACTTGAAAATCTGCCAAATCTTCGGTGAAATGAACTTTGTTTGCGGTAAGTAGGAATAAATCTCTGTAAAAATGTGTTACTATTTGAATACAGTATCTAGAAATGCAATTGGGATCACCCTCCTAGGTTTCACAAAGCCTAAAGTGAAGGAGTATGAACCTTAAAGTCCTATGCTCATTGTGTTGGCCACTAACCTAGCAGTTCTTCATCATAGGAGTTGGATACTTCTTAGAGGATTGTTTGGTTCTACTAGAAAAATCACCAATATCCTCTATGTTATAAACCATATGAAAGCACTCCTAACCCATTTTAATTTCATTTCATTTTATTGAACCTACATTTAGAACATCATAATTCTTATTTAGAGTGCATCATCATCCTAGATGTTGCTTGCATTAACATTTCATTGAGATTTGCACTAGCTAATTGAAATTATAGGGTTTCTAATTTTACATTAGTGAAACTTCATATAGCTTGCATTTTTGCATCTTAAACCATTGAAAATCATACAAAAAATTCATTTTCACTTAAGATACAGATCATACAACATAAAAAGCATAAAAAATCACTTGAAAATTTCTAATTTTTTTAAAAAGAATCCTCACTATGACTCATACATCCCTTTGGGCAAATTAGTCCCAGCGCAGATTTTGAACTGCATTTTATATAGTTAAATTCCCTATTTCAAAGCTTTTATTTGCTGTTAAAACCTTTATGTTTCAGTTTGCATACCTTCTACTACATTCAAATCATTAGAAGTAGAATAATTTACATTCATTGCTATTGTGGATAGAATTAGATTCTTGTATTTATCATTTTCAAAATTAGTTCATAGTTCAATTATATTAGGATACATTTGGAATCCATTAGAAAACAAAACCAAAAACCAGAGCAAATAGAAAAGCCACTTGGAGAAAGTATAGTTATTTGACTATGTCAAATCTCTTTTTCCAAGTTAACCTAACCCTCAAGCCTTTTAGTAGTGATGACTTTGACATGTTACATGAAGCCCTTGAAGTTTCATCTCACAAAGTTCATCCACTAAGACTTTTTATGACAAACCAAAACCAAGATATGTTAATGTGATTCAACCTCAACGTATCCTTTACCCACCATCACACAAACCTCAAACTCAAAACAAACCTATTTAGACTCTTGAACCACCTAAAAAAAATGTTTTGCAGCAATCAAGTCATAATACCATTGCTCATACATATAACACTAGAAACAATCCACAACCAAAACAAACAACCTCAACATCCTTACCTTTACCCAACTCCATTTCTCCTAGTGCCCCTCGTTTTCCTTCAAATAGTGGAAAGTAGTATGATCTTGTTGAACAACTTAAGAATACTCCCACAAAAATATCCCTATGGGATTTGATTCAAAACTCTCCTAATTATCACACCATGCTTCAAACATTCTTACAATAAGTTGTGATCCCTCCTAATACAAATGAAAACAATTTGGTAGCTCTAATATAAGGAATGAATACAGTTAATGTAGAGATTATCTTTCATCAACATGAGCTCCCTCCATTGGAAATGAGAAAGAAACATGATTCCTTCATGATAATAGCCAAATTCAATAGAATGAGAATAAGAAAAACCCTTGTTGATAATGGCTTAACCCTTAATGTATGCAATGTGAATCTTTTAGATAGATTGGGCATGGAAAAATCAGATATTAAACCTAACTCCTTATCAATTAGAGGATTTGAAAATGTTGAAAAGCAACCACTCATTGTGATTACTTTACCTATTACAGTAAAAAAGGCTACCTTACAAACTCCTATTCATGTTATGTTGCATGACCTTTCATACAAACTTCTTTTATGAAGACATTGGATTCATGAGATGCATGCAATTCCTTCAACTCTTCATTGTATCATGAAGTATGTCTATATCAACAAGGTATACGAAGTTGAAATAGACATTGAACCTGAAATTTGATTACAAGTTGAAAAAGGAAAAGTCCTCTAAGCACATTAATTCCAACATCAAACATACAACCTATGAAAGAGGAAAAACAAGAGATTGAAAAAGTGTCAAAATTATTGGATGATGATTGGGGTTCTTCAAAATTCACACCCTCATTTATGGGAGAGTACATAATTACAAATAAAGAATATGAAAAAGCAAAAAAAACCAATGATGATCTCAAAGCAGAATTCAAAAGAATAATCACAAGCATCTACCTCATCTACCTTAGAAGAAGAAAAAAGTTATACAACAAATTTTGATGAGATAGATTATCAACAACCACCAAACCCAAAATAAATGGAAAGACTTTATGGAAAAGGTTACGAGTTCATGAAACAACTTGGTTATAGTGGAAAATGATGTGGTAAGAAAGAAAAAGGTATTCATATTCCTATAGAACCTATTATGCAAGAGACAAAAATTGGTTTGGGGTATTTCCCTTCTAAGATTACGCAAGCAATGAAAATACCCTCACTAATCATCAACATCATCATGTTGAATCCTAAAACAATCTCACCTTGAAGCATCTAGAATTGATTGATACAACCTGTGAAGAATCATTGGAGTTTTTCAAAGATGATGAAGCCTTGAAAGAAATTTTAGGATTTTATGATAAAACATTTACTCCCCTTAAAAATAAAGTACTTACATGTGCTATGATTAGTACCAATAAAAAAGATGGAGAAGAAGAAAGCAGTGAAGTTGACATGAACAAAGAAGAATACAACCCCAAATTTTTGAAACAAAATGTGCTTCGTTTAGGAGATACCATAGACATATAGATGGATGTTAACAATGAAGAAAAGGTGATTAAGATAGGAAAGTTCCTTGATGATGAACAAGAAGACCATTCAACTTTACTTCATGACTTTCCCAAACTTTTTTCTTGGACTTATTCAGATATGCTAAGAATTGACCCTAAGATTGTAACACACAATTAGTCCTCGTTGAAAATGCTAAGGCCATTAGACAAAAGATTCAAAAAATTAACCCTAAGATAGCCTTATTAGTTAAGGCCGAGATTTAAAAACTCCTTGAAGTTGGTTTTATCAGACCTATAGATTATTCTCCTTGGATCTCAAACATTGCCGCAATCGCAAAACCAGAAAATCATATTAGGATGTGTATGAACATTCATGATTTGAATAAATAATATTTAGAAGATGACTTTCCTCTTCCTAATATTGAAATAATATTAGACTCAACTATGGGACATTTTTTGTTGTCATTCATGGATGGATTTTCCAGATATAATAAAATATTTATCAACCCTCAAGACTAATATAAAACAACATTTATGATAGCTTGGGGAACATTTTGTTTGGTATTGATGCCTTTTGGATTGAAGAATGTGGGTACAACATATCAATGAGTGATGATATTGATATTTCATGATTACATACAGTGATATAAGAGAGATTCACTACACATGGGTCTCTTTGTTCTCAAGAGATCACTAGGGAACAAACTACTCTTATACACCTCAATATAAGAAAGTCAATGAAAATACAGAGAAATATACTTCGAGTAGTGTTTTATAGAAAGTTACTTTGGATCCTGAGAGAATGAAACCTCAATATTTTTGTCTTAGGTGAGAAAGCTCTCAGCCAAAAGACAATAGTGTAGTTTTAGGGCACCAATGCGGTGCATTTTTGTTTAAAAGATGTGCTCGCATACTAGGCAACAGAGGGCTTAAGAGCTCAAGTGGACAGACCAAGTTTCACTTCTAAACTCAAATTTGGGATGTACTGAGCAAAATAAATGAATAGGAAGCCAAAAGCTGTAATAAACACAAGGGGACTTGGAGAGAGCTTACCTTTTGTTAGATGTTCAACTCTTCACTCCAAGCTCCACTTTGCACCTACACACAGAAGAACAAGGAGGAAAGGTTGGGACTATATAGGGGCCTACCTCAGTTAGATCCCTACTTTGGTGTTCCCACCTCCACAAACAACCAATTCAGAATGGAGTGTAAATGAAGTAGACAGTGTGTGGTGAAAGAAAAACCTGATCAGGAGTAGAACCCACACCAAAAAGTAGTAAATGAACAAGTAGGAAAGGAAAGTGAGAGAGAGAGAGTGTTACCCATAGGCCTATACCCTCTCTAGAGCACACAGATGCATCACTGAGTGCTTGCTTGAGATTTGTTGTTGTTGGAAGGACCTTAGTCCGGCATGGCTTCACTTGTGAGAGTGTTGCTATCAAAGATGAATAAAACTCAAGATTGGAGCAAGTAGTGAGAGAGATTGAAAGAATAACTTCCAACCCCATATGAGATCAAGAAAGGGGTTTTTAATGCATGTAAGGGTAGAAAAGAGCTATTATGTTGAAATCCAACTGTTAGGATATGTGTTGAGAAAGTCAGGATTCCAGATTCCCTATTTCAAACTCAAAAAACTGTCAAGATGCTAGTGCGCAGCGTAGAAATCCCTGTGCCATGTAGGTGACCAGAGCCTAGATTTTTGTGAAATGTGTCATCATCCTTCTAGTACTCTACCACAATTCCTCATGGAGTTAGAATCACAAAATTATGACTCATGGGAATTTTTTCATTAATGGTCTAAGGGGTCATAAATGCTAAACAAAAATGTGGAATTCCCCCTAGGTGCAATTTTGTGACATTACATTTTTCTCTCACTTTAGTGGGCTCAATTTTGGAAAAAATCAGCCTCACTAAAGTAGAGAAGAAAAAATCCACCTGAATTTTGAATTTTACAGATTTATGTGCTAGAAAAAAAGGACCACAGAGGCCACCAAAGTCAAGCTAACCAGTACCAAAGGTTTTCCCATCATTCAAGCTCAACAAAAAATGACAAAATGGTCATGAAAATTTGTTCAAGACTTTAACCTACAAAATTCAAATTTTGGGTCAGCCTCAAAAAATCAGAAGAAGCTACAATGCATAAAAGAATGATCAAGAAAAATGTTTTCAATTCAGAGGAAAAATATGATCAGGAGGTGACTATATGCCTCCTGATTTTTCCCCAGTGTGGTGAGGAGAATTCAAGAGAAACCGGAGAGCCACAAACTCTTGGAAAAATGGGCCCTAGGGGGGCTATATATACCTAGCTGGGCCCCTAGAAGGGTCATTTTCACTATTCACTATGAAAAAATTGTTGAATTTTGTGAGAGAGAAGTCAGCAAAAAGGCCTAGCAGGAGGGAGTATGAGGTGCCGAGATTGGAGCAGCTATGTGAGGACATCACTAAGGGCACAAGGTGGATCAGGTAGGCCTCCAAACCTTGTTTTTCATGAATTTTACCTTATTTTTAGTATTTTTCTAGTTGGTGAGGTGCACAAGTGTCTTTTTTAGGTGCTCACATCCAAAAATCATGTTGTCATCTAGAGTCTACACCAATGTCTGAAGTCTGCCTTGTCATCTTAGGGACACACTGGAATCCTCGATTCGACCATGGTGAACAAGGATGCATGTGTAGTGCGCAGACGTCTACAAGCCTCAAAGACTGAGGTGGGGAGGAGGAGAGGGCATAGGAGGAGGAGGCAGTACCTCAGAAATCAAGGCAGTGGAGGAGATTAGACCCCCTAGTAGCTACCCCTGTCTATTTGGCACCACTGGCTCCTACTATTCCAGGGGCAATAGCCTTGGCGTCACCAGGAGTGGCTACCGAGGCTAATGGCATGGGCCCTATCACTACTCCTCACCCTAACCCTACATGGTAGCCAAGGGATCTAGGTATACATAGTACATTGTTTACATTTTAGCTCTTTCATTTTTTTTGTGTTTTATGATGATATACATATGCCATGTGATACTAATTTTTGTTGTAAATGATGCACAGGGATGGAGTGGGCTAATGGCTCAGTTTATTTCAGAGTTAGTCCCTAACGTATTGATCTAGGGGATGGTTCTTGAGGCTTTCTAGCCAGTATCCATGAGATGACATGCCCCTACTTTTGAGCAAATAGTGTGTCTAAGGATTTCCTATGAGGAGTAGGGCACAAAGATAGTCCAACTAACTACAAAGATGACTACTGTTTAGGGATAGTGTGACAAACTATCAGGGGAGCTGCAGACAGTGCTCAATGAGTGAGATGTGGCAATGAGGAGGTTCAATGCCGCTAAGTAGGAATGTCATGCTCTTTAGAGCCATCTTGATGACCTTGGTGGGTAGCTAGTAGTTGTGACCTTGGTAGAGGTTAAATAACTATGGGATGAGCTGAGGATGGAAGAGATGACTATAGTCTCCTTACAGGGAGAGATCAGGGGGATGCAGGCATCTCTATCTGTATCATTCTTGCATTGATCTTGCTCCATGACCACCATACAACCTCTCTCAAGGGTACCAGAGCAGTAGGAAAAGCTAGAGGGCTCTGGGAGCCATGCGCCACAGTGATAGGGGCTCATCATTTTGTACATCATTTTTGTAGTGAGATATATACACATACATATATACTTGTAGATCTTTTGTATAGACATATATTTAGTAGTCACTCATTTTTTATAGCAGTGGCCCGATACATGTACATGACATTCGATACATACATGCATATATATAGACATGGACATATCGGTTCTAATATCATGGCATTATTTATTTGGATGTGTATGGTTTTACTTTCATGTATGTTTATGCTTTTAATTTCATGTATGTTTATGCTATGGATGTTATATGCTCATATGGATGTATGCTTATATTAGATGCTAACATGATTTAATAAACACACATGGTTGTATGTTAATTAAATACAAGGATGATCTAGTTACCGTAAAAGATGTAATGGGATGCATGCATACATAGCATAGAAAAACACATGTATGTATAACACACACACATAGATGTGCTATTATCATAACACAAAAAAAATTCATGATATATTAATGAACAATTTCAATATATGTAATGCTACTACCCCTTCATAAAGAGAACACCACATAGATGACACACGAAACACTACACATAGTATTGACGAAGATACATTGCATTAACAGGCTCTTTTAGAGGTGTTCCATCCATAGACGATAATCCATAGGAACTCGAACCATACACAAAGATCACAATGTAAGGGCCTAACTAGTTAGGACTAAATTTCCCTCTCTGATCAGGTGGTTCATTTAAATTTCACTAGTTTTCATAGAGAACTAGGTCTCCTAGTTTAAAGGTCCTAGGAATCACACTTTGATTATATTGTCTCGATAACAACTATTGATAAGATTTAAGATGATCGAGGGCCTGTAATTGATGCTCATCGAGCATCTCTAGCTGATGCAAATGGTTAACTTGATAGGTTTCATCATCAATTAATCCTTTAAGGGAAACCTATAAGGATGGAATTTCCAACTCCAAAGGCATGATAGCTTCAACACCATACATGAGATTATAAGGCATTGTTCCTGTCGCCGTACGGACACTCATGTGATAGGCCCACAAAGCGTATGTTAATTGAATATGCCATTCCTTACTATGTTTATTGATTGTTTTAAGAATAAGTTCAAGAGTCTTGTTAGACACTTCTACTTGACCATTGCATTAAGGATAGTAGGGTGTAGAAAACCTATGTTGGATATGAAACTTCTCTTAAGAACTGCTTTACTTCCTTGTTTTTAAATGACGTACCATTTTCAAGGATAAGTGTAGCAGGAAATTTGAAATGAGAAATAATGTTGTTCATGAGAAAACTATAGATAGCTTTAACATTTGTGGATCGAAGTGGAATAGCTTTGACCCATTTTCTGAAGTAATCCATATCAGTAACAATAAAGGTATGTCCCTTGGAAGAAAGAGGTGATATCTTTCCAATGATATTCAACCCCAGTTTTGCGAATGACCCAGTAGAGGTTTGGTTTTGTAACTCTTGAGAAGGTGCGAATAAGACGACTATGTTGTTAACATTAAAGGCACTTTTTAACAAAATCGAAGGAATCTTGTTCCATCATTTTCCAATAGTACCCCATGTGTATGAGTCTTCTTGCTAGGGATCTACCACCAAGGTGTCCATCCTTGGAGCCTGAATGGTCTTCCTTAAGGGAAAGGGGTATTTTTTCTTTAGTGAGACACCTGAGAAGCAAGTTGTTATAGGACTTTCAATAAAGAACATTGGATAAAAATACATAGCATGCTGAAAGATTTCATATATGAGCTGGATCATTTTTTGTTGCACCATCAAGGAATTTTCCAGTCTTTAAGTAATTAGAGAGAACAAAAAACCATTCTCCTGAGTCTACATGAGAACACACAAAAGTCTTAGATTTAAGTTGACCAAAAACTGTAGGGGTTCATAGGACCTAAACTATAAAGTGGTATTCTTTTGTATCATCTTTTGAAGGTACCAAGGAAGCAACACTTGCCATGGCATCAACATGTCTATTTTCTCTCCTAGGGACACTGTCTATTGTGAAAGAGGAGAACTGATTAAGAAAGGACAAAGAAAAGTCTTGATACTATGAAAACTTACTTTGTTTAGCTTGATAGGTTCCTATAATATGATTCAAAATGACCTTAGAACCACCTAGTATACAAAGATGCTTAATTTTTAGTGTAATTGCGACATGCAAGCTAGCAATGAGGGCTTCGTACTCAGCAATGTTATTAGTGCAAGGAAAATATAATCAAAAGGATGGAGGCACCGGTTTACCTTCAGGGGATATCAAGACCACATTCGCTCCAAAACTAGTCTAACACCTTGATCTATTGAAATACATCTTCCATTCAAGATTGTAATTAATTGTGAAAATATTTTCATTAGGAATCAAATCCAACCCAGGGAAGGAGTGAGATGAGGGAGCATATTCCAATTGATCGGAAAGTGCTTGACCCTTTATCAATTTCTAAGTAATGAGCTTTATATCGAACTTAGAAAGCAACATAACCTAGTTCGCTAATCTCTCAACAAGATCAGTGCTAGAGAACAAATGCTTTAAGAGAATTTTTTTTACTATGACATGCGTTTCGGCATGGACAAGGTAGTGTCTCAACTTCTTTGTAGCTAATACAAGAGCAAGGTATTGCTTCTCCATGGAGGAATAATGAGTTTTGTAATTGACTAGGATGTGACTGATGTAGTATACCACTCTCTCTTTCCCCGTGTCATCATATTGAGCCAACAAAGCTACTAAGGAATATGGTGACGCAGCAAGGTAAAGCAAGAAGGGTATATCTTTCATAGTTGAAATCAATACTAGAGGAATGGCCAAATAAGCTTTGATTGATTCAAAGGATTTTTGACACTCCTCATCCCATATGAAGAGAACATCCTTTTTCAATAAATGAGTGAAAGGAAGGCTACAATCAACCAACTCAGATATAAATCTATGAATTGCTTGAATCTTCCCTTGTAAACTTTGCAACTTAGTAATATTCCTCGATGGAGGCATGTTAACAATGGCATCAATTTTATTTGTGTCAACCTTAATTCCATAGTGAGAAACTATGAACCCAAAAAGCTTGCTAGCATCTACACTGAAGACATATTTATGGGGATTTAGTCTCATCTTCTAGAGTCAAAGCCTTTCAAAGATAATATGAAGGTTATTCAAATGATCTTGACAGGTTATTGATTTTTACAGAATGTCATCATCATAGTCTTCTAAGATCTTATGAATGAAATCATAAAATATTAGGGTCATTTCCCATTGGTAAGACACTCTTGTGTTCTTTAACCCAAAGGGCATGACCAAATAATATAAAGTACCCCAAGGGGTAGTGAAGGTTGTCTTGTATTGTTCCTCTGGTTTAATACAAATCTAATTGTAACCTGAGAAGCCATCCATAAAAGATAACAATGCATGGCCCATAGTCGAGTCCACAATCATATCTATATTAGGCAACAAAAAATCATGCTTAAGAGAAGCCTTATTAAGATCTCAAAAGTCAATACATATATGAATATAGCCATCATGTTCACTAATAGAAACTATATTTGAAATCCAGGGGGAGTACTCAATCAAATGGATAAAGCTTGCTTTCAACAACTTCTTTATCTTGGTCTTGAACATCAATGCCACCCTTGGATTGATATTTTGGATTTTCTACTTAACTTGCTTGGCATTGGGACATAGGATGATATTGTGAACCACTATAGACTATTCAATACTAGGCATATACTCATATGTCGAAGAAAATGTATCAGGATGAGAATGCAAGAGATCGAAGTGTTCATCCACTTCTTCTGAAGAGAGAAACTTTCCAATCTTGATTACTTTTTCTAAGGATTTAGGATCCATAGGAACTTCAACAATATCTCCTTTAAGGAGAGTTGTGATCTTCAAGATGAGATATCATAACATCATTACTGATGTTAGATAGAGGATCCTCCTTATCAATGCTTAAAAGAGGTAATGGGGAATAGTATGCTTGTTTCTACAAGAGATACATGAATAATTTCCTGTGATGAAAAGGAGGCAACGGGGAATAGGCACCTAGGAATTCCCCTAGTACTTTTTCTGAATAGAAGACCTCTAAAGGGTTTTTCTCGGCCTACTCCCTTTCCTCTATCAACTCAGGATGAACCAAGCTCAATGACTTGACTGAAATCATATTAACACTCCACCAAGGTTTTTGCTTAGACTATTCAATAAAGCATCCCAAACCCAAATAGCACTATCGTGGCTTAAAATAAATAGGGACTTGGATTCCCTATTCAATATGCCCTTGGCCTTTCTAGCCATAGCTATATTGAGAAGCAATTTCATATCCAAACCCATAACAAGTTTGTAGAACTTTAGGAGGTGGAGGATCTACATAGAGTGTTTCATTCCACCAATGAATGTTGAATGTCTCTACAGGAGCATTCTCACCTTCTTTACCAAGTTCATAAACATTAACCTCCTTTGTAGGAGTGGGATTACTCTCCTCACAGAGGAAGGAGTGATCTCATAAATAGGATCACAATTCTCTTCTTGAGCGGAAGTGTCATCTATCTTTGTGTTAGAAGTACTTAAAAAACCTATGCAAGAAGGGTTAGCCTTATATTCTGTGATAAATAATTTAGAGAAATCTAAGGAGCCCCAATCATCACCAAGGAAATCATTTGACTAAGAAGAAGAGGAAGATGGAGGAGACTTAGGATCTTCTACTTTAGGAGGTTCATCTTTGCTGAAACTGACTCTAGGAATGACTTCCACAAAGGGTATTGATGAAGAACATGCCATAGCATCAACAATTAAGGATGGAATACAATTCTTAAGAGTGGATACAATTGAAGCACGACAGGTAGGAACTAGCTCATAAAGGTGAATAACTTCTAGATCTACTTTAACTATAACCACCTGATTATTTGCAATGAAATTCAAAGAACAGTGTAAAGTAGAAGTCACAACACCCACAACATGAATCCAGGGTCTCCCCAAGAGAAGACTATATGGTAATAGGCCAAGCATTACATAGACCAATGTAGGAAAGGTAACATGGCCTAGCTGCAAAGGTAGTATTATCATACCTAGAGCTTGCCAGCTAGCATTATCAAACCCATGGATATAAAAGGAAGAAGCTACTAAGGAAGATGAATCAACTTTAATTTAGGTAATAGGTCCATACCACAAATGTTGAGAGCCAAACTGGTGTCAACCAGAGTATGCCTAATACTGATATTATTAACATTAATTATAATCATCAAGGGATCTTCTTGCTTTTGCACATCCAGAGGCAAGAGTTTTTGTAGGTGGAACATAATATTCGGTGAAGCTGCTCGAATATGAGCCAAAAACACATTAACATCTATGGGCCTAGTGAAGGTAGGTAGGAGAATATTTTGTAAAGCTTTCCAAGGTATCTCTTGGTAAACTTAAGTGGCCTGAAGCAAGTCCCATAGTGAGATCTTAGTTGGAGCTACAAAAAGTTGCTCGACGAGATCGTAATCACCTGGTGTTTTGATCATAGGTCTAGGTGTTGAAGGAAGGATTGGTTGAGAAGGTAGTAAAGAAGTAGGAACTTGAGTGGGTTGTGATGTAGGAATGAAATGTTGTTGATCCAAGTTCTATTTATTTCTCTTTGTATTGTATGTAGGTCAAACAACATTATAGGAATTAGAGTCTATAGCTTTCACAAACCTTGAATATAAGTATGTTGAATCACTATGACATGAAATCCCATAGATAGAATAGTTCTCCCTAGGGGATGGTTTAGATAGGGTCATGTAAATGATAGGTTTTCTAGGGCGTAGAGGAGCCACAAATACTACAACCACATTTACCAACTCCTTAGCTTGCAAAGGGGGAGTTCACTTGGAAGATTTACAAATAGGGGAAAGCACTTCTAAGAAGTCATCTAGAGCATCTTACAACATATTGAAATCTTCTTCAGAAAATGGATTATCATAAGCATGCAACATCATGAAAATAGATCTGACGTATTCATGTTGAGTTCACCAAAATGTGATAAAAGAGGTATTCGCTGCACATGGGTCTCTTCGTTCTCAAGAGATCACTAGGGAACGAACTACTCTTATACACCTCAATATAAGCAAATCAATTGAAATGAAGAGAAATATACTTCAAGTAGTGTTTCAAAGAATGAAACCCCGATTATTTTGTCTCAGGTGAGTGAGCTCTTGGCCAAAAGACAACAATGTGGTTTCAGGATGCCAGCATAGTGCACTATCATCTAAAAGACGAGCTAGAATCTTAAGCAATAGAGGGCTCAGGAGCTTAAGCAGAAAGAACCAAGTTTCACTTCTAAATTAAGATGTGGGATGTATTGAGAAAAATAAATGAACAAGAAGCCAAAAGCTGTAATAAACACAAGGGGACTTGGAGAGAGTTTACCTTTTGTCAGATGTTCAACTCTTCACTCCAAGCTCCACTTTGCACCACCACACAAAAGAACAAGGGGGAAAGGTTGGGGCTATATAGGGGTCTTCCTTAGTCAAACCCCCATTTTGGTGTTCCCACCTCCACAAACAACCAAGTTGGAAAGGAGTGTAAATGAAGTAGTCAAAGCATGTGGTGAAAGAGAAACCCGCTCAAGAGTAGAACCCACACCACAAAGTAGTAAATGAACAAGTTGGAAAGGAAAGTGAGAGAGAGAGTGTGTTACCCATGGTCCTAGACCCTCTTCAGAGCACATAGATGCACTATTGAGTGCTTTCTTGAGAGTTGTTGCTACTGGAAGGACCTCAGTCTAGATGGCTTCACTTGTGAGAGTGATGCTATCAAAGATGAAGAGAACTCAAGATTGGAGCAAGTAGTGAGAGAGATTGAATGAATGACTTCCAACCCCAAATGAGAGCAAGAAAGGGGTTTTTATTGCATGCAAGGGTGGCAAAGAGTTGTTATGTCTAAAATCCAATTGCTAGGACACATGTCAAGAGAGTCAGGTTTCCATATTCCCTATTTCAAACTTGAAAAACCACTAGGACATCAACATGCAGCGTAGGAATCCAAAGCCTATATTTTTTGGAAACATGTCATGAGGCTTCTGTTGCTCTACCACAAGTCCTCAAGGAGTCAAAATCGTGCAATTATGACCCATGGGAATTTTTTCATTAATGCTCTAAGGTTTCATAAATGCTAGGAAAAAATGCAAAAATGTGGAATTTCCCCTAGGTGCAATTCAGTGACATTACACATACATAAGATTTTGGAAGACTATATTGATGATATTCTAGCCAAATATTTAAAAAGGAAAGACAATGTGAATGTCCTTCAGAAAATATTTTAGCAAATGCAAAAATACAACATGAGAATGAATATCAAAAAGTGTGTCTTTGGTGTAGATAGTAGAAATTTTTTAGGTTTTATCGTATCACATAGAGGCATCGAGATGGAAACAAAGACATTTGATGCTATAGTTAACATGCCACTTCCTAGAAACATATCCCAATTGCATACCTTACATGGAAAAATTCAAGCCATCCATCATTTTATCATGTCCTTAGCAGATCGAACATTACCGTTTACACATCTCCTTAAGAAAGAAGTTCAATTTAATTGAAATGCAAATTGTAAACATGATTTTGAGAGTTTGAAAGAATATCTTGCTACTCCTATTTTACAACCTGTTATGCAAAAAAAACCATTCATCCTATATACAGCAACATCAACCCATGCTCTTGCAACATTGTTGGCTCAACAAGAAGAAAATGGTAAAGAGCATCCTATTTATTAAATTAGTTGAACTTTGATTGATTACGAGAAACAATACACAATGATAGAGAAAAAATCATTGAATCTTGTATTCACTACTAGTTAGTTGTGAAATTACTTATTGAATGTTGAAATACATGTGATAACAAAACTTGATCATTTAAAACATCTTTTCACTAGAAAAAAATTATTAGGATGATTAGCTAAATGGGTTATGTTGTTGACTGAGTTTGACTTTATGTTTTTTTCATAAAAAGCAATCAAATGGCAAGCCTTGACCAACTAGTTAGTTGATGCTCCTTCTCCCCTATCATTACCTAATCAATAAGCATTTCCTAATGAGAGTGTATTGACTATTCAAGAACATGAAAATGCATGGGAATTGTATTTTGATAGATCTAAGTGTAGAAAAGGTTCCAAAGTGGGAGTTATAATAGCTCCACCTAGAGGGAAACATATTCCCTTATCATATCGATTAAATTTACTATGCACAAACAATATCGTAGAGTATGAAGCATCAATAGCTAGACTATGTGCTGCTTTAAATATGCGAGCCCGAGACATCAAAATATTTGTTGATTCACAATTAATCATTAAGCAATGAAATGGAACGTATCAAGAAAATCATGAAAAACTATCAAAATACAAAGATCTTACAATGAATCTTTTAGAGAAGTTTGATTCGTTTACCATTGATAACATCCCATGAAAATATAGTAGACATGTAGATGCAATGAAAAGTGAAAATTCTCCAATATCCCCTCACGATCCCTCAAAAGACTTTGCATTTTTCCTCCAAACAATTATGAAATCATTGATTGAGCATAAAATAGATGAGATATTAGCAATCACCACAGAAAACTCTAGTGAATGGTATGCATTGATATTTGATTATCTAAAACCTGGTACCTTTCTTGAGTCCACAACTAGGAATACTAGAAGACACCTTCAGAGACTTGCATATAAGTATATAAATATTTCCAATGTATTGTATCAGAGGTCCTTTGATGGTCTCTTGCTTAGGTGTCTTAAACAATCTGAAATCCCAATAGTACTTGAGGAAGATCATTTAGGTGCTTGTTGAGGACATTTTGGAGGAATATTTCAAGTGAGAAATCTAATTAATATATGATATTATTGGAGAAACATGGAATGAAGAATTATTTGCATATGTTAGGAAATTTTGCAAATCTCAAGAATATAGTAGACTAATTCATGCTCTTGCTTCTGAGCTTCATGTACAAGTCCCTATTTGGCCTTTTTCAGTGTGGTCCTTGGACATCACTGGAAAAATTTCACCTCCTTCCTCCCCCTGATATACATTCATAATCACTCCAACATATTATTTCATGAAGTGGGTGGAAGCAATTCCCCTTCGCTCAAAAAATGCCAATGTAATATGTCATTTCATATTCAAACACATTATTTCTTTTTTTGGATTCCCTTCCACCATAGTTTCAGACAATGGGGCACCATTTAAGAATAGGGATGTGAAGAAGTTCTTAGAAATGTTTAACATACAACATTTCTTTTCAACACCTTACTACCCACAATCTAATGGTCAAGTTGAATCAACTAATATAACCCTCGAGCAAATCCTAAGGAAAATAGTAAACAAACATAATAAGGATTTGTATACGCAACTAACATATGAATTATGGGCCTATTGTATGAATGTTAAAGCATCAATTAGGAATACCCCTTATCACCTCATCTACGAAATTGAGGCGATAATGCCCTTGGAGTTAGAGACCCATTCATTAAGAATTTCTCTTCAAGGGGTTATTGATGAAAATAATTATGAAGAAAAATGATTACATCAACTTGAAATACTCGACAAAAAGTGCATCAATACTCTTGAGCACCTTCAGGGTTATTCTAAAAGAATACAATGTAGTTACAATGACAACATAATAAGGGTAATTTTGTGTTATGCGAGAATTAGCGTAATGCCAATGTTGACCCAATAGAAAAGGGAAATTTTAGCCCTAATTGGTTAGGCCCTTACATAATCAATGAAAATTATGGATAGGAGGCTTATACGCTAATAGAAATGGATGGTACACCTATTAAAAAACCTATCAATGCCACACATCTGCATTGGTATTATGTCTAATGATCTTGAATAGTGTGAATGATAAAGAAATGGTGTTAGAGTAACTAGATGGTGTTTTATGTGCTCTTGCATTGCTTTGTTCTTGAAAACAAATTATTTGTGTGTCTTGAATACTAAAGTAATTATTTAAATTAAATTTTAGATGGTTACTTTAGGTTTCATGCTATTCAACATAATCTTGTGTGTCATGTTAGATTAGACCCTTATATGCATTTAATGTTCTTTAATTAGATCATAGGTGTGTTTAATTTAGAATAACATACTTAATCACAATGTTGCATCTAAGAAAAACTAGAATAATTTTTAATTAGATCACATAAAATATGTTAAATCATGGAGTCATTTATTAAATAGTCTTACAAAGATTATTTAATCAATCAAATTTCCATTTAACATTTAACACAAACATAAATAACAAAAAAATAAATGATCATATATATATATAGGTTTTGCGTACATGTCATCAATATATGCAATGCTAATGAGGTTTGTGATTGCTAGATCCCTCAGAATCTGGTGCTCGCATCTATCTAGAGGTAGTTCATCAGGAGAAAGTGGTATGTGATCATGATTGCAAGCTACCGAGTACATTCAAAGCATACTGCAAACCCTATACCTGTCCAAGGGCCTACCAAATATCCTCCACTAGATGATCTCTCTCCACCTATAGTCTGGCTACCTCTAACTGAAGCATCTCAACCTCGGCTAGGGCTCAAGATGACTGAGCATCCTAGGTAGCCTCAACTCTATGGGCAAGCCTCCTAACACTCTCATATGTTTCCTGTAGTCTGACATATGGATGGAACAACTTTGGATGCCACTCCACAATGGGTGGGGGCATATAGTCTGTATTAGTATCCTCCTTGTAGATTGATGGGGGCACTATCTTAGTAGCCACCTAACGATAGAGATCATGAAAGTCTCTCTCACAACTCTTGCAAGATATAAATCATAAATTTAATTAATACACATCATGATATATATATATGAACATAAAACTAAAGCATAGAGCATAACAATAAATAAAATATCATCACCTAGCTCTCTAGCTAGCTATGTAAAGATAGCCTCATCATGTGTACGTGACATGGAGGATGTGATAGCCTCTCCATGACTATAGGTGTTGGTGCCTACTGCAGCTACTAATCATGATCTATTAACATGAATGGGAGATGGCCATCCCCGCTCATGACCCATCAAATCCTCATTTGTTGCCTCACCACCCTCACTCATCAACTACTCCTCCTCCTCCTCCTCCTCATCATCATCCTCCTCCTCATCTTCCTCATGGCAATAATAATCAAGATGTGCAGCCTCATAATACTATTCATCTATCACATCTGTGAATATTTTTGTATCCCTAAATCCTATCTCCTTATCCTTGTCCTCCTCCTCATCTCCCTAATCTAGGAGTTATTAAACATGCGCAAGACAACTGATAGGGGGGTGAATCAGTTGTCACACAAATTCAAACTTAAAACTTTATCACTTATCAAATCTTCAACCACACTATTATGTTATTAAATATGCGCATGAAAAAAAGATAATAGAAAGTAAATCAATACAATGAAGACCAGATTTTTATGTGGAAAACCCAATAAGGGAAAAAACACGATGAGGGTTAACTCACACTATATAGTATTTTCAAAAGAGGCTCACTGCCAAAAGAAGGACTCACTATCCAAGTACAAAGGCTCACTTCCTAGAAAGGACTCACTGTCAACAAAGAGGCTCACTGCCTACACAAAATTATACAAAAATAGTATAAGGATTTATAGCCAAAAATGAATTAGAAATATGCACCTATTATGTGCTGATATAGTTCCAGATATGCTCACAACTGCAACCTTTCTGTTCACACCTTCAAATTCATTACTTCACTATTTCTTCTATCTATTTTCTATAGACTCACTGCATTTTCACACATACACTCATGCACACACACATTCACACACTCTCTCAAACTATTTTCCATATACTTATATAGATATATCCAATCTCCATCGCAAGCACTAATTAGGTCAGCCTAATTAGATGCAATTGATTTATAAAGGATATCAATTGTCAGCTCCACAAATTATTTTCAAAATTCTTTAATCGTTAGCACATTATATTATGTTAGCTTGGACTAGGAAATAGATCGAACATAAGTTTTCATATCATATCAAAATTATCTTAACGAGTCAGCTAGGAATAGTCTTCAACGCAACCAATAGAATAATGTTACTTCATTGTATGAGCATGAAAACATAAAATAACCTAATCATTCATTCCTTTAACATCCATCAATAGTTTCCCAAAACCACAACCAAAAACTGTCAACTACAGAAAAGTGCGGACTAGAATACCAGATGGGCAATCAAAAATACCAGATTGGCCACTGGAGAAGATAACATAGTGATATGCACTAGTTTAGAGTACCAAACCAAACTACCAAAATGTTATAGAAATAAGCTCATATTTTTGGTGCTTTCTTTCTTGGCGAAAGACTAGTTTCGTGGCTGAGTAAAAAGAAAGACTCAGTTTCTTTATCCATTGCAGAGGTTGAATATATTGATGTAGCATCCTATTGTACACAAGTTCTATGGATAAAGAAAACTCTGAAGGACACTGGAGTAGTATGTGATGGCCTATTTCTATCTTCTGTGATAATACAAGTGCAATAAACATTTCAAAGAACCTTGTTATGCATTCAAGAATGAAGCACATATCTATCAAGTATCATTTTTTGAGAGAGAAAATTCTGGAGAATGAGGTCAAACTAGAATATGTGACAACAACGGAACAAATTGTAGACATATTTACTGGGTGCTACCACAATACTGTGTCTCACTTTTGGGATGTGCTAATTTTTTCCTGAAATCATTATTTTTTAGAAAACTAATGATTTAAGTCTTGAGAGGGTCCATCTAAAGGGTTTTAATTGAAGAGGGATAGATAATACCCCCTTATATCAAACCCCCTTGGATAGAACCCCTATAGTATTAAATCATACTCAAAATGGAGTCTCCTTCACAACTATCAAAATGCTGGCAGAAAACCACTTTTTCTTTACCTTTTGAGGGATTAAATAACATCATTTAAAAATTATATTTTTCAAGATTGTATCCCTTGAAACTATATTTCCAACAAGTATAGGTTTGATATATTTTATTTTATCATGTATTTAATTTTCAACTTTTACTAACCATAGGTTTTTCTCTGAACATCAAGCTCTTTGTTGTCTAGAGGTGAAAAAATCATAAACCATTGTACAAAAAAATTCAAAAAATACCCATTCCCTAGATATTTATTTCACCCAAAAAAGAAAAACTAGATTTTGATATATACACAAAAAGTTAGGTTGTATGACACACACATATGTCCAGATTATAGTTACAGTGACTTCAATTTTATTTTTTTTAAATTATGCAATAAAAAATTATGAAAAAATATCATTTCCTTAGATATTGATGTTGAGAATCTATATTCCAAAAATTATAATTTAATCGTTTATAGAAAAAAAAAGTTATGTTGTACGACACAAACGTTACTTTCTGAAAAATGTTATTTTCTGTCTAAAAATAGTTATAAAAGGAGATATTGAAAGATTCATGATTTATTTTGGAAAAAATTTAAAAATTTATATTTAGAATCTACACACAAATTTCAAAAAATCACTCGTTGACATCATCTTCAAATTATTTATGGTTTAGCTGCTATAGGTCTCAGAAGATGAAGATTCAGTTAAAAATATTGATGTAAATGTTTATCTTGGGAAAAAAGTGAGACACAGTATTGTGATTTCACCCTACTAAGGCCCTTCTGAAGGATAATTTTGAGCATCTTATGGAGAGGTTGGGGGTTATTTCCCCTCCTAACTAGGTGCACATGAAGGTGCATTAGTCTAGTGAATTCACAAATTCTTCATTTACCTGGACTGATTGATAGGTCTACTCTATAGGGGGAGTAGAAAAAGTTTTTTTATTGTTGCAATATGAGTGTACTCCTAAGGGGGAGTAATCAGAGTATTTTTTCTTTTCCATTGGTGTCAAATAAGGAGAAAAGGTTATGTGTCATCAATGACAAAGGGGGAGATTGTTGCAAGTATGAGCTAGTCTGGTGGTGTTGTCATTAATATTGTCATTGATGTCAACACTATTCAGTATGTTGCAAATTGTACATGTATGACTGAGATGCTAGTGAGATGTTGTGAGTACATGGATCTACCTTTATGGTGTTGTAGATATGTTGGTTTGATGAGTTTCCAAGTGCTTTTGAGAAAACTAATGAGGAAAATAAATCAAAGTGTTGGAAGTGTTCAGATTGTGATTTGGTATGTGCTTCACATTTCTCCTATGGTGATCCTATGACTATGCAGTTCTGAAGATTTCATTATGGTGATATGATGATGATATAGTCTAAGTTTCAATTTCTAGTGAGATGGTATGTGAAAATTGTGTCCACCGGTATGTGTGTTCTACCGACAGTGTCAGTGTTTTGTGGACTAGGAGGAATTTGTTTGCTCTGCAATCCTCTGTTGTTTTGTTTTAGATCATGCAAATCTGGTAGATGTCTTGTGAAGGTCTTTCCTATGCTCTGGAAAAGAGGTTTAGAGTTTGGTAATCATAAAATCATGTTTTTGGTATTTTCGTGTGTCTACACAGACCAGACAAACTGGTGAAAGAATTTCAGTGATTGAAGCCTATTGTTTTTGTTGCGGATGTATCTGGAAGATCCTGAGATGTATTATCATGCATAATGAAGCATTTCGTGGCTTCTGCATGTCATCTTCTTGTTGGGAAGCATGTGCATCATTGATAATTTTTGTTTTCATTAGGTTTGGTTGACCTAGTGTTTACACTTCATTCAAAGAATAAAATTTAATTGAGGAAGTGTGTAGAAGATTCAAGAATATTATTTTTATGTTTTTATTGGTCCACTCTTATTCCTTTCCACCACAGGTATTTAGAGTTTTTGATCTAATTTTAATTTATGAAATGATGTATTGTGGTCAACCTTGGTAAATGTTTCTAAGATTGAGAATGATATAAAATCAATACAAGTTGGTAAGTTTGTTGAAGGAAGTGAACTGAAGGTTTCTGTAATCCTGCGAATGTGCTTTAATTTTTGTGGTGGATATTTTGTTCTCTTTTGTATCTATAGGAAGTGATCCTCCCTATTGGATAGTGAGTCCTTTGTAGACAGTGAACCTTTGTACTTGGATAGTGAGTCCTCTTTTGGGCAGTCACCCCTTGGCAGTGAGCCTTTGTATTCAGTTTATAATCTTTATATTGTGAGTTAACCCTCACCATGGATTTTCCGTTATTGGGTTTTCCACATAAAATTTTGGTGTTCATGGTGTTGATTTACTTTCTGTTATTTGTGTTTCATGCTCATATTTATTAACAAAATAGTGTGGTTAAAGATTTCATAAGTGATAAAGGTTTAAGTTTGAATTTGTGTGACAACTGATTCACCCCCCCTCTTAGTTGTCCTACACCTATTTAAAAATTGGTATCAAAGCCTTGGTTCCTTGTTGTAGAGCTTAACCGCTTAAGGAAGATCTGATGACACATGAGTTGGTGATCCCTATGTTTGATGGAACTGACTACAAATATTGGAAGGGACAGATGAGATGATATATTATCTCTCTTGGTTTCAAAACCTAGAAGGCTGTTGAGAATAAGTATATACTTCCATCCAGTGGTTTTAATACTATAGATGATATCTCTGCATATGAAGAAAATGAGAAGGTGAAGTATGCAATTTGTAGTATTTTATCTAAAAATGAGAAAATTAAGGTTAATTCTTTGGATACTGCATATGAAGTATGGAAGAATTTGGAAGACATGTATGAAGGGAATGAAAATGTGAAATTCACAAAGAGACTAGCAACAAAGTGTAGATTTGTGAACCTGAAAATGGGAGATGGTGAAGAATTTACAAGTTTCTTTCACAAGGTTGAACACACTACAAATGAGGTTAGAAATAAAGAAGGAAAGCTAGCAGATGAAGACATAATAGAGAAGATCTTGATCACCCTATCAAACTGATACAACGATAAGATCTTGGTGATTGAAGAAATGTATGATCCTAAGAAGTACACCTTGGAACACTTGTTCAACACCCTACAAGCATTTGAATTGAGAAAGTTCCAGAAAGATGAAAAGATAGAAGAAAAGACAAGAAATGGCATTTAAGGAAATTAAGGTTGAGGAACCAGCTAGCAATGATGTTGATGATTAGAAGCTAACTTCACCAGGAAGTTGAAGAAAGGTACTAAAAAGTATAAATTTGTGTTTCCATTTGAATGCTTTAGTTGTGGTAATATTGGTAATTATGCTTCAAGATGTTCGAATAGGGCTACACATAAAAGGAAAATGGATTATAAGGATAAGGATAGGAAGGATAAGTATAAGAAGTTTTACTATCAAAATTAGGTCAGCAACTCTATATACTTGTAGTGAAAAGGAATAAGAGTGGACCAATAAAAACATAAAAATAGTATTCTTGAATCTTCTACATGCTTCCTCAATTAAAATTTATTCTTCAAATGAAGTGTAAACACTAGGTCAGACAAACCTAATGAAAACACAAATTATCAATGATGCACATGCTTCCCAACAAGAAGATGACATGTAGATGCCACAACATGCTTCATTATGCATGAGAGTACATATCAGGATCTTCCAAATACATCCACAGCAAAAACAACAAGCTTCAATCACTAAACTTCTTTCACCAGTTTGTCTGGTCTATGTAGACACACACAAAAATACCCAAAACATGATTTTTTGATTACCAAACTCCAAACCTCTTTGCTGAGCATAGAAAAGACCTTCACAAAATATCTAATAGATCCACATGATCTGAAACAAAATAGCAGAGGACTATAGAGCAAACATATTCCTCCCAGTCCACAAAACATTAACACTGCTGGTAGAACACACATACAAGTGGACACAACTTTCACATACCATCTCACCAGAAATTGAAACTCAGATTATATCATCATCAGATCACCATAATGAAATCTTTAGAACTACACAGTCATAGGATCACCATAGGAGAAATGTGGAGCACATACCATAGCACTATCTAAACACTTCCAACACTCTGATTTCTTTTCTTTATTAATTTTGTCAAAAGCACTTAGAAACTCATCAAACCAACATATCTACAACACCATAAAGGTAGCTCCATGTACTCATAGCATCTCACCAGCATCTTAGCCATACATGTACAATCTACAACATACTAATCAATGTTGACATCAATGAAAACATTAATGACAACACCACTAGACTAGCTCATACTTGCAACAATCTCCCCCTTTATTATTGATGGAAATATATAAGCTTTTCTCCCTCTTTGAAATAAATGGAAAATAACAACTTCTCTAATTACTCCACCTTAGGAGTACACTCATACTACAACAATGAAAAAAAAAAAACCTTTTTCTACTCCCCCTGCGAAGTAGACCCATCAACCAATCTAGGTAAATAAACAATTTGTGAATTCACTAGACTGATGCACCTTCATGTGCACCTAGTTAGGAAGGCCAATGACCCCCAACCTCCCCCTAGGATACTCAAAAGTATCCTTGGGAAGGGCCTTAGTAAATATCTATGGAATTTATTTCTTTGTTGTCACATATTCCAGTATGACCTCATCTTCCAACACTTTCTCTCTCAAAAAATGATACTTCATAGATATGTGCTTCGTTCTTGAATGCATAACTGGGTTCTTTGAAATATTTATTGCACTTTTAATATCATAGAAAAAAGAAATAGGGTCATCACATACTACTCCAATGTCCTTCATATTTTGCTTCATCCATAGAACTTGTGTATAGTAGGGTGCTGCAACAATATATTCAACCTCTGCAATAGATAAAGAAACTAAGTCTTTCTTTTTACTCAGTAATGAAACTAGTCTTTCGCTAAGAAAGAAAGCACCACCACTGGTACTCTTCTGGTCATCTACACATCCGAACCAATTAGCATTTGTATAAGCACTCAGGGTGAAATCATTACTCTTAGGGTACCATAGTCCATAATCTAATGTGCCTTTAATATATCTAAATATTCTTTTTATAGCCATAAGATGTGCTTCTCTAGGATTTGCTTGAAATTGAGCAACTAGACACACTACATGCATAATATCTGGTCTAGTAGAAGTAAGTTACAATGGTCTACCAATCATGGATCTATTAACCCCCCTCACTTAGTTGTGATGCTCATACTTTGTGATTGAGATTGTTGAAGAAAGGATGTTGCTTGAAGGTCTGGAAAGACGCAAAATGGGAATCTTGGTTGAAAGGAGATGCAAAAAGGCTATGTAGATATTGACTGGGTTGATTATGGAAACAAATAAGTTTGTTAAAGAAATTTTAGATGTTTACAAGTATTGTCTTTGGTGGCCTGTAGTTGTAGATAATTTCAGAAGCATAATTGAAGCGATTGAAGCCAAGGTTCAAATGACATTGGAAATAATTTTGATATATTTGAAGATAAAGAAGGGAAGCAAAGGATAAGAGTTATGGACTGGTAAGAATCCTACTATGAAATACTTTAAGTTATTTGGAAGCAGATTCTATATTAAAAGAGATGATGAAAATCTTGGAAAGTTTGATGCTAGATGTGATGAAGGAATATTTCTTGGATACTCTACCACTAGCAAGGCATATAGATGCTTTAACAAAAGATTAAGGAAGATTATTGAAAGTGCTAATGAGAAAGTTGATGAAAACATACACAAACCTATTAAGATAAGTGAAGTTGAACCTGACGATCCTATCTGTGGACATATACCTAAAGAAGATAAGGAGAAGGAAGAAGAAGAAGAAGAAAAAGAAGAAAATGAACCAAAACCTATTGCTAGGACTCCTAAATATATATAGAAGGATCATCTAGAAGATAAGATAATTGGAGATAAGAGTGAAGGTGTAAAGACAAGAAGCAAGGTTGTAGTTGAGGTAAATTTATGTTTACTCTCTAAAATAGAACCTAAATCTGTAAAAGAAACATGTGAAGATGAAAGTTGGATGAGAGTTATGAAAGAGGAATTGCAGCATATAGAAAAGAATAGGACATGGGAAATAGTCCATAGGCTTATGAAAATAAATGTGATTAGCTCAAAATGGGTGTTTCAAAAAAAACTAAATGATAATGGAGTAGTAAGGAATAATGCAAGATTGTTATGAAAAGGATATTCATGAGTTGAACGAATAGATTTTGAGGAAACATTCACCACTGTGGCTAGAATGGAAGCTATCAGAATGTTTTTGGTATTTTCTACACACAAGGACTTCAAAGTATATCAAATGGATGTTAAGTCATCCTTTCTAAATGTTGAGTTGGTGGAAGAAGTATACATGGAGCAACTTAAAGGGTTTCAACATTCTAACAAGCCAAACATGATTTGTAAATTGAAGAAAACATTATGTGGATTGAAGCAAGCTCCTAGAGCTTGGTATGCAAGACTAGACAGATCACTGACAAAGAAAGGATTGAACAAAGCATCTATTGACAACAACCTCTACTTCAAAGTGCAAGGTAATAAGATGTTGATTGTAGTTGTTTATGTTGATGACATCATTTTTGGAGGAAATGAAGGCCTGTGTAAAAAGTTTGTTGAAGAAATGCATAAAGAATTTGAGATGTCTATGATTGGTGAACTAAATTTCTTCCTTGGTCTACAAGTGAATCAAACTAACAAAGGGATATTCATTTCACAATCTAAGTATGTAAAAGAGTTGTTGAAAAAGTTTGGGATGGAGAATTCTAAACTGATTTGTACTCCTATGGTAACCAGATGTAAAATAAGCAAGGATGATGAATCTGCTAAGACTGATATTATACATGCACTATGTCTAGTTGCTCGATTTCAAGCAAATCCTAGAGAAGCACATCTTATGGCTATAAAAAGAATATTTAGATATCTTAAAGGCACAATGGATTATGGACTATGGAACCCTAAGAGTAATGATTTCACACTAAGTGCTTATATAGATGCTGATTAGGCCGAATGTATAGATGACTGGAAGAGTACCAGTAGTGGTGCTTTCTTTCTTGGGGAAAGACTAGTTTCATTGCTGTGTAAAAAGAAAGACTTGGTTTATTTATCCACAAAAGAGGTTGAATATATTGTTGCAGCATCCTATTGTACACAAGTTCTATGGATGAAGCAAACTCTGAAGGGCATTAGAGTAGTATGTGATGAGCCTATTTCTTTTTTTTGTGATAATACAAGTGCAATAAACATTTCAAAGAACCCAGTTATGCATTCAAGAAAAAAGTACATATCTATCAAGTATCATTTTCTAAGAGAGAAAGTGTTGGAGAATGAAGTCAGAATGAAATATGTGACAACAAAGGAACAAATTGTAGACATATTTACTAAGGCCCTTTCAAAGGATAATTTTGAGCATCTTAGGGAGAGGTTGGGGGTCATTGTCCCTCCTAACTAGGTGCACATGAAGGTGCATCAATCTAGTGAAATCAAAACTTCTTCATTTACCTAGACTGATTTATTGGTCTACTCCGTAGGGGGAGTAGAAAAAGTTTTTTTTTTCATTGTTATAGTATGAGTGTACTCCTAAGGGAGAGTAATCAGAGAAATTTTTCTTTGCCATTGATGTCAAAGGGGGAGAAAAGGTTATGTGTTTCCATCAATGAAAAAGGGGAAGATTGTTGCAAGTATGAGCTAGTCTGGTGGTGTTGTCATTAATGTTGTCATTAATGTCAACACTATTTAGTTTGTCGCAGATTGTACATGTATGGTTAAGATGCTGGTGAGATGTTGTGAGTAGATGGAGCTACCTTTATCATGTTACAAATATGTTGGTTTGATGAGTTTCCAAGTGCTTTTGAGAAAATTAATCAAGAAAATAAATTAGAGTGTTGGAAGTGCTCATATTGTGCTGCAATATATTCTCCACATTTCTCCTGTGGTGATCCTATGACTGTGCAATTTTGAAGATTTCATTATGTTGATCTGATGATGATATAGTCTGAGTTTTAGTTTCTAGTGAGATGGTACATGAAAGTTGTGTCCACTGGTTTGTGTGTTCTACCAACAATGTTAGTGTTCTATGGACTGGGAAGAATATGTCTGCTTCGTAGTTCTCCATTGTTTCATTTCAGATCGTGTGAATCTGGTAGATTTCTTGTGAAGGTCTTTCCTATGTTCTGGCGAAGAGCTTTGGTGTTTGGTAATTAGAAAATCATGTTTTTGGTATTTTTGTGTGTGTCTCCATAGATGAGAAAAATTGGTGAAAGAATTTTAGTGATTGAAGCCTGTTGTTTTTGTTGTGGATGTATCTAGAAGATCCTGAGATGTATTCTTGTGCATAATGAAGTGTGTTGTGGCACTTGTGTGTCATCTTCTTGTTGGGAAATGTGTGCATTATTGATAATTTGTGTTTTCATTAGGTTTGGCCAACCTATTGTTTACACTTCATTCAAAGAATAAAATTTAATTGAGGAAGCATGTAGAAGATTCAAGAATATTATTTTTATGCTTTTATTGGTCCACTCTTATTCCTTTCCACTGCGGGAATTTAGCGTTATCGACCTGATTTGAATTTATGAAATGATATATTTTAGCCGACCTTGGTAAATGTTTCAAAGGTTGAGAATGATATAAAAGCAAGGAAACTTGTGAAGAATTGTATGATAGTGTTCTGCAAGGTGAAAAAAATGTGCCAAAAATCATAAGAGCAGAAGTGTGTGTGAGTGAGTTGTGATAGCAATTTTTCAGTGTGTTGAAGGCAGTGAACTGAAGGTTTCTATAATCCTATTAATGTGCTTTAATTTTTGTGGTGGATCTTTTCTTATCTTTTGTATCTATAGGTAGTGAGCCTCCCTATTGGATAGTGAGTCCTTTGTAGGTAGTGAGCCTTTGTACTTGGACAGTGAGTCCTCTTTTGGGCAGTGAGCCCTTGTCAGTGAGCCTTTGTATTTAGTTTATAATCTTTATATTGTGAGTTAACTCTCACCATTGTTTTTCCCTTATTGGGTTTTCCATATAAAATTCAGGTGTTCATGGTGTTGATTTACCTTATGTTATTTGTGTTTCATGCTCATATTTATTAACAAAATAGTGTGGTTAAAGATTTGATAAGTGATAAAGGTTTAAGTTTGAATTTATGTGACAACTAATTCAGCCCCCCTCTCAATTGTCCTGCACCTGTTTACCAATGGTATCAAAGCAATTTTTCTTTGCCATTGCTGTCAAAGGGGGAGAAAAGGTTGTGTTTCCATCAATGACAAATGGGGAGATTGTTGCAAGTATGAGTTATTTTGGTGGTGTTGTCATTAATGTTGTCATTGATGTCAACACTATTCAATATGTTGTAGATTGTACATGTATGGCTAAGATGTTTGTGAGATTATGTGAATACATGGAGCTACCTTTATGGTATTGTAGATATGTTGATTTGATGAGTTTCCAAGTGATTTTGAGAAAAATAATGAAGAAAAGAAATTAGAGTGTTGGAAGTGTTCAAATGGTGCTCTGGTATGTGCTCCACATTTCTCTTGTGGTGATCCTATGACTGTGTGGTTCTGAAGATTTCATTATGGTGATCTGATGATGATATAGTTTGAGTTTCAGTTTCTGGTGAGATGGTATGTGAAAGTTTTGTCCACTGGTATGTGTGTTCTACCGGTAGTGTTAGTGTTCTGTGGAATGGGAAGAATATGTTTGCTTCATAGTCCACTATTTTGTTTTAGATCATGCAGATTTGGTGTATGTCTTGTGAAGGTATTTCCTATGCTCTGGTGAAGAGGTTTGGAGTTTGGTAATCAGAAAATCATGTTTTTGGTATTTCTATGTGTGTCTGCACAGATGAGACAAATTGTTGAAATATATTCAGTGATTGAAGCTTGTTTTTTTTTTGTGGATGTATCTAGAAGATCCTAAGATGTATTCTTGTGTTATAATGAAGCATATTGTGGCATATGTTTTTCATCTTCTTGTTGGGAAGTGTGTGCATCATTGATAAAAAAATTTCATTAGGTTTGGCTGACCTAGTGTTTACACTTCATTCAAAGAATAAAATTTAATTGAGGAAGTGTGTAGAACATTCAAGAATATTATTTTTATGTTTTTATTGGTCCACTCTTATTCCTTTCCATCACAAGAATTTAGAGTTACCGACCTAGTTTGAATTTATGAAATGATGTATTATGGCCAAACTTGGTAAATGTTTCAAAGGTTGAGAATGATATAACAACAAGGCGAGTTGTGAAGAATTGTATGACAGTGTGATGCAAAGTGATGAAAGTGTGCGACAAATCATAAGACTATAAGTGTGTGTGAGGGAGTTGTGATAGTAGCTTTTTAGTGTGCTAAAGGCAGTGAACTAAAGGTTTATATAATCTTGTGAATGTGCTTTAATTGTTGTGGTGGATCTTTTGTTCTCTTTTGTATTTGTAGGCAGTGAGCCTCCCTGTTGGATAGTGAGTCCTTTGTAGGTAGTGAGCCTTTGTACTTGGATAGTGAGTCCTCTTTTGGGTAGTGAGCCCTTGGTAGTGAGCCTTTGTATTCAGTTTATAATCTTTATATTGTGAGTTAACCCTCACCATGGTTTTTCCCTTATTTGGTTTTCCACATAAAATTCTAGTGTTCATGATGTTGATTTACTTTCTATTATTTATGTTTCATGCTCATATTTATTAACAAACTCTACTTCAAGGATGATGAAAAAGAAAGACTCGGTTTCTTTATCCACTACAGAAAAAGTTCTATGGATGAAGAAAACTCTAAAGGACATTAGAGTAGTATGTGATGAGCCTATTTCTATTTTCTGTTATTTATTACATACTACTCTAATGTCCTTTAGAGTTTGCTTCATCCATAGAACTTGTGTACAATTTAGAGTTGTTAATTTCAAGGAGAGTGTTAGTGTTGGGATGGAGAGAGTTAAGAGTTTTTGAGGAAAGGATAATTTTTGTTTACATGTTGACATCAATGACAACATATAGATAATCTAGTCATTCTTCCAACAATCTTCCCCTTTGTCGTTGATGGCAACATGTAAACAAAAATTCTCCTTTCCTCAAAAACTCTTAACTCTCTCCATCCCAACACTAACACTCTCCATCCCAACACTCTCCCCCTTTGAAATCAATGGAAAAGGGTGCCAAAAATGAGTATAAACATGGCAACATTAAAATTCAAAAATATTTTACAAAAACATCAAAACTTCCAACAATCTAGAGCTTTTAAGCATACAGAAATTAAGTGAAGATGACATTCTTCACCTGAAACACCTTCTTATACCTTTCTTTGAGAACTAGATACAACTTCTTCTAGTTAAAAACAACATACTCCATTTTTGTGTATGTGCTTTTTAGTAGTCCTAATAGAGTAAAAGAGGTTGACCAATCTACAACAGAACATTGTTTCTCAACATCTTCAACATCAATAAGAATTCCAGAAAGATGCTCTAATCGGACTTCAATAATTTATTTGAGGAGCCAGGTCTTTGTCACATCATCTCTTTATCTTTGTGTAATGATTAGTTCAGCCTGTAGTTCTCCAACTCTTATCCTTTGCTTCCCTTATTTATCTTCAAATACATCAAAATTATTTCCAATGTCATTCACCTTAGCTTCAATTGCTTTAATTGTACTTCTGAAATTATCTAGAGTTGCAGGCCATTGAAGACAATACTTATAAACATCTAAAATTTCTTTAACACACTTCTTTGTTTCCATAATCAACCCAGTCAATCTCTGCATAACCTTTTTGCATCTCCTTTCAACCAAGATTCCCATTTTACATCCTTTCATACCTTCAAGCAACATCCTTTCTTGAACAATCTCAATCAATTTTTTTGGAAAGAAATCAAAAATAGTAGATACTTCAATACCTTTCCTAAGTAGATAATCTACCAGCACATCATCAATTTTTAGTCTGTCAATAGGCGAGGCAACATTCCACAGTTCACCAATCTTCTTCATTTTTCCTTCAACTATCATAGACTAGATATTATTAAAATCAGGGGACTCAATACCAGTCAGAGATTCTTTCTCCTTCTCATCTGAAATATCAATGATGTCTTCAATCATTTCCTTTCTCCTTTTCAATTCAGGAGGGGAATCACTAATAATGACCTCCATTTTTCTTTTCCAAAGGAAGAGCCCACTTCAAATCGACTTGATGCAGATATACCAGAGCAAGGGTTTGCTCACTTGGATGAGAAATACAACCTACACAAATTTTCATTATCTTCCAAAGACTCTAGATGTCTGTAAAAAAAATTTCCAATAGGGATACCAAATTCCCACATCACATTATCTTTTCCTAGTAGAGAATTCAGAAAGTAAAACACCAGCCATACCAACAAGGATCCAAAATGAAGGGGATAATTCTCGATCAATGACATTCAAACATTTTCAAGAAAATTCTCAAGTAACAAGCTACATAAATCAATCTATCTATTCTCCTTGACCATCATGTGGGAAATATGTACGACAATAGCCAAAGTAGAGCTTTCACGATTTCTAAAATAAATTTTGTATGAGATACCATATGCAACATATCTAACCGCCAAGTTAGCAAGTGTATCAATCAACAATGATCTCTGATCTCTTCCAATCCTAGTCAGCTCCACCACATCTTTATACTTCACATTTTCTTTCCAAGTTCTCCAACGCTACATAATCCAGTGATCGCTTCATTTACTTCCTTTGAGATCAAATAGGGTTTGTCCAAAATAATTTTTCCATCCTTAAAACATTTCAACAAGAATAGGATAACCTCCTTATTTGTAACCCATGGAAATTCACACCACAAATCCATCCCTATGGTTTTTATATTTTGTAATTCAACTTTGCTTAACCCTAGTTAAATTCCTTCATTTTCCTATGATCATATTCTTCTACTTTGACCTTTTTTAGCTTCAAAGAGGTAACACCACATGATCCATTGTTTGTTTCTTTGCTTTCTTGAAATTTAGCAATACTTCTTCAATTTTCTTCTTTCCTTTTACAAATAGAGTAACAAGTTTTTGGATTACCTAATATAATTTCTTTGAATTCCCTTTAGAAAGACTTTGAGCACACCTCAATATTTCTTCAGATCACCTTCCAAGGACTTCAAATGAACAATTAACCAAAAAGAATCACAAATTTTTACTTATCCACCATCAATTTTTCCCTAAGTGCATTAAATGTGGCAAACACAAAAATTTTCTAAACGCACATTTCACTTAGCACAAAAAAACCTAATTTGGTCCGCAAATCCTTATACCAACATATTTTTCTCCAGTTCTTTTTCCAACACCTATAAATAGACATCCTTCACATTACAACCACATTCCAGCTTCTGACATGCCATTCTTCTAGGGGGTTCTTATGATCTTATGAAATTCCTCCCCCTAAGACCATGCTAGGTCTACATTTCGAACAAGCCATCTATACTAGATGAGGGTACATATACATTAGGAGTCTTAGGTTTCTCTTCTTCTTTCTTCTTCCATACCTTATCCATTTTTTGCTTCATCTCTTCTTTGTCAATCTACTTTACCAGTTCACCCTTCTCTTTCGAAACAAACTTCTTTCCTTTCTTATTCTTACAAAATTTAGATATATGTCTAGGTTTGTTGCAGTTATAATAGATCACACCTTTTTGATTAGACTGTCCTCCATTATTTCTTGATCTACACTAATTTGCTTTGTGCCTAAATTTATTGTAGTTATAGCAATAGCCTTTAAAGAATTGATTCATTCTTCCTTCATTAAACTTGTCCCTCATTATCCAACTGATAAAACTCACTTGAGATCTGCATTTTGTAGCCTTATGTCAAAACTTCCCACATTCAAAACATTTTTTAGAAAGAGAGCCAGAAAACTAGTTTATCCTACTCCTGCATTCAATTGCTCTATGACCATATTTGTTACAAGAAAATAAAACACCATCAAACTAGGGGTACCTCTATGCATTAGGTTTTCTCATAGGTGGTCTTCTTGAAAAATTCCTTCTCTGCTTCCTCTTTCCTTGATTCTTCTTCATATATTTAGAACTTTCACCAGTATCAACTCCTAAGCCACCTTTGTCTTTACATGGTTTTTTTCCTGCAAGCAATGCTTCAAGTTTATTGGAGCTAGACTTGAAATTATTTTCATAGATTTTAGCCTTCTCTAGTTCAAATCTCAAGTTTACTATCTCCTGCTCAAGTATGGAACATTCATCAGACTTGTTCTGCACCATTGTATTCAAACATTCTTCAATCCTCTTATTTTCTTCTACTGTCACTTTCAATCCAATTATCTCTTGTTTCAATTGTTTACCTACTTCTCTGTGTCTTTCCTTAAATTTCTTCAACTGTTCCTTCAATTTCTGAACACATTCATTTTCTTCATCAAGATCCTCTTTTAGATCTTGGTTTTCTCTTTCTAATTTATCAAGATCTTCAAGAGTAGTTTGGAGCTCTCCTTTATCACCCATTCAACCAACCTTCAGGATCCTCCTCAAGTGGTTAAGCTCTACGCAAGGAACCAAAGCTCTAATACCAATTGTTAAACATGCATAGGACAACTAAGAGGGAGGGTGAATAAGTTGTCACACAACTTCAAACTTAAAACTTTATCACTTATCAAATATTCAACCACACAATTCTATTATTAAATATGAGCATGAAACATAGATAATAAAAAGTAAATCAACACAATGAACACCCAATTTTATGTGGAAAACCCAATAAGGAAAAAACCACAGTGAGGGTTAACTCACACTATATAGTATTTTCAAAAGATGCTCACTGCCAAAAGGACTCACTGTCTAACTACAAAGGCTCACTGCCTACAAAGGACTCACTTCCCAACAAAGAGGCTCACTACCTCATAGAATTATACAAAAAATAATATAAGGCTTTATAGCCAAAAATGAACTAGAAAGATGCACCTATTATGTGCTAATATAGTTCTAGATATGCTCACAACTGCTGCCTTTCTGATCACACCTTCACATTCATTACTTCTTCACTATTTCTTATGTCACTTTTCTATAGACTCACTGCACTTTCACACATACACTCTTGCACACACACATTCACACAATCTCTCAAATTGTTTTCCATATACTTATATATATACCGAATCTCCATCGCAAGCACTAATTAGGTCAGCCTAATTAGATGCAATTCATTTATAAAGGATATCAAATTTTGACTCCATAAAGTATTTTCAAAATGTTTTAATCATTAGCACATTACATTATGTCGGCTCAGACCAACAAATAGATCACACATAAGTTTTCATATCATATCAAAATTATCTTAACAAGTCAGCTAGGAATAGTCTTCAATGCAACTAACAAAATAATGTTACTTCATTGTGTGAGCACGAAAGCACAAAATAACCTGATTATCCATGCCTTTAACATCCATTAATAGTTTCCCAAAACCACAACCAAAACTGTCAACTGTGAAAAAGTGTGAACTAGAATACTAGATGGGAAACCAAAAATACTAGATCAACTACTAGAGAAGATAAGATAGTCATATGCACTGGTTTAGAGTACCAAACCAAACTACCAACATGGTGAAATCAATGAAAACATATAGATAATCTAGTCATTCTTCCAACAGGAGTGGCCCTACATCACCTATCAGCTTGTTCATCAAGAATACAAGAGTCAATTGTGCTGCTACCCACTACTCCTCATAGGAATCTGTGGTACCGACATTATCAACATTGAAGTTTGAAGGAATATCATCATCATCATCATCAAATTCATTGTAGATGACATTGTTGGCAGTGAACCATTTAGAATCACCAGGCCTCTGGGCACTTTGTACTAATCACCTAAAAAAGGGTTGTGCCATGGGTGGTATCTGGACTTGTCCAAAATATCACATGACATGATCATAGTAGAAAGTTCCTACTATGTAATCATGTCTTCCTATCAAAAATCTGGCCATCTACAATCTCCTCATTTAACGAGTCTCATCCAATCTTTAAGGTATGAGTTGGTAAGGTGTCCATATGATTTCCTCCTCATCCAGTAGATTGAATCAGACTCTCCAAAAATGCAAGTCACCATACTACCATATCCACCTCAAGGCATAGCTAAATGCATGAGGATACCCTAGGGATAACATGCATGGAAATCCTTTCATCCTGGTGCAAATTATATGCTCTAGGCACCACACCTATAGCAACGTATAGTCTACCATACTATCAATCTCACGAAATGAAAATTTCCTAAGATCATAATATAGATGCACAAGGATATTGCACCCCCAAGAATACATGGTCTTGTGCTTTTCCATCCCCTAAATTATATGTACTATTCCACCCTCTAAATGTGCTCCCCAAATGTCAAGGATGAGTACTAGTGCTATAGTGAGCATCATAATCCATGCAACAAATGGGACCCATGAATATAGTAACATCGCTAGATCGATCCATGGCATAATGATACTATCATGAACTGGACCTCCAAGGCAATACTACATACTATATTTCATCTCCTCAAATGACTGATCTGCTAGAAAACATACCCTCTCACCCCGAAACAGAACTCAGAGTATGCAATGGATGTCCTCTAACGTAATGGTTATCTCACCTATTGGAAGATGAAACACACATGTATCTTCATTCCACTGCTCTACCAGTGCCATCAACATAGCATTGTGGTACCTCAATGGGGCATGAGGTATGCCTAATATGATATGTGGTTTTCAATATCTCTATGTCCTCTACTAAAAGTGTGAGAGCTAGGCCTTGAAGGCGACTGATCTATTTGCCACCAAGATGCTATCATGAATGGGAAGGAATCTAAAACAAAAAACAAAAAAATCCTATAATCATTCTATAATCTTAAATCTATACATCAACAATCAAAAAAGTGTACTAAAGTTATTTTATTGTACTTTCCTAAGGGTCCTAGACACTTTAGACCCCTTTTTGGATACTTCACGAAGAAACGGGACACTTCGTAACAAAAAGGGACATTTTGTGACAAAAAGGGACACTTTGCGAAGAAAGGGGACACTTTGCAAAAAAAGGGGATGCTTTGTGACATTTTTCTCCAAGGCCATAAATTAACCTAGAAATGCATACAAATCATAAAATAAATGTGTAAGGATAAAGCTAAGGTAGAAAAATCAACTCACCTAATAATAGTGCTCACCGTGGACTACTTGATCTCGTAGGACGTCTAGTCTTAGAGGCGTGTAATCTCGTCGGCTTGGCATCTTGATTCACTCTTCACCACACTCAAGTTACAAAAAGGTGAATGAAAAAATAGTTAGAAATTACTTCATTTTTAACTCTTATACAAGTTAAAATTAGGGTTTCTACTATATTAGGGTTAAAAAGTGCCTTTCATTCAAATTAACATAATAGGAGCTACATAGCTCCATTTTTTATGTCATTTGTTGCATTGGAATCATGATTTTTCTCACATCTTCATAAAATCTCTATCATTATGCGGTATGTTAATTGGAAATACCCTATGATGTGACCTATCTTATTCAATTTGGTTAGACTGCTACCGTGATTTCACCTCCGTAAAGGAAGCGAAATCAAGGGTGCATACATCTACCCTCAAATTTGATTTTTAAAAGAAGTTAGATAAGAGGATTTTTAGAAAATTAACAAATTCATGTTGCAAGATGCGGTTCCTAACATTGTGGTTTTACAAATAGCTACAGTGGGGGCTTCATTCTCCCATGTTATGAATAAAACTATATGAGTATGCTTTTATGAAAAAAAGTGTGTTGTTCAGAGTCCTTTAGCTTGCATATGCTCGTAGAGTCATATGGGCACTAAAGTGGGGGCTAGATGTAATGATGGAAATTAACCCTCCTCTTGGAGATAGGGAAATTTCTCATTTAATCTAGACCTATTTTAGTACCCTTGCATTAATTACCCTTTAAATCATCATTAATAGGCCCCTAAGAGCCATTATTTTGGATCTTGAGGCTTATTTCAACTAAAAACTTGACAAAATCATCTAAAAAATCAAAAAATTTGAAAACCCACGTTGAAAATATAGGGTGGGACTCATTCACCACCTTAGGAAAATGAGTCCTCCTAGGTGGGACCCATTCACCACCTTGGGAAAATGAGTCCCATTTGGGGATGTTTTAGGGTTTGATTGGGAAAATCACCTTTTTTAATTCAATTTTTTTGTTGATGTCAGCTTTTGAGATCTAAATAATGGTAAATTAGGTGTTAATTCCTATATAAACAATCTTCTAAGTCATTTTTTCATCTAAGCAAGAATTTTTCAAGAGTAATTTCAAGATCCAAGCATTCAAAGTCTTCAAGCATTCTTTCACAAGAGTATTCAAGTTTCAAAAGCAAGCAAAGTTGAAGTCTTGGAGCAACATTAAAGTGTTTTTTCAGGTCTTCAAGCTTATTTTCATTCAAGATGTAGCATTTTCAAGAGTTGATCATGGTTGTCTATGGTGAATCATGATGGATTCTAGGTTGGGGAGATGCAACTAGCCATCAAGCCAATCCTAATGACTTGTTTCCTAAGTGATTCCATTCTCTATTATCACTCTACATTCAACCTTAGGAAGGTACAAGAACTATTGAGGCTCATGTGGGTGATTAGATATCTCTCAAAGTGAGTCATCCATTGTCATATCTCATTCATGCATCTCATTCTTACACATTAGAATAGGGTTGCATTGCATTTCAGATTTTCTAATCTTAGGAACACTTAAGGTTAGGATTTACATTCCTTTTCACATGCATATTTTATTATTTCTATAAATTTTTAATTACCAACCTAAGGGTTTGACCTCAGAAAACCCCCCATAAGAAAATCAAGTCTGTATTCTATTTTGCAAGTGTTGAAGTGCATATCTGAACTTTGAATTCCTAAAAAAGTGAAATGGGACTGATTCCCCAGAATTGGAAAATGAGTCCCACTATAGGTGTTTTTCAATAATTTTTGCAAATTTCCATACCCTTTTTCCAAAAACCCGTTCTTGTGCAGAAACCCTGATTTGGGACTGATTTGCCCAGATTAGCGAATGAGTCCCAATAGGTCAAAAATTCATGCTTTTTAGTGTTTCAAAGATCATTCAAGTTTGGTTCAAGTTCCCAGGTACAATAATAAGGACCCTAGAATAATGTGAATGTGTACAAAACAGTACAACACTATTCCAAGGTACAATTAATTCAAATCTATGTCAATTATCCAAATTAAGTGTGAAAAAGGATTACTTTTTTCAACACTACATTTTTCCCTATCTTTAGTGAGAGGTTGATGCCATGTCAAACTCACACTAAAGTAGACATTCAAGACACTTAAGTATTCATAAATAAAAAATATACATCATCATACCCTATCAAAGGCCAAGAAAAATAGAGAAAAACTAAGGATCAAGCACAACCTTCGCAATGTGATGTGGAATGGGGCTATTTGTCCAAGAAAAAGGATCAAGCTTTGATGGTCCAATGTGATGTGGAACACATCTAGGTTGTTTTTCCAGAATGTATGCTACTCACTCTAGAGTAATGGAACCTTGGTCTATCCACTAGGTGATTTGTCCTAATGAAGTGGCAAGTGAGAGAATCATATTAGCCTCTCATACCATACCGAAGTTATCCTCCTGAAAAATTTGATAAGGTACCACAATGTAATGATTTTATAATGTAAAATTTTGTTAAAGGGGATTTTTCTTTGTTCATGTAAATTTCATCTTCTTAGGGATCATTGTTCCTAATCTCTCCAAGAGAGGACAGGTCAAGGTTCCAGATCGTCACTCATGGGTTGCCTCATTCGCATTGTGCCATGACAGTAGATCATACACTCTTGAAAAACATCAAACCACATGACACCACCAAGAAGAGGAATCATCACAAGAAAAAAGGAAAATCACACCATTAAATTTTATAGAAATATGTCATCAATGTATGCCCCCACTTTAAGTGGTTGCTACACTATTACTATTAGCAATTGCTTTAAAGTAGCCAAAAGTTTTATGTACGATGTGAGAGTTTCCCTTAGAAAACCCTATGCCAAGTCATATGTTGCAGAGATAAGCTATGGACCATGAAATAGGAAAGAAGGGTTTCCCCCACAAATACATAAGGGATATATGGATTTGGGTTAGTATTTTTTTCTTTAATATGGGTGATCCCACAATAGTGGTTTATACTTTTTAGGACATTCTAATTTTTGGTGAAATCACATATTTTTAGAAAATATAATGATTTAAGCCTTGAAAAGTTCCATTTAAAGGATTCCAAATGAAGAGGGTTTGATCAAACCACCTTAGATCAAAACCCCTTGGATAGAACCCCACTAGTTTTAAACCATACCTATAACAAAGTCTCATTTACACCTATCAAAATTTTGATAAAAAAACTAGTTTTGATTTACCATTTGGGTGATCAAATCAATTTATTTATTTATTTATTTTATATGTAGTACTTATGATAAGCTTCCCAAAAAGTAAAATTTTAAATATATTCAATTTGATTATTATATTTATTTTATATTTTTTGTGAATGTAGGTTTTTCACCAAAAATCAAGCTCTTTGTTCTACACATGTGGAAAAATAGCACATTACCAAAAAAAATTGAAAAAAATCAGTGCATTAGTATTGATGTCCTTGATGTAATAAAAAAAAATTGAATTTTGATACATACAAAGAAAGTTATGTTTTAGCTAGTAAGTCATATCTAAATTGTAACTGGTTTGACTTTGAAACTTAATTAAGAAAAAAATATTCAATGAAATGCTATGAAACCAATTCCATGCACTAGATATCATAGTTATGAATCTAAATTCAAAAAAAAAAAAGAATTTTATCTATCATAGAAAAAAAATTATGTGTTAGCCAGGAACGTCACTCTTTAAAAATGGTGTTTACTGTTAAAAACTAGTTTTTGAAGGAGATGGAGAAAGAAGTTCAATCCGATTCCAAAAATTTTGAAAAAATATATTTAGAATCTACAAAAAAAATCTCACAAATCAATAGTTTACATCATCTTCAAATTCCTCATGGTTTAGCTGCTATAGGTGCTCGAAAGTGAAGATTTGGTTAAAAAAATCAGTTCAATGTCCAGTTTGGCCAAAACTTGTAAACCAATATTATGGGATCATTGATATTGTAAACAAAGAAAAATCCTTTCGGGTCAACATGGAAGAGACCTAAATGTCTCAATTCCTTGTGTCATCCCTAAAAGGAAAACATAAGATGAATGAAATGATTACAACATATAAAATAATGAAAGGTACATATAGAGGAATGCACAAAGAGAGAGAGAGAGATACATCAAATGAAACAACATGGGGGATCACATTACACACATGCAATCACATAAAGAAAAAATGAAAATAAAAAACACTAATAAGACACATGCGAGTCAACCTAAAATAGGTCATTCGCATCCCAATCTCGATCAGTATAAATGAAAGGAAAACAACTATCCAAAGGAACGAAGAAAAATGCATTACTAGGAAAAGACTATCTAATTCTTTCCCCCACTTAGTGCAAGATAAGAATGAGTCGAATAGGTGATGAGAAAGAGCTTCTTGTCTCAAAGAAAGTGATTTGCAATAAATGTATAACATGTAATAGAGAGAATTTTATTATTCTACAACCATTACATGGCAAGGAGTGAAATTCCATGCTATGAAATTACTCGATAACAATTATTCCCATTGAAGTGAAAGTTTTTCAGGATTAATTTGAATGCACAACACTCATCAACACTATGTCAAAGAGTTATGTTGTATTGGAAATGTGGAACATTTGCATGTTTAGGATATAGTCTTATCTTTTCTTTCATTGGTGGTAATGTTATAAGTTCTTGGTTTAGAAGTAATTGTAATTTTCTTTCACTTTCAGGTGGTGGATAAGGAAATTTTAGTTTCTTTAACTTATAAGGCCTTCTATGATAGCTATATCCACCAAGAATGTTATAATTTCTTGGTTTAGAAGTAATTGTAATTTTCTTTCACTTTCAAGTGGTGGACAAGGAAATTTTAGTTTCTTTAACTTATAAAGCTTTCTTTGATAGCTATATTCACCAATTTCCCTTGGTGGATATAGGGTGGGAGGACCTGATATGATCTTGTATTTTATATCATTGTCATCAGGAGGCATTGGTTACTCTATAGGAAGGAGAACACTTATGTCAAGAGGAGGATCTAAGACAATCCTACCATCATTATGAGGTGTTTTGCATATTTTTCACACACGCCCCACCGAAGGCAAGGAGCCCCTTTTTTCACTTTTTCCTTCATTTTTTGAATTTGGGGACAAGTTTCCTATGGATTTGGGATGTTTCTATGATATTTAAGTGAACTTCCAAGGTTTCATTGAGTTTTGAGAAGTTGCAATAATTTATCTATGGGTTGTCGTCCCTCTGTTGCCGTCTATGGGATTGCGTGTATAGGTCACTGTCCCTTCATTTTTGTCCACATGATTCCATGTGCGGGTCATTGTGTGTGGGTTTCTGTGTGTGGATTTCCATGTTTAGGGATGAGGACCCTCCAACTTCCCCCTTACAAATCTCTGCATTTCCAAAAATGGTGAAAACTTAAATTTTTCATCATCTATAGCCCATAAAATGAATGTCTTCACATTCCTAAAGGGGTTTGCATCAAATTTTCCATGTCTTTAGACTTTGTGGAAATTTCACTACGGAAGTCCATTCGAGCAATGTTGTTGTAAAGGGTGATGGGCCCTCTGGCTTCCACATTCCAAATTTTTGCATTTTTCAAAATGAGTCAAATCTAAAGGAAATATGTCTTGGCACTCTTTCTACCTCTTTTCCCATGTGTTAAAATTGAAAAATCTCAAATTACTAAGTTTTGTGAAGTTGCAGGAATTTCACTACGGGTCACCATCCCTCCATCACCGTCCATGGGATTTTGTGTGTGGGTCACCATCCATAGGATTCTGTGTGTGGGTCATTGTCTACAGGATTCTGTGTGCAAGTTTTCATGTGCTCAATGTCATTTTTAAGGAAATGGACCCTCTGGTTTTCACATTCTAGATTTTTCACATTTTTCAAAAGGGGCCAAATAATTGAGGAATAGATCTAGGCACCCTTCTAATGCATCTTCCATGTGCTTAATTTTAAAAAAATAAAATTTCTAAGAGTTGAGGCTTTGCGGAACTCCGCATGTGGGTTGTCATCTTCTGAATGTTGTCACTTAACAGTTGAGCTTTAACACCTTTCCACCTCATAACACTCACATCCTACAAACCTGCAAGAGCATCAAAGCTTCATTTAACGACTTCAAGGGTATCATGACCCATTTTTTCCCTTACTTTATCAATTTGTAGGAGATTTTCCCTTTCATCACCATTCTCAATTTGCTCAAAGTGACTAAGTCAAAACATTATGAGGACTGATTCATGTAGGTAGCTACATGCGGGTAGTTGTTTCCCCATTTTCGTTCCCTAACGTCCTTACACCCTCATCCTTTTCCATGGCGGGTTCCACAAGGGGCTTTTCCCTTGCCCAAATTTGAAAGTTGCTGGCACACATGCCAAGTCCTCGAGCTCACTATAGGTCTACATAAGCAAACCACTGCCTGTGGACCGCCATCCCTCCAACGTCTTTCCTAACATAGAACATACAATTCTAGCTTGGTAGCTCCCTCCCACATCTCCTAAATTGGTCAAACTTTCACATGTAGCCATTAATGTCTGAGGCACCCGTGGGTCTCGCAGTGTGGACTTCCACCTGTGGGTCATCGTGCTCTAAATTTTGTTGCTTAACACTAGAGACTACAAACATCCTTTGACCTTCCTACACTCACATGCCTCAAATTTGCAAATTCATCAAGCTTAACTTGGTTACTTAAAGTTCCTTACAATTTACTTTTGCATATTCCAAAGTTTCTCACATGGAATTTGATCACCAAGTTCACCATGCAAATTTTTTTGTTATGGGTGGCTACCTATGGGTCTCTGTGGCCTTGACACTATCCTACTCCTAACTACTCTGAATGGCTTTCAACCTATTGGAAACCCACACCCCTAAACCCGCATTTATGTTTATGGTCCTAATGTGGAAAAATGATGAGTATTATGATCTTTTAATGATGCATGGATGGATCTAACAATGAGTTTGTCGGATTTGACTAAAATTTCCCTTGATTTATGTATGAAAGCATTTATAGCACCTCTTGTGTGCAAGATTCATGGAACCATGCTAAAGGCATAGATTTTTCTGTGCTCAGAGGGTGATTGCAACCACCAAAGGAGCCACTTATCTAAATATTGATGTCAAGGGGAGTTCTACCTAATTGAATAAGCTCGGTTAAGAATTTTTGTCAAGCAATACCAAGTTGAGAAATGCTTTCAAACAAGGAGCAGGAGGGATCTATTTCATTTTCCACCAAATGATGATGTTTTTGAATATTTATCCACTAGAATCAAGAGCAACATATCTACCTCTCAATAACACAAATTAGTAATGAGGCCCACTCGATTGGCTGAAAGGATGCTGCATATATATCAAACAAGGGGCAACCTTTAGCAGTTTCAACTACAACAGAGATTGCATTCACTAAAAGACAAAATTGCTATAGTGCCATGGTCGCTAGATGACAAAATAAGGAAAAGACAAAATATGTATTTTATATTGTCATATATTTGGGGGTAGATGAAACCCTAGGCTATAAAAAATCTAGCCCACACATTGTAAATCAATCATGGCCATTCATTTCACTTTTGGAAAACTATAAATAGGGGCTTGCTCCTCATATGTAGGTGGTGATGAATTGTTGTAAGAGGAATTTTTCAGCAATAGAAGAAAGCATTTCATTTTTTTATGAGTGTTTTCTTTGTGCATGCATGATTCAACCTCCATGTTAGTGTTAGTTTTAGTGTCTTGAATGTCTTTAATAGTGAATGTTGTTACAGTATTGGATGCACTTCCAAGATCATGCGTTTTGTGATTTGTTGATGATGAATCACTTTGTAAAGCTAGTCTGATCTACTTAACATTGCTGCAAATAACTTCTAGTGTATGTTCATGAGGTGAATGCACAATCTGAAAACTAGAAGACCTTAGAAGATTGCACTAGTTTTGTGTAGTTGTAGGTTCTCTTGGTCAAACAAAACTTGGTTTCATGGGAGTCTTTCTACTATAGCATCCTCCATTGTTACTATTCATTCATAGCTTAGATTTAGAATAACTCTCTCAACCTTTCTCATTTTCTATTTCTTTTAACTCATTTGTTATTTTAGGATTCCAAGCATCACAACAATGCTAAATTTGATGAACATGGTGAGTTTTAGCTTTTTTTTTTGAGTGGGAAGCCACTGTTAATTCATTTACAACACTTTGAAACTCCTTTTGCAAACCCAACTTCCCTTGCTTTGTAAATCATAAAGGCCACCTTATGATTACCAGCAAATCACATCAACCAATTGAAGTATTCCAAGCATTGTCATGACCTAAAACCCGAGAGACCTTGGGGTGATTGTTTGAAACTTAGTTGCAAATTTTCACCTTTCAAGAGAGACATTGCACTTCTATGTTGTCTATATTGAGAAGCTGCAAAAACACCCATCAACAAAACTGGCACTAGAAGGAGGGCATGGTTGAGCACAAGGCTGCAAAGTTGGAAGTTGAAAAGCACTTTCAAGTAAAAATATGAGATAGGGAGTTCTCATCATATGATAGAAATTTAAAATCAAAAGCTTGAAGACAAGGCAACATCTAAGCTAAAATGGAGTAGCATTTGTAAATTAACATCCCTTGGCTGCAAGAAGATATAAATAAGAGATTGAGGAAGCCATTGCAACACTTTGAATTGGAAAACAAAATCAAAATCCATGGAATTTACAGGCACAATGAATTGGAATGTCTAACATTCTTGGGAAAAATTGAAAGGGTTTTGCAAGGAAAATTTCTCTTTTGGGAAATATACCAACCCTTAGTTCCACCAAAACCAGAAGAAGAATTGGTTAACATGGAAGCCAAGGCCTTCAAGGAGTTGATTCAAGAACACTTAAGTAGCATGGATTGGCTAAGACTAGAAGAAGTGTTGATGAATGGGTGGTGTAGGGTCCACAATGCACCACATTTTGAACTCATTTTCCCATCATGTGTGAACATCATCACCCAAGCTAGGAGTTGTTTAGACAAGCTAGAATAACCAAATCTCAGTGAAGAGTAGTCATCCATAGAGGTGGGAGAGAAGTCAACATTTGGAGGACAATATGATGAAGTTGAACCAAGAATTTCTATAGAAGTAAGTGTTGGGTTAGCCTACATAGAGATTGAGAATCAAGAGGAAGGAACTAAATTCCTTGGGACAATGGGGAGCCTTGATGAAAGTTCAATTTGAAAGGAATTAGAAAATATTTTCTCCATGGGCCAAGAGCAATCCTCCACTCGAGAAGAAGAACAAATAACAGTTGAAAGGCCATACATAGAAGATGAATCATAGAATTTGCAATAGTATATGCTAAGCCAACCAACATAAAATCAAGAGGTAGATGAGGCTGAAAGCCTTGGGGTAGCAGAGAATACAGATGCAAGCTTAAGTGAAATGGGATTTGAAGACCCATTCTCAATGAGTGAAGGTAGTCAAACCTTTGAAAAGGAATATCTAGAGGAGTGGGAACAATTAAAAGCTGAGGCGGTCCACTACCAGGCCTCATCCTCAACTGATGGTGAAGATCCAATGGTGGGAAGATATAATGAACTTGTTTCAAGATTCATAAGGGATTTGTCAGAGCTAAGATACCAAGTGGATTTGGAGGTGTTGCTACTACCAAATTGATGTAGGCTCCATGATTTGGCACATTTGAAATTCACATGAGCTATGCCAAGAGGCCATCAAGAAAGTTAGAGAACAGGTGGAGCAACCAAGTGCACAACATTCGACGATTGCTTCAAGAATTGAGCCAAAAGTCCAAGAACATGAACCCAGTGATAACTCAGCTGAAGGAAGCCCTCAAGAGGGTGTTGGGGTAGAGACAGAGGAAGAACAATATAGTACCACACATTAGGACAATGAAGTGGATCAAATGGGAGAGTTGTCTATTGATCATCGAGAGTGCTTCCCTCTTGTAGAGAATTTATACATAATGGATGATAGAATTTATTGAGGAATTTTAGAGGGAAATCGTTCATCATAGATCTATCCCCTTGATAGGCCAGTGTCCCTTAATGATTTCTTCCCACTTCGAGTTGTCCCACATTGGAATAGTGACACCGAGGAAGAGTACATTTTAGAAGATGGAACTAATGTAGATATATCACTCGAACCTCTGGATGGTGTAGCATTATAGCTCCGAAATTGGGAATGGGACTCCACTTCCATCTATAGTGACAGTGAACAAGAGGAAATGAGTGAACATCATGGTGAGCCACATGAACTACAATGAGAACAAAACCATGGAAAAGATGTCTTGGTGGTTTCCTACAAGGATGATATACCTTTCCAACTACAGGTTGCAAATGAGAGTCTTTCTTCCTTGACCATTGCTCATTTTCCTGCACATTCTAAGAATTATAACAAGACATGTCTTTCCATATAATTTTTTATGATATGAACAATAAACAAATTGAATTCAACATGAGGGAGATTAAATAGGATAGCATGTTGCCTTTTGAAGACAACAATCATGTAGATGCTAGGATCATTGATGGCCAACATGATAGTGTCTATCTCCTCAAGGAACAAATTATGGAGGCTACGGGTCCTACTTGGGGCTTGGAGTAGGTGTTGGATGTTTCCTTCTCCCAGCTTTATACAAAGCCAAAATCAAGTAAAAGGTTGCTTGAATTTGAAAATTCCTATTTTCCACAATGTCTACTACTTGATAGTATTGATTATAACTTTTAGATTTGTAATGTGAGAGGGATGTTACCTCATCCATTGCATCCACCTGAGGCTGCCAATGCAATGACCAACGATGCAGTGGTTACTCTTGACTATCAAATGTTGCCACCTTTGCATGGAAACATCCAAGTTCTATCTTTCCTTGCTCCTATGAGTGCTCATAGCTATGTTTAACACTTTATTATGGGAATGAGGGGAGATGAACTTGTTTAAGGATCAACCATGGGTTTAATGAATCACCTTAACTACTGATTCTTCCTCAATGTGATTAAATTTGAATGCTACAACATTGAACTTCATTTTTTTGAATATAAGGATGAGTTTTCATGGCTTAGAACTGTAACAATTTCCCTCCTGCTTGTGCATGCATTACAAATTTGAATCAGCATAAATTTTGGTTTACCTTGCCTAAACATGTTCCTTTAAAAATATCTTTGTATATAGTTGTTTTTGGGTAGTCTAGGTTTTGTGTATATAGTCCTGCTTTCCTGCTTTCGTTAGGTTAGTTGGTTTTCCTTAGATTAGTTTCTTTAGAATAGTCTCCCTTTGGTTTTCTTTTGCTTTCTTTCCTTGGTTAATGTAGGTGGTTGCCTTAGGTTAGTTTTCTTCTATTTGCTTTCTATCTGCTTCCCTTTGCTTCTGCTTTGCTTCTTTTCTTGGGGTCCCCCTTGTTTTCTGTTGGGTATGTTTGCAAGCACAACAATCATTTTATTTACCTAGGGTTGTTCTAAGTATTTCTTTGTGAAAATCTAATCAATTTTTCAAAGTGGACAGTGAAGGTCTTCTATTAGTGTCGAGTGACCTAGATGTTTGGTTTGAAGGGGATAAGTTGTTGGTTTAATCTGATTCTGGCATATTCTAAAATCTTATAACTCACACACTTTAAGAATATGAAGGTTGTTGTGGGTCCTTTTGTGAAGTTGAGTTAAGTGAAAAATCTAAAATTCCACTTCAACGCCACAATGATTCTCAACCCTAAGTGCAAGATTTACTGCTTGCGGGTTGAAATAAAAATAAAGAAGAGAAAATAAAAATCAAAAGAAACAAAAAGAAAGAAAGAAAAGCAATGAAAATCAAAATAAATAAAATTCAACTTTCAGGAGGATACAAATAACTCTATCAGAGCTATAAACACCTAGCTGACAGTAGAGCAATATCCAAGAGAATCATAATGACAACCTTGTTGGGGCTATGGATGCCTAATTGGCAGCGAAGCAATGTCTAGGATGCTTTTGAAGTTAGAATCAATTATGTAGCTTAACTTTATGGAGCTTAGGTTCTTGTAGTGACTTAAGTATTGGAATGAATGCATCTGCACACACTTGGATTTTCAACATATTGATGATTGGGTTGACTAGTTGTTTTGATCCTTTGGTCAAGCATTTGGTTTGTTTTCCCTAGCATCAAGGTCAAAACTAGAGATTTTGAGTTCATGATTCCATTTTGTCATCAAAATGCTCTGGAGAATTTTCTCAACCAAGTCTCCATTTCTTATGCATATTTTGTACACATGCCCCACCGAAGGTAGGGACACCTTTTTTTCGCTTTTTCCTTGCTCCTGCTAACTTGGTCCCTGCTTGCTTAATTCACTTTTTCCATCATTTTTTGACTTTGGGGACAAGTTTCTTATGGATTTGGGATGTTTCTATGATGCCTTAGAGAACTACCAAGGTTTCATTGAGTTCTAAGAAGTTGTGGGAATTTCTCTACGGATTATCGTCCCTCTGTCGCTGATTGTGGGATTCCGTGTGTGGGTCATCATCACTTCATTGCCATCTATGAGATTCCATGTGTGGGTCACCGTGTGTAGGTTTCCATTTGTGGATTTTCATTTTTAGGGTGGCAGACCCTCCAGCTCCCCCCTTCTAAATCTCCACATTTCCAAAAAGGGTGCAAACTTTGATTTTTCATCATCTAGGGCCCATAAAATGAATGTATTCACGTGCCTAAAGGGGTTTGCATCAAATTTTCCATGTGTTTAGACTTTGGAAAAACTTCACTGTAGAAGTCCACTTGCGGAAGTCCATTTGCAAAAGTTTCTTTGAGCAATGCTATTGTAAAGGGTGATAGACCCTCCAACTTCCACATTCCAAATTTCCACATTTTTCAAAATGAGTCAAATATTAGGAAAATATGTCTTGGCACTCTTTCTACCCATTTTCCCACATGCTAAAATTTAAAAAATCTCAAATTTACTAAATTTTGTGAAGTTGCAGGAATTTCACTACAGGTCATCATCCCTCTATCGCCATCTATGGGATTCTGTGTGCGGGTCACCATCCCTCTATTGTCATCCATGGGATTCCATGTGTCGGCTGACATCCCTTAGTTGCTATCTATGGTAATTTATCTATGAGTCACCATCCCTCCATCACTGTCTGAACCATCAATTCTTATGGTTATATGTGCTTCTCTTGCACTCTTAGGGTTTTTCACCTAAAATGAGAGAGATAAAACCCAAAAACTATGGTGGTTTACTCAAACTAAGGAATGCATGACGTAATTATGACTAAATGCAGCTAATGGATAAAATTGACTGATTATGAATGAAGAACTAATGAAATATGCAATGTTTGAAAACAAAGTGTGATATGAAGGAATGAACTAAAAATATAAAGAAATGCAAACAAAACTAAATGAGACTGAACAAAGTGCACGTGGAGATGAAATGTTAATGCTGGAAGATTCTAGAATCTAGAAAAATTCATTGTTGATGACCAGTGGGACTCATTCACCGATGATGGCAAATCAGTCCTCCTACTAGTAAAATAAACAGGTTTCCAACTATCGGGAACTAAATTCTGAAAAATCAACTTTTTAGCTTGAAAGTGGGACTCATTCGCCATTGATTGTGATTCAGTCCTCCTCCAAAATTCTGCAAATTTAGGAGTCAAGTTTGTGGGTCCAAATATGCACTTGTCTTCTTGTTAGGTTGACAAAGTCAAATTTGTAGAAAATAGATTGAATGTTGTCTCCAAGCTTAAATTATGGTTTGGTTGACTTGAATCACTTTGATGACTTGTTGACCACTTTTCAATTCCTATTTCTTTGACAAATATTCCTGCAAGACCTGCAAACACACATGCAAAGAGGAGAAAAATGGTTAAGGGTTAGAGTATAGTGATTTTCCTTGGTCAAATCCTACTTTGGTAATCAAACCATTGATAAAGAAATAAAATGAAATGAAGAAGGAATGATGAATAAACAACATGAAAATTACCTAAACTCACCAAATCCTTGTTTTTGAAGTTTTAAGATATGTCAATGGCTACTCCAAGATGCTTGATGATTGCTTGATTGAATGATGCTTTGATAGATATAATGCAAGAATGATAATTGATGTTGAATGAGAGAATGAGATGAATGGTTGAATGAACTAGGAGTAAAATGGATAGAAAAACACTTATTTATACACACTTATGCCCTAATTACCCAAAAACACATCACACACTAACATAAGGTCTTAATGAATAAAGACCTAAAAGAAATTTTGAATTATTTTGAATTTTGAAGCAAGAGGGACTCATTTGCCATGCATGTCGAATGGGTCCCACTCTAGGCTTGCAAGTGGGTGTTGGGAATTAAGTTGTTTCTAATGTTGTTTGTTAGGTTTGAATTAAAAAAAACACTTAATTAAGGCCTATAAGTGCATAAAGGGGTCAGTAAAGCATAAGAAAGGTGTAATTAGTGATGACAAGCCTAGAAAAGTGTGAAAACTTGTTGCAATACTTTACATCACTTTAAAATAGGACTTGATAAAGGATAGAAAGATTATTTTTAGATGAATTATAAAAAGAGTCTAGAAAAGTGTAGAAATGTGTTACAACACTTCACAACACCTTCACAAGACATCATAATTTGAATATTCAGGACCTAATGTGAATGAAAAAGTTACATTGCAAAATTAAATCAAAGAAAAATAGGTCAAGAATGATAAGAGAAATACCTAAAAGACCATGAAAATTTTAATGATCCATTTTTCTATGGTACATTTAGCCCCCACTTTAGTGAGAGGGTGAACTTACTTCAAACTCACACTAAAGTATCCATGCATATCGAGAGGGATCCAAATGCACTTATGCTAGCAAGATGGAATGAAAATGATCAAGAGGGATGATCAAGCCCCCAAGATGAAGATCCCATGGAAAACTAAACATAAGAACAAAGGAACACACATATGAAAGAGAAAGAGAGAAGAAAGAGAAAAAGAAAAAGTCGGATCAAGTTTTGATCATTTGTCCAGCTAGTTGTAGATTATATCTAGGTTGTTTGTCCAAAAAAGAGAATTCATACTCACTTTGGGGTGATGTAACTCATGGCAGTCCACCAAGTGAGAAGGCCCAAAATGCAAGAAACATACACTCGGATGGTATGTACTCACAAACACATAGGTGGCTATGGGGAAAGTCATGTTATGGAATGGGTTTCCCACTCAACCATATCAAAGTTATACCTCCTGATAACATTAATAAGGAACCACAAAGGAAAATGTTAGTTTATGATTCATCAGACAAGCAAAGCTTCGTATTCTTATAACTCATCAACAAAAAAGATGGTACCACAGGCATGCAAGCTTCATTATGCAAGGTGGCCATATGAATGAAAAAATGTAAAAATGTAAAAGAAATTTTCAAATGAGTCTTGTTAAGTTCATGCAGGGTCTGTAACTTAGGGGAAATTGTGTATAATGTCTCCAAGAGAGGACAAATAAAAGAATAGAATACTCACAACTTAGGGGATGTAGTGCATCACATTAGGCCAGTAAGAGGAATGTAATATGCTAAGATAGATCACACTTATGAAGAACATCACACCTAATGTCGTCCACAAAGTGAAAATGCATCGTATAAAGTAACAAGGCTACACTAAGAACCAAGAATACAAATGAATAATTCCAATGTATGCCCCCACCTTAAAGGAATTGCCACACATTGTTCTATGAGCAATTACTTCAAAGTAGCAAAGGAAAAAAATGCAAAAAGAAACAAGACATGAGAGCCAACTTAGAAGGACCGTATGCCAACAGACATTTCTGAGTAAGGATTCATCATTCAAATGAAAAAGAAACAAAAAGAAGAGGGTTTTCCCCCAGAAAGGAACACACCAAACACATAAGGGAGCTATGGATTTGGGGTCAGTATGTTCGTTGCTGCAATGTTTTTGTTAAAGAGCTCGAAACTGTCATTATTCCTTGAATACATAGAACTAGAAGAATGACACAAAGAGAGTGAAAAAAAATAAAAATAAAGTTTGTTTTGGGTCAACATGGAAGAGACATTGCGGTGTCAACACTTCACAATGTCCCTAAAAGGGGAAACACAAACGAAAATAAAATGAAAAGGCGAAGGAAAAGGAAAAGCTTTTGGGTCAACATGAAGGACACATTTCAGTCTCAATGCCTTGTGTCATCCCCAAAAGAAAAAATACAAGAAAAAAGAGAAAGGAAAAAGGAAAAGGGACCGTTTGGGTCAACATGGAAGATACATAGGGAATCTCAATGCTTTGCATCATCCCCAAAAGGAAAACACAAGAAAAAGTGAAAAAGAAAAGATAAATTAAGATATATAGAAGAATAGAGGTACAAATAGAGGAAGTGCACAAAGAGAGAGAGAACATCAAACACATAGTATGGTGGAACATAAAACGTACATAAAATCACACCAAAGAAAAGAAAAAGGAAAATGCAAGTCAGCCATCTAACAAGGCATCTACTTCCCAATCATGTTCAATGTATTGTGGGGGCGGTTGACTATCCAAAGGGAGAATTTCAAGTGCCAAACTAGGGGAATTACCAGGTTCTTCACTTGGTGTAGGATATTTATCATTTAAGATCATGGTAGATGAAAATAAAGAGTTTAGATCATTATGCACCTCTTCATCATCACCATCATCCAGATTAATCACGATGAGAGAACGAAGAGTAATTTCTAATGATGTATCAAGAGTTGTGGTTGTTGTATCAGATCATTTTGTTGTGATGATTGTAATACCCTATCTTGTGGCTAGTTAGGAGGAGGAGATGTTATTTCTATCAAAGGTGGAGGTTGATTTTATTTGTTTCCTTCTATTTGTGATTGATGAGCAAGGAGATGATGATAACACCTATGCTCCCTAGCACCGCAGTTTCGTTTAATTCTATTTTGAAGTTGCTCAGGTGTAAGAGTGGGTTGATCCACCCTAGGCTCCTTTTCTTCCCAAGGAGGAGGAATCAAAGGAACTGAAGGAGATGGGTCAATCACTTTCTCTTTGGCTTTATAAACTTTTTTAATGTGAGGAGGCATGATGTGGCTAGTTTCATTATCTCTTGGGCATTTAGACAATGAAGGTGAAGTGTTTATGGTTGGTTGCTCATGAGGTTGCATTATTTGTTGATGGTTGGATTCAAGTTGAAGCATTGTCTCATCTATGATAGGAGTAGCGGAAGTGGATGGGGACATGTGGCGAAGAGACAATTGGGTTATGCATTTGGCTTTGAACTTTTGATAGGAAATGCAAAAGAAATCTTTGCTAGGGGTGATGGGGTCCGTAGGTTTAGGCCAAAAGGCTTCTAAGGAAAAATTACCTTTAGAGGAAAATGGAGTAAAACCATTATGGTGTATGGTAAATATCTCATTATCAAGTGGAAACTTCAAACATTTTTAAACAACAAAAGGGATAGATTTCATCGAATGAGTCCAAGGATGACATGGACGTAGATGAAACTGATCTGATTGTGGAATGAAAGAAAATGTTACATCCAATTTCTTAGGTCCTATTTTTAATGGGAGTACGATCAATCTGATTGTAGGGCATGAAAAATTAGTATGTGTTTTAATCCATGCAATTGGTTTGTCATAATCATCTTGATAAAGATCATGTAATACTAAAAATTCTTCCATGATCACATTCTCACCACAAGTGGGATCTATTAATATCCCATTGGTGGGTTTATCATAGATACGCCTAGCTATGTAAAGAGGACCATCGGGAAGCTTCTTAACTATATCATGAGAAGAAAAGGTAATATTAGGAGATTTTTTGGTTGGGCCCTTACAAGGGATAACATCTATCGTACACACGAGTTCATCCATAGGTTTAACATGGGTAACATTTGGAGTAAGATCATGTTGTTTAGTATTTGTATGAATATTCATCACATGAGTGTTTGAAGGTTCACTAGCTTTGACAAATGAAACATTGTGTTTAGGCATGGGGTTGTTAAAAATTTGTAAATTCTAATTAGGGGGTGCAACATACTTATTGCCTTGATCATTGAAACCCACAATGGACAAATGACCAAAATCAATGAGGTCTTGAACTAAGTGTTCGAGATGCTTACATTGTTCTGTGCCATGTCAATTTTGGTGATGAAAATGAAAATAAGCATTTGTTTTAAAGGTGGGGGGTAAAGGATTGGTAGTATCGAGTGGTTTAATGGTAGGAAAAGTGATCATCTATCTTTGTAGCAATTGATTCATTGTGTTGTGGAAAGTATCGAGTAAGGGGGTAAATTGTCTCTTTGAGTCCCCATAGGTAAAGGGAACCATTGCTTTAACAACAACCACTTGATTATGCAATGGTTTAGTTGGTTGTGGGGGAGGCGGATTGAACTGGAAGAAGCATATGTTTGGTTTTCGAAAGTTTTGTGTGTTGTTTTGGTTTCTTTTTTCATACTTCTCAGCTCAGCTAGAAGTGGAATTTAAATCACAATTAGTAATTGATTTGTGATATTCACAAAGGGTTGTGCATAAATGCATGAATGAAGGAAATTTCATCATGTTCAACTTATCCTGAAGGTGAGTGTGCAAGTTTTTGATAAACATATTTTGGAGATGTGAATTGGGAATCTTGACATCTACTTGAGCATACAATGACTGATAATGTGAAATGGAATCAGTTACTTTTTCATCCACATTTTGTTTACATCTCAATAAATTAACCATTGTCTTTTTGGGAGTTATATGGACTTGGAAATGAGTTATAAAGGCATCAACATGTTCATTAAATGATCGAATTGAATGATTAGGTAAGTTTGAAAACCACTCCAAGGCAGTGTCCTTTAAGGTCCTAGGAAACAACTTAGCTAACAGTTTATCGTCAAGGGAAAAATCACAACATAATGTTGTATAGGCATTAACATGATTAGTAGGGTTTCCTTTGCCTCTGTACTTCTCAGACCTAGGCATCTCAATTCTTTGTGACATCAGTGTTCTTAATATTTCTGGAGATAAGGGGCTACTATGAACATAATATGTGGGTGGAGCATTTTGAGTTTGGCTTATGGTGGATATTTGTTATTGCATAGAGGAAACAGTGTTAAAGAGTTGCGTAATGAGGGGGTCGGTGTAAGTGGTGTGAGGTGGAAGAGAGAATGGTGATGGATTGTATGCAATGTTAGGAGAAGTAAAGGGAACACTAAGAGGGGTGAAGGTGGTGGAGGATGGAACATTCAATGCTAAAAAAGAACTAGGAATACTAGTTGGAATAGCGAAAGGAGTCACATGACTAACCTGTTGCATGGTTGTTGTAACTCAAGGATTGGTATAGGTGGGTATGGATGCTACAATTGAAGGAGGAGGAATGTGAGATCCTCTTTGGCTACCCACAGTGTTTGCTAGTTGGGAAGTGGAAGGAACATGTTTTTTTAATATCTCAACAATTATTTTCATAAATTTTAATCCATCATCACTTTCAGTCAAGCAATGCAGCTTTTTTTATGGTAGGTATGGCAGTGGTGGAAATGTTTTCAAGACATAAATCTTGTTGAAAATGTGAAAAATCCTCATGAATGTTAATGAATTTTTCTTGTAGAATTTGATCGATTTGTGTGTCAACATGCATTATATGTGAAGTTTGTTGGTGTAATTAATTATTTATTACACTAGCATAAGTTAACTTAGGTCTATTTAATTAATTAAGTCCTAGGTTGCATCATTAGATAAATCATTTAATAATGGGGTAATTCCCCCTTCCTTGTTTGTAGGAGATAAGATTCCTTCTAGAAGATGAGTTGTCCTTCTAGAACTTATCTCTATCTTTTTATCATTTCCTAGATACGGTTCACATGTTGTCACATGTAGTGTGATTTTAACACTTGTTAGCATCTTACACATTTTAGGTTTTCACTCATGCCTATATATTCAAGGCATTTTGTATATCTGTAATCATCTTATATTCAATTTGGCATTCTTTCATCTTAATGATAGCATGATATTTATGCCATTTCTCTCTTGTGGAAGTTATTTTGTCTTGCAGGTGATTCTAGGGTGTTTGAGGAGTTCAAGGTATGTGCAGGATCATGATGGGCCAAAAAGTGGCAATATGATGGGTATGTGGCTAACGACTATTTTTAACCCAAAATTGATAAAACAAAAAGGTTTTTTAAAGGAGATTCTTAGCTTTCCACCAATATAAATTATACTTTGAATTTAATAAATAATTATTATTCATTTTCTATTCAAATTACAACTAAAGTCTTGATTGATAGGCTTATTGAAAAACATCTATAGCTTTCAAATGGTATCACATTTTTTGAATCCAAAACATGTGTCACATTCTATGCTTCTCATACTATATGATTAAAAAGAAAAATTTAATTTAATGAAGTTTTGACCAAGTTAAGGTGGTCAGACATACGAGTTTTATATTTTTAAAAATTTTATAATAAAAATTCATAATTAATTATTTACTTGGAAAAATTTTAAAAAAATATGCATCACATCATGGCATGAGTCCTCTACTTATATCTAAAATCTTATAAAAAAATATTATCACTTTATTGTGGTTAGGGTGGTCAGACAAACACCTACTTATTTTTTCCCTGAAATTTAAGTATTACTGAATTGAAATTTCAAAATTTCACCAAATAGATTTCTTTTTTTTTAAACAAACCTAGTAGTTTAAAAAATATATTCAATTTGTGACAGATTCTATTTTTATATTTTTTTGAAAAAATATAAATAACTTATTCAAATTTTTACGTCAATTTGCCTAACTTTGATTTTTCTAAATTTTTTGCCACTTATGAGCCTGTTTTTTCCATGATGATCTCGCACATACCATTCACCTAAACTCATACATGGTATCAGAGCTTCAATGCTGCAGAATTCTTTCCAAATATGAGGGATCAATCTTGGCATGAAAGTTTTGTTGGATGCAAGCAGCCTTTTTATTAAAGCCATTTTACATTTTTTACTTCAAAAATCTAGCTTCCACTCAGTTGTAGGAAAAACGATTTATGGGTTTTGTAGCCAAGGTCAAAATCTGAATTGTGTATCTTTCATATTTTTGATATATTGCATGGATTTGAAAAAAATAGTTGTACAAAAAGCAGCGCGTATCATTTTTCTCCTTGTTGAAGGTTAAAATAAATTATTTTTTCATTCTCTACTTGCTGGATCAAAAAACAATTTTTGGGTTTTGCTTTTTAGCTTCAAAATATTTTTGGGTTTCTATTTTTGTCTACTCATTGCAAATAGATTTTTCAGAAATCAAAATCAAAAGTAAACTTTTTTTGCTAGAAAACCCATTCCTGCAAGCTAAATTCAACATTTTTTTGGAAAAATTCATAACTTTTGGCTATAGTGTTGGATTTTTGCAAACGAGATATTGATGGAAAGCTAGTTTCGAGCACTTCACAGTGGTGTAGACTATTTTTTCAGATTTTGTCATCTACACAAATTTAAGGTTATTTTTCATCATGGAGGCAGATGTGAACATTGGTTTGTGCATGCACTTATTTTTGTTTTCATGCACTAGGTTTGCATTTTCTCTTTAGTTTATGCATATTCTCCTTTTACAATCATGGGGTGTTGTAATAAATGAACTGATATAAAGTTCCATCAGGGGGGGCTTCTTGCATAATAAATTGATTAGAGTGTAGTTGCATTGCATGCACTTTGATCTCATCTTCATATTGATGACAACTTGCATTAATTGTATCTAGATTATGTTGTTTCTTTTGGCCTCATCTTGCTCATAGCTGGACACATTTTGGTTTGCATTGGTTCACACTTTAGATTGAGAGCCTATGGTCAATGATCTAAATTGGATCACATCCATCTTAGTTTGAGGGCCATTCATTTTATTGTTAATGTTCCAGAATCTGTATGGTACTTGTTTCCATGGAGCAGTTTTAGTCACAGTTTGGCATCGGGATCAAGATACACAGCTTCCAGATTCTATCATCATATCATTCCCTCTTATGGAGAGCATCTTTTTCATCTCCTATTGCTTCATAGATTCCAGGGTTGATCTAGTATGTGAGTTTTCCAACGTTCCTTGGCATTGGGTCTGCTGTTGCATTATTATAATTCTACTATGATTTCTTGTAAACAAAGGTATTTTTCCTTGCTTTCCGAATTAAGGATTTCAGTATTACTCCATCAGATTTCTTCCAGTGCTTCTTTGCAGTAGGTCATCTCATTAAGGGTGGGTTTTTCCCACTATATTTTCTCCTCTTTCTCTCTCATTGCATTTGTACATGGGTACCTAACATGGCCTCGTAGCCAGGACTCATCATTTACATAATAATTCCCTTCCTAAGTTGCACTTATTGGGGGGGTGTTGGTGTAATTAATTATTTATTACACCAACATAAGTTAACTTAGGTCTTTATTTAATTAATTAAGTCCTAGGTTGCATCATTAGATAAATTATTTAATAATGGGGTAATTCCCCCTTCCTTGTTTGTATGAGATAAGATTCCTTCTAGAAGATGAGATGTCCTTCTAGAACTTATCTCTATCTTTTTATCATTTCCTAGATAGGGTTCACATTTTGTCACATGTGTGATTTTAACACTTGGCAACATCTTACACATTTTAGGTTTTCACTCATGCCTATATATTCAAGGAATTTTATACATTTGTAATCATCTCATATTCAATTTGGCATTCTTGCATCTTAATGATAGCATGATATTTCTACCATTTATCTCTTGTGGAAGTTATTTTGTCTTGCAGGTGATTCTGGGGTGTTTGAGGATTTCACCTAAACTCCTACAAAGGTAAATTTGTGCTAGTGGTAGTATCCATGCCTAATGCACCATTTTCCATACCAGGAGTAGAAGCTCGAGACAACCCAAGGTCCACAACGAGTGTGTTATTGGGAGATTCCATGAGTCAGGAACTTCTTCTCACTAAAGTATTATCAATAGTGCACCAAACACTCATATAGGTACCACAAGAGGTGGGGTGGATGCAAATGAAATGAAATCTAGGATTAAAATGAAAATAACAAAAAAAAATTAAACTAAAAAAGGAAAAGAACAACATAAAACTGAAATGTAGGAAATTCCTAGAAATGCCTAAAAATGCAATTCAAAATGTGCAGCTAGACTGATTTGCCCAGGGTAGCAAATGAGTCCAGGGATGAGATTTTTTTGTTTTTTTGATGTAGAGCCAAGGTGGAAAATACTCAATTCTGATAAGATCTAAAATATAAACATCAATTCTTGAAACCATAGTCTACAACATTGGATCAATTAACATTATCAAGGCTTTAGACTCCAAAACTCATCAAATACACTTATCTTTTAGAGAAGGTCTCTCAAGGAACATCTCAACATAATTATAGCATCCAATCAGACCCTCAATTCAATTCCTAAACCAAACATACAAGGTTTCTTTGCAACATCTTGGAGAACCATCAAACTGCCCTACAAAAAGGCTACAAAATTAGCCCTGTTTTACAAACAAAGTGTTCTTTAACCTTATCCTAACCCCAAAAACTCTGGGAGAGTCATCAAAAATGTATTGAAACTCTTAATTTCATAGGTTTTAGACAATTTCTCAACATCTAAGCCAGTGTTCTTCAAAACCCTCAATTTCCTCAAAAATACCTAGGGTTTTCTACATTTCAAAACTCCAAGGCATTCCAGGCCTCACCAAAGCATTAAACAAGTTTAACGGGATTTTCAAAAGCATAATAAACATTCACCAGGCCTTTAGCCTCATTATTTTTCAAAAAAACTACTTTGGCTCCTCCTTTTTATGTCAAAAACTCACTTCTTTAGCCTAAGGTAACATCACCCAGCCCCATAGACACCTTACCATTACTAAATGAAGTATGAAAAATTAAAAGAAACATGTTATAGGCCTTTCCTATGAATCATAGGTCACCACATTAGGTGGAAAGGCTCCATTCTTAAATGAAAGTAAACCTCAGACCCTATTGGCTTGTTATAGGAAAAACTAAACAATGAAGATTTTCTTTTACAAAATTAATCAAAGAAGTCTCAAAATAGGAAGAGATGTATATTAAGACATTCCACCATAGTTTATTGTGAAATTAAAATCATTTGGAGGCTTGTACTGGCTGTACACAGTAGTAAGAGATTAAAAACTCAAAAAATGCTTGAAATTTCATAGTAGAACGTTGAAAACAGAGCACCAATTCTTCAAAATCATTTCATTAAACTTCCACTCAGGCTTTCAAGGTGCCTTTATACAATTTCAAATCATAACAACCTTCCCCAATTCCTACAACCACCATTTAACCACCAAGACCTTCATTAAGCTTTAAAGTGTTAATATTGACAATTGTTTACTAAAGAAGCATCATTATGAACTTGTGTTTGATCAAGACATTTAAGACCATCTAAATACCTTTACTTATCCCTAACATAACTTCTAGACTCTTTCTTGCATTCCCATTTACATTTTAAATAGTTTTCCTTCATGGAAACATTGATAATTATTTGAGACAAGAGTTCATTTTGCACATTTGACCACCTTAGCCCACAAATTCCCTAAGTACATAGAAGACTGGTCTATTTAGACCTTATTTCTAATAAAAACAATAATAAAGCCTCTAAAAACTCTAAGAATCACTAAAATCCTTAAGAAAAATTGTTACCAAGGTGCACTTTGAAATATGGTTGTAGGTGCCCCTGAACCATACAACCCCCCTAAAAGAAACTCATGTCCCATGAGTGGAGTTTGATGCCAACCCCACCATCCACCATATATGCTCCTATGATCAATAATCTCCTACCACTATTTCAGTCCTTGTACTCCAAACTGTCTTACACATGGAATTGTGCTTGCATTTGCACATGACTGTGTTTGGATAATCAGACTTGAGGTCTGCTCTTCCTTCATTCTTGGTTTAGAATTCGCTTGTCTCCTATCGCCTGTACCTACACACAAACAAGGGTCAACAAAATCATTACCATGCACTACCTTCAATTTTGTCCCAACTATTTGTTTAGGTCTTCTCTATTGACACTATCCTTGTACCTTTGTCACCAGTCCTTTGCTTTTGTCAGTCTTTTTTCCTCTCAATTTGACAACCTTTGCAACTGTACTCTTTCCTTTGTGACTTACCACAGGACACACAATGGTCCCAATCAACACACTTTCTTGAACACTTCCTTCCAAGTCACATTTTACCTCTTCTTTTGCAATCACATCTATTGATCCAGCATTATCAGACCTCTACTTGTTCACAACATTAGAATTCTTAATTTCTTTCACAACATTTAGAGGCTCCTTGTTCCCACACATGATCACTTTAGCCTTGGATTTCTCATCTTCTACCCAAGGAGTTAAAACAAATTTATGACCATCTTTCATTATGGTATACCTATTTTCTCTTCCATCATACATAGCACACCTATCATACTACCATGGTCTTCCAAGGAGTATGTGACAACAGTCCATTGGTAGAATGTCACAAATAAAACTTTCTTTATACTCACCAATCTGGAAATCTACAATATCTTGCTCATTTACTAACAAATATTTACCATTACTTAGCCAAGACAACTTGTAAGGAAACTCATGAGGAATTCTTTTCAATCATAACTTGTTTACCATTTCACATGAAACCATATTTTTAGTTGAACCAGAATCAACCACAACCTTACATACCTTTCCCTTACTCTTGCAAGTGGTTTTGAATAACCTCTTCCTATGCAATGGCTCCATTTCTTTGGAAGTCTTCAAAAGTTACTTGTGTAGTATCAAGGCTTCTCCAAACTTAGGATCAGCAAGATGGATTGATGAACTGGTACTCTCCACTTCATCCTCTTGCACAAGTGTTACCTTTTTATCACTTTTACTTCCACTTGATGAAGCACCAATCTTCTTAGGACATTTGAAGGATGGATGGCCAAATTCATTGCACGTGTAACATCTACCTGAAAACACATTGTTGGAACTCCTACCTCCACCAAATCTGCCCCTTGTACCTCTCCATCCACCTCTAAAATCATATTGCTCTTGACCTTTCATAGAATCTTCTTGATTATCATTGGTTGGATTTGAATTATGCATGGATCCTCTTCCTCTTGATGCATTACCTCTGCCTCTAACTGCTTTGTCATTCCTTCTCTCCATTTTCTCCTCCACCCTAATTGCCATTTGATAACATTCCTCTACATTCCTAGGGTTAGCCAAAAGCAATTCATCTTGTATGTTTAATCTCAAACCACCCATATATCTTGAAAAATTATCTTCATTGTCATGATGACCAAATCTTAAACTCAATTTAGAAAACTCCTCAGTATAAGACTTAATATCCATTTCCTTTTGTCTTAAGCTTTGCAATTTCTTAAATATTTGAACTTGATGATCCTTGGGTAATAATTTACCTTTGATTTTTTATATCATATTTTCCCATGATGTGATCTTATACTTTCCTTGCTTTCTCCTCTTAGATTGAAAGTAATCCCACCATAGGAAAGCATGGCCTTGCAATTTTTACTCTTTGCTCCTTAGGAACCTCATCACATTAAAAATGATTATCTAATGCATCAATCCAGTCAAGTAATTCTTCATCATTTAAACTACCACCATATCTAGGAACATCAATTTTTACCTTAGGATTGCCAGTTTTTATTTCCTTCAACAACTTTGCAATTATTTGATCCTCTGGAGTAAGCTCTTCTTCGGCATCTTCAAACTCATCATATTCCTCTTCATCTATCTCACTACTCTCTTCAGTATCCCTTCTTTTTTTGTATCCAGGGTTATCATCCTTTCTTCCAACTCTCTGAGTTCCTTAGCATGCCTATATTTCATCTCCTTCATCTCTTTAGCCATATCATTCTTCGTTAGAGGCATCTTGTCAGCCTTGTCTCTTCACCTTCTTCTTCAACCCTGCAAAATGCAAACAAAATCTACTCTCTGCTTTGATACCACTATGATAGAGAGCCAAGGTGGAGAAGACTCAATTTTCATCAAATCTCAAATAAACATCAATTCTTGAAACCACAGTCTACCACATTGGATCAATTAACACTATCAAGGCTTTAGACTCCAAAACTCATCAAATATACTTATCTGTTTAAAAAGGCCTCTCAAGGACCATATGAACATCATTCTAGCATCCACTCAGACCCTCACCATAATTCCCAAACCAAACATACAAGGTTTCTTTGCAACATCTTGGAGAACCATCAAACTTCCTTGCAAAAAGGCTACAAAATTAGCCTTGTTTTAAAAACAAAGTGTTCTTTAACCTTATCCTAACCCCACAAAGTTTAGGATAGTCATCAAACATGTCCTAAAACACTCAATTTCATAGGTTTTAGACAATTTATCAACATCTAAGCCATTTTTCTTCAAAACCCTCAATTTCCTCACAAATACCTAGGGTTTTCTACATTTCACAACTCCAAAGCCTTCCAAGCCTCACCAAAAAATTAAACAAGTTTAAAATGAATTTCACAAGCATAATAAACATTCACTAGGCCTTTAGCTTCATTAGTTTTCAAAAACACTACCTTGGTTCCTCCTTTTTATGTCAAAAACTCACTTCTTCAACCTAGTGTAACATCACCCAGCCCCATAGATGCCTTACAATTAGTAAATGAACTATGAAAACTTAAAATCAACATGTTATAGGCCTTTCCTTTGAATCATAGGTCACCACAGTAGGAGGAAAGGCTCCATTCTTAAATGAAAGTAAACCTCAGACCCTACTACCCTGTTATAGGCATAACTAAACAATGAAGATTTCCTTTTACAAAATTAATCAAAGAAGTCTCAAAACAAGAAGAGATGTATATTAAGACATGCCACCATAGTTTATTGTGATATTTAAATCATTTGGAGGCCTATACTGGCCATACACAATAGCAAGAGATTAAAAACTCAAAAAATGCTTGAAATTTCATAGTAGAACATTGAAAATAGATCACCAATTCTTCAAAAGCATTTCATTAAACCTCCATTCAGGCTTTCAAGGTGCCTTTATACAATTTCAAATCATAACAACCTTCCCCAATTCCTACAACCACCATTTAACCACCAAGACCTTCTTTAAGCTTTAAAGTGTTAATATTGACAATTGTTTACTAAAGAAGCATCATTATGAACTTGTGTTTGATCAAGAAATATAAGACCACCGAAATACCTTTACTTATCCCTAACATAACTTCTAGACTCTTTCTTGCATTCCCATTTACATTTTAAATAGTTTTCCTTCATGGAAACATTGACAATTGTTTGAGACAAGAGTGCATTTTGCACATTTGACCACCTTAGCCCACAAATTCCCTAAGTACATAGAAGACTGGTCTATTTAGACTTTATTTCCAATAAAAACAATAATAAAGCCTCTAAAAACTCTAAGACTCACCAAACTCCTTAAGAAAAATTGTTATCAAGGTGGACTTTGAAATATGGTTGTAGGTGCCCCTACACCAAATTTTTAGAAAATTTAAAGTTATTTTTATGTGTTTCAGATGAAAAATGAAGATACAAATGCAAAATTTTAGATTTTGAAGTGAAAGAATGAAATCTATATGAGTTATTCACTAATGCAAGTTTATAAATCCTAGGATGCAAAATAAATGCAAAGAATAATGAAAAGATTAATGTTATGAATCCTAGGATGTAAATGCAGAATCTAATCAAAAAGATAATTTTTTCAATATGCAGGTTCACCAAAATGAACCATTAATTGTTCTATGTGCTTCTCTTGCACTCTTAGGGTTTTTCACCTAAAAGGAGAGAGATAGAACCCAAAAATTGTGGTAGTTCACTCAAACTAAGGAATGTATGATGTAATTATGACTAAATGAAAATAATGGATAAAATTTATCGATTATGAATGCAAAACTAATGAAATATGCAATTTTTGAAAACACAGTGTGATATGAAAGTATGAACTAAAAACATAAAGAAATGCAAACATAATTGAATGAGACTAAACAGAGTTCACCTGGACCTGAAATGCTAATATTGGGAGATTCTGGAATTTGGAAAAACTCATTGTTGATGACCAATGGGACTCATTCGCTGCTAATGGCGAATCATTCCTCCTACTAGTAAAATGAGTTGAAACTAGTTTCTAACTATCAGGAGTTGAATTTTGAAATATCAAACTTTTACCCTAAAAGTGAGACTCATTCACCACTGATGGCGAATTAGTCCTCCAAAATTCTACAAATTCAGGAGTCAATTTTGTGGGTCCAGATCTGTACTTGTCTTCTTGTCGGGTTGACAGAGTTAAATCTGTAAAAAACAAATTGAATGTTTTCTCCAAGCTTAAATTAGGGTTTGGTTGACTTGAATCTCTTTGATGACTTGTTGACCACTTTTCAATGCCTATTTCTTTGAAAAAATTTCCCACAAGACCTACAAACACACATGTAAAGAGGAGAAAAATGGTTAAGGGTTAGAGTATAAGGATTTTCCTTTGTCAAATCCTACTTTGGTAATCAAACCCTTGATAAAGAAATCAAATGAAATGAAGAAGGAATGATGAATAAACAACATGCAAATGTTCTAAAATCACCAAATCCTTGTTGAAGTCTACAGATATGTCGTTGGCTGCTCCAAGATGCTTTATAATTGCTTGATTGAATGATGCTTTGATAGATTGAATGCAAGAATGCTAATTGATGTTGAATGAGAGAATGAGATGAAAGTTGAATGAATTAGGAGTAAAATGGATAGAAAAACATTTATTTATACACACTTATGCCCTAATTACCAAAAAATACAACACACACACTAACATAAGGTATTAATGAATAAAAACCTAAAATAAATTTTGAATTATTTTGAGTTTTGAGCCAAGAGTGACTCATTCGCCACCCATGGTGATGGGTCCCACTCTAGGCTTGCAAGTGGGTGTCAGGAATTAAGTTTCCTTTAATGTTGTTTGTCAGGTTTGAATTAAAAAACACACTTAATTAAGGCCTATAAGTGCATAAAGTGGCCAAATAAAGCATAAGAAATGTGTAATTAGTGATGACAAGCTTAGAAAAGCATGAACACTTGTTACAAGACTTTACAACACTTTAAACTAGGACATGATAAAGGATAAAAAGATGATTTTTAGATGAATTATAATTAGATTTTAGAAAAGTGTAGAAGTGTGTTACAACACTTCACAACACCTTCACAAGACATCATAATTTGAATATTCAGGACCTAATGTGAATGCATAAGTTACATTGCAACATTAAATTAAAGAAAAATAGGTCAATCATCATAAGAGAAAGACCTAAAAGACCATGAAAATGTCAATGATCCATTTTTCTATGGTACACCATTTGTGGGATTCCATGTGTGGGTTGTCATCCCTCCATCGCCATTGACAAGATTCTGTGTGTGGTTCGTTGTCCCTCCATCACCATCTACAAGATTCTATGTGTGGGTCGCTGTCTACAAGATTTTGTGTGTGGGTTTCTATGTGCTTAATGTCATTTTTAAGGCAACGAACCTTCAAGCTTCTGCATTCCAAATTTTTGCATTTTTTGAAAGGGGACAAATCATTAAGGAATATTTCTAGGCACCCTTCTAATGCATCTTCCATGTGGTTAATTTGAAAATTCTCAAAATTGCTAAGAGTTGTGGCTTTGTCGAACTCTGTGTGCAGGTTGTTGTCTCTTGAATTTCGTCACTTAATGAATGAGATTTAACACCTTTCCACTTCACAGTGCCCACATCCTTGAAACCTATAAGAACATCAAAGCTTCATCTAATGAATTCAAGTGTCTCACATCCCATTTTTTCCCTTGCTTAATCATTCCTTAGGAGATTTTCCCTTGCACCATCATCCCCAGTTTTCCTGAAGCGACTAAGTCAAAACTTTATACAAATTGATTCGTGCATGTGTGGCCACATGCAGGTGGCTATTTCCCCATTTCCATTCCCTAACATCTTTACACCCACATCCTTCTGCATGGCGGGTTCCACAAGGGTCTTTTCCCTTGCCAAAATTTGAAAGTTAGGTCTTCGAGCTCGCTGCTAGTCCACCTAAGTAGACTCCCACCTATGGACCATTGTACCTACAATGTCATTCCTAACAGTGAACATACAATGATGGCCTAGTAGCTCCCTCCCACATCTCCTCAATTGGTCAAACTTTCATATGTAGCCCTTAATGTCTAAGGAACCCGAGAGTCCCACAATGCAGAATTCCACCTATGGGTCATCGTACTCTAAATTTTGTTGCTTAAAAATGAAGAATCCAAACATCCTTCAACCTTCCTACACCTGCATGCCTCAGACCTAAAAATGCATCAATCTTAACCTAGTAACTTCAAGTTCCTTACAATTGATTTCTACATGTGTCAAAGTACCTCACATGGAATTTGATCGCCAAGTTCACCATGCAGAACTTTTTTCTATAGGTGGCTGCCCATAGGTCTCCATGGCCTCAACATCATCCTACTCCTAGCTTCTCTAAATGGCTTCCAGCCTAGGGGAAACTTGCACCCTTGAACCCACTTTTATATTTATGGTCCAAATGAGCTCCAAATGTGGAACAATGATGAATATTATGTTCTTTTAATGAGGCATGGATGGATCTAACAATTAGTTTACAGAATTTGACTAAAATTTTCCTTGATTTACATATGAAAGCACTTACTACACATCTTGTGTGCAATATTGATGGAACCATGCTAAAGTTGTAGATTTTACTGTGCTCAAAGGGTGATTGTGACCACTAAAGGAGTTGCTTATCTCAATATTAATGTCAAGGGGAGTTCTACCTAATTGAATAAGCCCACTAAATAATTTGTGCCATGCAATACCAAGTTGAGAAATGCTTTCAAACAAGGAACGGGAGGGAGTTGTTTTATTTTCCACCAAATGATGATGATTTTCAAGAGTTGTCCACTAGAATCTAGAGTAGCATATCTACCTCTTAGTAACACAAATCAGTAACCAGGCTCGCTCGATTGGCTGAAAGGATGTTGCAAATATACCAGAAAGGGGGTAGCCTTTAGCAGTTTTAGCTACAGTAGGGAAGGAAGTCACTAAAAGACAAAACTGCAACAATGTCAGGGTCACTAGATGACAAAATATGGAAAAGACAAAAAATGTATTTTATATTGTCATATATTTGGGGGTAAGTGAAACCCTAAGCTATAAAAAATTTGAGCCACACATTGTAAATCAATCATGGCCATTCATTTCACTTTTGGAAAACTATAAATAGGGGTTTTCTCCTCATATGTAAGTGGTGGTGAATTTTTGTAAGAGGCATTTTGCAACAAGAGAAGGAAGCATTGCATTTTTTTATGGGTGTTTTCTTTAAAATTTCTCATTGTACATGCATGATTCAACCTCCATGTTAGTGTTAGTTTTAGTTATTGAATGTCTTTAATAGTAAATGTTGTTACAGTATTGGATGCACTTCCAAGCTCATGGTTTTTGTGGTTTATTGATGATGAATCACTTTGTAAAGCTAGTCTGAGCTATTTAACATTGTTGCAACTAACTTCAAGTGTATGTTCATGAGATGAATGCACAATCTGAAAACCATCAAACCTTAGAAGATTGCACTGGTTTTGTTTAGTTGTAGGTTCTCTTGGTCAAGCAAAACTCAGTTTCGTGGGAGTTTGTCTACTATAGCATCCTCCATTGTTACTATTCATTCATAACTTAGATTTAGAATAGCTCTCTCACCCCTTCTCTTTTTCCATTTCTTTTAACTCATTTTTTAGTTTAGGATTCCAAGCATCACAAAAAATGTTAAATTTGATGAACATGGTGAGTTCTAGCTTGTTGTTTTGAGTGGGCAGCCATTGCTCATTCACTTCCAACACTTTGAAACTCCTTTTGTAGACCCAACTTCCCATGCTTTGTAAATTGTTGATGCCTAAAATTGCTAGCAAAAAAACCTTATGGGAAACTTAGTTAATGGGAGGACCAATTGCACTAAACTGAGGAACCTTTGAGTTTTTGAAGAAGTTGAATCCTTCTATATTTTGGGGGTTAGAATGGGAAAAGGAAATAGAGATATTAAAGTAAGATATAATCTAAGATGATGCACCAAGAGTTAAGTATGGGCATGGTAAATCTTCCTTTCAGATGAGATTTAATGGCCCATTTAACAATCCGCATGTCCATAAATAACATAAAGCATGGATGAAAAACCTAATAATCCTATCAAATAACATAACACAACTTCCATACACATTTACTAAACAAGAAGAGTTTAAGACATGAGCTGAATCAACAAATTTATATTGAAATTATAGAATTATTGTAGATAAACTACTATGTACAGGAAGTAACATAGTATAATGTCTTATCCATTAACTAAGAAATAAAGAGGTCAAACAATATGGCACAGTCTATGAGTCTTAATACAATAATAAAAAAAATATACAAAAAATCCTGCAGTCTTTTTTACTTCTTTATGTGATTTTTGAACCCTTTTTCCAAGAGTCAAAGAAGTATATATAGATTATCTACTTCCAGAGAGCTAGTAACCAAAAATATTCCCAGGCACAAGCAATAATGTCCATCATAATGATTCCCTAAATTTGTTGCAATAGAAAGATTCTAAAACATAGTATGTAGTCACCTCCGAACAAGATGTTCCTTTCTAAAAATGATGATTGTGGTCCCAAGGAAGAAGTAGCAAAATTCTCCAAGCAACAAATGTCACTCAACCATAGAGTTAGTAAGGATATGTGGCACAATGGTGAGGCTTCATATTCATTCCTAACTTCCATGCAATCAAAATCCCCATGCGGAAGACATGTGGAGAAGTTTGCATTACAAGCATTGACTGTGGGGTCCACCAAAAAATGTCCATAGAAAGATGCTATGTGGCACATGGGAAGACCTTAGAGAAGAAGTAAAGGAGAGAGGGCTCTCAAAGTCCCATACTTCTAACACATGGTGAAAGGGTGGAGCTTGAGAGAGAAGCAAGGGAAGAAAACCTTCCAAGGAGAACTCAGCCAACACGTGGAGAAAGTGGGTGAAGGCGCTTCAAAAGAGGCCTGAAGATATTCAAACATATGAGGCATTGGCCGAGTCCGGGGCTGATGCAGAATTATTGATGAGCACCTAGAGGGAGCTTTAAGGATTTTTTAACCCACAAATTTTGGTGACTATCAAGGGAATTTTTCTTGTGAAATGGGAACCCAAAATTTTTAGTGCAAAGACTAGAGCCTTATCCATTGGGCAACAATTAGGGCTTTGAAAGTGTGGTCTACAACAATAGCTAGTCGACTTCGGATGGCATTGATAAGGTGCAAAAATTGTCTTGTGCCTCATGCAAATTGATTATTTCTTTGAAGGGAAGCTCCATGCAAATCCTGGTTCTAAACTCAAGCTGAAAGAGATGCCGTACTATCTGATGGGCAATGCCTTCTATATCCACAGTAGTGGGAGGTTGACTAAAATATTGAAAAGTAGATAAATCCCACTACTTTTTCTTGATCTTTGTTGCAATATACTCCATTGTGGCCATCAAATAATCAGAGAGAAAAGGGGAGGGCAAGCCCATTTGATTCAAATGGGAGAATTGCATCCACCTATTGTTCATAGTCTGACTCATTTTTGTCAATCAATCGCTATCTTGGAGTATGGCCACATCACAACAGATGAATTCCTCCACCTTCTTAGTAGCTAACCTCTAATCTTCAATCCCTACATTCATCAAGTCTGTGTTCACCACCATGTACAACCTTTCCAGTAACTTCTCTACTTCAGACACCTTTTCTGTAATGAACTTTGGAACTTGCTCCATCGTTCCATGCACCTGCCTACTTAAACCTACTACATCCACCATGAACTAGAGCATTGGTTGAAGAGTAAAAAATAAAGACATGACTCTCTCCTATTAGGATATGTATAATTGTTTGGCTACTAGAAAGAGATCTGACTAAGGAGTAGGGGGTTGTGGAGGATTTTTTAAAGACCTATCACCACCTCTTTTGACCCAACATCCTGCATCATCTCTTCAATTCTCTTGTTCATGGTAGAGAGTCGTTCCTATAGAGTCCTTAACTTAGGAAGCAATAGTTGCTTATCCTGGCCTTAGGTTTTGGATTCTTTTTCCAGAGAGAGTTTTACTTAATGGATCTCTCTTTCAAATTGAGCTTGTTTTCCTTGAATCCCTTCATCATTTTGCTACATTTCCTACTCCAATTGAGTTTGTTGATTTTGAAGCTCTTCGTTCTTTTGTTCCATTTCTCTTTCTGCTTTAGTCAACCAGTCCTGGAGATCCTATTTTTTCTACTATAGTCTAATAACCAAGTTGGAATCTTGGGATTGGAACTTTGCAATTTCCTCTTAGAGTTTGGCCTTTTCTTCCTATGCTTGTTGAGACATTTGTCTAATTTTGGCATCCTCAACCTTTTCCTTTTTCAGTAGGGTCTCCAACCTTTCCTTAATGATCTTGATCTCCTCCTCCTTTTTCAGTTGGTGACCATGCTTCAAAAAGTTAGTAGTGACCACCTGTTGAGTTTCCTCCATTAGCTCAACTTTTTCCTATGGTTGGGCTATGTGAAGATCAATTCCCACAACATGGATTGTATAATCCTTAAGTTGCATCTCTCCTTGTAGTTTGATGTTATTAGGAGTCATGGTTGCAAATTGAAATGACCCCTACACTTCATTAAAAATGGTATGCATGTAGGACTTGGTAGGCTTCACTGCATCTTTTTCTTTTCTCTTCTAGACCCTAATAGCCCATGTTGCCTTAGTCTTGTCACTTTTCCCAATAAATTATGCTAGTGACCTAATCAACTCACTGGAAAAGGGTGCACTAGGAGGAAGAGAAAAAGGGAATGAGATCATTGTGGTCTAGGATGATTTTTTCTTTGGTAGAGCGACAATCATTAGAGAGAAAGGAGGAATATCATGTTAGGGTCCAGCTAGGGAAGTGGTAGAAGGACTCATAAGGAGTGGTGGCGGTAGTGGAGATGTGGAGGTTACCATCCACTGGGAAAGCTAAGTTGGAGATGACACAATGGTAGCAAAAAGGGTAGCAATGGTAAATCTAGATTGGGCTTTGAAAAAATATGCAATAGACCATGGGGGAGTAAAACTTGTTTGTTCGATATGGGAGAATTGAGAGAAACCTCCCATGATTGTGGAAGTATAAAAGGAAAGGACAACACTCAAAGTAATGGGAGACACAAAGGTATTAGGGGTAACCAAAGGTTATGAAGCAAGAAGAGAGGGAGAGAAAGATACCTGAGTTGTAGAGGACTTTGATCCTTGGCTTGTTGAAATTTCTTGAGAGCTTTCCCCTAGATTTGCATTAGTGTCCAAATTCTTCTCGAGTGGAAAATTATCCACCTCTATGACCTCTTGAGATTTTTGGGCCATCCTGGATCTCTTCTTAGCCCATGTGTGCACTAGTGAGGCCTTTGAATGTGATGTGGTCACTAGTGCACTTAGTGGAGCTTTGTCATGTTGTGATGTTGCTTTTCCAGTGCTCTATGTTTGGGCCTTCTTCACCTCTTTCCTTTTCATTATGGTGGTCGCTTCCTCTAGGTCTACATCCTCATCTCCACTTGCATTAGTATCATCATGTTCCTTGTTCTAGAGAGCATCAAATTTGTCATCCATTTTGGTTTCCTTGAATAGGGCATTGATGCATTTGGTATTTTGGTGATAAATCCAAAATTATGCAATTTTATTGTCACTCCACAGGTATTTCTTGGCCAATTGATTGCGAAGGGTGGCTCCAATCTTAAGCTTGTCACTAGGCTTGGCCAAAGGAGAATAGAAAGATAGCCATGGTAGCCACTTATCATTAGTAGAAACATAGGCCAAGTCCACAAATAAATCATCCTGGTCCCCTGATTGTGGATTCTGCTGAGCTTTCCAATAGGGCCGAGAGCTGTGAGTTAGCTTAACATTTAGATCTGCTAAGTCATTATCAAGATTATAATTCTACTTGTCACAAATTAATACTAGCCCTAGATGAGATAGATTTGCCTCTAGTAGACCATGTGTATGCTTCTTTAACATTATTACCATACCAAATCTCAAAGGGAATTTGAAAAAACCTTTATGCTTCTTAACCCTACAAAACTTGATGTTTATAATTGCTACTTGTCGAAATACCTCAAGGGCCAACACCCTATTTGTGATGCATACCAGGAGCCGAAATAGTTCCTCAATAAAACCATGAAGCCTAACAAAATAAAAATCCTCCCCAAGGAACAAGCTACAAGGAGGAATAATATTTCACATTGAACCTATTTTCTTAGTGGAAAGTCGATAAACCTTGCCATCCTTACTAAAATCTCGCAAAATTAGAGTCAAGAAACATTGAAAAGATGCATAGTAATCATAAGTTATAGAAAGGAGGGGAGTCCACACAAAAATGGCCTTCTTAACTCATTTTCATCAAAAATAGCCAGACCCATATGGCTTCTAAAGAAGTCAGGGTTCTAGTGTAAAAAAATGTAAGCAAGGAGAGAAGAAAACCTGAACCTGAACTATGTGTTGTATTCCTTGAATTGGGTCAGCATCTCCCAAAAAATAACCTTTGCAAAGTCATACCAGAATAAAGAATATTGTCTTCTCAACTGAAAACCAAAACCCATCTGAAACTCATGAACATCCCTATCACTATCCATGTCGCAAACAAAAGCCATCATAGAGAAGGTGTCCTACAAGTTCAAGTTGAAAGCATTGTGTGTAATCAGAAACTATGGCAGCTTTGCTACATCTTCCTTAGGCCTTTTTTTTTCTTGATTATAAAAGTTTAGAGCATACTTTCTAGTCCTCTAGATCTCTTTTGATTCTACTATAGTGAATCTCTCCATTATTTCTATTGCCCTTGCAGTAGGGATGCATAGCATATTCCTAATAACTTCCATGCTAATCACCACCCTCAATTTTTGGCCTTCAATGGCACTGATATCTAGGATGAAATGTTGAGCACACTCATGAACTAGTTCTAGGTAGTGGTGCACAAAAGGAACCATATAATGTGGGAGACCACAAAACCATAGCTTGTATGCCAATGAATCTTGGGTGTTAATCTTTCTCATTCTCTTGTAGGCTACTTCCCTAAGACTCTTAGGGTTAGTTCTAAGGATGGGGTCGTGAATATTATCCCATTCTTCCACTCTCAGGGCCTTGTCCCTATGGATAGCCTTCTCTGTGACCCGTGTGTGAGGCCACTTTGGGTTTCTTGGCATCCCAAGAGAAGCATAAGCGATTTCATAAAAAATATTGGCCATTGGAATTGCTAACATGGTGTCAAATAAGCTTTAAATAGCCTCTCCTTGTGTTTCCATTTGAGGATTCTAGGCCATTTCAAGATTCTGTAGACATTTTGTGAATGTTCAACTTATCTGCAATTCACTTGGGTTCTTTCAGCAAACTATGCACTCAAAACTCTTTGCAATGAACTGGGTGCTCAAAACTCCTAAGTGCTATTCTTTTGCATGCAAAACTTAGCCTTTTTTTGACTTGGAGTTGGAGATATTAGCTATTTCAAGTAATAAATTTGGCACATTCCGCCGACTCTTTCATGCATACAAAATGAATCCCCACTCCTTTTGAAAAGAAAATAGTTCATAATGACAATTAGTCATCATGACCTACAATACCATCCCTTGGGAAATTGGGCTGCAAATTGAAGGCTTATGAGAACATTCACATTCTTTTCAATTAATAACTTGAAAAGAATGATTAAGCAAGATTTCTCAATGAGTACATAAGAGATTTTTAATTAATCTTGTGAACTTAAAAAGTGCTCATAGCTTGACACATTAGCACCTGATTGTACAAACTATCACTTGCGCCGACCACCAATTTTAGCTATTTAATTACTTCTTCTTATCTTGCATGCAACAATTCATACACAACAAACACAACTTGGTGGGATTTTTGAGTTTGCACCTAGTGGGATTTTTGAGTTTTCTCTTGATCACCATCATGCTTCTCGCACGCATTGTACCCTAGATTGTTTATAAATAGACTTAAGGAAATCAACAGAATTTGCATTTGGTAATTGGGACAAATTTAGGCAAAATGAATACTCCAATTAGGCTAACCATCAATAGGTCTCAGGTATATTTTCTAGGAGAGGTTTCTAGTAGGCGTCTAACATGTATGACCAAGAACAAGAATTATCTAGTGATAATTGCAATGAAATGGGTGTTGGGGAGGAATTGTATAGAGTACGAGGACAAATATAGAGTTAATATTGACATTTTCTCTCATTTTGTTTCCTTTTTGCTTGAAATTCAGGTACCCAAGAAGATGATACTATGGCTCACCATGGAAATCTTCCCAAAACACTACCTTGGAGGTCTTAGTGAAGTTGTGACGAATGCGGTGTAAGGTCCTGGTCTACCCACAACAAGTGATCTCCACTGACACATTGAAGAGGATGCAGTGGTACCTTGGGTGTCATTCTTGAGTGGATTTCACATTATGAAAATTGGAGAACACCACCAAATGGTTTCTTGTGGTTGCCACTTCTTACTGAGATGCTACAATGTAGTACTTTTCTATGATATGGAGTAGTATCTTGACTTTAGAAACTTTTTTTTCCCTCCCCGACTTGCTATTGTTTCCATTGATGCTCCTACTACTATTCTCGTTGCACCTGTTGCTACTGATGTGGTCATTCCTGATGTTGTTGATGTTGATACTGCCCCAGTTTAAGAATGAACTCTCTTCTCCTATTTTTTGTATATATGTCTCAGAAGTATTTTAATACATATACTCAAAAATATGCTTAGTATATATATATACTCAAAATGTATGGCGTGAGAGCCATTTCGCATTATAATGTTCCAAAGTATATATTATCATATAATAAATATAAAGCTCCTTTTGTCAAATTCTTGTCTCATTTACACTTCTCTGATTCTTGTACTATGGGTTCCATCTAATAAAGACCAGGCTGAACAAAACACAAATAATATTTACATAATTACATATTTACACTGGTAAAATGATTAATAAGCTAGTTAAATAATTTGACGTGAATTCCATTGACTGGAATTCTGAGTGCTTCTTTTTCCATGTTCTCTAATTGAAATGAATTATGCTTCTTTCATTGAATAATCCAAAAAGGGCCTTCCCATAGACTATCAATTTTTCCATGTTGGCTAGGCTTTGCAGCTCTTTCATTGAATTTCAGCACTAAGTCCCCACATGTAAGACCCTGGTAGGAGGTCTTCTTATCAAAATACCTTTTAACCACTTGTTGATAGTTAGACATGGATATCAAGGATTTTTCTCTTTTCTCTTGCACCTCCAAAAATTCAGCCAATCGGACCTCCATGGCTCCATTTTTTTCAACTTCTAGAGACTTGAACAACTACAATGCAGAAATTTCCATAGATATAGGCAATAGTCCATCCTTCCCATATACCATCTCATATAGAGAAGTCTTTAAGACTTTCTTGGGGGTTATCTTGTCCACCTAGAGTGCTACTTTGAGGTTATGATGCCACTCTTTTTGGTGCTTTGACCCAATTCTTTTAATGATTCAGACTAAATTTTTATTAGTCAACTCAGCTAGACCATTTCTCTATGGGTAATAGTTTGAAGATTTCTTTAGGAATATTCCATTCTTAAGTATGAATTGAAATACCTTTGAACCTAGGAAGGCCTTCACATTGTTGGAGATGATGGTCTTTGGTAGGCTGAACCTTGTTATCAGTTCCTCAAGGAAATTCACCATCTATGCCTCAATCGCATTCTTTAGGGGCATGAACTTGTTCCATCTAGTAAAGTAGTCCATAGCTATGAGGATCCATTTATTTCTAGTGCTGGAGGTGGGATTAATAATCTTGATGAAATCTAGTCCCCACTGTGCAAAGGGTTCTTCAACCTCTATTGGATTTAGAGGTATTGCTGAATTTCTCCTTCTTCCTATGAAGAATTGACATTCTTTGCAGGATTTAACTAGAGAGTGTGAGTCTTTGAAAAGTGTAGTCCAAAAATACCCTAAGCACATAATTTTGATGGTGGTGGTCTTTGCTAAGAAGTGTCTACCCATGAGTCTACTGTGAAAAATGTCTAGAATTCTTTGCAACTACCCTGAGGTGACGCATCGTAGAAGAACACAATTGAAGTTCCTTTTAAAAAGGACCCCTTCAATAAGCATATATCCACTATTCTACAATTTATAGAATCTTTTCTTCCAAACAAGAAGGTTTGATAGATATTTTCAAGTCTGCATGAATCTAATTCTATCCACCAACTAGTAGCCTTCAAACTTAGATTCATTCGCCAGAACAAGCTCAGGTTGTTCCTCCTTAGCTGCTACTTCTTCATCATTTGTCAGACACTCACACAATCCTCTTCCCCACATGGTCTTTGTGGGCCTGACCTCAATGTCATATTTGAGGATTTTAGTAATTTAGTTGGCCTTTTTTATATGATTTCTCCTTCCATAATCTATTCATGCACACTAGAATGTGTGACATATACAACCACCTTATTACAAGATATGAGGTGTTAGAACTTATTGATCCCCTTAATAATGGTGAATGCTTTCCTTTCAATGAATTTATAGTTCGTCTCATAATCCATTAAGGTCTAGGAGTGGAAGGCTATCGGATGTTCTCCCTTTCCTTCATCATCCTTTTGGGTCAAAACAGTAGTGATGCTAGATTTGATATTAAAAACATACATTATGAGGTCCTTTGATAGGTCTAGGTTTACCAAAACAAGAGCTAAAGAAATGGTGTCTTTAACCTTTTCAAAGGATTCTTTGGCCTCTTTTTTCCATTTGAACAACTGATCCTTTTTTAGCATCAAAGTGATAGGTCTAATTAAACCTGCAAAATCAGAAATGAACTTGCTTACGAAATTTATCTTTCCTAGGAAGGACTGAACTCCCTTCTTGTTCACTAGTAGGGGAAGTTCCTTGATTACCTTCACCTACTTTGGATCAATTGCAATTCCATCTTTATACACTACATTCCCCAATAATATTCCTTTTGGCACTCTGAAAACACATTTTTTTGAGTTTAAGGATATCCCAAATTCTCGAAATTTTTTAAAAACCATTTCTAGATGATCAAAATGATCATCTTTTGATTTAGAGAACACCATTATATCATCCAAGTAGATTAAGATGATCTTATTGATTAGTTCCCTAAAGGAAACTTTTTTTTTTTTTTTGGAAGGTACCTCCCGCATTTGAGAGGCCGAAGGGAATTTTCGCATAGGAAAACATTCCCCACTGGTAGTGAACTTTGTTTTGTGTCGGTCCTCCTCTTTTACCCAAATTTGGTTATAACTAGAGAAGCCGTCTAGAAGAGATAACATTTTCAATCCATCCACTATTTGTAAGATTGAATCCATGGAAGGCAAGGGGTAGTGGTCCTTCAAGGATGCTTTGTTCAGATCTTGGAAATCAACAAACAAGCAAATATGTCCATTCTTCTTTTAGACAGGAACTAAGTTGGACACCCATTTGTTGTGCTTGATTGAGAAAATGATCTAGGAGTGAATTAGCTTTGTCAAATCTTGTGCCATTAATACATCAATCTTTGGATTCATTAGCCTCTGCTTCTGGTGGACAATTTTTACTCCTTCTATTAGTTCTATAGTATGTTGGATGATTTCGGGATCATATCCCTTGAGGTAATCATGTGAATAGGCCAATACTCCATAATTTTCACAAAAATGTATGATCCTTTCTTTATCATGTTGTAGAACATATTTTCTGACTTTGAGCTTCCTACCATCTCCAACTTGAAGACCTACATAATTTATTTTTTCCGCTACAAACTTCCTCTTGTTATTCCTTGCATCATCACAATCAAGTAGATTTTCAAGAGTTATCATTCATTTTGGAAGCTTGTTGGACCTCAGCTAAATAATTTCCCCTTCATAAGCTTCTGTAATTTTCAATTGGAGCTAATCGGCGAACTCTCTAGATTGTTGAATGAATAAAGAAATGTGTTCATCACTTTCAAGCAATTGCTAGCTTTGTTCATTATCTAGAATTTTCAGTCAAACAATCACTTGTACAGAGTGTACATTATCAATTAGGTCCCAAATAGGGTCAAATTGAGACCCTATCACTGTTGTGTGATCCGTAGATGCATTTTCTCTCTGGGGACCATTTAGATATTGAAGGCTTAAAAGCTTTTAATCAAGTACTAGAATCTATGTCTATAAGATCTCATGTAGATATTCTTTGATATTAAGACTCCTCGAACTTGATTAACTATTAGTTTAGAGTCTCTAAACATCACTATTTGTTTAACACCCATTTGCTCTGTAAGACTTAGACCTTGAACAAGGCCTTCATATTTAGCTTCCTTATTTGAATAGGAAAATTGAAAGTGGAAATATCTAAGTTTCTTTTCATTGGATGAGGATCTCAAACATATCCTATCTCCTACACCAACTTTACATCTTGCTCCATTAAAATGCAGCGTCCAAAGCTCTGAGGCATGATCATCCTTGGTTTCCTTAATCACCTTCATAATCACTTGATCCTTGTCATAGATGACATGAGTTCCCAATCTAGTGGCATGATAATTGTTCAAAGGATTAGTGTCTATAAATTCCCTCAAGAGGACCTCTTCTTGATTAGTCCGGTCTCTTCTCACCTTCTTGTCCTCTAGTAGGTTAGTACAATACATTTCATCTTTAGTGATAGAGGTATGAGTGGCCTCAAAATTGATCATGGCTTCATCTGCTACATGTTTCAAATGCAAATGTTCAAACACTATCTTCATTTTATCTCCATGCTTGGTCTTGAGGATCAAGTGTGACCAGTCCAAGGAAATATATCTACCTATCTTTGAGTTGTACTCCCCAAATAAGCAAAGACCAAACATGGGAGGAACATTAATGATCACAGTATCTTGTGGAACAGTGATACTAGGGTAGGATAATAGATTCAAGGGGAGGTTCTTAATGACACCTACAGTTTTAACCTTATTCCCATCAAACTACATAACCCCTATGTTTAAAGGTTCATAGATAAGTCCTAAGGCTTCAGCTATTTGCTTGTACATGACTATGGTGCTAGCACTAGAGTCAATCATAGAATTGTGCAATAATTTCTTACCCACAATAAGAGTTAGGAAAAAGGGTTTCAGTTTTGGCTTACCTCTAACTTCATTAGATGATTCCTCTCCACTATTTTTGAGAACTTTGGCCTGAGGTAATGAATCAACAACCTTTCCTTTGGATGGTTTATTTGTTGGCTTCATGCTTGCATCTTCCAGTAGGGCCTTCTTCAACAATGAATTCTGCTCTAGAATAGCTAAGATATCCCAAAGAGATACATTAGCAGAGGATTTCTTCAATTGTTCCACCACATTGAATGACGATGGAATCAAATTCTTATGTTGCTTATACCTTTTATAATAATCTCCTTGTGTGGTTGAGCTTTTCGTGTAATTGCGGAGGTACTTGAAGCTTGGTCAGGGATAATTTTGGGTTGTGGAGTGATTGGTTTTCCCATGATTATACTCTTTGAGTGAGTTTTATAATCTGATTGAACTGGTAGGGCCTTTGATATGGACACATCATTTGCAAACACCACCTCTTCTTCTTCCATCCATGAGAAGAGGATGTGGTTAGGAGCTATATCTGTTTCTTGCTCTAGAGACATTCATTGCATTTGCACGGTGAGTACCACATTTTCCATTTATGGAGAGGCATATACATAACCTCTTGAATCTAATGCCATGCCCTAAATGCATTGTTCTACCACTCTTTGTTATAGATTTCCACACAGATAATTTCAAGGGCATATGTGATTCATTGTAGGGGAAGCAACAAGGATTGATATCATCAGTAATATTATTCTTCCTTGCCACCAGCTCTTGGTTCAAACTTGGGTGAACATTTTGCAGTGGAGTAGGCACTGGTACTATCTAACTATTTGTTTGAGCCTGTGGATTCGTGCACACACCTCCTTGGAACTAATTTTTTTGGTAGGAAGATCTTCCGCCTTGATAATTTGGTAAGAAAGCTTTGAGGGCATGGACCAGTTTTGCTTGATGGTAGTTACTTCATTTGATATGTTCCACAATAACTCCTTGACATCACTCATCTCATCTTTTGAAGAGTTAGACTAGAAGCAACATTATGTGGTGTGCTCGGATATGTGTACATAGATTAGGGAGGAGCAGATGCACTCATAGAAGATATCTCCTTAGTGGTTATCCACAAATATGAAAATATAGGAATAGCAAGCTGAGAGGGTAGCTTTCTGGCATCGATCAAATTATTCTATGCCTTAACAACAACGTTATACAGATTTGACAAGGTGTTCCCACTAAGGGACTAGATCATCACCAAAATGTCAACATTGAGAGACTTCAGATAGAACATGAATGCAAATCAGCAAGAGGATGGATATCAAGCTAGATCCTTTTCCAAGTCATGTGAAACTAGGCATTAAAGTCGATCATGGTCTTCTAAGGAGCTCACTTTGTGGTTGTCAACTGCTGAAATAGCAAAGACCGATCTCTGTTGTTTGAAAACTGCTCATAGAAAGGATCTCTAAGCTGATCCTAAGCACCGATAGTATTGGCTACCAAAGTGCAGTACCAATCAAGCACCTTTCCTTTTAAAAATGTTGCAAGCAATTTAAATGCTACATTTTGATTAGTTACACCATGCACCAAACACACGTCCACCACATCTTGTAGATGATTAGATGGTTTTTTCAAGCCTTCCTCGGTGAATTTTAGTAAATGTTTTAAATCAGAGGTTGGGATAGGATCCCAAACAATGGGTGCTAATGGTGCTATGAGAGGTATTTTTGTGTCCCATACCACATAATTTCTATTAGAAATTAACAATATGGCTGGTGGAGTGGTCAAGATGTTTACTACACGGGTTCTTGCTTGTAATATTACTAGTAGAGGTACTAGCAAGCCAAGCTTGTTCATTGTTTGGGATCTAGTAATAGGTCTATGGGTCATACACACACTTTAAATTTAGATGCATTCAAGCAAGTCTCACTGGGCATACCATAAAAATAACTGTTAATGCCTAAAATTGCTAGGAAAACAACCTTATGGGAAACTCAGTTAATGGGGGGACCAATTGCACTAAACTGAGTAACCTCTGGGTTTTGAAAGAAGTTGGCTTCTTCTGTATTTGGTGGGTTGCAATGGGAAAATGTAGCATATATATTAAAATAAGATATAATCTAAGGTGATGGGCCAAGAGTTAAGTATGGGCATGGTAAATCTTCCTTTCAGATGAGATTTAAGGGCTTGTTCAACAATCTGCATGTCTGGAAATAACATAAAGCATAGATGAAAAACCTAAGAAGCATATCAAATAGCATAACACAACTTCCATACACATTTATTGAACAAGAAGAGTTCAAGACATGATTTGAATCAACAAATTTATATTGAAATTATAGAAGTCTTGCAGATAAACTACTAAGTACAAGAAACAACATAGTATTAATGTCTTGTTCATTAACTAAGAAATAGAGAGGCTAAAAAATATGTCACAGTCTATGAGTCTTAATACAATAATAAAAAAAAAATACAAAAAGGCATATAGTCTTTTTCACTTCTTTCTATGATTTTTGAAACCGTTTTCCAAGAGTCGAAGAAGAATATACAGATTATCCACCACCAAAGAGACAGTAACCAAAAAGATTCCTAGGCATGAGCAATTATGTCCATCACAATTATTCCCCAAAGTTTTTGCAATAGAAATATTTTGAAACATAGTATGTAGTCACCTCTGAACAAGATGTGCCTTTCTACAAATGATGACTGTGGTCTCAAGGAAGAAGTAGCGAAACTCTCCAAGAAAAATGTGTCACTCACCCACAAACTTGGTTAGGATACATGGAACAATAGTGGAGCTTCATATCCATTCTTACCTTCCTTGTGATCAAAATCCCTATGGAGAAGACACATGGAGAAGTATGCATTACAAGCGTTGACTGTGGGGTCCACAAAAAAGGGTCCACAAAATGATGCTATGTGGCACGTGGGCGAAGCTCAGAGTAGAAGTAAAGGAGAGAGGGCTCTCAAAGGCCAAATTTGCTGACACATGGTGAAAGGGCATGGATTGAGAGAGAAGAAATGGAAGAAAACCTTCCAAGGAGCACTCAACCGACACATGCAGAAAGTAGGTGAAGGCGCTTCAAAAGGGGCCCAGAGATATTCAAACACATGAGGTGTGGGTTGGGGCCGAGGCTAATGTAAAATTATTAATGACCACTCGAAGGGAGCTTTAAGGATTTTTTAATCCACATAAACCATAAATTCCACCCTATGATTACTAGTAAATCACATCAACCAACTGAACTATTCCAAGGATTTTCAATAGAGGCATTGCACTTGTGCATTTTTTGTGTTGAGAAGTGAAAAAAAACCCATCAAAATGAGGTATTGGTGTTTCTTTATGAAGAAGAGTATTTATGTCAGGAGGAGGATCCTGATATCATAACTCTTTAGTATCTTCGGTTGAGATCTGCTCTAGGAGTTGATGAATTTCATGTTCACTTGTTGTATCACATCCTTGTTTTCTTAAGATCATAAATCCTTTACCATATGTCTCTTCAAGGTTAATTTATATATTGGTTACTTTGTTAACATAGAATTTTTGATTGTTTTCTTGTTGAGAGGAGCTAGTTTCACCTATGGTAGAGAACTTAGGCTTAACTTGTGGCTCAATTTTAGGATGTAAAATAGCAAACATCTCAAGTTCTATTGGTTTTTTCATGGATGAATAAAAGGATGTATTATTCTCAAGGTTGTTAAGGAAATCATCTATGATGTTGTTCATGTTGTCATCATCTTCTCCAATGATGTCAACATCATGAAGAGGACATGCATTAGGAGTTGTGTGAGCATGAGTGAGTTCAATTTCATTAGGGTCATTTCCAAAAACACAACTTGAAACATCATCCAAAGAGAACAAGGACTTCCACACATTGCTTAAATAGTTATCCATTTTTAGAATTTTAGATCTAAACATGGTAACTAATTGAAAATGAAGTGTTGTACATACAATTTTGAATTTTAACAATGCACTGAAATGAAGCAATTTAAGCTAAATACAATGAATTTGATGAAACAAAAAATAAGGAAATTGAAATAGGAAAGTAAAAACACCAAAAAAAATCTAAAAACTAAGATTTTAATGTCCAAAAAATGCAGATCAGTAGCTAATAGGGACTCATTCACCAGTAAGGGAAAATGGGTCCTGGTTAAGTTTTTCTAAGATGTTTCAGTGGATTTCAGAGTGATTTTTATTGCCTTTCAAATGCCAACAAAATTAGTTTTGACCTAATCAGGGACTCATTCACCAGAATGGGAGAATGGATCCTAGTTAGGTATTTTAAAACCATTTTTTAATGATTTTCAATCTTTCAATAATATATTTCTGTTCCAGATCTAAGACTATGAGTTTTAGTTTCAATATTTTAAGAAATACGATGTGAAAATGTAATGAAAAGGTGAATGCAAAGGCCTAATTTGAAATGCAATTTTGTTTTGATTTTCAAAATCAAAATAAATGAGATCTAAATGAGATGCATAATGACTGATTTGTTTTTGTATTTTTTAGATTTAGAGAGATGCAAAACAATGCAAATTTAAACCATAAATAAGATGCAATTGTAAATGCAATGCAAGAAACCCTAAACAAGATATTAGTTCAATGCAAATGAAATGCAAGTGAATGAAAGATCTAATATAAGATGCAAAGACTTCAAAAATTAGAAAAAAGCAATGTTCAATATGTTGGGTTCACCAAAATGAATCAGCAAGAAGATGAACCACTAAGATTTTCCACACAAAATCACTATAATTTATGCAATTATGAGAGCCAAAAGACACAAATAACAATCATAAATTATACCTAACTATTATAGCAACTATGAGGGAATATTTTAGAGCTCAAAGAAGTGTGTACCTTGTTGCAAGAAGCTTGTTTTTAGGGAACAAAGGACTCATTCGTCTTTAGTGGAAAATGGGTCCCTGTTAGGGTTTTTGAAACTAAGATTTGGGATATTTTCCTTGGTTTCTTCACTCTCATATTCCCAGTTGTTAGCTCATGAAAACTTGTACTTAATTCCTTAGCTTCAATTCTTTGTTCTTGCAATTTAAAGTTCAACTTTGGAACTTGACAAATTTGACATTTTTTCTCTAAACTTGCTCTCCACTTGATCTTAACCTATAAATATGCAAACAAACATTCAAGGGAAGAAAAACTTGTTGATTTCTAGTGAATAGGGGTTTACCTAAGTCAAACTCCTTGTAGGTAATTAAACCAAATGATGAGACACTGAAATTGAAGCATAAAACATGAAATTATGGAATGTAGATACCTTGGATATTGTCTTGTAATAAAAATATGCAATCTAACATGTAGTAACCATGAAGAATGTGGATCTTGATCTTTGATTATGATGTGAAACAATGCTTGCAAGTAGATATTCAATGCTACACTCACTTTCTTAGCTCAACAACATGTATGAATGCATTAAATCCTTGACATGATGATATGATCTTGAATTGCTGCAATAATCCTTGAAAATATTCCATGAAATTCCTTTGAAAATGCTCTTGTATTGCTCTAATTCTTGTAAAATTGAATGCTTGAAGGCTTAGAATGAATTTCTAAGAGAAGCAATGCAAATGAACCCCTTATACTAAATAAGGGGATTAACACTGAAATTCAAACAATTAAGGTCAACACCAAATCTTGAAATAAACATTATTAAATTCCCGACACAATGAAATTCAACAAGGGGTTCCTCATTAAGGGAGGACCCATTCACCACCTAGGGCGAATGGGTCCCTAGCTCAGTTGTCCAGGACCTAACCCCAGGGGATGGAAAGAGGGTAAAAAACCCATGTAGAATCAATAAAGAAAGGGGGTGGTCATGACACCATTTTCTAGAACCTCAATTTTTCCAATTAAATGTTATGCAATTTAAATTATGGGTGTCGAGATAGATATTTGGTAAGTGTCATAAATAAGGTTTAAATTTGAATTGAAGGGGTTAATTAACTACAATTAACCAAAATTATCTAAGGGGACCCTAGATAAATGTGAAAGTGTGTTACAACACTTTACAAAACCTAAATAGGGTACACATTAGGTACATTTTAATTAAATAAGGACCTTAGAATGATGTGAATGTGTACAACACATTACAACACTATTCCAAGATATATTTAATTCAAATTTATGTCAATTATCGAAATTAAGTGTGAAAATGATTACTTTTTTTGACACTACAACAACCAAAGACCCTTAAATTTGAAACATAAGGCTTTCTACCTATCCACACTTCATAAGGATTTTTATCAACAAGAGTTGAACAAGGAGATCTATTAACCAAATAACATGCAATACTTACAACTTCTACCCAAAAGCATCAATCAAGCTTAGCACCACTCAATATGCTCCTAGCTCTTTTCATTAAGGTTCTGTTCATTCTTTCTACTACCCCATTTTGTTGAGGTGTATAAGGTATGGTCTTTTTCTGAACAATACCTACATGCTTATAGAACTCATCAATTTCCTCAAACAATTTATTCACCCCAACTGTTAGATCTCAACACCCTTATCTTATAATCTACTTGCTTCTCAACTAAGGCTTTAAATTCCTTAAACTTAGTGAAAACTTCATACTTTTCATGCATAAAATTTAAATCTAGGTATATCTTGACACATTATCAATGAAAGTAATATAATAATGAGATTTTCCAAAAGATTCAACATCCACTAGCCCAAACACATCCGAATGAATGATCTGTAATAGTATCTTATTTGTATTAGTCCCATTAGGAAATCATGATCTATTTTGTTTACCAAAAAAAAAATTCTCACAAAAATCATTTTCAATAATAGAATAATTAGAAATACCATCAACCAAGATTTTATTCAAAATAGTCTTAAGACCTTTTTCACTTATGTGGCCTAATCTATGGTGCCACACAACATACATGTATTTTTAGTGCTAGTTACATTGGTACAATTATAAAAAGTGAAGGCATTAAGCCTAAATAAAGTCCATATCTAAGATCTTTTAGCAATCAACAAGCTCCCTCTTACCAACCCACAACCAGACTTGTCAAATCTCACATGCATTCCACAATCATTCAACTTGGATATTGAAATTAAATTTCTCCCAAGTCCTGGAATATGTAAAGTATGATCAAGGGTTTTAACCCTCCCATCACTTAAAAATAACTTTACCTTTCCCTTGCCAACAATATTCTTCGAGATGTGATCACCAAGGAAAACTTGTCCCCCATCATAAGCTAAATATGAAGTAAACCACCCCTTGATAGGAGTCATATGGTAGGAGGCACCTGAATAAATAATCCAAGCATCATTACCAATAGTGTTAGCAAAAATAAACAAAGCATTAGAATCACCATCTTCACTAGAATTTTTCATGGATGCATCCAAACTCTTTTTGTTGTTCCTACACTCCTTTTTCATATCCCCTCTTTTACCATAATTCCAACACTTTATTCTTCTATTCCTAGTGGTTTTAGTTAATTTCCTTTAGACTTGTCTCTATTCTTGTGCCCTTTAGGCCCTCCATTTTCTTTGGACCTTCCTTGCACATGTAAGGCATCTTGGGAGCCCACATTCATGGACTTTCTACTCATATCTGAACTAAAATAAGTATTGCAATAAGATTATCCATCTTTGGTTCTTTACCACCACCACTTATGGCAACAATTAGATTTCCCAAGATTTAGGTAAAGAGAAAATTAAAAAAAAATACATTTATCTTCTTCTAACTTAACATGTACTAATGCAAGCTAACTTAAAATCATATTAAAAGAAATTAAATGTTTTGCAATAGAATCAGGTATCCTTCATTTTTAGAGAATTACAAAAAGTAGAGGTATTAAGCCTAAGTAAATTCCCTATCTAAGATCCTTTAGCAATTAGCAAGCTCCCTCCTACCAACTTGCAACCAGACTTGTCAAATATCACATGCATTCTAAAATCATTCAACTTGGATATTGAAATTAAATTTCTCACAAGTCTTGGAATATTTAAAACATGATCAAGGGTTTTAACCCTCCCATCACTTAAAAACAACTTTACCTTTCCCTTACCAACAGTCTTCTTCATGTTGTCATTACCAAGGAAATATTCTCCCCCATCATAAGCTAAATATGAAGTAAACCACCACTTTATAGGAGTCATATAGTAGGAGGAACCTAAATCAATAAGACAAGCATCATTACTAATAGTGTTAGTAGAAATAAACAAAACAATAGAATCACCATCTTCAGAGGAATTTTCCATGGAAGCATCCAAAATATTTTTCTTGTTCCTAGACTCCTTTTTCACATTCCCTCTTTTACCATAATTCCAACCTAATACTTTGCTCTTCCTAGGGGTTTTAGAATGTCATTTAGACTTGTCTCTCTTCTTGTCCCCTTTAGGTCCTCCCTTTTCTTTGGACCTTCCTCGTGCATGCAAGGCATCTTGGGATCCCACATTCATGGACTTTATACTCATCTCTTCTAAAAGAAGTATTGCAATGAGACTATCCATCTTTGGTTCTGCACCACCACCGCTTATGACAACAATTAGATTTTCCCAAGATTCAAGTAAAGAGAAAAGAAACAAAATACATTTATCTTCTTCTAACTTAACATCTATTGATGCAAGCTAACTTAAAATAATATTAAAAACATTTAAATGTTCTATAATAGAATCACCATCCATCATTTTTAGAGAATACAAATGTCTTTTGAGATAAAACTTATTAGTTAAACTTTTAGTTCGATAGATGTTGCCTATCCTCTTCCACAAATTATATGTGGTGGCTTCTTCTAAAAAATTCATCATCATCATCATCAGACATTTTCTCTCTTCAATGAGATCCTCCATCTTCAACTTTCACATATCATAGCTAGTGCCATTGAATTTCTCAACATCTAGATGAGAGGTAGAGGTCATGGTTTTCACTTTTCTTCACAAATCTAAAAACCCCACAATGCACAAGCTCCCACTGTAACTAAAAACCCTTCAACACTCAAAAGTAAGGTGTCCCTCTCTTAACAAAACTATTAGCTCAAATACCAAATGTTGGAAATCAAGGCATAACTTACAACAATATTAACTTAAATATGTGGTTATAAATTTGAAATTATGTTTACAAGATTACAATAAAGTGATTAAGTGATTGACAGTTAGAACAATGAAATAAAAATCTACAATACCACAAGTCATCAACACAAGTGACACAAGATGTACATGGAGAAATCCTTGCGGGAAAAATCCCCACACCCAAAGAAATCCAATGTTTTTATTAATATTCAAGGAAGTACATCAATACAACACTCCACTCTATGATTCAGTAGCACTTCATTGTCCTGACAACCTATAAAGAACTCATACTAAACCACCATCCTAAGGTTCCAAAAAAATAGAAGTTTGTGGGAGAGAATACCACAAATGGTATCCAAAAATAACAAGCAAAGCCACCTGGACCCATGCCCCACTTAGTGGACAAACCATAAACATGGAATAAAATATTCAATAATCACATGGCCTTCACATGGGTGCCTAACCCATAGTGAATCAAAATGTGTCACACACAAGTGCTCCATAAGTCTCTAATGGCTCTGAAAGCTACTTGCAAGCTCATGCACCACCACGAAAATTTGGGCACCAAACCATGAAAGAGCATGCAAGGACATGCACACTTAAGTGGTCCCAACCCAAAAAGTTGGACTCCTAGGAAGAATATTCTCCCAAAGATACCTTGTAACTGCGACCGTGAAGGGTCCACCACTTTAAATGAAATTACAATTGTCATAGGAAAATAAATGATGAAAGTAAGGTGGTTAAAACTCCTTGTCTATCTCAAAATGATCCTACTCAAACAATAAAACAACCCCTTGCAACACTACTCTCTCAACTCGCCTCAAACACTCCCCTTAAGGCTTGTCCCTCAATAACCAATCAATGAAGATATATTTTACAGATGGCCATATAGAGGCCTATCAAACATCAAAAAGGCTTACCACAGAATCCCAAACAACATATCAAAAAATCCAATAGGGTTTCTTTGACTCAAAATCAAGATTCAATAGATTGCTCTACTTCTAGGCTACTCAATTAGCCCTAATTTCCAAAGGAAGGGCATTCAAATCATCAAGTATCCACCCAAACTCAATGGAAAGTCTCTAATTATGTATCAAAATGACAAATTTCACCATTGGTTCTCAGGTTCATGGCCTCTAACCCACTGTTTCATGAAACCCTCACACTACATGCAAACCACCAAGGGTTTATTGAAACTCACATATCTCAGGATTTTCTGAATCAAAAAATTCCTTCAACACATCACTATGACCTTGCACAAACTCAATCCACTCTTACTTGGATAGTACCAACAAACTTTTGAGAAAACCCTTCTTTAACCCACCATTTTCACATGAAAAATACCCTGTTCAACCCTAGGGCATCACCCAAATCATACAATCTCAACTCCCCTACCTACAAACTCATATAAACACTTATCCTACCATCAAGTGAGTCATTCCACTGAGCAAAAGATCAAGACAGTAGGTGGAATGAATAATTCATAATTTAAATTTCAATCAAAACCTTAATTCTAAGAAAACAAGGTTGCTATAGAAATTTGATGAAATCTCCTTCTAATCTCTGAGTTAGACTCTCAAAGTGGATGAAAAATGAAGATAACTCATGCTACTATATCACCTAATGAGGTCCAGAGCATTTATACCCTGTATGGGTCTATACACAATGAACAAAGTTCAGAAAACACAAAAAATTAGCAGAAAATTATTGTCTTATCAAATATGAATTCAATCCACCATCAACAACCTTGGTTGAGCCTTTTGGAGGACTTTTATACATATTCCATTCAAAAACCAACTTCCCAATTCCTATAACTATTTTTTAAACTTCCTTGACCCTTCAAATTCCCTAAAAGTTGCATTTTGACAATTTATGTTTATGACAACATTTACAATTTTGCTTTTGCAACTTTTTACATATTTTGACACCTAAGACACAAAACACCCCCAATTACATATTAAATGGTCTGTTAGACCTTATTTAGTAGAATAGACTCAAAAAAATCACATTCTATCCACCTAAGAACCATGACTCACTTACAAAAGAAAATTGGTCTTATTGACCTTATTAAGACAAAACACATCAAATCCTAAAGCTTGCTTAACATCAACCTTGCTTGACCATTGTTGACCAAAGGTGTGCCTACACTAGACACCCAAACATAGAACTTTTCCAAGTCCCTTGGAAAGAATCTTGCAATGTTTCCTTCATTGTTCTTCACCTACCTCTGACCTTTATGCTTACCTTCAACAGGTTCACCTTGCTTTAACTTGTCACTATCTTGCACATCCTTGTCAATGTATTCATTTCTTTCATGTTTCACTCTGTCAGATAGTACTGTGGAGTGTTTTTTCACTTTTCCACCATCAAAATCTGATGTCACTTTCCCCTTTACATTAGTACACATGCTTCCATCTTCTTCCATCACCTTCCACTGTTCTTCCTGCATAGTTCCCTACTCAAGATGCTTCCTCTCATCATTCTTTTCTCTGTCAGCCTTACAAAAGTTTGTACCAATGCATTTAGTGGTCTTTTCAGACCTACACATACCTTATTCATAGTCTTATCAACATCAAAAACATTTTTCTTCTTGTTCACTACCTTACCAGTCTCACAAACTTCTATTTCAACATCACTAGGTTGCCTTTTCACATGTTCCTTCACCACAGGGCACATGATTGCCCCTATCAATACACCTTCACTTTTTCCTTGCACTTCACACTTACTCTTGTCTATACTAACCAACCTGAGACACCATTTCCTCTTCTTGTCTTTTCCACACAAAAGTATTCTTGTTCATCTTTGTCTGCACATTACCTTTATCCTTCCTATGCACTGTTTTAATAGTAATAAACTTTGACATAGTTGTAAACTTCATGCTCTCACCTTCCTCATTGCCCACATAGTATTTTCTCCCTATAATTATAATCTCACCTTTCTCTCTTGTTTCCTCAACTAATGTAGTTAGAATAAATGTCTTCCCACCTTTTTCTTGATGTTATATATATTTTTTCTTCTATGATAAACTGTGGAACTATCAAATTGCTAGGTATCCCAAGCAAGACATGGCAACAACTCATAGGTAGGATGTCATAAAAAACTTTATCTATATATGGAACAATTTGTAATTCAACAATAGCTTGTTCACTCACCAAAATGGTTTGTTGTTCACTAATCCAAGACACTTTATATGGTTTCTATTTAGGTACTCTTTGCAAGTTCAACTTGTCCACCATATTACTAGATACCATATTTTCAGTGCACCTAGAATCAACAATCACTTTACATACCTTATTTTTACATCTACATGTTGTTCTAAACAAGGCTTTCCTCTGAATTTTCTCTCTTTCCATGGATGTCTTCAAGGTTTGTCTTTTCATCGTCAACATCTCACGAACTTTAGGAGTAACATGGAGAGTATTGGAGTTTGAGCTTTCAACTTCATCTTCATAAGAAATTTGGGCTCTCCTATCAGATTTCCTTTCTCCCCCACTTGATGTGGTTCCAATCTTCTCTAGAAAATTGAAGAAAGGGTGACCAAACTCACCACACTTATAACACCTACTTGAAAACTCATTAGAATCTCTTCGTTGCCTAAAGCTTGTTCTTCCACCTCTCCATCCACCTCTTGATTTAGGTGCTTGTTCTTTACTCTTATCAGCATCTTCAAGATCTTCTTTGGATTGTCTTGGTGTTGAAAATGTACCTTTTCCCCTAGAAGTATTTCCTTTTCTTCTTGTTGCCTTCTCTTGTCTTCTTTTTAGTTTTACCTCTGCTCTTATTTCTATTTGAAAACATTTCTCAACTATTTTTGGTGCCAACAAACTTATTTCATCTTGAATAATATACCTTAGGCCATTGAGATATCTAGATACTCTTTCTTCATCATCATCTTCATGCTTTGTTCTTATACTTAGCCTATAGAATTCTTCAATGTATGCTTGCACATCTTGTTCTTTTTTCCTAAGATTTTGTAATCTTTTGAGTAATTGAACATTATAATCACAAGGAAGGAACTTACCTTTCAATTTTGTCTTCATTCTCTCCCAAGAAGTGATCATGTTCTTTCCCTTTCTCTCCCTTTCATCTTGCACAAAATTCCACCATAGAAAAGCATGTCCTTTCAATTTGGTTTTTTCCTTCTTCACTTTGTATTCTTCATCAATATCCTAACTATCAAAATAGTTCTCCAAAGCCCCTATCCAATTCAAGAGATCTTCTCCATCTATTTTTCCACCACACATAGGCACGTCCATTTTTCTATGTCCATCTTTCTTCACAACCTTCAAAAGCTTCATCATCCTCACATCATCTAGATTCATTTCTTCCTCTTCACTAGAAGTCTATTCTTCTTTAGTATCACTCTCATCCATATCCACTCCAGTTTTAGATTTCAATGCAGCCACCTCTCTTCTCAAGGCTTCTATTTCTTTAGCCTGCTCATCAATCTTTCTTGCAACTTCACTTCCTTTAGGAGGCATCTTGACAATCTTGCCTCTTCACCTTTCAACCTACAAAATCCAACCAAATCACCAACAAGAGATCTAATAACTGAGCTATGATACCACCTAATGCAAGAAAGGTGGTTAAAACTCCCTTTCCATCTCAAAATGATCCTACTCAAATAAGAAAACAACCCCTTGCAACACTACTCTCTCAACTTGCCTCAAACACTTCCCTTAAGGCTTGTAGCCCTCAAAAACTAGTCAATGAAGATATATTTTAGATATTTCCATATAGAGGCCTATCAAACATCACAAAGGCTTACCATAGAATCCCAAACAACATATCAAAAAATCCAATAGGTTTTCTTTGACTAAACATCAAGATTCAATAGACTGCCCTACTTCTAGGCTACTCAATTAGCCCTAATTTCCAAAGGAGGTACCTTAAAATCATCAAGTCTCCACCCAAACTCAATGTAAAGTATCTAATTGTGTATAAAAATGATATATTTCACCATTAGTTCTCAGGTTCATGGCCTCTAACCCACTGTTTCATGAAACCCTCACCCTACATGCAAACCACCAAGGGTTTATTGAAACTCACATATCCCAGGATTTTCTGACTCAAAAATTGCCTTCAACACATCACCATGACCTTGCGAAAACTCAATCCACTCTTACTTGGCTAGTACAAACAACTTTTTGAGAAAACCCTTCTTTAACCCACCATTTTCACATGAAAAATACCCTATTCAACCCTAGGGCATCACCCAAATCATACAATATCAACTCCCCTAACTAAAAACTTATAGGAACACCTATCCTGCCATTAGATGAGTCATTTCATTGAGAAATATATCAAGATCGTAGGTGGAATGACTAATTCATAATTTAAACTTTAATAAAAACCTTAATTCTGAGAAAACGGTGCTGCTATAGAAATTTGATGAAATCACCTTCTAATCTCTAAGTTAGACTCTCAAAGTAGATGCAAAGGAAGCTAAATCATGCTAATATATTACCCAATGAGTTCTAGAGAACTTATATCCTATACGTGGGTCCGTACACAATGAACAAAGTTCAGAAAACACAAAAAATTAGTAGAAAATCGTTGTGTCTTATTGAATTTGAATTCAATCCACCATCAACAACCTTGGTCAAGCCTTTTGGAGGCCTTTTATAGATATTCCATTCAAAAACCAACTTCCCAATTCCTATAACTATTTTTTGAACTTCCTTGACCCTTCAAATTCCCTAAAAGTTGCATTTTGACAATTTTTGTTTATGACAACATTTACAATTTTTCTTTCACAAATTTTTACATATTTTGACACCTAAGACACAAAACACCCCCAATTACATATTAAATGGTTTGTTAGACCTTATTTAGCATAATATACTCAAAACACTCCCATTCTATCCACCTAAGAACCATGACTCACTTACAAAAGAAAATTGGTCTTATTGACCTTATTAAGGAAAAACACATCAAATCCTAAAGCTTGCTTAACATCAACCTTGCTTGACCATTGTTGATGAAAGGTGCTCCTGCACCAATAAATAATAAATATTTTTTCCCCATTTCCTCAAGAAAACTTTCCAATGAGCATGGAGACATGAATTAACATAGGATAAAAATTATAATGTCACATATCCTAACACAAGTAACCAAAATGTTTTGAATCAAGTAATCAAGGGAAACCTGCTTTGTGGGTTCAATTATTAAAATCTAGTATAGCATGAATTTTTTTTACCACATAGAATTATTTATTATGAATTTTTAAGACTAATATGTGGGTATGTCTGGATCATAATGCACCAAAAAGTGGTGATATGATGGGTTTTGTAGGGTATGTATTTAAGCATTTTTACCCAAATTTGATGAAATAAAAGGGTTTTAAAGGAGATTCTCAGCTTTCCACCAATATAAATTATTCTTTACTTTGAATTTAATAAATATTTTTATTTTTTTCTATTTGAATTACAACTAAAGTCCAAATTGATAGGTGATTGAAAAAAATTATAGCTTTCAAGCGAGTATCATTTTTGAATACGAAACATGTTTCACATTCTATCTTTTTATACTATAGGATTAAAAAATGAATTTCATGAAGTTTTGACCAAATTAAGGTGGTTAGACATCTGAGTTTTTATTTTTTTAAAAGTTGTAATAAAAATTCATAATTAATTATTTACTTGGAAAAAAATGAAAAATATGTATCACATCTGGACATGAGTCCTCTACTTATGTCTAAAATCATATAAAAAATATTATCATTTTATTGGTTAGGGTGGTGGGACATACACCTACTTCTTATTTTTCCTTGAAATTTAAGTACCTGCATTGAAATTTTAAATTTTCACCAAATAGATTTTTCTTTTTTAAATAAACCTAGTAGTTTAGAAACTACATTCAATTTGCTACAAATTATATTCTTACATATTTTTGAAATAATATAGATAAATTATTCAATTTTTTACGTCAAGTTGCCTAACTCTAATTTTTCTGAATTTTTTGCCACTTAAGGGCTTGTATTTTCCATGATGATCCTACACATATCCATGTATACAAAAAATAAAGTTATTTTCCACAAAATCTCAAAACTTATGAAAACCAAAGTGCTAAATTATAGTTCCCTAGGTTTACTTTGACATAATGAGAAAAGATATGGATACAGATTCTAGGAAGCACACTGAGATATTGTTTTGATAAAAAGAAAAATACTTAGATGCATGTAGTAGTATAATATCCTTCAAGTACACTCAATTATGTTCAAAGGGTTTCAAGTTTTAGTCATAACCATGTTAATGTTTATTTTGAGTATTTGAATGATAATATTTATTCATTGACTCAATAGGCAAGGGGGATATTTCACAAGCTTTCTTCCATAAAGCTTACTAAGTAAAGTTTGATAACACAAATCAAGCACATTCCTAGCTAGTATTAAAGGAACATCTCCTCACAGTAGGCTTACCACTTGAAGGTTAATCCATATCCAAGAAGTGAGTAAATAGGGTATGCCAAGGTCATGTACCACCTTGACACCCCTTTCCTTGAAACAGTGTGAAATCTAGCAAGAAAACTTGTGCCTCAACCATGGATTGGACATGGTAAGTAACTTCTCATGACGATGTTATCACAATGCACTACTATGACTCAACACAATGGACAACTAGTCTTAAGCTTCTAAATATAATATATCATAGTGACTCAATGAACAACCATGGTATAACATCAAACGTGATACCCTAAAGCCTCTAGTCAACGCCCGTGTGGTCTATACACCCACATCTAAATTGAAACATGTGGTATACATCATAGGATAGTATTACAAGATTATTATTTTGCACATTTTATATAGATTGTATGAACATGTGCTTGGAGGTCGCCTTGAATTCTCTATTGTAGGATGTATCTCAAGGAAGGCCCCCTCTACTAAAATAAAAAGAAGGAATGTTATTTCTCTTTTCCCAAGATCACACAAAGCACAAGGGGAGAGGATACATAATAAGCATTGAGTTACAATGAAAAAATAGTGCAAAATAGGAGTGTTTCTCTTCACCCAAGATCACAGAAGCATAAGGGGAGAGGATACACACTACTAGTCTACCAAGCATAGAAGAGACAACACACATTGTTCATTTTAGGTGCACCAAAAGATAAGTGTAAATGAATTTTAAGGCACCAAAAAGAAGTGTTAGATTTATTTTTTTCAATTTTAAAACCCAAACCAAGGTGAGATTGTATGGTTCAATTTTAACTCCAAATTGAAAAACAAAGTTGAATTGTTCATTGTTAAGCACCAAATTCAAAATGTGAAGGTTCAGTTATTAAGCACTAAATTGAAAAGTGAACCTAAGCTAAAGCTTGAATTAAAAGTGCTATCATACTATCCTTCACATAAGTGTTCATGGACACTTTGTAAAATTGTAAAATTGATAAACTCATGATAATGAAGCGTTGATAAACACTTGAGTTCAATGCTTGATCCCTCATTCAACTTATACAAAAGGTTAGAATTGCACAAACAAAAACAACAAACTAGGTTAGGGTTAGAAATCAAATAATGATGAAATTCAAATGATCAACCTAAGATTTAGCTAACTATTTTATCTAGAAGTGTGCAACTCTGTCAAAAAATGTATTGGTCTATCAGACAAGTACACTAGACTATTACTAAAAAGAGTGTTGCCCTGCCTCTGCACAAGTGTGCTACTATGTTCTACTATGTTTCTTTGTCAAACCTGCAAAAGAGAAACAAAAAATTATCAAATGTGTTGTAATATCAAGTGTGTGAGCCTTTGCAATGATGACTACATTGCAATGCAATAAGTGTGTGCCAATATTCGACTACACTTTAATAAAACAAGTGTACAACTCTGTATTAGACAAGTTTGTTGGACTACCTCTAGGTTCTACAAAACACAAAAGTCTCAAGCATTTTGTTTTAAATAAGGGCATAAGGTCCCACCAAGCATGCCAAAAATGTGAACATGAATAAAATGTAGATCAAATACACCTAGAATCAACTAAGAAACTAAGCATTCAACCTAATTAACCCACATTCCCAATGAAATTCTTGTAAAGCTAATTAAGAATCCATGAAACATAAAATAACATTCAAATTGATAAAAGGAAACCTAATTAAAAAATAAAACCTCATCCCATTGGGGGATTAGTGTTGAATTGATTTGGAATGATCAACGCTTTCCTAATCCCATTATTGAATCAATCTTGGAATGATGCTCTAATGGTGAATTGGATAAAAAATGCTCAAATTCTCTCAAAATGAATATGAAAATTTCTATAATGTAGTTGCTCAAATGCTTTGTGAATCCAATCCTCATGAAAATAAGGACTATTTATAAGATTTTTAGTTGAATCATTGGATAGGATCAATTTGGTTAATCAATGGATGGAAATAGATGAGAGGGAATGACATGGATCATTGATCAAATGAAGGATCAAGATTACTCAATGTCGTGGATCAAGGGAATTGATCAAAGGCTCAAATTGATTGAGGCAAACACAAATATCATGATTTTAGGAGTAATTTTGGAAGATATTTCCATTTTATGGGAAATATTTGAATTTGAATTGCAAGAATATTCTTGAGAAAATTCTCTTGCAAGTGGGAGAAGTTGGAGGAATTAGAAGATATTAGTCAATTAAATAATTAAGATATTATTTAATTGTGCAAGATGATTGAATTTAGGAGTTTAATTAAACAATTAGTTCATTTAATTAGAAGGGTGGGATTAATGGCACTTAATCAAATAATTAAGATTATTTAATCAAATGTGAAGAATTAAGGTATTTAACTAAATAATTTTCATTATTTTATCAAATAGGATGAAAATTAGCATGAAAGAGGTGAATTAATCCAATTATGTTGATTATCTTATTAATATAAGGAAATGATGAATTTAATTAAACAATTAGGATTATTAATTAAATAGATGAAAGTTACTGAATCAAGACAAAAATGGTGTTAGTAAATCAAATTAAATGTGTGATATTGATCAAGACAATTTTAATTATAGTATACAACAAAAACCAACTAAACCATTGAGTTATTATATTTTTACTTCTATTGACCCTAGGCCATGTTGGAAAAAATTCTATCCATCTAAGAACTAGTAGCATCTAAGAAGTACCATCTCAATTCCTTAGTAATAATTTCAACTTACCCCTTCACAATTTGGGTAGCACCTAGAATCGATCAACTACATATTATAATTTTCTACATGATGACCCTCTCAATAAAATAGTCAACATTAATTTTCATTACCTACATGATAGGGGTAAAAACTAGCTCAATCTCTCCAATATCACATCTAGGATATCCCGTAGCAATATTTCACCACCATGATGTAAGTGAATACTAGAACTAGACTATTAGATATAATTGCATCTTAAAGAATCTATCAATGGCATGGTACAATGATAACCTACAAAATTATCTAATATCAAACACAATTTTTACATGTGGAGGTTTTATCCATCTACACATAATCTACAAATCATAGGTGTTTACAAGTACTAGTCAAGTGGACCTAGATATGTATATCACAATTAAATGATCTAGAATAAACTATACATAGAGTTTTATAGGTTCTGAGTTGAATTTTACAATCAAATAAGAATCACATTGAACCCATATGAGTTTTCTTCTACTCAAAATATACACATAAAAATAGCTACTTATAATGAAATCAAAACCACTCACTTCATTCAATTGTTAACGAAAATGCACTATTAAAAAGTATAATCTTTATTACAAAGATACAAGAGAAAAATATCCAACCTTACTCAATAATATTTATAATTTTTTCCTTACATATGGAATAATCCCCATCTAAAGTAATGTCATCCCAATATTAGCCCAAAATTAGGCTATAGCTACAAAAAATTAACCATCCATAGAGAAATAAGAATACATTTTTTTTAGCCCATTAGATCCTATTAGCCTAATTTTACATCACTATTCGATATGACTTATCAAGTTTCCATAACTCATTCATATCCATCTAATATAAATTTTGGCCTCAAACTAAAGTATACTAAGGATGGAAGGTCAAAAAAAGTTAGAAACCCAAAACCTTTTGTTTATCTCCTAAACACTCCCCTATAAACTTGAGGTTACAAGGGCATCCATTCCCCAAGAACTACCTATATACATACTTTCATATGGGATCAAAGTCACATGTAGTTCTCCTAACAATGTCTCTCTCAAATAACATACACTTTAAATTCCTGCACCAAAAACCCCTCATATAATTAATAAATAAAAGGTAATATACAATTTTCCACCCTAGGGGAGTTAATTAAACCTTGGAAAACTAATATTAATTCTACCTTCCAAAAACACCAAGGTTATATATACATTAATATTCTCTTGAAGAAAAGAGAATAATGATTAAATAGTTTTTATCAATAATACTATTATTGAAGATGTAACTCTCTAGGAATAGAGATCCAAATATACCTAGGCACAAACTTGCTAGGCAATATAATCTATATCTAAGAATACAATATCAATAAAGTGTACATCCCTATAAGTTAATAGTTAAAATATCATTACAATACAACATCTATGCAAACAACTTGACATGGGTCCAAGTGAAGTCCCATTATAATAATGCTCTATAAAATCATGTATCATAGTAAAGTAGTGTGTCCTCCTAGATGGAACCTAACATGCATCAACAAGGGAAAATAAAATCCTCTTGAACCTCAAATAACATATGACAATAATTATAGACTTGCTTTAAGTATGATATTTTTTTAAGTCATACTTGATCTAATTTGACAATATTATATCCTTCATCTCATTGTATGAAGATGAATGCTCAACAACATGAATAATAATATTCTCAACGCTTTAATAACATTTACCTTATGGTGAAATCCAATGCTTTTATATTATTCTAATTCACTGAATTTAAAAAAAAATACACTTTCCACTTAGGATTAACTATGATCTTAATGTTCAACAATAAGATACTATGGGATGCTATACAACATAATTTTAATGGTTCATATCTTAACTGAATCTCAACAACACAATTAAATTAAATGATAGTTTCCTCCATTTAATCATGAAAAAATATGGGACAACTATAGTACCCTTCCCTTAGTTCACCCAATAGTTCCAATATTAGGATTCTTATCCTTAAGAGGTCTATATTAATCAGGTAATCATATAAATCCTTTGCCAAAACTCACATCATTCTTGCATCCACTAGCTACATTGCATCCCAATTTAAGAACAAGAAACTATACTATTCAACTTATTGATTAGCCAAACTTTCACAAAGAATCATAAATCATCTTGGACTATTAATTTTTAACTACATGAATGGATAATTCAAAATTTCATGCTATAAAAGCTATAGGAAAATTGATTACAATTTGAACTTGTTCAATAGATAATTTTTCCATATTTTTTTTCTTTATAGGATTCTATTCATAAATTTTGTAAAGGTGGTGGGGAAAGGAAGTGGATATTGTCATTTAAATTTGATAGAAATCCCTTTTAATTCATGCTTTTATAGGTATCCACACCATTTCTCAAGCTCTAGTTTGAGTGGAAAAAAGTAGGAGGCTAGTTTTATCTAATTAAAATCTTCTAAGGCATTTCAACAATCTATTTTTAACATAAATTTCCCTCCTAACACTATTTAAGGCTAGACTTCTTGGAGGTATTTTGTCAAGTAGCTAACATTCCTTGTTTAAACTTCCACATTTTGTATATAAATTTACCATATGTGTTAGTGGAGAGAAACATACAATGATTTTAATTTCGATTGACTTTGGTTAAAACTCTCCCTACATATTTCATAGCTAACTTGGAATGATAACTCCTTCACTAGGAAAAAGCTTACTAAGCATTATGGGTTATGAATGGTATTTAATCATAAAATAATACAATACCTTAAATTATAACTCCAATGATTGGATAGGCATGGCAGCAAATGATGTGGTCACTATATAAGTTTTTAAGTCATCCCATCTCTTGCCTCTTTCTTTTCCCATCAAGCTCCACTGCATCATCCTTATCAAACTCACACATAATACCCTTTATTGATTGCACACCCCTCTACTAGTGTATTGATCATGAATCCATAACCCCAAAAATGAACTATTCCACCTCTCCTATTCCCTCTGCTATTCTATTTCATTGATTTGGATATCTTGTATACATCCATTTTAGGCTTGAATTGTTCTTGTTATAACTTTTCTTCTAATCATTCAGGCCCTCACCTTGCAGTATATGTTCTTATGCACTTGAGGATGTGTATAGGGTGAGGTTTTTTTGTTGATTCCCTATTAAGTTATAGGATGGATATTGAAATCTCATATAGAAATGTTAGACTTTCAAATGATAAAACATGATTTATTACTAGATATAAAGTAAAGAACTCAAAATAAGAGATAGGTTAAAATTTGAGAAAACAATTTAAATAATAAATTCTCTAATAAAAAGGAGCTTATCTAAATTTCAATATTCTAAAAAAACAATAAATATCATGTGGGTACTCATTTCTTATGATAAAAAAACATTAAGGAATTCTTAGTTTTGTACCAAGCAACCATTTATCCATGTAAAATATGGTGGTTCAATACATAACATATAAAAAAATTGTATGCACCTTTGCAAATAAGCAATTTGACACTACTTTCATCCTACAAATAAGATAATTTTGAGCATATATTGTACCTCTAATATTTTTCACCATAGATTATGTTCACAAGACAACCAGAGAGTGAAAATAAGTAAATATGTGAATGTATTGAATAAATGATTACAAATAAAAAAAGTGATTTTCATTTTTGAAAAATAATACTATGACACTTTTTGACCTTGAATTGGAGTACCATCCTTGAATTGGATGATTTTGTAGAAACCCCAAATATATAGAGCACACTATCTCCTAAAAGCCATACGAATAATCTTGATTTTCAAACAATGTTGCTAAATACCCTATCTTTTTTATTACTCACAATAATGATATATGCAAATATCCACATAAATCATCTGATATTTTTTTAATATCAAATCACAAATAATTATGATGAATTCAAATCCCACTGCCAATGACCTACACTATGCCTTCTTCCAAATACATCATTAAATGTTTAATATTCAAAATAAATATAACAAATTTATTCTCACCTTAACAATAACATGAACTCTCTTTAATGTCCTTTCAAAGTAGAGAGAATAAGTATGAGGACAACACCATTATTAAAGAACAAATAAAGAAAATGAAACTAAATACTAAATACTCAAAGCATGAACTACTATTTTATTAATGATTAATTGCATTATTAAATATTTTATAGAAAGTAAAATATTTATAATTGTACAATTAATTATGAATTCAATAACTTATATTAATTTAATAAATTAATTAAATTATTAAAAAAATTGATATTTAAAATAATTTTAAAAATTACTAAAAAATCAAATATCTTAATTCTTTAATCTCATTTATTTATTATCAACTAATAAAACTAAGTGATGACACTTATAATAAATTTTAATCATGTCCAACAATTTTCAACTATTAAGTGCATGCATAGGAAGATATAGGCAATTCCTTTTTTGAAAAGATTTGTTGACAAAATGAAGAAAAAAATCATTGAGTTGACAATGTTAGAAATTCGTCTACTCCTGACTGTGTAATTACAACTCCTGAGAGCTCCTAAAGCTGCGTTTACAACTCCTGAGAGCTCTTGAAGCTGCGTTTTCAGCTCCTGACGACTCCTGAAAGAGCCTCCTTTTTCATTCCAGCAATACCACAGTTTTTCACTTCACTTTTGTACGTCGTACGGGTTTATTCTCCTAGCAGTGGTGGTTAAGTGATGACTTTTATGGCAGAATGTTTCACTACTATATTTTTCTCATGTACTTTGTGAAGTTAATGCCTTTTTCTTGTGTCATGATTGAATGTGACTAATGACATTTATTTTTCACTTGAGGTGAAATACGAGTTACTTAAAGTGTAATTAATGATATTTATTTTTCACCCCTTTTGCTTGCTGGAATAGCTTTCATTGTAATACTTGTATTAATTTCTATTTGATGGCTTTTACAGTGGAAATTAATTGTAATTAATGTACAAGTTGTAGTTGTACATTCCTCTCATGTTTCTACCCAGAAACTTTTATGAACAGTTTTGTATGATATTTTTATGTAGAGAAGTAGGAATAGAAGAAGAATCAGAATGGATTTTTTTGGTTGAGAATATTTTCAGTTTCGCGTGCAACTGCAGCTGGTGTTTATTTTTTCTGGGTTAAATTTATATATGCAAATCTAGGTTGTTCTTCTGTTGTTTTTGTTTTAGTCTCTTTATTCTCCCCTACCTCTAGCCCACATCTGGTATCAGAGCCACAGGAACTTTTTATTATTTTGTTTGAAGGCATGGCCTCCACTTCTAGTGCATCCTTGTCCAATTTACAAACCCCTATTTTTACAGGAAAGAATTATGAGTATTGGTCTTTAACTATGAAATCCCTCTTTCGATCTCAAGACATTTGGGAAATTGTTGAGAATGGTTATGTGGAGCCAGCAGACCAAGCAACATACAATGCACTCACACAAGTTGACAAAGATGCCTTGAAAGAACAAAGGAAGAAGGACAGGAAAGCATTATTCTACATCCACCAAGCAATGCATGAGAGCATACTCCCAAGAGTATCAGCAACAAAGCAAGCCAAGGAGGCATGGGATACACTTCAACTTGTTTACCAAGGTATGGAAAAAGTAAAGGCTGCTAAGTTACAACTTCTTAGAAGAGAGTTTGAAAATTTATCAATGAGAAACACAAAGTCAGTAGACTCCTTCTTTACTCATGTTGTTGGTTTAAATAATCAAATTAACTCACATGGAGAGGTCATAGAGGATAGGAAAATTGTTGAGAAAGTTGTTAGAAGTCTTCCTACTAAATTTGATAATCTTGTTGTGACTTTGGAGGAAACTAAAGATTCAAGTCAGTTTAGTGTTGATGAACTTTATGCCTCTCTTATCAATCATGAATCTAGACTAAATAGGTCAAACATGTCATTGGAAAATTATTTTTCATCTCAATCATCCATATCTCATGAAAGAGGATAGTAAATATTTAGTCCTAGAGGCAGAGGGAGAAATTCACCTAGAGGTGGACGTAATAACAGCTTTACAAATAGTGCTGGTAGAGGTCAAAATCATAACTTTAGAGGTCAAAATCAAAATTTCAGTCACGCAAGTGGCCAAAGAGTTGATAAATCACAAGTTCAATTCCATTATTGTAAGAAGTTTGGACATTATGCAAATAAATGCAAGAAAAAATAGTATGATCAGCACAAGCAAGGTCAAAATCAGTTAAGTAATAGCCCTCAAAGAAGCACTATGTTCATTGCATACACTAAAATTGATGAAGTAATTTCTACTAATTCTCCCGTAGAATGTAATGTAGTTCAAGAAAGCCCAAGTGACATATGGTATTTAGATTCTGAGTGTAGTAATCACATGACTGGTAATGCAGATTTGTTTTCTAGTTTAGACAAATCACTCCAAATTGAAGTCACACTTGGCAACGACAACAAGGTCACAGTTTTTGGCAAAGGAATGGTTGATATTCTAACCAAAGAGGGGGAGTAGAAAAGCATGCCTGATGTATACCATGTTGCTGGCCTAAAGCATAATTTAATGAGTATTGGTCAATTGGTACAAAAGGGATTTAGAGTTTATTTTGAAAACAATGAGTGTGTGATTTTGGACAGATTCCCAAGCAATCTGGTTATTGCTAAAGTGCAAATGACTAATAATCACATGTTTCCCTTGAGAATAAGACCAGTTATGAAGGGGACAATAGCTAAATTTGTTCATGAGATAAATAATGTGAATTATAGAGCAACATTTAAGGTAGAAAATATAGACACAAAAATTGAAACAACATTTCAATCAATTGTCTTAGATGAGTCTTGGTTATGGAATTTTAGATTTGGACATTTTAATTTTGGAGGGCTAAAGCTATTACACATGAAGAACATGGTGAAAGGTTTTCCATTGATTGAAAAACCAGAAAGAATTTGTGAAGGTTGCATTTTGGGCAAACATCATAGAGAGTCCTTTCCGATTGGAAAATCACATAGAGCAAGAGCACCACTTGAGATTGTACATTTAGATATTTGTGGAAAAATGCAAAAACCATCCATATGAGGCTGCACTTATTTTCTTACCTTTATTGATGATTTCACATGAAAAACTTGGGTCTACTTTCTAAAGCACAAATCTTATGCATTCTCTTATTTTCAGCAGTTCAAGGCACTTGTGGAGAAGTAGAGTGGTCATTATATCAAGGTCTTAGGGACAGATAGAGGTGGAGAATATGTATCTAATGATTTTATGAATTTTTGTAAATCACATGGCATACACAAGCAATTTACAGCCCGTTATATACACCTTAGGAAAATGGTGTGGCAGAGAGGAAGAACCGAACTATTATGGAGATGTCTAATAGTATGTTGGCAGCCAAAAATTTACCTAATGAATATTAGGCTGAGGCAGTGGCAACAGTTGTTTATATCATGAATAGGTGCCCAATGAAAAGTGTGAAAAATAAGGTACCTCAAGAAGCTTGGACAGGTATGAAGCATAGTGTTTTTCATCTTAAGGTATTTGGTTTTGTTGCATATGCACATATTCCTGAAGAGTTGAGGAAGAAGTTAGATAATAAAGGACAAAAATGTATATTTGTTGGTATTCTAAAGATTCAAAGGCATACAAGTTATTTAATCCTATCACTAGGAAAGTTATAATCAGCCATGATGTTCAATTTGTGGAAAATGAAGCATGGGATGGAAGTATAGAAAAGAGTGTAAATATTACAGCTGTTGTCCCTCATGATGATATGGTAGATGAAGTGATTCCAACAGCAAGTACTACTTCAACAACAACACCTTCCACTCCTGGGACAGCACCACATTTAGTAGCTCAAGCTACACCTTCATTCACACCAAGAAGATCTTCAAGGTTGGTGTCTACACCATCAGTACATCAGACTCCACATTCAATTACAGTAGTACCTACATCAGCTGGTATCCTTGGAGCAACTCCATCTAGCACTCCAAATAGTTCTACATCTTCAGATCCAACATTAGCAAGCATGCTACCACGAAAAACAAGGATTTTGAGTGAGTTGTATAATGATACAACAAATTCATTTTCAGTCTTTGCGTTATTTTCTCATGTTGATGATCCACTGACATTTGAAGAAGCTATTTGTGATGATAAATGGGCACAAGCCATAGATGAAGAGATTAAGTCCATTAAGAAAAACAAAACATGGGAGTTGATTGATCTGCCTAAAGGAAAAGATGCAATAAGTGTGAAATGGATTTATAAGACTAAACATGATGCTGATGGAAAAGTGCAAAAACATAAAGCAAGGTTAGTTGCAAGGGGTTTTAGTCAACAGCCTGGAATAGATTTCAATGAAACATTTGCTCCAGTTGCACGGATGGACACAATTAGAACAGTATTGGCTATTGCTGCTCACAATAAATGGGTTGTATACCAAATGGATGTGAAATCAACATTTTTAAATGTATATCTAGATGAAGAAGTGTATGTGAAATAGCCAGAAGGCTATGAGATATCAGGTCATGAAAATAAAGTTTATAGGTTGAAGAAAGCACTTTATGGATTAAAGCAAGCTCCTAGAGCTTGGTACAATCGTATTGATTCTTATCTCATTCAAGATGGATTCCAAAGAAGCAATTGTGAGCCAACTCTGTACATTAAAGTAAATGAGCAAGGTAACATGTTAATTGTGTGCTTGTATGTAGATGATCTAATCTTTACTGGTGATCTTAGCATAGATGTTTTCAAAACAGCAATGAAGAGTGAATTTGAAATGACTAACTTGGGACTTACGAAGTACTTTTTGGGCATTGAAGTCCATCAATCTAATGTTGGTATATTTATTTCTCAATCCAAAAATGCAAGTGAAATTTTGAAGAGATTCAATATGGTGAAATGCAAGGCAGCCCCAACACCAATCATGATGGGATTGAAGTTAAGTAAAGAGGATGATGGACCATGTGTGGATCCTACATTGTTTAAAAGGTTGGTAGGAAGTCTTATGTATTTGACAACCACAAGGCCTGATATTATGTATGGTGTAAGTCTAATTTCAAGATTTATGGAGTCCCCAAAAGAGTCTCATTGGCAGGCAGGTAAAAGAATATTGAGGTATGTGAGTGGTACAAAACACTTTGGTATATTGTATTCCATTTCAGGTGATTTCAAGCTTGTTGGTTACATAGACAATGATTGTGGGAGCAGCGTAGATGACAAGAAAAGCACATCCGGGTACGTTTTTTATCTTGGTACAGGTGTTGTTTCATGGGATTCACAAAAATATCCTATTGTGACTTTATCATCAGCTGAAGCTAAATATGTGGCAGCTACTAGTGCAACGTGTCAAGCTGTGTGGATGCGGAGAATGTTGAAAGATTTAGTGCAAGATCATAAGGAATCCACTACAATATTTTGTGATAATAATTTAGTGATTGCTTTGTCTAAAAATCATGTTTTTCATAAGAGAACTAAGCATATAAATACTAGGTATCATTTCATCAGAGAGCTTGTCAATAATAAGGAGATTTTCTTAGAATTTTGTAAGTCTAAGGATCAGTTTGCAGATATTTTTACAAAACCTTTGGTGAAGGAGACATTTTAGTTTTTACGGAGTTGTTTAGGAATGCTTGATCATGCAAATATACTCAGCTAAAGTTTGATACAGTTTTTGGTCATCCCCGGTAGTTGTAATTAAGGGGGAGTGTTAGAAATCCATCTTCTCCTGACTATGTAATTACAACTCCTGAGAGCTCCTAAAGCTGCATTTACAACTCCCAAGAGCTCCTGAAGCTGCGTTTTCAGCTCCCGACGGCTCCTGAAAGAGCCTCCTTTTTCATTCCAATAGTACCACAGTTTTTCACTTCAGTTTTGTATGTCATACGGGTTTATTCTCCTGGCAGTGGCGGTTAAGCAGTGACTTTTATGGCGGCATTTTTCACGATTATATTTTTCTCACATACTTTGTGAAGTTAATGCCTTTTTCCCACATCATGATTGCAAGTGACTAATGACATTTATTTTTCACTTGAGGTGAAATTCAAGTTACTTAAAGTGTAATTAATGATATTTATTTTTCACCCCTTTTGCTTGCCGGAATAGCTTTCACTGTAAGACTTGTCTTAATTTCTCTTTGTTAGCTTTTACGGTGGAAATTAATTGTAATTAATGTACAAGTTGTTGTACATTCCTCTTGTGTTTTTGCCTAAAAAACTTTTATGAACAGTTTTGCATGATATTTTTATGAAGAGAAGAAGGAATAGAAGAAGCAAAATGAATTTTTCTGGTTGAGAATATTTTCAGTTTCGCGTGCAACTGCAGCTAGTGTTTATTTTTTCTGGGTTAAATTTATATATGCAAATCTAGGTTGTTCTTTTGTTGTTTTTGTTTTAGTTTCTTTATTCTCCCCTGCCTTTGGCCCATAGACAATTTCGAGCCAAACAATGAATCTTATCCATTTTTTTGTTGTAGCAGAAGGATGCGAAAAGACTCTGAAGCTACAAGTTAGGTAATGAAGCTACAGTCAGTCTTAATCTTTCTTACAAATTCTAGAGAAGAATTAGGCAGGGATATCAGGGGATGGTTGTATCAACCATACATCTCCCCATGAAAGAACAAAACCTAGCCAGCTTCCAAGAAAAATGATGGTAATATATTAGTATTATTGAAGCTTCCATAGTCCATTGAGAATAAAAAGAATCCTTCTAAAAAATCTATGATAGGAACTTTTACATTGGCATTTTGGATGATACTATGTGATCCATTACCATGAAAACAATCTATATTTCATTCTCAAATGAAGAACACCAAAGATAGATCTCATGGCTTCCAAGTGGAGCACACATCTTTCTTACTAAATATAATCATTTTAGCACAATGATTGATTGAAATAGTTATAATGGATGGTAAGGTGAGTGGTATTAAGCACTACTATGTCAACAATGGTCTATCTTGATAAATCTTCAATTAATTTATTTTAACATTGTTCCATAAATTAATTTTATTAATCATTTTTAAATACCTCTTATAAGATTAAAAAGATGGATCATAGCACAATGTCATGTTAGGTACCTATTTTCAACCACTTATTCACTACTGCAATGGTAGAAATTCACAATAATCCACCCTGAATGACAACCATCAAATATTCATGGCTTCTTGTAATCCCAATAGATTTCTAAGATATACAAACTTAGTCTCACATAAAGTCTTGATGAAAAGATCAACTATCTCATTTTGTGTCCTATAATATTGAAGATGAATCACCTATTGATGTAAGATATGCTTAATGTAATAGTGATCAACCTATATATATTTTGTACTAGGATGAAACATTGGATTCTCGAATAATGAATTGACACATTGATTATTATAGTGAAGAAGAGAAGGCCCTGCTTGATATTATTTAATAACTTAAAAAATAGTCCATAGCCAAGTTATTTATTTAGCTTCCTCATTTGCTACTATATATTCATCCTTTTTTGGTCTATAAATAAATAGTAGATTGATTCTTACTACACCATGAAATGGGGGCAAATCTAGGATAGAGAATATAATCTATGGTATATTTTTGGTCACTATAGAACTACCCAATCTAAATAAGGAAATATTACAAGTTGTAGATCTTCATGAGAATAATAATAAACACCTATAGTAAAATTCCTTTGTGCATATCTAAGTATTCTATTTTCTTGCATCCAATGTTGAATGTTAGGAGAACTCAAAAACCTTGAAACTGCAACCACTAAAAATAAATATCTAGTTCAGTATGAGTCAAGTACAAAAGGGTACCAAATAGTTTCTTGTACAAGATAGCATCAACATAATCACCTTCCATATCGTTAGTTAACTTCAATCCTAGTGTAAGTACAATATAAATACTCATACAATCTTCCATCCTAAACTTGATTAACAAGTCTAAAGCCTACTTGGTTTGAGAGGGATAATTTTTATCATATTTTTCCAATACCTGGATGCCAAAAAAGTAGTGGAAAAAATCAATATTTGTCATCTCAAATCTATCTTTCAAATTTAACTTAATGACACTAATTTCATTCTTGTTATTTCTTGTGATAATAATATCATCAACATAAATCAAATTAATAATGTGCCATATTCATCAAATTCATTTGTAGACATATTTATACAATGAGGTCTATTGTGGAAGCCTTGTGTTTGAAATAGAGAGGCTTTCTTAGCTTGCAAGCTAAGTGTTTCTCTACTAAACTTTCAAATCCATGTAGCTGAGTCATATAGATATCTTCATCAATTTCACCATTGAAAAATGCATTCTTAACATCCATTTGGGGAAGAGACGAAAAGAAATGAGCTACCAATTCTATAATAGTCTTGATGGTGTTGCTCTTTTCTACTAGAGAAAAAATTATATGTAGTCAATTTCGTCTTTTTTTGAATACCCTTTGGCATTTAGTCTTACCTTTTGCTTTTCAATTCTTACATCAAACTTGAATTTAGTCTTATACACCTGCTTATTTTTAACCACATTCTTTTCCTTGGGAATGTACACCAATTCCCAAGTCTAATTCCTTACAAAGATTCATATTCATTATGCATTTCTTTTACACATTGATGTTTTTCTTTGGCCTCATCATAGGTTTGAGGACCATTCATATTCATTATGGTGGTCATAATGGCATAGGTAATTTTTTTAGTCTTTTGATAAATTTCTTGAAGACTCTTTGTCTTTTGAGAAGGACTAGATTCTTCAAATGTATTGGAAGTTACCTTAAAACATTTATTGTTTTCAAAGGCATTATAGTATTCATTAGTATCTATGTGGAAAATTATGGAATAGGGAAGGATTTTATCATATCCCAAAGCCCTTCATTAAAATTGACATACCTTCTTGTTAATACATCCTCCACACTAGGATCATATAACCCAAATCCTTTATTTCTATCATCATAACCAAAAAAGATGCATTTAAAACCATTCTTATCAAATTTATTTTTTCTAATGCCATTAGGTATGTGGGAAAAATGCTTCACACCCAAATACTATAATATATAACATTTGGTTTCTTACCAATGCATGATTCCTTAGAAGTTTTTTTTCCAAACAAGTTGTAAAAGATTTATTCAATACATGAGACACAATATTGATAGCCTTATACGAATAAATAGAGGAAGATCCTTGGATTATAGCACACACCATACCATTTACATTTAGGTTTACAACACCATTTTCTTTAGGAGTATATGTGTTAGTCATTTCTCTCTTCATCCCATGATATTCACAAAAATATTTGAATTTTCTATTGACATATTCTCCACCATTTTCTATTCTTATTCATTGGATCTTATTCACACATTTATTTTCTTAAATTGCTTAAACATTTCAAATTTGTTAAACACTTCATTTTTTTCTTAAGGAAGTACACCCAAACTTTCCTTGAAAAATCATCAATGAATGTTAAAATGTATCTAGCTCCTCCCCTTCATGAGGGATTCATAGGCATGTATAAATCACCATGGACAAGTTCAAGAGTTTTGCTTATCTTCCATGTGGACCTTTCAAAAATTTCCCTATATTTTTTTCTATCCATGCATCCTATCCACACATTTCCATCAACCATATTCATCTTATAAATCATGGAAAAAAAATATTAATTAAGTTACCAAATATTTAATTCCACAACTCACTTATAGAGGAAACTATAGTAATATAAGTTGTGTTTTCAATAGATGTTTTAAGTTTTTAGATGTCACCAAACTCAACTCTTGTAGCCACAATTTTGAATCCATCATTAGTACTCTTAATAAATTCCTACCTAGTAAAATATTCTTCAAAAGAACTAAAGAATTTTCTATTATAAGTCATATGTTGGCTAGCCCCTGAATCAAATTGAGTAGCTAAAGAGGCTATTAATATAGTATGATCACACTCTTCTTGAGAAAATTCTCATTTCCTTCTTTGAAACTTTTTTCTATGCCCTTTACATGTGATATCTTAGGAAATTAATAACTTTTATTTCTTTCCCCACAATTGTAACATGAAATATAGTTTTCCATTTTAGAATTATCTTTATGATTTCTCCATTCATTTTTTCCTTTTGTGAAAAATATTCCTTTGTTGATTGTCCTTTAGTTGATTCCATTCCTTTTGATTATTTTTGCATTAATTCAATTCAATTTTTACTTTGATTTTGATATGATATGCCTTGATTGTAATTCTTATATTTGTATCTAGCCATAAATTATTGAGAACTATTGCTATACTTGTGAACTTTGTAAGTTTAACCTCATTCAAAAAATTCTCATACCTTCTTCTATTTTGATATTGTCAAATTTTCTAGTTAGCTGCAATGTGCATATGAAGTTATGATACTCATCGAGCACATACTTCCAATTAAAAATTCTACAATTTTAGAGTATTCATAATCTAATTTCATCATTACAAGTTGATTTATCAAATAATTCAACTTTGCAATGTGATCACTCATGTTATCTCCTCCCTTAATTTTCAAAGGAGTTAATTTCCTTTTCACATCAATATTTTAATAAGCTAATTCTTTCTTACATTGATTACAAATTTTCTCATATTTTCTTTGTTATTTTTAGATCTAAACATTTATTAAAGGGGTAAATTCTTTTGACCTCGAGCTATGAACTAGTGAGGTCAAAATTGAGGGACCTCATCCCCAACATAAATACTCAACAATTACACCCTAATGGGGTTTGAAACTTGATGGAAAGAACAACATCACAACAACTTAACCATCACATCATGAAACTATTGACAATTTTAGATCCTAAACATGAAGCCTAATACTTGGACTAATTTTCTATAGAATAGTAGCCTATGGGTTCATATTCATTTTATCCCATTTTTCATGTTTTATTTTATATGTAGGTTTTTCTTCTATTTTTGCTTGGCATAAACCTTTCATTTATAGAATTAGTTTCATCTCACATTTTGAATTTGTATAGTTAGAATCAATTAATTTTTCACTATCCATAATTAAACAAAGCTTTTAGATGAAGGCACAAAATGAATAAAAAATAAACTCCACTATTCAAAACATTAGATCTTTTAGATGAAGACAAAAAGAATAAAAAATACTCCCCAAACACATAAACATGAAGGCTTTAAAAATGAAGCAACTATTGACACACAATGAAATTTTATATTAGAATTTCCTAATATTAACATTCTAATGAGCCAAACTAACAAATAATTTGCCTTAGGATTTCCTTTTTTAATCACATTCAATGTTCAGGCTTTGTAAATGGGCACCAACTATTGTGCCTATGTGAAAGTACAACATGCCACTCATCCCATAGATCACACCAACCCCACTTATCTCATGACAGACAGTCCCACATCAAACTAGAAAAATAAAATATTGATCTAGTTAGAGTAAAATATTCACTTATATGGTGTTGATTCAATCCATGACACAAATTCATGGACACTGCAAAATTAAAATTCCTCGAAGCCTTTGATACAAACAATCAACTCCACCAAATTGAACACTATGAGAAGCGAAAATGAAGGGAAAAAGAGAAGGAAAAAATTTTCATTGATCCTCTTAAACTAAAGAATTGTATTGCTCCTTTAGACCTACTCTAAAACATTTTGAAACCTGTTAGTTGAAATTATATTACAAAAGGGATCTGAAATATAATAGAATGTGATTTCCCTTTCAGAGGGGAGGGTGTGGTTGGGTAGGGATGACTTCAAGAAAAAACTTTGGTTTGATGCGTCAAATAGGCTAGTAAACCACTGACCTCCTTCTTAGGGAGAGAAGAGATAAATAATAAATATGATTCCAACAAGTTGGAAAAAACACCAAACAACCATATGCACAATACCATTCACATTTAGTAAAAGATTATATTTAGTCACAAAACCCTATAGCCCAAGCTTTGCTTGCAACTCTCATATTATGAACTAGAGAACATACACAAAGATATCATTTTTGGAATATATAATCCAACATAATTATAGATGTGGCAATAAGGAATGTCAGTTTCATTTCATTGTCAAATCATTGTTAATAATCTTTAGTTTGGTGTCTGTCAAGTATAACTAGCTATCATCTTACTTACTAGATTTATATGGTGCTGTTAAAGACATTTGTAACTATAAATATATAATTTGTTGATGAATATATCATTGTGCGAGTTTTAAATTTCTCCTCTATTTCAATTCTTATTATGGTATCAAATCCTTTTAAACAGATAAATGAAGGAGCATGATTTGGATGTGGATTTGATATCACAATAAGAATTGAAACAACAAAATAATTGATAATTCACACAACGATATATTCATTAAAAAATTATATATTTATAGGTGTAGAAGAGGCCAACACTGTGAAGATAGTGGTGAATGCAATAAAGTATAGATATATTTGCAACAATCTAAAGTTCTTGTAGATTAAAGAAAGTATGCCTCATTAGAGTTATGAGACATTCATGCAAGGATTCATGTCCACTAGTTTAGGGGAGATCCAAGATCTAGATGTTTAACACCATAACTTAATGAGGGTGATGAGACAGTTCATATGCAAAAGGTGTCCAATGATGCTAGGAACATGGTTTACAACTAGGTGACTACTTGGGAGCAGCTTAAAGAATTTTTATTAGCCTGATACCTATTTCAAAGAATAGCTTCTGCATAATATAATCTTGAATTTATTTATTTTTAGTTAGTTTAATGTTGTAGTGTTAATAAGGGGTGTTGGAATATACACTCCAACAAAATTGTATATGTGTCAACAAGGAATTGTAGAGGTGTCTTTTGTTTCAATTTTCTATCAATTCATTGTCAATAATCTTTAGTTCTTTGTCCATCCACTATGACTAGTTATCATCTTACTTACCAGATTTATAGGATGTTGTTAAAGACATTTGTAACTATAAATATGTAGTCTATTGATGAATATATCAATGTGTTAGTGGTCATTTTTACGTTGTTTCAATTCTTATTGTAAGTGTGGAATAAGTAATGAATAAAATAACAAACAACACTTCTTAATAAGACATTATATCAAGAGAAACAACAATAATTAATCTAATTAACACACAGTGCTGCCACAATAGTGGTTTACACTTTCTGGGAGATCCTACTTTTTGTTGAAATCACATATTTTTAGAAAATATAATGATTTCAGCCTTGAAAAGTTCCATTTAATGATTCCTATTGAATATGGTTTTATCAAACCACCTTAGACCAAGCCCCCATGGATAGAACCCCGCTAGTTTTAAACCATACCTATAACAAAGTCTCCTTTACACCTATCAAAATGCTGATAAAAAATCACTTTTGATTTACCTTTTGGGGGATCAAATGAATTCATTTAGAATTTTTTTTTTAAGTATGTAGTTCTTATTATAAGCTCCCAAAAAAGTATAATTTTAATTAAATTTAATTTTATTATTATATTTATTTTTTATTTCTTGTGAATGTAGGTTTTTGACTGAAAATCAAGCTCTCTGTTTTGCACATGTGGAAAAATAGAAGATTATCAATTTTTTGAAAAATATGAGTGTACCAGATATTGGAATCCTTGATCTAACAAAAAAAAAATCATGCATACAAAAAAAGTTTCGCATTATACAATCGTGCTATGTTTAAATTGTAATTGGTTTGACTTCAAAACTTGATTAAAGGAAAAATATTCAATAAAAAACTATCTAACCAAGTGGAAGCACTAGATATCAGAGTTACAAATCTAAATTTTAAAGAATTATAATTTTATCCTTCATGGAAAAAAAATTATGCATTATACGGTGAGCATCACTTTTTAATAATGTTGTTTTTTGAAAAAAAACTAGTTTTCAAGGGAGATGGAAAAAAAAGTCCAATCTGATTCTAAAAATTTTGAAAAAAATATATTTAGAATCTATAGACAAAATGTCACGAAACTCTAGTTTGCATCATCTTCAAATTCCTCACAGTTTAGCCGCTATAGGTGGTTGAAAGTGAAGATTTAGTTAAAAAAAATTATTTAAGTGTCTAGTTTGGCCAAAAATTGTAAACCACTATTATGGGATCACCCCATAGGAAAATTCTTGAAAGTGTCATATTGCTCTCTATCTCCAAAGATTTATTAAGTCACTAGGATCTTAGTTTTTGTAAGCATTGTGACTGTTAAAATGCCAATCTAGAGAATGAGATGCTGCTACATGCAGGAAACTAATCTTATGTAATGATTGCTAAATGATAATGATGAAGCTATTGTATTGAAAATGATATGAAACTTGATAAAAGAAGCTACAATAAACTATGATGTAGTTAAATGAAAAGCCATGATATTGATTCTATTCTAAAATGCTATGATTGCTATTGCTAAATGATAATCTATTGCTAAGATGCTTGATTGCTCAATTGGTATTTCTATAGAGTAAGTTTGCACAAAGTTGGGATCTATTTCTTATACAAACAAGTTGTATTTATAGATTCACGACAGCACATTTGTGAAGGGGCAGAAAAGCAAAGGTCTAGATTTGATCTTGAGGATTGAATGGTGAAGGCATAAGAAGCTTGAGCTGATTATGGAGATTTTTCCTCCCCACAAAAACATTCAGCCAAAGGATAGGAAGAATCAATGGAGGAAGATGAAGAAGTTCACCTATAAATTTGTCTCCAATTTGTCTCCAAAATTTCCTGTGAAGGTTGAGATAAATTAAATTAGATATATCATATCTAATTTGGTAGGTGAGATATGATGAGCTGTAGAAACATGTGCATAGATTTGAATATTTGGATTTGTTTCAAATTTAGGAAGAAATAACAATTATTAAAATAAACAAATATTTTTTATATTGTTTATTTGATAAAAGAGGGATAATGATAATTGAATAAAAACTATTGAAGTTTTGATTATTTAATTAAGAGAGAATAATTAGAAGAATATAAATGTGAACTATATAAATAAATATTTCTATTTATTCAATAGTAGATGAATTTAAGGTTAATTAATCAAATAAATCGTATTTAATTAATTAGATTATCCAGACCATTTTTAGGTCTATACATTTTTCCCCTCTTTGAAGTGATGTGTTTACGCATTGCTTCAAAGAAAAAATTGTTGTTGCTACTAGTACCGATGAAAATAATTTTTAGTATGCCCCAGACGTTGATTTTGTTTTGCTGATGGATATATGCCCCCTCGAGAGATAAATTGATGAATGTTTGATGTTTTTGGATTTCGAAATTTTTAAAAAATTTCAATGATTTTTTGATGATTTTTGATGATTTGATAAAGATTTGATGATGAAATAATTTATCTCCCGACAAACAGTTTGAAAGATGCCCCTATGATGAATTTTGAATTAAGCCCCTTTGAAAAGAAATTAAATAAATCCCATAAAAATCACCTTTAATCACTCTATTAAAAAGCTAAAAAGGGTGATTTAGAATTAATTTGTGCAATTTGAGTTTTGAAATTTGAGAGCGAGTGATTTGGAACTTTGTGGAGAAAAATGTCAATCCCCTACCACACTCACCGTTTAGAGCGCATTCATTGACACAACCACCCAGCTGCCTACAGACCTCCGATACGTACTCGTGAACCTCCTCGTTTTTTGTGTTTTCTCATTTTTCGCACATTTTATATAGTTTTAAACATATAGAATTCCTTTAGAGCATACACTAGTTTAGTGCGTAGGTCAATTTTTGTAGCACATACGTTGTTTTAGCGCTTAGGTTAGATTATTTAGCGCATACATAGTTTAAAGTAGCGCATCTAGGCTATAATGGCACATATGTCACCTAAAATGGTGCATAGACTTTCAGAAATGGCATATTTACTGATTTTGCTCATTGACTATCCGTTTTAGCGCATTGAACCTCTGAAATGGTGCATTTAATGTTCTAGTGCATTGATCGCCTAGTTTAGTGCATTGAGGTGTTTTAATGGCACATTTGATATTGTGGTGCATAAAAACACTATTTTAGCTAATTTAAAGTTAGAGTGATGTATTTTGTCAATTTTGTCCCTGATTTTGTCAATTTTGATTGTGTCAGTCATTTGATTTGATATGATTGATGATCTCAATAGAGTAGATGATGTTCAACCTCATGATAGGTGAGGTCTAATGATTGATTGATGATAATTATCCTCCTGATAGGTGAGGAATAATTATATTTTGATTGATAAACCTCATGATAGGAAAGGTTGATTTGATTAATTGACCTCATGATAAGCGAGGTACAATAATAGATTGATGATTGACCTCATGATAGGTGAGGTTCAATGATGGTTTCTCACAAGATTTGATCATAATATCACCAGAGCTAATTAGATTTGATAGGTTGATTGATGTTTGAGGTTTTAACAATGATTGCTGATTTTCAATATTTCGTGATGATAGGAGTCATTTGAGAACTTACAGATTTGAGAGTGCTTTCCTAGGACATTCGATTTGACACCACAACTAGCATAGTTTGATATGGCAGTCATCACACATTGTGGTTTGTCATCTCTTTTATCTATGCCCTAGATTAGGATTAATCGGGGTCTCCTGACAGCCCTTGTAGAGAGGTGGCATAGTGAGCATAATACCTTCCACCTTCCTATCGGCGAGATGATAGTCACTCCTGAGGATGTATGGAAGATTTTGAGGATTCCCATTGTTGGTGATGTTGTAGTATATGATTCTTTAGAGCAGGGTGGGACTGATTCTCTACGCAAAGTGCTTCAAGATGATACTATTTGTGGATACGAGATTCCATGGCATGAGATGGTAGATTCCTATGCCACCTTGCCTTCAATTCTTGTTGGTTTTATTGGAGGGTTCCTTTGTCCTAATTGTAGGTCAAAGGAACTTTCTATTGGTTGGGGTCGTGTGTTGGAGAGTATGATTGTACACGGTACCGGATATGCATGGGGAATGTGTATGCTTTCTCATCTTTATCATGATTTTTATTCAGTTGTCTACCTCCAAGGTCATAGTTTGTCCTCAAGTGTTACATTACTAAAGGTGTGGGCATGGGAGCATATAGTTGTTACACATCCAGTGATGGTGAGACAATGACCCACCATGAGACCATATGTTCATATTTATGCAGGTCGACTTACTTAGCCTAGACTGGGTAAGTTGGAGAATTGGAGGAGAGTGTTGGATGATGTAGAGGCTGTCACATGGTGAGCTTATCTAGATTGTGAGCATTGGGATGACAACGATATTCAATTTCCATACCTCTCTTAATCGATGTTTCTGATTGGTCGAACTCGTTGGGTTTTGGAGAGATTTTTATTCAGGAGGGTTCTCAGGTAGTATGGTATTGTATAGGGCATGCCCCAGGGTGTTTCCCATTATGGCCGTCGGCAGATAGATTATATAGAGTGGGGACCCTATCCTTCATATGATGCTATCGTTTAGGAGTTCCATGGTCTACAACCTTTAGTCTGGGAGATTCGTTCTGATATTACTAAGGCACCTATTACAGTGGATTATGCAGAGTATCTACCTCTACATCCCTTTCTATGATTACCGTTCTTGATGAGCCAATGCCACCACCTGGTGAGGAGGAGAGTAGTAGCGATGATGAGGGAGATGGAGATGAGGAGGGAGATGATGATGGTGGTGATGATGGAGGAGGTGGTGGGGAAGGTGGATCAAGTGCAGGTGGTTCAAGTGCAGGTGGGTCAAGTCGAACCATAGATGTGCAGGATTATATGGTGCCTCGTAAGCTGTGATCACTGGTAGCTCCTACAGAGCAGCATGTTCAGATTGGGGTACCTTCATAGCATCAGCAAACATATATTACGAGTTTACAGGTGCAAGTATAGAGCTTACAAGGGCAGTCGATATAAGCATGAGGTTTATTGGTTCAGACAAAGATCCAGATGCAGACACAACCCTAGTCTCATGCATGCAATCTTGCTCAGGTACAAGGACAGTTAGCAGCTACGCAGGCACAGATTGCCTCATTAACAACCGAGAGAGATGCAGCCAAACGAGCTACAGAGCAGGCTCAACTGATAGTGGAGAGGTTACAAAGATTGGCTGATGGTACATATGTGGCAGATTATATGAGAGAGGTTCTCTATGTGGGTAGAGAGGCAGAGTATTACAAAGGGTAGTACCATGATGTTGTTCCCTCTGAGCAAAGAGTTAGTTATGCCTAATCTCGATCTGGCAGGAGCCAGTCTAGGACCATGAGTAGGGTTGTTACACAGCCTCTTTCGAGAGACCCAAGAGATCCTGGTATGTCTAGTGCTGGAGGGATTGGTCCAGAGATACTGGCACCATCTAGAGCTAGTAGCACATTACCGTATGATTATACTTTCTGATGTATTTTGAGATATGATGTATACTCCAATTTTTTTGATTTACAGCCTTATTTGATGTGACATTTCCTTATATTTCAGACATCATTGTATACTTGACATTATGATTTTGAGATCTATATGATATGGAATAGATTGATCATTCTATATGTTTCTATGATGAATGTATTTAATTCCTATGTTCTATATGTTATGTGATTATCTATATGATACTGTTATGGATGCATTTAATTATCATGATGGTATGCAATGATTTTATAATGTTTTGATTTTTGATGTTCAATTGTGATTATGTGAATAATGATGATGTATGGATGCATGATGTGTGTTGGATGATAATGGATAATAGATGTATGATGATGTGTATATCTGAATTACATGATAATGTAACCATATGCATAAATGGATGTGATGTTTCAATGATAAATGAGTAATGATGTAAATAGGATGTGTGCACTTCTTTTTTTTTGGTATTTTAAATGTAGAAATATGATATAAGAAATGGATGAATGAATGATGAATATAATGGTACTTTTAATGTATGTTTTATGATATGATGAATGGGTGAATGAAAATGCAACTAATATAGAGATTTGTTTTTTATTGTTTTTCTCATGCAATTTCATGATGTGATGCACAAATGAAGAAATGACATGATTAATGAAAATTATATGATCAAATGTTTGAATGATGAAATTATATAATAATGTTTTCTAATGTATGTAATGGAAATGATTATGCATCTACATGATAATGATGATTTTTTTTTTTGTTAATGTCAAGTATACTCAATCCATTTATGAGAAAAGATAACATCGTTTTTGAATCCTTTACCAACTTTTGTAACAAATACTCTGTAGATGTAAGACTAACATGAATGCAATCTAATTTTATCATGAAAATCTACATGCAAACATTAGCACCTTAACAGTCCATTTATTTTTCTTTTTATCATCATGGAGCTTTTAAAATGTTGAAAGTGAGTACAAGCATTGATGGTATAATTTAGACCATGATGACCCGAGTACTACTTTCATGATTTTTGATATTGCAAGTGAACACAAGAATCTAGGTATAATTAAACTGAGATGACCTGAGCATTTCTTGTGTAAATAGACAAGAATTAATCATTATAGTGTGTGAATTCAGAATGTCATCAGTGATACTTTGTAGAGCACATCTCGTGACAATTCACACAATAAATAATTAATTCACAAACAACAGACAAAGAAAATATCATTCTTCTTCCTAGCTTCTCTAGTTCAATACATCATCAAGTTGCTCCAAAGAAATGATAACAAAGATCAAAGTACAACAATTCAACCTTTGCTTAAAGTATTTCAATCATTATTCAGATTAGATCATCCATTTTTATTTGAAAAACCTAATTTTATGCTTTCCGATGAGTTTATTGATCATGTATGATTGATTGCCAAATGTTGTCTTGTCATTGTGTTTTGGTTTTGTTTGCCGTGTTTGTTGTAATGATGTTTTTCTATTTGATTAAGCTCAAAGTTTATTGCCCCAATGAGTTTAGTATTTTTCCCCCAAGCTAGGGTGAGACATGACCATGTTGCAATGATATGATATTGGACGGAAATGATGGTGAAAGAGAACGACCATGACATGCCTCTAATAGATGGAACTACTAGTTTAAAATCACAAGTAGCGCATGTTTCCAAGTTTTCACATGTTTTTATTGCACTTTATTAGACTCTACAATTTTTTTTTTGTATTTTTGTATTTTTGTATTTTTGTATTTTTTATTTTTTTTTTGTATTTTCTGATTTATTTTTTGTATTTTTTTGTCACCAAGATGCCTATTTGCCATTTTTTCATCAAGGCAACCCCCATATTTTACATATTTTTCCAAAAAGTGTATGTGTAGGCTTCTAACGTGTTTCTTTTAGCACGATCGAGAGATTTTATGATGCATCCACAGATACTTTAGCACACCAAACGACTGTTTTGGTTCATCCACCAGAGACTCCAGTGCATTTGAAGACTATTCCAATACATTTGACCGAACTTCCAATGCACTGTATTGTTCCCCAGGATCAACTTTTTTTTAGTGCAAATGATCAATTTTGTAGCGCATATGATAAATTTTGTAAAGTATATGATTGATTCTATAGTGCATATGATCAATTCTGCAGTGCATATGACCTTTGTTCTAGTGCATCTCTAATTTGTCTAAATTGTTTTTTGGATCCAACGCAAATGTAGCCAATGATTTCATTGTTGCTTTTGGATTAAAATGAACCAATCCTAAGGTAGTCATTTGGATTAAAATACACCAATCCTAGGGCATTCATCATACATTGCTATCTTGATTAAAATGAACATCATGATTTTTGTGAAGCAATATCTTCATGTAGAATAGCAAATTGTCATTTGGGCTTTAAAAACTGAACATCATTTGTTGTGATTGTATGGTGATAGGCCTATGCTCTCCCTTAACTAGGTGATCAAAATTCCAGACTCATCTTTTAATTTCATGCACTTTATGCTTTGTTAAATCCTTTAGAAGGCCTTCCATAGTGGGAAAAATTACTCACCCTACAGGAACGACCTGCATGGGAACAACCAAAGCCAGGTTTTCCAATCCATTATAAAATAAAAGTGACTTTGGGGAAACCCACATTTACCAAAAGTGTGCAAGATAACCATCCCCAAAATCTTTGTTCTAAATATTGGGAGGTCTCCTGAGGGAGTTTATCATTTGCCGCTCTGAATAGATACCCTATCTATGAACCTTAGTGTAGAATCCAATTGTGTCACTATCCAAATATTATAATACTCATAGCACTACAAGGGGAGGAAAGAATCTACCCCCAAGACACTCACCATATAATTTCCAAGGACTGTTTGCTCAAGGGATCAAGAAATCTAACTTTTAGTACACGCCTAGATAAGACAAAAACACAAGCACCCTCTAAGGGGTGACATGGCTGTGTGAATTGACACAATTTTAAGATGTGGGTTGTGTTTATTATGATGATTTTTTGACCTTAAGAGTGAGTCTGCTTGAAGTGTATTCTTTGTCAAATACCAATGGAAATCAAAGACGATCATGTTTGATTCTTGAACATACAATTTTTGTTTAGATTCTAGGACTTAAAAACAACTGTTTTACAACTGCTCGTTGTGTTTTCAATACATTAATTCAGATAAGATCATCTAGAAAAACACAAAGATTTTGAAAAATCAATCTATGAAAATTTATGTTAAGGGATTGGAAATCAACAACATTTGTCAAGAAATCCCTTGCAAAAAGAATCAAGAAACCAAAGAAGCAACTTAGCTACAATTTTTTTTTGGAAAGGAGATGCTTCTTATATCAAAGTAGGAAAATCTTTCTTGAACATTGAACTTTCATCCATAGATATCATGACTTTGCTAGAAGATATACTAATGATTTTTCTTTAGAGCCTTTATATTCACAAAATTATTTCCAACGCAGAGCTCTTTCACAAAAGCATAATCATAGTCAACCCATTCATCATTATTTCATCCCACAACCAGTAATACAATATTCCAACAACCCAAATCAATTGTTACAATAGAGAAAAATTTGGAAACATTAGACTTTTTTGTAGAAGACCATCATTTTTCAAACTTGCTTTTATGCCTAAAAGGTCACTTTTTGAAGGTATCATCCATTTAGATCATCAAAATTTAGAGATTTACCAACAAGATACCCTATCAAAATATCCATGATTCAGAAAATTAGACCCTGTAGATCAATCCTTTTACTAGGACAAACCAAAACAAACAGACAACATTGTGAACAGTCCCAGAATAGCACATACACAGTCTATTTTAGCACATACACCCTGTATTTTAGTGCATTTGTAGTCCAAATAGCGCATTTAACCAGTGTTTTAGTGCATCTGACTAATCTTATGACGCATCTGCAGTCTGTCACCAAAATTTACTAGTGTAAGAATTACCAGTATCTTGGTGCAACCACGGTCTGTTTTAGCCCATATACCCTATCTGACAGCGCATTCACCATATCTTTTAGTGCATGCACAATATTTTTTAGTGCATCCATAGAACAAGAAAATAGAGAGCTATTTGAAACCCCTATCATACTTTTGACATCAAAACTTAGATCTTTGTCAGAACAAAAACATTTTCTCAGTCCAAATAGTGTCTTAAACATGGAAAAATAGGATTTTTGCAAATAAAACTTTATCAAATTAAACCAAGATTTTACAACCATAAAGTGTCTAAATCATCAAACACAAAATTATAGATTATTATGTTAAGTTTCTTTATCAGGATTTTGTCATCCTACAATCATGAAACCAAAGACAATAATTAGATTTTTAACTTAGTCTCATCAATAGAATTTATCATTATATTTTACTTAAGTTAATATCCTTGACACTCATCTAGAAAGATGAAAGTTTAGTGAGAATAACGGGTATGTGCAGGATCATCATAGAAAAAATAGGCCCTTAAGTGGCAAAAAATTCAGAAAAATCAGAGTTAGGAAACTTGACGTAAAAATTTGAATAAGTTATCTATATTATTTCAAAAATATATAAGAATAGAATATGTAGAAAATTAAATGTAGTTTCTAAATTACTAGGTTTGTATAAAAAAAAAAATCTATTTTGTGAATATTTGAAATTTCAATGGAGTAGTACTTAAATTTCAGAGAATAAATAAGAAGTAGGTGTCTGTTTGACCACCCTAACCACAATAAAATGATAATATATTTTTATAATATGCAGATATAAGTAGAGGATTGATGTCCCAATGTGATGCATATTTTTTTGTAATTTTTTTCCAAGTAAATAATTAATTATAAATTTTTTACAAATTTTAAAAAATATAAAAAACTCATATGTTTGACCACCTTAACTTGGTCAAAACTTCATGAAATTCAAATTTTCTTTTTTAATCCTATAGTATATGAAGCATAGAATGTGATGTTTTGGATTCAAAAATGTGATACCATTTGAAAGCTATAGATGTTTTTCAATCAGCCTATCAATCAGGACTTTAGTCGTAATTTGAATAGAAAATGAATAATAATTACTTATTAAATTCAAAGTAAAGCATAATTTATATTTGTGGAAAGCTGAGAATCTCCTTTAAAAACCCTTTTTGTTTCATCATTTTTGGGTAAAAAAAAAGTCATCATCCACATATCCATCATATTGCCACTTTTTGGCCCATCATGATCATGCACATACCCTAACTAAACATTTGTATGCCAATTTTGACAAGGTTACAAAGACAGAAACTTAGGGAAAAAGAGATTGAAACACTAAACACCATGGCTAAAGAAAATCCCTTTCACAAATTCCACCAAAAGACCAAAATGTAAGTGTGGAATAAGTAATGAATAAAATAACAAATGACACTTCTTAATAAGACATTATATCAAGAGAAACAACTTGATAATTAATCTAATAAACATAGGAAAATTCTTGAAAGCATCATATTGCTCTCTATCTCCAAAGATTTATTAAGTCACTAGGCTCTCAAATTTTGTAAGCATTGTGATTGTTAAAATGTCAATCTCAAGAATGAGATGCTACTACATGCACGAAACTAATCTTATGTAATGCTTGCTAAATGATAATGATGAAGCTACTATATTGAAAATGATATGAAAATTGATAAAAGGAAGCTACAGTAAACTATGATGCAGTTAAATGAAAAGCTATGATATTGATTCTATTCTAAAATGCTATGATTGCTATTGCTAAATGATAATTCTATTGCTAAGATGCTTGATTTCTCAATTGGTATTTCTATAGAGTAAGTTTGCACAAAGTTGGGATCTATTTCCTGTAGAAAGAAGTTGTATTTATAGATTCACGGTAGCACATTTGTGAAGGGGCAGCAAAGCAAAGGTCTGGATTTGATCTTGAGGATTGAATGGTGAAGGATGAAGAAGCCTGAGCTGATTATGGAGATTGTTCCTCCCCATAAAAATATTTAGCCAGAGGATAGGAAGAATCAATGGAAGAGGATGAAGAAGTTCACCTATAAATTTTTCTCCAATTTGTCTCCAAAATTTCCCGTGAAGGTTGAGATAAATTAAATTAGATATGTATCATATCTAATTTTGTAGGTGAGATATGATGAACTGTAGAAATATGTGATTAAATTTGAATATTTGGATTTATTTCAAATTTAGGAAGAAATAAAAATTATTAAAATAAACAAATGTTTTTGATATTTTTTATTTAATAAAAGAGGGATAATGATAATTAAATAAAAACTATTGAAGTTTTGATTATTTAATTAAGAGAGAATAATCACAAGAATATAAATGTGAACTATATAAATAAATATTTCCATTTATTCAATAGTAGATGAATTTAAGGTTAATTAATCAAATAAATTGTATTTAATTAATTAGATTATCTAGACCATTTTTAGGTGTATACACTTATTATTCATGGCTATAAATTGGAGCACACATCTTCATTTTACAAGAAAATACATTATTGATTTATAGTCTACGTAGCACAGTGGTTAGTTGAAATAGTTAGGTTATATGTATCTATCATGGCAATGGTTGGTGCTTATAAATCATTAATTAATTGATTCAAACACATTATAGTGTAGCTTAATGCATACTTAATTCATGCAAGTACCTCTAATTTGGGCCGATATTTCATGTGATGCATGTTACATAGTAGAAACATGTGATGGATTTAATATCTAAAAGAACGACTAAAGAACTTCAACACTAAAATTACCAAAAATATAAAGAATTAATAACTAATAATAGAGAAGAATACAATGATAAGCTATTAAAGAAAAGATTAAAAAATAAATTGTATTTAGTTTGCTCTGAAAAAATAGATCTCTACACACACAATGATATTATATATTATTGTAGGCTTATGATTTTATTTTATTTTAAGGTTGAATACAAATAGAGTACACAACATCTAAGAATAGATAATAAAAAAACTAATAAACTTGAGCTTGCATCTATCATGCATTATTTACTTATCATGAAGATAGGAATATATAAAAATAGAAAAAGGAAAAATATATCTAAACTAAGTGAAAAAATAATGCATGGTAGAGAAGTTAATTAGCATGGTAGTGTGCATGTAAGTTGAGGTGAGTTACATGCATCATTTTTCAACATACTCCCCCTAATGCTAAGAGGGCTCACAATCTGATCTCAAAGTTTCATAATTTGAACCTTTGCAGCTTCCTTAGTGAAGATATCATTTATCTCTTATTGAGTGTTGATGTATTTCAATTCTGCTTCCTTCTTTTGCAGCAAATCTTAGATACAATGATACTTTAAATCTTTTTTTTTCCTACTATGGTGTACCGGATTCTTTTTCAATTTGTTGATACTCATGTTATCACAAAAAATCATTGTAGTATCAATTTTCTTCTCTACATTTTTTTCTAGAACATTTCTTAATCTATAATGCTTGTGTACTTGCTAAGGTGACTACAACATACTCTGCTTGTGTGGAAGAAAGGGAAACTGTACTTTACTTATTTGAGATCCAAGTAATCAAACAAGAACCAAAAGAAAATAAATTACCACATGTAAACTTTCAATCATCCAAACTACGTCCCTAATCAAAATACTAAACCAGAGCTATAAGATCGAACCTTTTAGAAGTGTAGTAATTATAGCAGTGGAAATTTTCACCCTTGAAAATTTCACATTAGGATTAGCTCCCCCTTATATTATTGTACTTAATTATGCATTTAATTACTCATTTTACAAGCATATTCAAAAAATCAAACAAAGGGAAACAAAAATAAGCATTCAATATTTTCCCCTAACACTTTGGTCCCCAAAAAGAAATGGTCTAGTCTAGGGCACACCATACCATAGACTGTCTCTTTTTGGCTCAAATTTTAATATGTCAATGCTAGTATTTTATTATATGAATTTCTAATTTCAATTACTGACTATCATCATTTAATATTTGGAAAATTAGAAGAATTGCATATAAATACTAGTCATTTTGTCATTTGAAATCCTAGAAGAACACCTAGAAAATCCATTAAGAAGATTGAGCATCCTAAAAGAATTCAAGAGAAATCAAGAGAAAGATTATTAGCATTCTAGTAGAATTTATTCATGTCAAGTATAAATAATTTTTTCATGCAAGTTTGTTCATGTTTTGTGATCATTTGTTTTGTGAGTACTAACACTTGTACGACATTAATCAAGCTATCAAATTATCCTTGAAGGTAATGAGTATGTGACTTCATGCCATCAAGGAATGTAGATTTGAATACTTGATTTGCACCAATTTTTCAATTCATGTTACTTGTTATCATTTATCCTTTTCCCTACTAAGGGTAAGATCTTTTTACACATCATCATAGTCATTGTGGAGGTAGAAATACCTAAATAGGGTTTGACTTAGGAAAGCCCCTATACGGCACAACCCTTCCCCCTTTTTCATGTGTGTAGGTTTTTATATTTGAAGATATTTGGAGGAAGATGAAGGACTCATTGCTCATTCATGTATTCAAGCCTGTAAGTTGTCAAAACAAGGAAACTATATTTTTTCATCAACAAAAAAAGTTTTGATAGAGTCCTTAGGAGGAAAACAGATACAAACTAGGGACTTCAAGCCTATGTTTTCAAATCTTACAAAAAATGAGGATAGTATAGTGTGCACCATGTCTTGGACCAACTAAATATGGACAAAATTTATACCCTAGGTTCCTCTTTCTTTGCATTCTATATTTTTGGATTCTGTTTCTATCTTGTTGCATTCAATTTCTCAAAAATCATAACAAACTACTGCATTTTTATAGTTTACCTAGGAAAATCATTTCATCTTCAAGATTTAGTCAATTATTGAATAAAAATACCATAATAATCCCACACCCACCTCAACAAGGATTAGAACCATGATCCACCATTTTGACTCTTCTTGTACCAGGATTGTAGTCAAGTGGATTTGAGATCATTTAGAATCCTCCAAAATTTGGGATAAGTGTGATTTAGGAGGTCTAGATCCCTTTTCCCAATCAAATTTTTTGGTGAACTTGAATATTTAAAAAAAAAAAAAAATCTTTTAAAATCTAAAAAATATCATTTTAAAATCTGATATATATATTAGGTCTTTTGTATTAATCATTAGTACATACATAATTGTCATAAAAAGAATTGAAAAAAATATATATTGCATTTTGTATCCAAAAGACATCTAGGATTAGTTTCAGTCATTACAAAGTAGATCTAGTTTAGGATTGCATTGATAAATCTACATTAGGTCATATAAAATCAAAAATTAAATCTGATTTTTTTTGAAATGTTCATTTAGGTATTCTCATATATAGTAGAAAACTAGAAAAAGTGCATTGTTATTGTTGCAAAAACATAAAATGGTTTCAAATTTTTTCTAGATTCATCAAGTTAGGATCACTACGTTTTTGTACTTTATAGTTTGAAATTTTCATTTCCAATCACATTCATTCATTGAGAGTTTCAAAAATTTCTTGCATAGTTGTCTTTCATATTGAAAAATCATTATTTTGCTAATTTTTGGAAATTTATTTACTCTTAGACCTGAATAGTCACAAAATAGGATACTTAAACATTGTAGCATACATCCAAATTTTGAATTTAGTAAAAATGTGTTACCAATCTAGGGTACATCATGCCCTAGAAATATCAAATCTCACCCACATTTGGATCATGTGTTTGTCTTTGTGTCTTTTGTGTGGTTCTAATTTCTAATTCTACACTCTATTTGAATTTTTGTGACTGTCATATACTTTTCCTTTGTAGTAGGCTTATCTAAATTTTTTAAATCTCATATGAGCTTCATGACCTAGTTTCCTATTGCTAATACTCCTGTGAGACATACATCAAGACTTATGGAATCCTGTGTTTTAACCACATCTATTATGGATCCTAAGTCCCATAACTCTTTCACACAAGGTACTGCCTCCACCCAATCCATTTTGGTTTCCATTCCTCACCCCACATTACCTATGACTTCCTCACAACCTAATTTTTTTGTGGAATTAGAGAGTGTGAGATTTTCTAACTAGCCTACCTAAGAATCTAATGACTAAAGGAGAGAAAAACCAAAAAATATGAAGAGGAATAAATTGTATTCCTCTCATGAATTCAAAGCTATATTCAGCTTGAGAATTGAGAATTACAAAGGAAATGCCTTGGTTATATAGGCCAAGGGGAGAGATAGATGCAAACAGATTATGACAAGTGTTGGCATCCTATGAGGTGTGACAACTCATGTCATTAAAGGCTCAACCACCTTATCCCTATGTAAAGTTAAGCTAGTGTGAAGAGGACTTTACTGGAGAACTAGCTAAGAATGAACTAGTTAGATAAAGTACCCCTTTCACACTGACACCCCCCCTTAAGTGCAACTTAGGGAGAAATATACAATGCAAAGATGTAAATATGGGTCCCGAATACTAGGCCTGATGAGGTACCCATGTACATAAGAACCTCTCAATGATAAAAGAAGGAGAAAACCCAATGGGAAAAAAATCCTACCCATGAGAGGGTGAATGAAGAAGGTCTAAGTGACCCCCTAGAAGAGATGTACCTCACCCCCAAGAAAGACTGAAGATGAATATAATTTCTCTTAGTGAAGGTTTTGGTGAATATATCTACAACTTAATCTATTGTAGGACAATATCGCAAATCAATGACCTACTCTTGAATCAACTCCCAGAGAAAATGCATATGGATTTTGATGTGTTTGGTTCATTGATGATGTACTGAGTTCTTTGAGATCTGGATGGCACTCTGGTTGTCACAATAGATGACTGATGTCTTTTGAAACATGATACCAAGTTTAGTGAGGATATTCTGAATCCAAATAGCCTCAATGGAAGCATTGATAACCCCCTATACTCAGCCTAAGTTGAAGAAAGAGCAATGCCATGTTGCACTTCTTGCTCTGCCAAAAAATGGTGTCAAACCCATAGTGAAAACTATAGCTGGATGTGGACTTGCAATCATCAATATCACTAGCCCAATTAGAATCCATATATCCAAGTTTGAAATTTTTCCTGTTGCATAGTGAATCCCATATCAATGAGTGCCTTGGATATAGTGCAAAATACATTTGGTAGCTTTCCAATGAAGCTCATGTGGTGCCATCATGAATCACGAAACAATTGCAACTGCAAAGGAAATTTTGGGGTGAGTATGAGTCAAGTAGATGAGGCTACCAACAAGATGATGATACAAAGTAGCATCAACTAGTGGTGTGGAACATTTGGCCTCAAGCTTAACTCCAGACAAAAAGGGAGTCGGTGCAGGTATATCATCAACCATATGAAAACATGACAAAAGATCAAGAGTATACTTGGGTTGTACAGGTGAGATCCCAAAAGAGGTATGAGTGATCTCTATCTCGAGAAAGTAGTGCAAGAGACCCAAGTCAGTCATGGAAAATCTGTCATGCAAAGTAGTCTTGACAGTTGAGATGATGGATGAAGTGCTCCTAGTGACAATCAAGTCATCAACATAGAGAGCCAAGAAGAGAAGAGCATCCTCCTATCACAAGAAGTAGACATTCGGATATGAGTGGCATATGGAGAACCCAATGGAGAGAAGAATCTTGAATGAATCCTTGTGACTGCTCCATGTAAAGTTCTTCATGTATATCTCTATAAAGAAATGCACTCTTCACATCCATTTGATGTGAATCCCAACCATGAGCTACAGAAATAGAAAGTAGAAAGAGAATGGAGTTCATTTTAGCAACAGAGGAAAAGGTCTCGGTGTAGTCAATACATGGTACTTGAGAGAAACATTTGGCCACAAGTTGTGCTTTATACTTGTCAACTGATCCATCTGCTGTAAATTTGGTTTGATAGATCCACTTACACCAAATCAATTTTCTTCCCTTAGGAAGTGGAACAAGATCCCATGTTGCATTCCACATTAAAGAGTTATACTCTTCCTCCATTGTCGAATCCCACTCAACAATACTAGAAGCTTCATGAAATGATTATGGATTTAAAGTTGTGGCAATGTAGGAATTTGTAAGGTCATGATGTTTTGACTGAGTCCTCTGTGAACTTGAAGGATCCCCAACAAGATCGCCTGCAGACTTAAGTGTTTTTCAAGCCCAATGAAGCATGGTAGGGGATGGAGGAGGAGATTTTGAACTCTCTGAAGAGGAAGATGAAATCTTAGGATCAACTTGACAACTAGAGGAAGCTTGAGGAAAATACTCAATGGCAGAATCCTCTAAATCCACTATGGAGGGAGGAATAGTAGAGGATGAGCTAGAAGAGCTTTCCTCAAAATGCACACTATGCTCAATGAAGAGCTCATGTGCTGTAGGATCCATCAGCTGATATCCTTTGACACCATCAAGATAACCAACAAAGATACAAGGATGATTTTAAGGTTCCAAGGCCTTGCACTTCTCTGAAGGAATATGTGCCCATGCTGGGGAGCCAAAAACTCAAAAGTACCCCACAACAAGTTTCCTACCACACCAAGCATCGAAGGGAGTGATGCCCTTTAATGCCGTATGTATAACTCTGTTATAGATGTGAGCAGCACAATTGATAGCTTCTGCCCAATATGTAGGTGCAAGGGAGCAAACGTGGATCATCCAACCAACCATCTCTTTCAGGGACCTATTTTTCCTCTCAGCTACACCATTTTGTTGTGGTGTGTAGGAAATAGTAAGTTGAAGATGAATCCCTTCAAGAGTACAAAATTGCTCAAATTGATGGTTCACATATTCTCTATCATTATCAATGCAAAGAATTTTGACACACTTTCCAGATTGCTTCTCAGCACAAGCCTTAAACTCTTGAAATATATCAAATACTTATCCTTTATGTTGAAGAAAGTAGACCCATGTATATCTGGAATAGTTATCAATGAAGGTGAGAAAATAGTGAGCCTTACTGAAAGATAAGGATGGAAAAGGACCCACCAAATCACTATGAACCAATTCAAGGACTTCTAAAGCCCTCCAAGCCTTATCTTTGTCAAACTTGTCCTCGGGATGTTTTCCCAAGGCACAACCTGAACATACACCATCAGAAAATTTGATTTGAGGAAGACTCATGACCATATTCTATTTGTTGAGTTGTTAAAGATAGCGGTAGTTGATATGGCCAAACCGCTCATGCCATAGTTTGCTCATAGCATTTGAATGGGTGAGCAATGCAGTGGAATGTGAATTAGGTTCAAAATGAGAGAAAGCATACAAGAGAGACTCATGATTGGCCTTACCAACTACAAGGAGTGCACTATCTTCAAGATTCCAAATGCTGACAAAATATTGAGTGAATTCAACTTTCCTACCATTTTGAGTGATTTGGTAGATAGAGAGAAGGTTGGTTGACAGATCAAGCATGCAGAGGACATCCTCAAATGTACCATTTCCACTATTTTGAAGAATCAGTAATAGCAACAAGTGCATGTGGTTTCCCTTTACTTGATTTGGAAGGAGTAGAGGATTGTTGAGCAACAGAAGAAGGAAAATTAATGTTGTTCCTTTTAAGATGTTTTAACTCATCGATCTACTTCTTATGACAAGAACGTTCCTCATGACAAGGTTTCTTGTAGTAGCTACAATTTGGCAGCTCCTTTTGAAAATTCCCCTTTGAAGATGAGGACTTGGAGTAAACTTTTGTTGTTGAAGATGATTGTGCTTGAGCTCTTTGTATCACTCCAAATAAATTTAGTTTACCTCCAATTTGACCGTCGCTAGATACTCCACCAAATTTGGTGAAATGAAGATATTTATATTTTTTAATTAAAAAATTATTAAAAAACTATTGGAAAGATTTTTTATAAAGTCGTCGATGGACTTTAGACTTTATATATTTTAATATTGAAAATATTAAAAAAATATTAAATGTGTCAGCCGAACTTTAAAAATTTATGTTTTTAAATAAAAAAACATTAAAAAATATTAGAAAAAATGCATATAAGGCCTAGAGGCTGAACTCACATTTACAGGTTAGGCAAAAAGGTTGAAGGACTTGTGAAGGATGCACATGAGTTTTTAAAAATAATATTGAAATATGTGCAATCAATATTTAATTTAGGATAGGCACGAATTTTAAGAGAGTCATCCTTCATAAGAGGTAGTGGCATGTTATGAAGTCTACATTTTTTTTTAAATTTTTATTTATTTTAGAATTTTAATTTTTGGTTTTAAATTTTGATTTTTGATTTTTTTTTTTAAAAGCAAAATAAGAGTTAAAAAATCAAAATATATTTATTTTTAATTTTTTTTTTTTAAAAAAAAATTGTAATTTTTAAAATTAAAAATATTTTTATTCTTTAAACAATTTTTTTTTTAAAACCAAAAAAAAATATTTTATTTTTAAAATAAATATTTTTATTTTTAAAAAATAAAATGAAGTATTTTATTTTAAAAATAAATATTTTTATTTTAAAACAAAATAAAATGTTTCTATTTTAAAATAAAAATGAAAAATATTACTTATTTGTTCATTGGAGCAAAATGGCTCTCTAAACAAAAAAAAATTGCCTTACCTGGCAGCTTTGTCCAAAATTGATGTTTTTACAGTTGATTTTATGGTTTTCAAGCCTTCTGAGCACGATGGTAGGGTCAGATTTGACCCAAAATGCTCTGAAATGATGGTTGCTTGCTAGATTTGGTAATGAAGCTCCTGCTTGAAATTGTTGTAGATCTGGCCTCCGGTGTCTGTTTCAAACAAAATAAAGGGAAGATTTGAATGTCTCAGCTACTCTGAACTCAATGGTGAGCTCAGAATCTATCTAGGATGCTTCAAAAGACCTGTAACTAACAAGTCAATGTATGAAACCCCCAAAAATTGATATTTTTTGTCACACCTTTCTGATTCTCCATATCATCCAAAGATGCAAGAGAAGAGCATACTTAGCTTTTGAAAACAAAACTCAACACTCTCATATTTTCTAAAGGAATGCTAACCCACAACTCAAATTTGGCTCTGATACCATGTGATATTTGCTAACTAGCCTACCCAAGAATCTAATGACTGAAAGAGAGCAAAACCAAAAATGTGAGGAGGAATAAACTGTATTCTTCTCAAGAATGCAAAGCTATATTCAACTTGAGAATTGAGAATTACAAAGGAAATTTTTCTAGGTTATATAGGCCAAGGGGAGAGATAGATGCAACCAAATTATGACAAGTGTTGTCATCCTATGAGTTGTGACAACTCATATCATTAAAGGCTCAACCACCTTATCCCTATGTAAAGTTAAGCTAGTGTGAAGAGGACTTTAGTAGAGAACTAGCTAAGAATGAACTAGTTAGATAAAGTACCCCTTTCACACTGACAGAGGGAACTATTTCCCATGTTCTTCCTGATAAAACTAAAACAATTGGATAAGGATTTACAAGGTCTCCAAGACTTTCTAAGCACTCAACCTTTAGCTGGAGTGATGGTGCCTATTGTGGAAATCCTTAGAAATTTGTTAAACGATTCTCAAGGAATAGAAGTGTTGTGTAGTATATCCCACATAGTGTATGTTAACATTCCTATAGTAGCTAGTTACACTCAAGCATTCACAAATACTCAAAAAAAAGTAGGGAAACGAGTTTCCTCTCCCACAACCATACCTTATATTCCTACATTTACACTTCCAACTATTGCATCAACCATACAATACACCAATGGCCTAAATTCAAGCTTTAGGTTTCCTAATGTGAACCCTTATAGTAGTGTCACCTCATCCATAATACCACCATGTTCATCACAAGTAAGTGTAGAAAAATGTGACACAAAAAAGATGCCACATTATTTTTTTCTCAAAGCATTAGGCAAGCATAAAATTTGGTACTCACCAAATGTGAATGATGCCTCTATATTGATACCCTCAACTATAAATTAAATACCATAAAGCCTACACATCAACCCTAGATACATGACATTTAATATGGACATTTACTTTCTTGAATATAGTTTTAGTATGTTTGAGAGTGGTTTCAGATCTCTTAGAGTTATAATGAAAATTCTATTTTTGCAATATCTTATAATTTCTCACATTCAAATTTTAGTAATTAGCATATCAAATTTCAATAATCAAGAGGTCAAATTTTGGTAATTAACAAGTCATATTATCTCTCTCTACCTCTCCTTTCATCTCTCTCTCTCTCTATCTCCATCTCTCTCTACCTACCTCTATAACTCCCTACTCTCTCTACCTAATTCTTCTCTACTCTCCACCTATATACCTCTACTACTCTCTCTGATACATCTCTCTCTCTCTATACCCTCTCTCTCCTTTATCTCGCCTCTCTCACCTCTCTCCCTCCTCCTCCCTCCCTCCTCCCTCCTATCCTCTCTCCCTCTCTCCTTCTCTCTCTCTCTACCCCTCTCTATCTCTCCCTCCCTCTCTCTACCTCCCTCCTCCCTCCCCTCTCTACTCTCTATCTCCCCTCTCCATCTATCTACCTACATCTCCCTCTATAATCCCCTACCTCTCTCTCTACCTACCTATTTACCTCTATCTCTCCTCTCCCTCTCTCTACCTACCTCTAATAATAACTCTCTCTCTCTCACCTCTCTCTCTCTCCTTACCTCTCCCTCCCTCTCTCCTTCCTTATCTACTCTATATCATCCCTCTCCCTCTCTCATTCCTTATCTACTCTATATCATCCCTATCCCTATATCTACCTACATATCCCTCTCTCTACCTACCTGCCCCTCCATCACTCCCTACCACTCTCTCTCTATCTCTCTCTTTTTAACTCTCCTTCCATCTTTACTTCTCTCTATCACACCACTCTCTCTCCACCTCTCTCACCACTCTCTCTATCTCACCTCTCTCTCTCTCTACTTCTATCTATCTCACCTATACCTCTTTACCTCTCCCTCCCTCCCCTCTATAATCTCTCTTTTTCTCACCTCTCTCTCCCTACCTCTCCCTCCCTCTTCCCTCTCTCTATTCCTCTCTATCTCATCTCTCTCTCACATTTATCTTCCTCAATCCCTACCTCTCTACTTCTCTCTATCTCCCCTATCACTCTTTCTACCTACCTCTCTCTCTATTTTTCTGTCTCCATCCCTACCTCTCCCTCCATCTCTCCTTCCCTACCACTCTCTCTCTACCTACCTATCTACCTATTTCTCCCTCCATCACTCCCTACCACTCTCTCTATCTCTCTCTCCCCCTCCCTCCCTTGCTCTCCCCTCTTTCTATCTCTTCTCTCCCTCTATCTACATACCCATCCCTCCTCTCTCATTTGGCTCTAGAATTCTAAAAATGAATTTTCATTTGGTTAGCACCAAATTTGGCACTCGCCAAATGATTTGCATTGGTAAATACCAACCATTTGGGTTGATTTTTCCTTGGGAATCCAACAATTTCATGTGAGATAGAGAGAATTAGAAAGGGAAGGAGAGAGTGAGAGATAAAGAGTGGTAGGGAGGGAGTGAGGGAGGGAGATATAGAGAGAGAGGGATAGAGAGAGAGAAGGAGAGAGTGAGAGAGAGAGAGGGTCAGAGAGAAAGATGGGGGAGAGAGGGAGAGAGGGGGAGATAGAGAGATGTAGAGGGAATGAGAGAGAGGGGGGAGGAAGGGAGGTAGGGAGAGAGAGAGAGAGGGGAGGAGAGTGAGAGAGAGAGGAGAGAGTGAGAGAGAAAGAGGGAGATAGAGAGAGAGTATAGAGAGGGGAGATAGAGAGATGTAGAGAGGGAATGAGGGGAGCAAGGAGGTAGATTGTAGAGAGGGAAGGAGAGAGAGATAAGGATGGATAGGGAGAGAGGTAATTCTTAATCTCAAGAGAGAGAATAAGTTAAAGGGATGGAGATAGTGAGAGAGAGAGAGAGAGGTCTAGAGCATAAGGGATAAAAAATGAGTGAGATAAAGAGAGAGAACGATGATACAACTTTCTAATTCCTTAAATTTTACCTCCTAATTATTGAAATTTGGAAAGATAATGATTGAAATTTGACTAAGTCTATTTAAAATTATAAGATATTCGAAAACTAAAATTTTCATTATAACTCAAAGGGATTTGAAACCTCTCAAATATACTAAAACTATATACATGAAATATAACGTAAAGTATAATAAATTAAATGCTCATATGTAAATGTCATGTATCTTGGTTTTAGGTGTAGGGTTTAGGATATTCAATTTACAGTTCAAAGTATAAATATAGAGGCATCCTTCATATTTGATGAGTTCCAAATTTGGAGCACAAAAATGACTTAAATTGGGAAATACCAACCCTTTGGGTTGGATTTTCCTTGGGCATCCACTTCATGCCAAAGATGTGTTTTTTGAGAAGGTACAAAAATTTCACATATTTTTGGTCATGCTCTCCAACAAGTTTGCACATGTTTCAATGAAAACTTATAGAAATACCATGATGAAATTAAGATATTTCTTAGTCATCTAGAAACATATAATTTTTTCACTTTTTGATTATATTAAGGTCTTCATTTAATTTATTTTTTTAGTGTGTCCCTTTTTTGTCAAAAACCAACATGTGATATTTTTGGTATAGCTTTTTACTCTTTCATTGAAAATTTTGAAAACAAATTACATTTTTAGAAACTAGACTCCATTCTACATGAATTGAAAAATAAAATTGATTTTCTAAATTATTTTTCAAAATTTTAGGGGGTAGCACGCTCAAATTTTTGTTTTTTAGGATGTGTCCACTTAAAAAATTTGTAAAAAATAATATATTAATAAAAAAATTAACTGAAAAATATGGCATGAACTACATGGTGTTAGCTAATTTCTCACCAAATATATTTTTGAAATTTTAAAATAATTAACATTTTAGGGGGAGAACACTAGACGTTGTGTTATGTTTTTTTGAAAAAACATGACCACTTTGTGTGATCACCCTTTTTCAAACCCTTAATCTTTGCCATTTTTAAAAAAATATAGTAATTTAGAAAGTAAATTTGGAGCACTACAACTCTTTTTATTGTTGCATCTTCAAATTTTTAGGCTAACTATCTTCATTTCTCATCAAATATTAGACTTTTCCGATTAAAAAAAAAGTGGCATCTTAAGACCCCATTTTTGAGTCACAACTTGGTGTACTAACCTTTCATAAACATACAACATAGTAGCCCATTGGTCACTCTCTCTAGTTCACCATACTCAACAAAACTCTTAAAACATGTAGCCCAATGATCTAGTCATAAATCAACTTTTACAAAATATGACATCATTTCAACAACAAATCTCAACCTTAAATAAAAATCAAAATGGTAAACCTCCACAATACCTCACATGAAATCATTTATTTCTTTCCATTCTAAAAAAACTGATACCTCCAAACATTGAAATAACCTATTTTGAAAAATATAATAGTAAGCCCGAGATCCTAACAACCATGTGCTAGCTTTTACTATGTTATGTAGTGATTTCATTTTTTAAGATGTGATCTTGGGGAAAAAAATTCCTAGAACATAGAAAGACATGGCCTTAGAATGGTTTTTCTCACTGCCAAAGAACTCAATAACATCATTCTCACAACTTGTTAGTGAATTTCTACAATATTTTTAAGCAAACATTAATCCTCAAATAACATTAATAGAGATACTACATTGTAAATAGGGACCAAAAGAAAAGATAGTAGACTTCATAGGATGACACCAATCACTTTACCCAAACAAAATTTATAGTATTTTTGACACTAACATCCAAAGAGTGTTTATTGGAAACTTTCAACCTAGTAAGGAATTAGATATGGAAGGATGAAGGTGGAGAGATTGAGATAAAGAGGAGGGAGAGAGGGAGGTAGATATGGATCTAGGTTAGAGATAAGTAGAGAGGGAAGGTGGGTGGGAGGAAGGAAGAGAGAGAGGGGGATATAGAGAAAATTAGAGAGGGAAGGAGGGAAGGAGGGAGAGAGAGTTGAGATAAAGAGAAGTATAGAAGCAAGGGGAGAGAGAGAGAGGTGGGGGGAATGAGAAAGAACGAAGGAGGGAGGGAGAAGTAGAGATGGAGAGAGATATAGAGAGAAGTATATATGGAAGGAGAGATAGAGATGAAGAAGTAGAGAGAAAATGGTGAGATATAGAGTAGAGAGGGAGGGAGAGAGATTGAGAGAGATAGGAGGGAGTGAGGGAGAGAGGGAGAGAGAGAGGTAGAGAGAGGAAAAGAGGGATAGGTTGGATAGAGAGAAGTAGAGATGGAATACGGGTGGGAGAGAGAGGGGGGAGGTAGAGAGAGAGAGAAATAGTTAGGGAAAAAGGATGGTAGACAAATTTAGAGAGAGGAGGGAGGGAGAGATAGGTAGAGGGGGATAGGTTAGATATAGAGAAGTAGAGAGGAAATGTTGGTGGGAGGAAGGAAGAGAGAGGGAGGGAGGGAGAGAGAGAGAGAGATGGGGGGAGTGAGGGAGGGAGGGAGGCAAAGGTAAAGAGAGAGGTGATAGAGAGAGAGAATTAGAAAGGGAAAGAGGAATGTAGAAAAAAATAGAGAGGGAGGGAGGGAGACATAGGTAGAGAGGGATAGGTTAGATATAGATAAGTAGAGAGGGAATGTTGGTGGAAGGAAGAGATAAAATGTGAGAAAGAGAAAGGGAGGGAGAGATAGAGGGGGGATGAGGGATGGATAAGTAGATATGGAGAGAGATATAGAGAGAGGTATATAGGGAAGGATAGATAGAGAGGGAGGAGTAGAGAGAGAATGGTGAGATATAGAGTAGAGAGGGAAGGAGAGAGTGAGAGAGAAAGATGGGGGAGGGAGAGAGAAACAAAGAGGGAAGGAGCAATGTTAGGAAATTAAGAAAGAGGGAGAGGGAGAGAGAGGAAAGGAGGGAGGGAGATTTAGATATGGAGAGAGATAGACATATATTTGTATATAGGGAAGGAGAGATAAAGAGGATGGGTGGAGAAGTAGAGAGGGAGGGAGGGAGAGAGAGAGGGGGGGTAGAAATATATAGGGAAGAAAGGAGGGATGAAGGGAGAGAGAAGTGAGATAGAGATAATGAGAGAGAGAGAGAGAAAGGAAGGAGGAAGGTGGAGAGATTGAGAGAGAGGAGGAAGATAGAGGAAAAGAATGGTAGATTAGATAGATATAACTAGAGAGGGAAGGTGGGTCAGAGGAAGGAAGAGAGAGAGAGAGAGAGAGAGAGGAGGGGGAGAGGTAGAGAGGGATAAGTTAGATTAAGTGAAGTATAAAGAAAAGGATGGACGGAGAAAAAGAGGTAGAGAGGGATAGGTTAGATAGAGTGAAGTATAGAGGGAAGGTGGGTGGGATGAGATAAAGAGAAGTAGAGAGTGAGAGAGGTCTACAAAGTAGGGGATAAATAATAAGTGAGAGAGAGAGAGATGATACAACTTGAATTACTAAAATTTGACCTCCTGATTATTGAAATTTGACATGTTGATTATTGAAATTTTACTAAGTTTGAAAAATTATAAGATCTTCCAAAAACTATAATTTTCATTATAACTCCTAGAGATCTAAAACCGCCATCAAGGAGAAGAAAGAAAAAAAAGAGGAAGTAAATATCCATATGTAAATGTCAACTTATACTTAAATTTTTATTTCATGTATATAGTTTCATTGAAAAATAAGGAAAAGAAAGAGAAAAATAGAGAAAAATTTTCAATGCGAAACAAAATGTGAGCACATTATAACATGCTTTTTTTTGTGATTTCCAAATAATAATACAAGTGTGTTATAACATGCTCGCATTTTGGCTTAGTAATGACAAATCCTAGGCTCAATCACTACCAACCCATAATGCGAGCGTGCTTTTTTATAATGTTCTCATGCTTTCTCTATTTTGGGTTAAAAAAGTTGAGTGGCCACTTTCTAGCCCCCCATATTTGTGCACCCACCAAGGTCTTTTGGCATTTGATTCTACATTAATGTTAGTTGGTATAGATTATGTACATTCTCCTCCAACTTTTCTCATTTCATGATCTTTTCATGTGCTCCCTTTGTTTTTGTTATTCTCACATCAAGTTGTTTGGGTGGTCCTCACTTATTCCTTCCCATGGTTAATATAAATTGTTTCTAAATAACAAAATAATTTCATATATGTTAATAAATATTGTAATTTGAAAATTAATGATTTACTCAAACATATATGAAATTATTTAAACAAATATGAAATTACTTAAACATATATGAATTTACTTAAACAAATTTTAAATTACTTAAACATATGTGAAATCACTTAAATAAATTACTCTTCTTTGACACATAAATAATAAATTACTTAATCAAATTAATAAATTATCAATAAAATATAAAATAGTCATCAAAATTGACAATAAAAAATGGTATACAAATAAAAAAACATTGAACAATCAGTTAATTGTCACATTCCAATGCATTTCAATCATTTGAAGTCAAATAAAAAAAATAGATCTCTTACACTGTCAAAAAATACACACACAAAGCAAAGCCTATTGCAATGGGACCTTTAGCACGACTATCATGTTATTTTTTTTCCATTATGAATAAATTAAAGCTTAAAAAAATGCATACAAACTATGTTTACATAACACGTACGCATTATTTTTCCATAACACATACATGTTATTCATCCCTAAATTTAAGTGTTTGCACTTTGGCCTCCATTTAGACACACCTCTAGTGTCAAAAAAATGTACATTATTTTAACTTAACAAAACATGTATGTGATTTTAACTTTATAAAACACATATGTGATTTTCTTAGTTTTGGGTTTGAAGGATAGATTTACCATTACAAAACATGTATGTGATTTTAACTTTACAAAACACATGTTTTTTACTTAGTTTTGGGTTTGAGTGATGGATGTACCTTACAAAACATGTATGTGCTTTTAACTTAACAAAACATGCACATTTTTTTCTTAGTTTTGGGCTTATCATTATGGATTTAAATCACTGGAAAACCCTATGCACTTAATCCTAGAACACCTATACACCTAATTCTAAAATATATACCCATAACCCTAAACTCTATACCCATAACCCTAACCCCTAGATACCCTATACAATCAACCCTCAACCCTTGACCCTAAACCATAGAGAGAGAGGCTATATAGAGAGAGGTAGTTGTAGGGAACTAAAGCCAATAGATTAAACCATTAACCATATACTCAACCCTATACCCTCAACCCTAAACCATCAACTCTAAACCCATAACCATAGGCCCTACACCCTAAAAAATGAATAATTTAGATATATTAAAAGGAGAGAGGAGAGATACATTAAAGAGATATAAAAAGAGGTGAGATAGAGAGAAGAGATATTTACATAAGGAGGGAGGGAGAGGTAGATAAGGAGGGATGAAGGGAGAGGTAGGAAGGGGAGATAGAAAGTTGAGATAGAGAAATCTTGGTAGGTAATGGAGAGAGAAGTTAGATAGAGAGAGGTAAATCTAGAGGAGAGAGAGAAGTGAGATAGAGAATAATAGAGATGGGGAGGAGACTACAGAGGGGGATATGTGAGACTTAACCCTAAACTCTATACCCATAACTAAAAACCCTTACCCTATACTCTCAATTCCCTAAACCCTATACCCTCAACCCTATACCTTATACCCTATACTCTCAACCCTAGGCCCTCAAGCTTATAGGTTAAACCCTCAACCCTCAACCCTATACCATATACCCTCTTGACCCTAAAACCTATCCATCAACCTTGGGCCCTAAGGCCTATATAGTAAACCCTCAATCATATACACTCAACCCTAAACCCTATATCATACACCCCCAACCCTAAAACCTTGTGTCAGTCCTAAGCATGCAATACACAATCACCTTGGTTCCTCATACCTTGGTGTATATTATCACATGCATTATAAAATTAAGTTCTCTCTACATTATAGTTCAATTATTGCATTCCAAAAACACCTAATACCATCCCACCCCTTCTTTCTCATCACCATCATTTTTCTCTTTCCTAATCATGGATTGTATGTGCACATTCATTCTTTTTTTCTTCCATATGTCCCTATACTCAATGTATTAAGATGGTCACCTGGTCTTCATCTCCATCCAAATCATCTCAACATATCATTTTTCGTCTTAAGTCTTTAGATTTATTATTAGATAAACATCTTCTCATCATTGCATTTTCATCTTAAGTGTTTAGATTTGTTATTCTAAGCATCTTATCATCATTTTATTTTCATCTGAAGTGTTTATATTTGTATAGTGTAGAAACTTGTATTCCCTTGAAAGCGAGGTGATTTCACACTTAATTTAGACCTATTTTGGCACCCTTTCATTAATTACCCTTTAAAATAATCATTAATAGGCCCCTAAAACCAATTATTTTGGATATCAAAGAAAACATCAAAAATCCCAAAAACCCACCTCAAAAAGCTAGGGTGGGACTCATTCGCCACCTTGGGGGAATGAGTCTCCCTAGGTGGGACCCATTCGCCACCTTGGGTGAATGAATCCCATTTTGGGTCTTTTTCAATTTTGAGTGGAAAATTCACCATTTTAATTCAATATTTTGGTGGATGTTGACCTTTGAGATCCAAATAGTGGTAAATTAGGTGTTAATGCCTATATAAGCAAGTTTCCAAGTCATTATTTCATAACTAGGCAAGATAAGCAAGCATTTTCAAGAGACAAGCATCAAGAGTCTTCAAGAAATCTTTCACAAGAGAATTCAAGTTTCAAAAGCAAGAAAATTTGAAGTCTTGGAGCAGCATTACATTATTTTTGCACATCTTCAAGCTCACTTTAATTCAAGATCTAGCATTGTCAAGGGTTGATCATGGTTGTCTATGGTGAATCGTAATGGATTCTAGGTTTGGGAGATCCAAATAGCCATCAAGCCAAGCCTAAATACTTGTTTCCTAAGTGATTCCATCTTCTATTATCACTCTACATTCATCCTAAGGAAGGTACAAGCATCATTAGGGCTCATTTGGGTGATTAGAGATCTCTCAAAGTGAGTCATTCATCTTCATTGTTTACATCTATGCATCATATTCTTACACATTAGAATAGGATTACATCATGTTTCAAATTTCTTAGTCTTAGACACACTTAAGGATAGGGTTTCCATGCACATTTCATTATTTCCATCATGATTTAATTACCAAACTAGGGGTTTGACCAAGGAAAACCCCACATTACAAAATCAAGTTTATATTCTATTTTGCAATTATTTTTGTAGATTTGGATTCAAGATTCAAGTTGGAAGGAAAGAGTAGGTGTTAAAGTGAAAATTAGAACTTTAAATTCCTAAAAAATTGGAATGGAACTGATTCGCCACAAGTGGAAAATGAGTCCCACTATAGGTGTTTTCTAGATCTATTTGTAGATTTAGATACCCTTTTTCTCGAAACAAGTTCCTGTGCAGAAACCCAAATTTGGGACTAATTCGCCTAGGTTGGTGAATGAGTCCCAATTTATTAAAAATTCAAATTTTCTAATGTTTCAAAGCTTCAATTAATTATTTCTAGATTCCCAGGTGCACACCATTCATCTTACTACTTTTTTGTTATGTTCTACTTGCATTTATAGGTCATTTTATAGGCCATTGTATTGAATTAAGGTTTTACATTTCATCTTTCATTTCATTGTCTTTTCTAAGTCCAAACTTGGTGGTGAAACCCTTATTAGTTTGCATTCATCCCCTAGGACAACCTCTTGCAAGATCTCTTTCTCCTTTGCATTAAGATCTCAAGGGTTTATTCTTGAGTGAAAGTGAAAATTGTCCCTCTAGGTCCTAAAACCTAAAAAAAAAGGAAAAATAATTTTCCACCTTTCAATTTTTATTCAAAGTATCTTATCATCATTGCATTTTTATTTGAAGTTTTAGATTTTTTATTCTAACCATCTTATCATCATTTTATTTTCATCTTAAGTGTTTAGATTTCTTGTTATAAGCATATTATCATCATTTCCTTTTCATCTTAATTGCTTATATTTTGTTATTTTAAGAATCTTATCATCTTATGTGTTCATTACATTTCATATCCACAACATACATATGTATTCTTCATTAGATACATTCTAGATTTATTTTAAACCATATACATATCTACATTAACATTCACCTGCATATGTCATAAATCACATAAACCTTACAAACATCATTAATAGTACATTGATATCATGCTCATCATTAGCATAAGCCATTTCTAATCATCATATATCTGATCTCCTTGACCTCCTTGATCTAGGTGATCTAGATGTCCCAACCCTCAAGTGATCTATATAAAACATGTACATGTTTTTCTTAGTTTTGGTCTTACAATGTATATAACTCACCAAAATCATATGCACCTAACCATAACACCTATACACTTAACTATAAACTCTATACCCATAACCCTAAACTCTAGATACCCTATACGATCAACCCTAAACCCTAAACCCTACACTTAGTGATAGGTTGTAAAGCCTATACACTCTACCCTAGACCTAATACCATCAACCCTAAAATCTATACCCATAACACAAAACCCTATACCCTATGCTATCAGTTCCCTAAACCTTATCCCTCAACCATAGGAACTAAAGCCAATAGGTTAAAACCTTATCCATATACTCAACCCTAAACCCTATACCTTCAACCCTAAAACATATACCCTAAACCCTAAACCTTATACCTATACCCTCAACCCTAAACCCTATCTCTCAACGCTAGGCCTTAAAACCTATAGGCTAAACCCTCAATCCTCAACCATATACCATATACCCTCTTGACCATAAATTCTATCCCTCAAGCATATACACTCAACCCTAAACCCTATATCATATACCCTCAACCCTAAACCATATCCCTCAACCCTATACACTCAATCCTAAATGGTATACCCTCAACCCTATACAATATAACATATATCATCAACTCTAAACCCTACACTCAACCCTAGGTTGTAAAACCTATACACTGTACCCTAAAACTTGTACCTTCAACCCTCAAGTTTCCTATACCCTCAAACCTAAACTTGATAACTCAATCTTATACTCTCAACCCTAAACCCTATACCCTATATCATCAACCTTAAACCCTAAAACCCAACATTAATAATTTAACACTAAAACTTACATAATTCAATTTAATACCTAAACCCTCAACCCTCAACTCTCCATCATAAATCATCAAGAACATGATATTGAACACTCAGAATACTAAGAGGGTGGGTGAATCAATATTCTCTGAAACCACTTAAAAATTTAAGCATTCATTTGAAACATCATATTCAATTTGCAGTAAGGAAAGAAACCATGAAAGAAATCATCAAAGTGTAGATAACATGTGAACACCATATTTTTATGTAGAAAACCCAAAAAGGGGAAAAAACCATGGTGAGGATTAGCTCACAATATATTATAATTGGTCATAACCTATTACATAAATGCTCACTTTTGGGTGGACTCACTGTCCGAAGGACTCATTGTCCAAAGGATTCACCATCTAGAGAATAAGAGAAATAGAAGAATTGGCTCATTTATAGGAATAAGGATTGGATCCTACCAAGGTTTGAACTTCTAATAGTGCATCTACAATATGTAGGAGATATAGTTCCATTAGAGCTCAAAATATTGAATCAACACACTTCATACTACACCACTTCCACACTCTGCTCTACTTTACATTCACATCACATTTGCATGCTCTACTTAGGAATTCACACCACATATTTTCTATAGTACACTTTACATATCATATCATTATACAACATCAAAATTAACTTACATTTATATCCATTACAACCAAAAACACCTACAAAATGAATTAGGTTGGCCTAATTATATGTACCATGCATAACATAACTTGTTGGCTCAAGATTCAAAAACACAAACTTTGTGCCCTAATTCAAAACTAATAAAACATAAAAATAGGTCAGAGGGTACCTATAATAACTCCACAATAATGATCAACACTTCCTTTTACTCCGTACGACCCCAAACATATTAGGTCAATACTGTAGGTGAAGTGACACCAAAATACACCAACTATTCACCCACAAACTAACACTCAAACCTCCAAGAAACTCACCACTGGGATCATGGATATTTCTAACCCCTATAAACACTTCCTCAAGGCCACATAGTTATATGTTTTTCTATGGTGGAATGTGCACCAATATTAACATGTACTCTATACTAGTTGTAGTAACGAAAAAATAGCCTCTTTCCCTTACTTGGTTTGATAATTGACATTAAAACTCAATTAACGATGTATTGGAGTGGTGTTGTAATGTGTTGTACACATTCACACTATTCTAGGATCTTTATTTGACTAAAAAATTCCTTAATTGGTCTTTTACAAGGGTGTTGTAACACACTTTCACACTTTTCTAGGATGTATTTGCTTAATTAAGCCTAATGAGCCCCTTTTTGAATAAAATGTACATAATGTGTAGCTTGTTTGAGTGTTTTAAAGTGTTATAAGGCAATTTCACATTTATCTAGGAGGTCATTAATTAATTGTGGTTAAATGGAGTAATTAACCCCCTTTTAATTCAAATTTAAGCCTTAATTTTGACACCTCCCGAAGATCTATCCTGACACTCATATTTTAATTAACAAAATATTTCATTGGGAAAAGTTTGGTCCCGGAAAAGTGTGCTAGGACCCATTCGCTCTAGATGGAAAATGGTTCCTCCCTTAATAGGACCCCCCTTTTTCAGTTGATCTGGAATGGGTTTTTATCCCTCTTTCAATCCCTCAGGGTTAGGTCCTAGTAAACTGAGCCAGGACCCATTTGCCCAAGGTGGGAAATGGGTCATCCCTTAATGAGACCCCCCTTTTTGAATTTCATTCTGGTGGGAATTTAATAATGTTTCTTTCCAAATCTAGTGTCGACTTCAATTCTTTGAATTTTGGGGTTAATCTCCTAATTTAGTATAAATAAGGGGTCAATTCACATCGTTTCTCCTAGAAAGTTTACTAAGAAACCTAGAAAACTTATGTGACTTTTTGAGATCAATAGAAAGATCATTATAGAGCATTACAAGAGCATTCAGAAAGCATTTCAAGGCAGATTTCAAGAGTTTATTGCAGAAATTCAAAGTCATATCATCATGTCAAGGGTTTGATGCATGCATTCATGTTGTTGAACTAAAGAAGTGAGTGTATCTTTGAATATCTATTACAAGCATTGTTCACATAATATTCAAGGATAAAAGATCTACATTCTCCATGGCCACTACATGCTAGTTTGCAAACTTGTTTCACAAGACATCATCCAAGGTGACATCATTTATATATATCATGTTTTATGCTTCATTTCATTCATTTAATCATTTGGTTTAATTACCTACAAGGAGTTTGCCAGAGGAAAACCCCCATTCACTATCAAAAAACATATTTTTCTACCCATGAGTGTGTGATTGCATATTTACAGGTTGAAGATCAAGTTGAGCAAGATTTGGAGCAAAATTGTCAAAGTTCCAAAGTTGCAAAAGTTGTCATTCAAAATGCAAGATCAAAGAATTAAAGCTACATAATTGCATATAGACTTTCAGAACTTGATAACAAGGAATTTGAGAATCCAGACATCAAGGAACAAAACCTTGAAATCAATTTTCTGAAACCCTAAAAGGACCCATTCGCCACTAAAGGAGAATGAGTCCTTTGTAGCTCAAAAAAATAACTTTTTGGCCAGGTACACAAATTTTTATGCTCTAAAAACATCCCCCATAGTTGCTACAACAATTAGGAAACATTTATAATTGTTATTTGCATCTTATTTTACACATAATTGAGTGAATCATCCCTTAGAAAAATTATGGTTCATCATCTTGTTTATCAAACATCTTGATGCAATCTATTTTTTGATGGTTCATTTTGGTCAACCAAACATATTGAACATTACAATTTTCTAATTTTTAGAGTCTCTCATTGCATCTTAAGTTAGATCTTGCATTCATTTGCATTGAATTAAGATCTCATTTAGGGTTACTTGTTTAGCATTGAAATCTTGCATATCATATAGGGTTTAGATTTGCATTTTTTTACATCAATCTAAATCTAAAAATTATGAAAACAAATCAGCCATTTTGCATCTCATTTAGATATCATAAAATTTCATTTCAAATTAGGCCTTGCATTTCATCTTTTCATTGCATTTTCACATTAAATTTTTGGAAAATATGAAGCTGAAGCTCACTATCTTAGACCAGGAACTGAAAGATATAACTGAGAATTTGCAAATCATTAAAAATAAGTTTAAAAATTCCTAACCAAGACCCATTCACCTTACTGGAAAATAAGTCCATGATCGACTTTGATCTAAACCTTTTGGCAACTGAAAAAGCATCAAAATTCACTCTGAAAGCCACAGAAAAATCTCAGAAATATCTAACCAGGACCCATTCACCCTTACTGGTGAATGAGTCTCTCTTAGCTACTACTCTACATTTTCAAGACATTAAAATCTCAGCTTTAGCTTCTATTTGGCGCTATTACCTTTTTGTTTCAAATTCTTGATTTGTTGTTTTCTCAATTTCATTGCATTTAGCTTAAATTTCTTCATTTTAGTACATTGTTAAAAGTTCAAAATTGCATCAAAAAAATCCATTTTCAGCTTATTGCATTGTGTAATTAGTAAATTACCATGTTTAGGTCTAAAATTCTGAAAATGGAGAACTATTTAGGCAATGTGTAGAAGTCCTTGTTCTCTTTGGTTGATGTTTCAAATTGTGTTTTTGGCAATGACCCTAATGAAATTGAACTTACTTGTGCTCACACAACTCCTAATGCATTTCCTCCTCGTGATGTTGACATTATTGGAGAAGATGATGCTAGCATGAATGAATTCATAAATGATTTCATCAACAAACTTGAGTCCAATGCAACCTTTTATCCTTCAATGAAACAACCGACACAACTTGAGATGTTTGGACTTCTATATCTTGAAATTAAGTCACAAGTTGACCCTATGTTCCCTACCATAGGTGAACCTAGCTCCTCTAAACAAGAAAACATTCAACCATGCTACATCGACAAAGTAACCAACACATCAATAAACCTTGAAGAGACATATGGAAAAGGATTCATGATCTTACACAAACAAGGATGTGATACAGCAAGTGAACATAAAATTCATCAACTCCTAAAGAAAATACCAATTGAAGAAACCAAAGGGGTAGGATATCAAGATCCCCCTCTCAACATAAGTGCTCCTAAAGAATACCCAAGTCTTTGTAGTGATGGTATAGTTGTTTTAGATCCTCCTCCTGATATAGATGCTATCCTTCCTAAATAGCAACCAATACCTCCAACTAATAAGGATAATAAAGAAAAGATCATCTTGGGACCTCCAGCCCTAATCCCATCTAGAGAAGTTGGTGAATCTAGCAAGTGGCCTTACAAGCTAAATAAACTAAAGTTCCCTTTTCTGCTACCTGAAAGTGAAAGGAAACTACAAATTCTTCTAAACAAAGAACTTATATCATTACCACCAATGAAATAAAAGATAAGACTATATCCTAAAGATGCAAATGTTCCACATTGTCAATACCACAAAACTATTGGACATAGTATTGATGAGTGTCACATATTTAAAATGGTATTGAGCAATTTTCACTTCAATGATAATTATTTCCATCCAATGATTGAATAAAATACCCTTTTGATCCTTTTCATGTAAATTTGTAGAATCTTAAAACATTCTCACTATTACATGGTTTACACTTATTGTAAATCATTTTCTCTAATGCAAGGAGTTAATTTTCCTCATGTATCTCAGCTCATTTTTGTCTTGCACAAATTGGAGGCAAGAATTTGATAGCCTTGTCCTAGTAATGTATTTTCCATTGTCCCTTTGGCTACTTGTCTGCCTTCCATTTATACTGACTGAGATTCAGAGGTGGAAGACCTGCTTTAGGTTGACTCGATTATTCCTTACTAGTCTTTTTTCTTTTTCACTTTTCTTTATGTGATTGCATATGTGTAATGTGATCCCCCGTGACATTTCATTTGATGTTCCTCTCTCTTTTGTACATTCTTCTATATGTTCATTCTTCTCTATGTCGTAATATTTTTTTCATTTATCTTGTGTTTTCCTTTTGGAGATGATGCAAGGCATCGAGACATTTATGTATCTTCCATGTTGAACCAAAATCTTTTCCTTTATCTTTTTTATTTGTCTTGTGTTTTCCTTTTGGGGATGATGCAAGGCATCAAGACATTCATGTTTCTTCCATGTTGACCTAAAAGGTTTTTCTTTGTTTTCAGTCTCTTTGTGTCATTCTTCTAGTTCTATATGTATTTGTAGAATGATGATAGTTCCATGCTTTATGATAACATTGTAGCATAGACATACTAACCCCAAATCCATAGATCCCTTATGTATTTGTAGGGGAAACCCTTCCTTCCTATTTCATGATGCGGCTTATTCCTAAAACATATGATTTGGCATAGGATTTTCTAAGGAAAGCTCTCATATCTTAGGAAAAAAGCATTGGCTACTTTAAAGAAATTGCTCACAATAATGGTGTAGCAACTACTTTAAAGTGGGGGAATACATTGATGACATTTTTTGGAAAAATATCATGGTGTGATTTTAATTTTTTCTTGTGATGTGTCTTATTCTTAGTTGTGTCATTGGGTTTGATGTTCTCCAAGAGTGTACGATCTAATGTCATGGAATGATGCAAATGAGGCATCCTATGGGTGATGATTTGACACTTTTGACTTGTCCTCTCTTGGAGACACTAGGCAAGTGAACAGAAAATTCATCAACTCCTAGGGAAAATACCAATTGAAGAAACCAAAGGGGTAGGATATCAATATCCCCCTCTCAACATAAGTGCTCCTAAAGAATACCTAAGTCTTTGTAGTGATTGTATAGCTTTCTTAGATCCTCCATTTGATATAGATGTTCTTCTTCCTAAAGAGCAACCAATACCTCCTACTAATAAGGATAATAAATACAAGATCATCTCAGGACCTCCTACCCTAATCCCATCTAGAGAATTGGGTGAATCTAGAAAGCACAAGAGGCCTTACAAGCTAAATAAACTAAAGTTCCCTTGTCTACTGCCTAAAAGTGAAAGGAAACTACAAATTCTTCTAAACAAAGAACTTATATCATTACCACCAATGAAATAAAAGATAAGACTATATCCTAAAGATGCAAATGTCCCACATTGTCAATACCACAAAACTATTGGACATATTATTGATGAGTGTCACATACTTAAATTGGTATTGATAAATTTTCACTTCAATGGCAATGATTTACATCCAATGATTGAATAACATACCCTTTTGATCCTTGTCATGTAAAGTTGTAGAATCTTAAAACATTCTCACTATTACATGTTTTATGCTTATAGTAAATCATTTTCTCTAATGCAAGGAGTTCATTTTCCTCACATATCTTGGCTCATTCTTGTCTTGCACAAAGTGGAGGCAAGAATTTGATATCCTTGTCCTAGTAATTCATTTTTCATTGTCCCTTTGGCTAGTTGCCCGTCTTCCATTTATACCAACTGAGATTGGGAGGCAAATGACCTGCTTTAGGTTGACTCGCTTATGCCTTACTAGTCTTTTTCTTTTTCACTTTTCTTTATGTGATTGCATGTGTGTAATGTGATCCCTCATGACATTTCATTTGATGTTCCTCTCTCTTTTGTACATTCTTCTATATGTACCTTCATTCTTCTCTATGTCATAATATATTTTTCATTTATCTTGTGTTTTCCTTTTTTAGATGATTCAAGGTATCGAGACATTTATGTCTCTTCCATGTTGACCCAAAAGCTTTTCCTTTATCTTTTTTATTTGTCTTGTGTTTTCCTTTTGGGGATGATGCAAGGAATCAAGACATTCATGTTTCTTCCATGTTGACCCAAAAGGTTTTTCTTTGTTTTCACTCTCTTTGTGTCATTCTTCCAGTTCTATATGTATTTGTAGAATGATGATAGTTCCATGCTTTATGAAAACATTATAGCACAAACATACTAACCCAAAATCCATAGATCCCTTATGTATTTGAAGGGGAAATCCTTACTTCCTATTTCATGATGTGGCTTATTCTTGAAACATATGACTTGGCATAGGGTTTTCTAAGGAAAGATCTCATGTCTTAGGAAAAAAACATTGGCTAATTTAAAGAAATTGCTCATAGTAATGGTATAGCAACTGCTTTAAAGTGGGGGAATTCATCGATAAAATCTTTTGGAAAAATATCATGGCCTGATTTTCATTTTTTCTTATGATGTGTCCTCTTCTTGGTGGTGTCATTGGTTTTGATGTTGTCCAAGAGTGTATGATCTATTTTCATGGCATGATGCAAACGAGGCATCCTATGGGCGACGATTTTTACACTTTTGACTTGTCCTCTCTTGGAGACACTAGGAACAATGCTCCCTAAGAGGAAGACCATTACACAAACAAAGAAAAATCCCCTATAACAAAATTTTTACATGAAAAAATAATTTACAAAATCATTTACATTATGGTTCCTTATTGAAGTTATCAAGAGGATAACTTTGGTATGATTAGTGTGATGTGACACCAATACATTGGCATGACTTTCTCATTATACGGTGGGAAGCCAACACACTGGCATGACTTTCTCACTAAACCACTTCTTTGGGACAAGTCACCTAGTGGATAGATTGAGGTTCCACTACCCTAAAGTGAGCAACATATGTTATGGACAAACAACCTCATTCCACATCACATTGAAATAGTTGTGCTTGATCCTTTGTTATTGTTTATTTTTCTTGGCCTTTGACAGGGTATGATCATGTATCTTTGTTATTTCTGCATACTTAAGTTCCTTGTATGTCTACTTTAGTGTGAGTTTGACATGGGATCATCCTCTCACTAAAGTGGGGGAAAAAAATAGTAATAGAATAAGGAGCCTTTTTCCCTTACATGGTTTGATAATTGACATTAAAACTGAATTAATGATATCTTGGAGTGGTGTTGTAATTTATTTTACACATTCACATTGTTCTAGGACCTTTATTTGACTAAAACATGCATTAATCGGTCCTTTGCAAGGGTGTTGTAAAGTGTTGTAACACACTTTCACACTTTTCTAGGTGTATTTTCTTAATTAAGCCTAATGAGCCCTTTTATAAATAAAATGTACATAATGTGTACCATGTTTAAGTGTTGTAAAGTGTTATAAGGAACTTTCACATTTATCTAGGTGGTCATTAATTAATTGTGGTCAATTGGAGTAATTAACCCCCTTTTAATTCAAATTTAAGCCTTAATTTTTACACCTCTCAAAGATCTATCCCGACACTCATAATTTAATTAACAAAATATCTCATTAGGAAAAGTTTGGTCATGGAAAAGTGTGCCAGGACCCATTCTCCCTAGATGCCCCCCCTTTTGTTAGTTGATCTAGAATGGGTTTTTAGCCCTCTTTCAATCCCTCAGGGTTAGGTCCTGGTAAACTGAGCCAAGACCCATTCACCCAAGGTGGGGAATGGGTCATCCCTTAATGAGACCCTCCTTTTTGAATTTCATTCTAATGGGAATTTAATAATTTTTCTTTCTAGATCTGGTGTCAACCTTAATTCTTTGAATTTTGGGGTTAATCTCCCAATTTAGTATAAATAAGGGGTTAATTTGCATTGTTTCTCAAAGAAAGTTTACTAAGCAACCTAGAAAACTTATGTGACTTCATGAGATCAAGAGAGAGATCATTATAGAGCATTATAAGAGCATCCATAAGGCATTTCAAGGTAGATTTCAAGAGTTTATTGCAGCAATTCAAAGTCATATCATCATGTTAAGGGTTTGATGCATGCATTCACATTATTGAGATAAAGAAGTGACTGTCTAGCATTGAAGATCTATTACTAGCATTGTTCGCATCATATTCAAGGATCCAAGATGTACATTCTTCATGGCCACTACATGTTAGTTTCCATATTTTTTTAACAAGACATCATTCAAGGTGACATCATTTACATATTACATGTTTTATGCTTCATTTCATTCATTTCATCATTTGGTTTAATTACCTACAAGGGGTTTAACTGAGGCAAACCCCCATTCACTAACAAACAATTATTTTTTTCCCTTGAGTGTGTGATTTCTGATTTACAAGTTGAAGATCAAGTTGAACAAGATTTGGAGAAAAAATGTCAAAGTTGCAAAGTTGCAAAAGTTGTCATTCAAAGTGCAAGATCAAAGAAATAAAGCTACAAAATTGCATACAAACTTTTAGAACTTGATAACAGGGAATTTTAGATTGTATACATCAAGGAACATAACCCTAAAATCATCTTTATAAAACCCTAAAAGGACCCATTCGCCACTAAAGGAAAACAAGTTCTCTTTAGCTCAAAAATAACAACTTTTTGGCCAAGTACATAGCTTTTTATGCTCTACAAAAATCCCCCATAGTTGCTATAACAGTTAGGAAGCATTTATAATTGTTATTTTCATTTTAAATTTTACAGATAATTGAGTGAATCACCTCTTAGAAAAATTGTGGTTCATCATCTTATTTACCAAACATCTTGATGAAATCCATTTTTCAGCGGTTCACTGGTAAAACTATCATTGGAATACTCGATACATTGTCATCATTATCTTCCATACCAAAGGACATAAAGACATGAAACTTTGGATTTAGATTCCTCTTACATGCACCCAAATTACCTTAAAACTGTAGACCAATTTTTTTTGATCCAAAGCAATGTGGATCTAAAAACTAATACTTTATGCGCTAAAACCTATATTATGGACTTAGCCAAATATTCAACACATCTATTTTGTACCAGAGAAAAAATTTGGCATATGTATACTAGATTTATATCACCTCAATCACTTATGATTCACTAGCTAGCTATACATCAATCTTCACATCAAACCACAATGCTGACATTAATGACAACATAGTATATGCTCATGCTCGTGTTTCCAACAAACATACTAATGACAATCTCCTTAAACTTACAACAATATCCCCATTTGTCATTGATGGAAATGTGCACAAAAATATTCTCCAAATATTCCACCTCTTTAACATCAAGGGAAAAGGGCACACACATATTTTTTGTTCTTTTTTCCTCCTGACATCATTCACATATACTTGTTTTCCCTTTTCCTTCTCCCCTTTCATATATACATGATTTTACCTGACTTACTCACATACTTCCCCTAATTGATATATACATATATGCATGAGAGTAATAAACTTCTTCAAAATTCTAAGAAACTCCCCCTAATAGTGCTATCCATCAAAACTTATCAAAATTTTCACTATTATATTATCAATTATCTTCTCAATATATACATTAAAATTTGAAATTCGTGTAATCAAAAAATAAATATTCACAATCAACTAGACAAGGGAAGGTAACTTTTCTTTGACACCCACAATCTAGTAAAGTGCACTTCCCAATCCTTCATACCATCTTCCTAATCTTTCTTGGGTAAACCAATCATGTGGCTTTGTGTCTCAAATTTCATGAGAAGTTCTTCACCTTCCTCTTTGGTACTAGGTAACATATTCAACTTTATTTCCTTCTCTGTATTAGTTAGAGAAAAAATATGTGTGTTAACTTGGCACTCACTAGGTCTCTAAGCTATCCAAAGTACACTATAATGTTTTCTTTTTATTCATATAGTTGGAAGAATTGTTCATGCAGATTCTCTATAGCTGACCTTGTACTTCCATCTACATTATTAGTCGGGTCATATGCACTGGATTCCTTGTCAATCTAATACTCAATGGATTCCATCTCATTCTTGATGTTTTTAGTGGAACTAGGCCACTTCAAGAAAAATCGAAACAACACTTTAGCTTCCTCAACACAATTTTGTATATCCTTAAGGTTGTTTTATAATTTACTATGCACAGTAGCACACTTGTTTGAAATTTCTGCCAACCTTTTCTCATTCACTTTCCTATTTTCTTCATTTTTTGGCTTCTCCTATAAACCAATAGACTATTCTTTGAAATAATCTAAGAGTAACCTCAATTTTTGCACACCAAATAGAGAATTGCCAACACTAGCACCAAGAAAGCTCTCCTACAACACCTTCACAACCTCATCTATCAATTCAGTACTTTTTGGTGGGTTGTAAGATCTCCTTTCTAGCAGAGGAATGTAATGCATCACTGAGTTGTAATCTATGCAAGGGGGATATCTTATCCATATCAACTTTCCCTTGTTGCATTGGAATCTATAACAACTAAGTTGATACAACAGGTTGAAATTGTAGTTGCATTCCCAATAGGCTCTTCAAGGAGTCTCTAAAGGTTTTGAAAGACTCACCAACATTCTTTACATTCTCTTCATCCTTCTTCTCATAATCCTTTTCCTTTCCACCAATGCTACTTTTATATTTTTCATCATTTTTCTCTTTGTCAGCATCACCAAACTCATCTTCATTCTTCTTCTTATAATCAACTAATTTATCATTGTTATCCAAAGGAGGAAATTATTTTGTATTTTTTCCCTAACATATCTATGCTCGGGTTGTCTTGTACAACCTCTTCTTCCTAGTCTGCATTCTTCCCTATTTTTGGAGGAGGTGTGATGTTCTCTATTTTTGTATCCTCCTTCTTCATCTCATCCTTTCCAACAACATTCTCTTCCACTAATGGGTTATCATCAATATTCACATATTTTTGTTCATCCTTCTCAACTACATTCTCATGTTGAGCATCTTCTAATACATTCACTTTAGGAAAAGGGAAATCAACATTCATTTTACTGTCCAGAGTCATAGCTAACTCCTTTGCTAGATTCACAACCTTCTCAATAGTCTCATTCCTTAGCCTCTCTATATCATCTTTATCTTTGCTCATAAGTGTGGTGACTCTTTTCTTGGTCCTGAACTCTTTATTATATAATTAATCTAATTTAGCTCTATCCACATTAGAAAAAAGAACAACTAACTTTATCTAAAGTAAAATTTCTCAATTTTGCATCTTCATTTATTACCTCTTCTCTTCTTGCATGTAATACTCCTTTCAAATCTTGAAGAAGTTGATCCTATTGGAACACAACAATCTACTAAGAGGGAGGGTGAATCAATATATACTAAAATTTTAGTCTTGAAAACCTTTGTGCAAACTCAAATGTGTAGATTAAAACATGAAAATATATGACAACCACATGCACATGAAAGATCAAAACATAACACTAGATATACATGGAAAACCCAAGATGGGAAAAACCATGGTGACAAAAGCTACTCGAGTCTACTGCTCAAATCCAACATCCCAAATAAATCTTCTGTTACAATATTTTAAGGGCACCATCCCTAAGGAGACACCAATCCCCTATTCTAAGCACCAACTCAGTACAAATGAGGCAACAACCTCTAAAATATTAAAAGTTCATATATGCATAAAATTGGTTATGCATAACCTAATAATGCATCAATACATTCAATACATAATTTTTGCAACACACTTATCTTTCTCTACTCACTCTCTAACGCTATATCATTTTCATTTTTGATCTACTGTATTTATAACATTCTTTCCCTTCACCATCAAGTTATCTCAAACATACAAATCCTTGCATAAATTCAATGCACATTCCATTCTTGATTAAAATGAACCTAGGGTTTTCATTTCATTTTATCATTTTTCTATGAAATGCCTCCATATACAATATTTTTTATTTGCCTTTCCTTAGTACCATCATTTCAACCAATAATCAATGAAATATTTTTTGAATTGTTACATGGTTATCAGTGCACAAATATCCATTCATCCATCCATTTACTTGAATCGATTTCACCCTTCGATTGTTGACTTAAGAATCGATGTCATTCACCTATTCATTGACATAAGAAATCATGCCATATACTTAAGCAATCACACCAATAAACCCTTGCTTTATCAATTTAAATCTACCATGTGTTAGCCTCTTATTCATCCTTATACACCACTATCATGGTTTCCATAACAATCCATATTTCCTAAAGCTCACAGTTTTTTCATCATCGTGGAATTTTCCCTTTCACAAAATCCAAGCCAGTTTAGATTTCCTAAACCATTATCCTTCATTATCATGTATTTTCCTTTTTTGTGAAATCCAAGGGAGTGTGGATTCATCAAGATCATTATTCTTGGGAATTCCTTCATCACACAAATTACTTGAAGTCACCACTTTTTCACTAATTCCTTGCTCACACAGATTACCCAAAGTCATCACTTTTTTACTAATTCCTTGCTCACATGGATTACCTGAAGTAACTATCTTTGTGAAATCTTCTAAGACTTCACACATCACTATCATTCTATCAGTTGTCGGTGATTGGGGATCCTACATACTTCATACATCGTACCTTCCATTTGGTAAAACGCAAGCCACACCTCTGACTCACGATGCTTGAAACCACTTCAAGGTTCAAAGATCCTCCATAGTGCCTTCTTCAAACACAAAGGTAACCTATACACTTGAAGTCTAAAGTTTGAAATACACTAGACTTAGCATATTTTACTTCATCTTTCTAAGGGACTCAATAAGAGGTATGTCTGAGGCCCGAGACCCAAAACCTTGCAGTCTTAACAAAAATTTGACTAAGTCATTTTCAATGCATTTGGTAAGAAATAAACCTGATGAACAATGCTTGATTCTTACTAAAATTAACTAAGGAATTCAGTAAGCAATAAGCCTGAAGCCCAAACTTTGAAACCTGCTAAATTAGCACAAATTTGACTGTCTTTTACACCTCTTTTGTATGATATTACAAAAATATTCTTTTGACTTCAATGAAACCATTATGCTAACAATCTCCTTTCAAAATTAGGTCCAACTAATCTTTGATCACCTTCTGACATCAATGACAACCATATGCCAACAATCTCTCCTTTTTCATTGATGGAAAAACCTAAATGCTATGAACCAAAAGGTGTACCAAATAATATATCGTAACCAAAGCTTAACTCATTGTCACATAGTCATTGTCACAAATCCCCCTTAGTCATATCTTCACCTTTGATAAAGATATTTTTGCATACTTTATCCCAATAGAGAATTTTTCTCAATTTCCCCCCTTTGACATCAATGGAAAAGGGTCTATCTGTTCTCTACCTCAAAACACAGTGTTGTTGCTGATATTCTCCCCCTTTGAAAAACCATCAATTGTAAAACTAATTTTACCCAGGACTTGATCTATTTGTTTGTTTCTAGGGATGGATGAAGAAACAATGAAGCTCCCCCTAGATTCATACCCTATCACTAAGATTTAGTGATATGATGTGGGAGAAATTACTCCCAACTTCTATATCATATGTTCATATTTATCTGTAGGAAGAGGCTTGGTGAAAATTTCATCCACCTGTTCTTTTGTTGGAACATACTACTTGCTAACCTCTTTGTCTACACCCTTTTCTCTAATGAAGAGATACTTTATGGATATGTTCTTTGTTCTAGAGTGCATCACTAAATTATTTAAGATACTTATTTCACTTGAATTGTCACAAAGAATAGAGATAGGTTCATTGTACTCTACCTTGATGTCCTTAAGTGTGTGCTTCATCCATAGGACTTGATTACAATAAGATGTTACTACTACATACTTTGCTTCTACTATGGAAAGAGTGACTAATTCTTGCTTCTTTCTCATCTAGGAAACAATTTTTTTTCCCAAAACTAATGCTCCACCACTAGTTCTTTTCCTATCATCTACACTTCCTACCAAATTTGCATCTGTGCATGTTGTTAAAGAAAAATATTTTCTCTTGGGATACTATAGCCCATAATCAATAGTGCTCTTGATATATCTAAAAATTCTTTTCACTGCATTGACATGAGACTCCCTTGGTGCAGCCTGGATCCTTGCAACTAAACATACTACTTGCATAATATCGGGCCTTGATGCAGTTAAGTACAGCAAGCTACCAATCATTGATCTATACATTGTATAATTTTCTTCTGGGGATTCATTTGATTTTCTCATTTTGCAGCCAATTATCATGGGGGTACTGACTTGTCTACTATCCTCCACTCCAAGCTTCTTGAGCATTTCCTTAGGATATTTGGTTTGAGATATAAATATCCCTTTATCACTTTATGCAATTTGTAAGCAAAGGAAAAATTCAGACAACTCTCCTAACATTGACATTTCAAATTCATCTTGCATATGCATAGCAAATATTTGACACATTTTATCATTTCTACCTCCAAATATTATGTTATCTACATAAACAACAACAATAATCATGTGTTCACCTTTTGATTTGAAATACAAATTGTTTTTTGCACATCCCTTTTTGAATCCTTGTTGTTGAAGATATTGGTATAATCTAGAATACCATGCTTGTGGTGCTTGCTTTAGACCATACAATTTCTCAATCTACAAACATAGTCTTCTTCTTTAGATAGATAAAAATATTTTGGTTATTGAATGTAGAATTCCTCTTCAAGGTTTCCATTCAATAATGCAAATTTAACATCCATATGATATACCTTCAATCCCTTGTAAACTAAAAATTCAAGAAACATTCTTATTGCTTCTAATCTTGCCACCAGTGCAAATGTTTCTTCAAAATCAATTCCTTCAACTTGTTCATATCCTTTGCACACTAACCTTTCCTTATTCCTCACAACATCTCCATCTTCATTTAGCTTGTTTCCAAACACCCATTTAGTGCCACTCACACTTTTGCTTGGGGGTCTAGGAACCAACTCCCATGTTTTATTCTTTTCAATTGGATTTGGTTTATCTTCCATGGCCTTGATCTAGCTCTCATCCTTGCTAGATTTAGTAACACTTTTTGGTTCAATTTGAGTCATGAGAGCAAAGTTTTCCTATTCTTTATTCTTTGTAAATCTCTAAACTCCTTAATTTTTGTCCCCTATTATCTAATCTACAAGGTGATCCTTCTATACATACTTTTTAGGGGCCCTCTCAGCTTCTACTTCCTCAAATTCTTCTTCTTCATGACTAGTTGTTGGTTCATCAAAATCTAGTTCATCATCAAAATCATTATCATCAAGTTTGATATACTTTATTTTCTCATCAATTTTAACATTGATGCTCTTCACAATCTTGCTCAGCCTGATGTTGTAGCACTTGTAAGCTTTTCTCTGAGTAGAATATCCTAAAAATATTCCTTTTATTGGTGTTCCAAATTGACTGGTTCACTAAATCCTATAAGTAAGCCACACTTCATGCTCAAACTTAGTGTAGGATTTGGCCAACTAACAAGAAATGAGATTGGAATACATTTCCCCTACACTTCAGGCTCTGTAGGACCTAGGGGTGACCCTTTAGCAACACCTAAAGATTTAGACACACACTTAATAGGGTATTGCTTAATAGATGATGCTCTCACAAGAATATGATAAGAAACATAAAATATCACTCAACATTGGCTAAGATATTGGGTGAATTTCATTAATCAACATGGAGAACATGGTAGATACAAATAACTCAGAAAATAGAATTGAATTGGTTTTTTATTTTAAGATTTGGGACCAAACTGAAAATAGAAGATGCATAAAGATTGGCTAGTGCCAAGAAGAGGGTTATAGAGTCATATAACCAACACTTCATCCTACAATGTTAAACATGTTTTGAAGATCTTTGAAAATGTTATCTCATTATGACAACAAGACCACTAAAGCCTTATCAGATAACCATTCTTACAAATCCACTTGGAAACATAACACTCCTATTACATTCACTAAAGAAATTACTCCATTCTTTGAACAATAGGCAATAACAAATGCAACTACCATTCATTAAAGCAATTACACCATTCTTTGAACAGAAAGCAATAACAATTGCAACTTGAATGCAGTAAATGTGCATGAAAAGAAACCTAGATAACCTTTGATTATTGAATTCAAAAGAGTATTACATCTCAGCCATGGAGACTGTCACAGAATAAAATATATTCATGAAATTCAATTCAGAACACAAAAACACTTCTGATTAGTGACTAATAGCCATACTTCACCCTATCTTTGTAATTTTTATAGAGCTTTTGTCTACCTTGTAGAACTTTTAGAAAATGGAACCCGTTACAAATGAGAAAAGAAGAGAATAAGTAGAAGATTGAGATCCAAAATTGATGTGATGATGACACTTGGTAGCTTCTTTCTTCAATCTGGAAATTAGAAAAAGCCTCTATCATCTCTCCTCAATTGCAATAACAAACTTTTCCTTTATATTTTTCTTGCCTCCACCTTTTGATTCTTCAACGAAGAATTCACCTACCCATGAAAATTTGCACTTGTATTGTCCACTTTTACTCCTGTAGTTGAAAAATATTTGCACCTTCATCTAACCGAGGCTGTGAAAACAATTTGTTCTCCATTTTCCCTATAGTGAAAAATTGATTCTTCCCATGAAAATATTTCTATTTTTCCCTAGAAATACTTTGCTCTCTGTTTAGCTTGTTGCATTGCTTTGACGTGAAATGGTATTTTTCCCAACAAAGAAGAATTTTTCTTACATAGTGAATATTTTATTCACCTTATCAAATCATCCCCCATGTTATTTCACGTGCTACTTCATTTAAAATCTTGCATTTTATCGGGAAATTAAAATATTTTGCATGTATTTTTATCTTTACTCCCCAGCAAGAGAAGGCTCTCAATAATTAATTTTCCCATGCACATCAAAAATATTTGCCCCTTAACATGAAAGGCATTCAAATTTTACCTCTGACAAATTTTTTCCTGTGCAACTCAATTTTAACCTTGTGTTTAAAAGCTTTGGCCTTAAATGGTGAAGGTGTTTAAACTGTCCTAAAGTAAAATATTTTACCCATACCCCATCCTCATCTTTTTTGCATTTTCACAGTAAAAGCCCTTCAATATTTTACTTTCACACTTTTAGAAAATATTTTCTTGTGAATCTTTTATTTTTACTCACAGCAATACTTGAAGGGTTTACCTTAATATTGGAGGCCCCTTAAATTTTCACCTTATAATAATAGCAATCGCACCTTTTGGGTGAAATGGGTACACCGAAGACAATATAGTGAACTTTTTGTTAATTTTGATAATTAAAAAGTGGGAAAACTAATTTACAACCGTAAAGTAGAAATATTTTGTTTTTACTTTATTTCAAAAAAATTTGAAGTCCTGTGAGTTGAAAACTACAAGTAAATATTAAACCCACTCATTAACATGTTGTAATTATATGAAGATAAATATTTTAATTTTTGGTATTCTATTTGAAAGATATAAATTGTGAAATGTTAAGTCTCCTTTTTTTCTAAATAAGTGAAGCTATGCATGTATGTGTTATTGTAATTTAAATATTATTAACAAAATATTATATGGAATAACAAGTCAGTTAATAAATTTAGCATAGTTTTATTTATATTTATTGTAGAATTCAATAAGCTTTGTAAAGAAGAATGTATTAACATATGAAGATCTCAAACTATACTGCGGCGACGCCCTTTTCATTCAAACTACGACTCTGGAGGGTAAAATGCGCTGCGGCAGCTCTATTTGGCTCTCTTTAGGGCTTAGCGTCAGAGTTTCAGTAAGATAAAAATGCGAAGCCATCACAAACTGCGCCGCTGGGGACGCGTTTGGAGCATTTGACCAAGAATTTTTTCAAAAAATTTAACACAGTGACTTTCCTTGATGCAAGACGGGTCGAGGGAGCTCTATTCTCAGGAGCACCAGTCGTGAGATTTGGCTAGTGTTCTACGGGACCTGAGTGACAAAGACCAGGATTGACTAGGAGCTATAGGACTATGGCACATTGCATACGTAGCACCTGTGCGCACTCATCTAGGGATGTTGTCAGCGCTGGCCTAGAGGTGGCACAGCGAGACATCATCGTTTCATCTCCCCACTGGCGAGGCCACCATCACCTTGGAGGACATTTGGTGCATTCTACGATTTCCTATTTATGGCCGACGGGCTATCTATGACATGGACGAGGGACGCGAGTCTTGCACCAGAGTCCTCGCCACACGGGACATTATCTACTGCGAGGGATAGATTGAGTTGGAGAGATATAGGGTCATCGCACCTCCCTACCACTGGGAAGTTATAGCTATTATTTCAGGTCTCGTTGCCCCAGACCGATGAGGGTGATATTTCAGTCCTAGCTGGGGTATAGCTGGGAGAGGATGGTCCTGGACAGGGCTATTTGGTTCGCTTGGGGGCCTGTACTTCTTACCTCGCTCTATAGGGACTTGCATGAGTATGTATACATGGATGGCAGAGCGTTGGGGGATGGAGTGACCTTACTTCACGTCTGGGCATGGGAGCACATTTCTATGCTATGTCCCCATGTTGTTCTAGTTCTGATGGGGGCAGAGGATGCCCTCGTGGCACGATACAGAGGCAGTGTGTCCTTTACACACACTAGTGAGCATGGGATCCCCTACTGGAGGCGGGTCCTAGACAAGATGCTTGTTTTCACTTGGCCTCCATACCTTGGTCTGCCTGGGTGGGCCAATGATGCTACTCAACTCTTTTACTGCCACTAGAATTGATACATGCAGGGGCGGGAGCATACGATGATCGAGAGATACCTACCTGGGCGTGTGCAGTGTCAGTTTGGAGAGCCACAGGATCGGCCGGATGATGAATACGTGGCCGTATTTGCACGCAGCATGACACAAGTATCATGGGGACATGGGATTCCCATAGCAGTGGCAGTTGACAGCTTTTGGCACTTGGTAGCTCACCCATGGGCTTATGATCAGGGTCTAGCAAATCTAGGGACCACACAAGCTTACAAATATTGGTTCAGACCTCCCCTTTGGTTGACCATTCTAGGTGATGATCTAAATCCTCGCAGAGTCAAAGGCAGGGGGAGAGGATGAGGGCAAGGACCGAGGGTCGATATTCGACAGGACCCACCAAGTGTGCCCCCAGTTCCACCAGGTCAGGGAGATTTCCATATGCAGGATCAGTAGCAGGAGCCGCTAGTCCCACCTCCACGAGCCGAGGGTGAGGATCAGGTCCACGTGCAGCCACGGGTATAGCCATAGGGACAGGTAGATGGTCGGGATGCATTGATTGCATAGCTGCAGGCCTAGGTGCAGACTTTGACAGCTAAGAGGGACTAGGTGAGGGTTGAGAGAGACTAGGCCATCTAGCAGAGACAGGCCGTAGAGCTGCAGGCAGCTACAGAGCTAGGTTGGCGGCAACAGCTAGAGAGTATGGCAGCCTCCTCCTCCCAGGGTAATATATCAGTCTGGTCCTATAGGGATACCGATCGAGAGGCAGAGTACTATCGGTGGTATTATCATGAGGCCGTACCCAGGGCAGAGAGAGTCCTAGAGTATTCAGAGCAAGCCAGCCATAAACCAGCAGAGGGTCACGGTGACAGGGGTGAGGGCAGCATTCATAGGGACCAGGCCTGATCCAAATGATACAATTTTTTGTACCTTATGGGCTCATTTTTTATATCCTAATGGGTGTTTTGTACTGATTGACACATGTACAGTGATCTGATTTTTTTTTTTGTACTATGACAGTTGATGATATATATATGAGCTGATGATTTATATTATGTTGTGTACCATTTGTTTATGCATGTATGGATGACTCTACTTCTATATGTTGTGTAATGATATTTATATGATGCGTTTTATGGGTGGATTTACTTTTGATGATGAATGCATTATGTAATGATTATGACTAACAGATCTATATTATGCTTATGTGAATGTATGAATGGATAATATATGATGATGCATTTATGATGATAATATGTGATATGAAATGTAATGTGTAAAATGATATGGAAGTGATTTATGGTGTATACATGAAATGATGTGAATCATGCTTATATATGAAATGATTATGGAGGGATGTATGTTTTGCATGTGATGGATTTTTGTGTTTCTATATGATGATGTGGAATGATTTATGCAATGAAATGTTGAAATGATTGTGATGGTATTTATGAGATGGTATGGATAATGATATAATGCAATGGTCATGTTTTATTTGATATGTAAATGAGATGGTTAAGATGCTTAGAATAACAAATATTATTATCCTAAACATATTAAATGATAATGTAATGTATGTGATGCAATAGTAAATTAATGCAAAATGTGCAAGTATGTATGCCTAATGACTTAAATGCTTATATACCTATTTGATTATACGAAAAATGATTATGAGATGTTTTTGTAGATGCTTATGTGATGATTTATATGAAATGGTTATGAAATGAAAATAAACATTTCTGCAATGATTTATGAGATGCAATGTAATGGGTGAAATGCACTAACATGGATGCGATTGTTTATGAGGAATGTTTATGATAACCTTTTTATGATGATTAAAATGCAATGTGTTTATTTCCTATATGATATGCTTATGCAATATGCTAATGATTTGTGGGTGTAGGATCGATGATGATGATGGTGATGATGGTCAACTGTCATAGTACCTTGTTAGCATGATTAGTAAGAAAAGAAGGAGTCATTTCAACAAGACGCCAGATGATGAAAATGCAAATGATGATGATGGTGATGATGATGATTATTTTCCGAGGAATTGGGATTTTCAAAGGGCCAAATTTTCTTATGTTTCATAACACACATAGATACGATGCATCAAGGTATAGAAAACCAGGATGGTGTTGTACCTAGTGAGATGGACTTTAACTCGACAATTAGATAGAAGCATTCTTGTTCACACCTGACATACGAAAACCTTGTTAGGATGCACTTTAGAAATTTAAGACGCCTCAGACCAAAACACAGAAAGGAAAACCTATCCATGCAATAGTCAACAAGTTTCCCTAGACCTCTTCCATGCATACCTAATAAAGCAAGTATTCGCTGAAGCTATCTTACAAGAACCTCCAACAAGCATAGCAGACAAAAGATAATGATCATTGCCCCATTCCTATTTCTCTAAATCCTCTGTTTTGGGATATCATCAGACATCTTTGGAATGAGCGCAAATAAGATAAGTCAAAAGACAAAGACAAAGCACAAAAACAAGTTGATGTTCTTCAATACCGCTAACCAAAAAGGAATGTGTTTTTCAGAACCAAAACTAATTGCCAAAAGATAATGCCCATTGTAGGAAGGATACGTCCTAGGACATGTTAGTGGATGGTGGCACGTCATTTTGTTTATCCAAAGTGTTCTTTCTGATAAATAATTCCCATTGTAGGAAGGATTCATCCTAGGACATGATGTTATCAGATGATTGATATAGGACTGATTGGATGATGGACTATCGACAGAAAGAATTGACCAACTTGCTTACGTACTGTCTTAGACTTGAGACTTGACGTTTTTGAGTTTTCACGTTTAATCTGCTAGACTTGTTTCTAACTATTTCACCAAAGGTTGAGAATGACGATCAATTTATTATGGATGGTGCTATTGCGGGTGCAAGCGAAATGAGACGGATGGATTTTTTCAAATTTTTGGATGTTTTTGATGTTTTGCAATGTTTTGAGGCTATTTTTGGTATTTTCAAGATTTTACAAATGTTTTGATTTTCGATTTTCCAATGTTTTGGGGTTTTCTAAGATTTTGACCAAGATACTAACCTAAAGACCTATCCTAGGGGCCTTGGGGTCCAATCAATAGATTAGCCTTGCCTACGTTATATACGCAAAGACCATGTAGTTCGATTGACGACTTGACTGACTTACAGATGATGATGTACATGGTGAGATGTTAGTTTATTATGACGAACTCCTATAGGACTGACCTAAATGTCTTGGGGGATGATCAAAGATCAACCTTGCCTACGTTCAAGCTCAGAGATGACGTAGTTCAACAAGATGACTCTATTTTTGACTTTTTGAATGACTTTTCGACCTGTTTTTGGATTTTTGATATGTTTTGATGTTTTTTGGATTTTGATATGTTTTGAATGTTTTTTTTTTTTTGGTTTTCTGATTTTTTGATGTTTTTGGATTTTCTGATTTGAGGACTTTAAGACCATACACGAATCTGATCCAATAAGAACATTCCCCCAGCGTGATGCAATAGACTACTCGATAAAGTCAGGACAAACTGACTTTGAGGATGGGCCGAGTAGTACTAGGAGGGATCACTATCACAGGACCAAGCTATGGTGCGGATGTGAGTGGACGAGTGATGGATGGAGACCTGAATGTGATGGATGATGGAAGAAAATGGAGGGATGATGCAAAACAAATCGTAAAGATCCTGGTGGATGGAAAGTGCTTATTTACACAAGGCACCTGTTTGCTAGGTTTTCACCAAGGTACTTGTCCAAAGTTTCACCAAAGTGGTTTTCACTAGAGGACGATTTTTATCCTTTTTCTGATTTTTTTTTTTTTTTGGATTTTGCTTTTTTTTTGGCACCAAGATGCCTGTTTGCTAGGTTTTCGCCGAAGTAACCATTTTTTTAGGAATTTTTCTGATTTTTTGGATTTTTTTGGTTCTATACCTTGAAAGATTTAGGCATAAAACTTTTTGAGATGGGAGCTATTCATGGGCTCCTGCAGAGGTTCCCCTTCGGGTGTTGATAACTGATATGCCCCTGACTTGTAACTTGTTGTGATGATGAAGGGCCCCAACCAATTGGGTTTGAACTTTCCTTTTCCGCTTGGGTTTGGGACATTCTTCTGATTCTTGTTCAAGACCAGTTCCCTGACTTGGAACGTCCTGCTTCTGATTTTCTTATTGTAGCTTTGTTTAAGTCTATTCTGATAGACTTGCAAGTGATTTAAGGCATCTATGCGTCGCTCATCCAGTAGCTCTAGCTCATTCAATCTTGATATTTTGTATTCTTCATCTATGATGAGGTTTTACAGTGATATCTTGAGGGATGGGAGCTCGATCTTAATTGGGAGTATCGCTTCTGATCCATATACCAAGGAGAAGGGGGTGGTGCCAGTGGGTGTGTGGATGCTGGTTTGATAAGCCTAGAGGGTGGGATTAAGCTGTAAATGCCAGCCACGACCTGTGTCATTGATTGTTTTCTTGAGGATTTTAAGGATGGTTTTGTTTGTAGCTTCTGCTTGGCCATTGCCTTGAGGATAATACAAAGTGGAGAAGCAATGTTGGATTTTGAATTTTTTCGCATAAGTCACGAACTTCCTAATTTTTGAATGGTGTCCCATTATCTAAGATAATGGCTTGTGGAACACCATAGCGGTATATGAGATAGTTCAGGATGAACTTAGAAATCTTCTTCCCAGTTATATACGTCATGGGTATAGCCTCCACCCATTTAGTAAAGTACTCTGTTGCGGTTATGATGAACTTATGGCCATTAGATGAGGTGGGGGTGATTTTCCCAATGAGATTGAATCCTCACTGTGAGAAGGGCCATGGTGTAACGATAGGATGGAGCTCTTGAGATAGAGCATGGATGAGGTCCCCATGCTGCTGACATTGTATACACTTTTTGGCATGATCATGTGCTTCGCATTCCGTTGTGGGCCAATAATACCCCATCCTCAGTAGTTTCTTGGCTATGGTCATTCCACTCGTGTGCGAACCACAAATACCATTGTGAACTTCAGTTAGTGTGGTTAATGCCTCGTCAGCATTTAAGTAGCACAGTAAGGTATCTTCTATGCTTCTATGGTATAGGGTATCACCTAGGATGACAAATCTGGATGCCTTTTTAATAAAGGTTCATTTTAGGTTTGATGGCAGGTCAGTGGGTATAACTCCTATGCGAAGATATGTGTAGATGTCATGATACCAAGGATCGCTAGGACCAACAATTTCACACACATATTATGATTCTGGTACCTCGAATGCGGGAACAAGAAGCTGCTCGATCAGGAATTCATATTTTGAAGTGTTGTGAGGGATATCCAATAGAGAGCCTATTGTCGCCATAGCCTCTGCTGCTCTGTTGTTGGTTCTAGGAATTTTCTCAAATGTTATTTCAATGAAGGACTCCTTAAAGGTCTCCACCAATTTCTTGTATAGAGTGAGCTTGTCATCCTTAGTCTGATATTCATTATTGACTTGATTTATAATCAACTAAGAGTCTCCATACACTTTTAGAGCTATGATGTTCCATTGCACTACTATCATGAGACCTATATTCAAAGCCTCATATTCCACAATGTTGTTGGTGCAAGGAAATGCTAGTTTGTATGACCTTGGTATGCAATCTCCTTGTGGGGTGATGAAGAAGACACCTGCTCCTGATCCGTGTTGCGTGTATGAGCCGTCGAAGTATAATTTCTAGTGATCAACTACGTTGAGGTTAAAGATGGATTCATCTGGAAACTCTGAGACAAGAGGATTCTCAAAATAAATAGGTGCTTCTACTAGTTGATCTACAATGACCTGACCCTTGATTGCTTTTCTTTCCACATACTTGATGTCATATTCTGATAATATCATTACCCATTTTTCCATTATGCCTATGAGCATTTCCTTTGATAGTAGATACTTAAGGGGATCAATTTTGGCGATGAGCTTTATCTTGTGTGCCAACATGTAATGTCTGAATTTTTGAGATGCAAACACTACTGCAAGACATGCTTTCTCGATAAATGAATAGTTTAACTCATGCCCAACCATTGTCCTGCTAATGTACTATATAGCCCTCTCCATTTCATTGTCATCATGTTGAGCTAGGAGAGCTCACAGGGCTGCTGCTGTTGCTGATACATATAAGATCAATGGTTTCTTTTAGATAGGTGGCATTAAGACCGGTGGTGTCAATAAGTATTCCTTAATTTTGTTAAATGCCTCTTCACATTTAGCATCCCATTTGTATGCTACCCCCTTGTGGAGTAGGTGAGAATATGGATTTTGTTTGTCTACTAATTGTGCTATGAACCTTTGAATGGACTGGAGTCTGCCTTGGAGGCCTCTCAATTGTTTTAGTGTCTTTGGTGCTTCCATTTCGAGGATTTCTTTCACTTTTGTTGGATCCATTTCAATACCCCTCATTGATACTATATATCCTAGCAGTTTACCTGATTGTACACCGAAGATGCACTTCTTTGGGTTTAGTCTTACTTTGTATTCTTCCAATCTGTCAAAGATGGCACTCAGGGTCGCTATGTGATCTTGTCTTTTTCTCGATTTTTCTAGGATGTCATCAACATAGTCCTCAACTATTTTATGGATCATATCATGGAAGATCAATGTCATAGCCCTTTGATATGTTGCTCTTACATTTTTTAGGCCAAATGGCATCATATTCCAGTAGTAAGTCCCCCATGGACAAGTGAAGGTTGTCTTATGTTGATCCTCTTTTGCTATCATAATTTGGTTATATCTTGAGAATCCATCCATTAATGATAAAATTTCATGTCTCACTGTCATGTCCACTATCATGTCAATGTTGGGAAGTGGGAAGTTATCTTTTGGACATGCTTTGTTCAAATCACTGAAGTCTATGCATATTTGAATGGTTCCATCAAGTTTCGAAACAGGTACTAGATTTGATACCCATTTTGGATAGTCTATGGGTCGGATGAATACTGCATCTAACAACTTTTTGAGCTCCACTTTGACCAGTAGGGCGATCTGAGGATGCATTTTTCAAAGCTTTTGTTTGGCGGGTTTTGCTTTGGGATATACTGCCAAGTGGTGGACAAAAGTATTTGGATCAAGGCCTGGCATATCAGCATAACTAGATGAAAAATTTATCTGTCTCTCCTTTAGGAATGCTGCTAGGAGTTCTTTCTCTTCTGATAGTATTGATTCCGCATAGAATATGATATGTGGGGTCTCCTCTGTTCCTAGGTTGACAGGATTGCATTTTTCTACCAAGACTGCTGCCTTTCCTTATGAATAGTTGTTAAGAGAAGATTGAATCCCCCATCCTCAAGCGCCTTAGAGAGGTTTTCACCATTGGATACATCCTTTATTTTTACTATTTTCTTGGCTGAGAGTGCAACGATGTGGTTTTCACTCAAGGACTTGGATATGATTCTTAGTTTCTCACTTTTGCAACTCAAGGATTCAATCGTTTCCTCGTAATAAGCCTGCATGTCCAGCTCTATTATAAACCCTGCTTTATAATCTCCATCCAGAATGTTATCCCTTAATCCCATGAATTCTGAGAGCACCTCATCATTTTTGAACACATCAAGAACTGGTGGTCCTCATTGGTCATAGTCGATCAATTGGGGATATACTAAGTGAATTTCATGGTCTTGGTTGTTTGGCTCAAAAGATAAGATACTAATCATGCAAAGGGTGGTGTCCTAAAATAACCTAGGTAGATTAGTCATGGGGTCCTTTTCATCGTTACTACTAGAAACATCAGTTATATCAAAGGTATAGTTGTCTAGGGCACGACCTGTAGATACTAGTAATCGTAGTTCTACTGCTATCGACTGACGAGGTTTATTAACCAATCTAACCAGAGGACTTCGGCCACGTATGGTTATACTCAAAGGGGTACATCCAAGGCCAAGGTTTGTTATTGGTCACGTTTCTGGTATGATGGGTATTATAAGGCCATTTTTCGTTTTGTCCCAATCTTTGATTTTTGTCGTAACCCATTGCGAGCATCATTTAGAGGCCTTTGCTTCTTTCATCTATTGGTAAATTTGTTGCTAGTCTTTCACCTTGGTATAACATATGTGATGGATCTGTCTTGATTACCTTTTGGCCCAGATCTCCCCAGCTTTTGAATTCAGGATGATCTTTAGGAGAGGCTCGCGATGTGGAAGCTTGATTTTGTTGTGGGCATCCTCGTGACCTAGGAGATTGTGGTAACTCTCCTATCACAAAAGTGTTGTTAGGGAGCCTATAGCTTCCACAACCATCCTCTTGTATGATGATCTTGATGTTAGAGATGGTAGGAATGGTAGGTGTCTTTGTCTCAGAAGTGGATGCGAGGGTGGTTGGGTCGATGTATGATTTGGATGGGCCCTCGTCATTCTTTGGTACTTGGGGGATTTTTTAATATTTTTCTTCAAGATTTTTGCAGTATGAAAAAGGTTCAAGATCTCCATGAATGGTAATTTCTTGTCCGTTATGTGTAAATTTCACACATTGGTGGAAGGTTGATGCTACTGCTTTCATCGCATGAATCCATGGACATCCTAGGAGGATGTTATATGGAAATTCAAGGTCTAAAACCTGACATGTGGTTTCCATGAGAGCCGGCCCTTCTTGAATAGGGAGTTTGATTGTGCCTTGAGACACTCTTTCTTGATCATCGTATGCTCTTATCATGATGCCTTTCCCTTTGTTAATGGAATCTTCTGATATTTTCAACTACTTGATGAGGCTAAGAGAACAAATATTTAGACCTGCACCTCCATCCACCAGGACCCTTTTTATTTTTCTCTTATTTACGATTGCTTCCAAGTGAAGTGCATGGTTGTGAGATGGTTGAGCAAGGACATCTTGGTCAGAGAATGTAATGAGACTAGGCGTTATGATATTTCTGACCATAGCTTGGAATTGCTCTGCATCGAGATCTGTGGGGACAATTGATGAGGCTAATGCTTCCTCAAGGATATTTTTATGAGCTGATGATATTTTTAACAACTTCATGATGGAGATGTGTGCTGGCATTCTCTTAAGTTGGTCTACAACATTGTAACCATGTGAAACAGATCTAGATGAAGGGACTCTATTTGGTTGGGATGATCCTGCGATGGTGACCTTGCCGCCTCTTGTGGTGACTCCAAAATCTTCGGCATGGATGCCCTTGATGGTGATGACCATGCAATCTTCATTTAGGGAGGCAACGAATGATTCATAGATATGATTTACACTGCCCTTCCCTTTATCATTTTTATTCCCTTTGTTGCCATGATTCGACATCAGATTCATGTATATCTTAAGGTCCTGATTTCCCGTAGGTTGTTCCATGTTTATGATTTTCTTATCGATGATATATTGGATGATGTTTTTGAGTCTCATGCAACTATTTGTGGTGTGGCCTTTGATTTTATGAAATTCACAAAGTTGATTCTTGTTATACCAAGGAGGTTTGACATCGGGTTCTTGGTAATTCTCAAATGTAGGAGGTTTGATGAGTTTTTCGTCGATCAACTTTTTCATTATGTCCTCAAGTGGTTCCCCCAAAGTGGTGTATTTTTCGTTTGGGATAAATTTTGCGTTGGGGTGGTCCTCTTTGATCACTAAGATTATTGATGGTTGGATTATTGTTTGGTTGGTATGTTATGTGATGAGTGTTTGGGTGTTGTGATTGGATTTGCGGTGTGGGTGAATTTTGGCGAGGACCACTAATGACCACCTTGGCATCGACGACACCATCATTAGTAATGTTTTTGTTTCTTTCCCATGTATGAGGTTTATCATTGTAATTGGATGGTGGGCGATTATTTTGTTGTTTTTGGTATAATGTTGATTCTGCAGGTTGAGTCATGAGGGCTCTTTCGATGCTGAGCACCTTGGAGATTAATTGATCATATGTGGTGATGCCCTGAACCTTGAGATGAAATTCCAAGTGGCCTTCAAGGTTGGCTATAATGGTGCAAACTTGTTGTTCTTCTAGCATGGTCCACTTGCTCTAATTGGCCTTGGATCGCCATCGTTGAAGGAATGAAGCAAAAGACTCATTCTTTCCTTGTTTCAGAGCTGAGAGTTCTTCAAGACTAACATCCATTGCAATGTTACATGCGTAGTTCTTAATGAATGCGTCCCTAATTTTTTGAAATTTTCTAATGCTTGAAGGTAAGCGAGAGAACCATTCTATAGTGGGACCTACCAAGCTCCTAGGAAATAGCCGCATCAGATAAGTATCGTCATATGCGACTTCCATGCAATGAACCTAGAATTCCCTGATGTGATCCTCAGGGTTTCCCATCCCTCGATATTTGTCAAATTTGGGGATTTCAAATCCCTTGGGGAATGGTTTCATCTCTAGGCTCCTATCAAATGGATAGGGACACAAGTTGCTTGGTGTTTTGGTTGTTCACCCTGATTGAAGGTCGAGCACTTGTTGTGAGAGTAACTTGAGTTGTATTGTCATAGCACTTTGTGGATCAGGGGGTGGGATGAAAGTGTTTTGGGGTGTTTGAATCATGGGTTGGGTGGGTGGGTTGGTCGGTGTGTTGTTTGACATGTTTTTTGATGGTATCTATATGTTTTTCCGAGTGAGGTAGGCTTCCACCTGCTTTTGTATGAATGCATGTTGATCTTGCTATTGTTGTGATAGGATTTGTGCTTATTTCTATGCTTGTTGTTGTTCCAACAACGCTTGTTGTTGGGCTTGTTGTTGTTCCCACAACGCTTGTTGTTGGGTTGCCAATTTTGTTGCTTCTTGTTGTTCTTGATATTGCTTCATTGCTTGTTGATATGCTTGCAATTGTGTTGCTTGTCTTTGTGCAAGAAGTTGTGCTTGATATTGTGCTTGCTATGCCTAATATTGAGCTTGCACTTGAGCTTGTGCTTGTGCGGCTTGTGCTTGTGCTGCTTGTTGTTGTAGTAAGGTTTGCACAACTTTTTGTGCTTGCAATGCTTGGGTAGCTTGGGTGGCTTTTTTTTGTTGTTGTTGTAATAACGCTTGGGATTATTGTACATGTAATGTGGCTTGTGCTATTTGGGCAACTTACGTAGCTTGAGCAGCTTGCTAAGCAGCTAGTTTTTTGGCTTTTTGTTTCTGAACTTGTTGGTATCCTCTTTGAAAAGCAGCTTGCAATGTTGTGTCATGTTGGCTTGATGTTGTGTAAGTTGGTGGTGGTGGGGATGGAGGTGGATTTGGAATGGTATTCATGAGTGTGGTATTGGTGTTTTTCATGATGGATGGTGCTGTTGATGTGGTTGGTCTTTGAGAGACCATGCTTTGTGATGTTAAGGGGGTGTTTGATGATGTTTCAATCATTTGTGTATTTTTTGTCTATTGTTGGGATATTAACGACAAATTTTGGGTGTTTGGTAAAATATTTTGGTTAATATTTGGGATGGTGGTTTGATTGTTATTTGGTAGGGGGGAGCCCTAAACCAAGGAGTGGTGTGGATGATGATGGTAATGGTGGAATCGGTGGGAATGCGAGGGGTTCCAATTCTTGTGAAAATGTTGTGGTGCCAAAGATGCCCCCTGGTCCAAACATGTCTCCTTCTTCTTGTGAATTTGCGAGGAGAAGATTTTGAGGTGTTGCGAGAAAAAAGGATGATGATGGATCGCGACGAAAAGTGAGAGGAACATTCTTTTGTAGTGGGTTTTCAAGTATGTTTTGTTCCAATGTGGTATTTGCATCCAAGTTTTGATTATTAACAAGGGGATGTGCTTGAATAGCATTGAGAAATGTATTTCCCTTATTAATGTTGGGTTGGGTTGGAGCAAGAGATGTGATTTTTGGAATGTTTTGAGTGATGTTTTGGGATGGGGGTGTGGATGAGATGGGAACGGTGGATGAGATGGAAAAGGATGTTTCTACTATGGTGCTCGTGTCAAAATTCAAAGGCAATTTGGCCCCTTTTTTTGCTAGTTCAAGCATGTATAATGAAGGGTTAAGCTTCATCATGATATTGACGATCTTATGATTTTCTGGATTTTGAAGCATTTCAGTTATTTCGTCGTGAGACATTCCATAAGGGAGATCTTCTCCTTGAGCTTCTTCTTGTGGATTTTGTGAGAGAGTCAAAGGATTGCTTGATTCGACGAGATTTATTTCAACATTTGTTTGGCTAAGATCGCTTGAAGTGGGTGTTTCTTTGTTGGCTTCCATGCTTTTCTTGTATTGAGATCTAGTTTGAACCATAAAAAAAGGATCAATTTTTGAAAATAGAAGAGATGAATCTCTTTATTCCTTGAATTGATCTTTGTTTTATGTACCAAAGTAAAAAAATTTAGGATATCTTTTGAAGATCAAAAGGTGATATGATGGTGATGTAAAAGATGGATGATGTGGATGTTATGATCTTTTGGTCAATCTTGAAGGAAATACTAGGCTTTTAGGACTTTTTGATTTTGATGTTGGATTTTGGATTTTGTCCTTGATTTTGATTTTGATTGCTTTTAATTTTGAACAAAAGACCCTAAGATGTTAGATGATTATCTAAGGGATAGTTTTGATCAAAGGATGATGATTTGAATATGTGCGGAAAGAAGGATACACCTATCCACACCTATCCAAGCAAGATGATAGTTTCACTAAGCATATGGGGAAGGATTCATCTCCATGTACTAAGCCAAACAAAATGATTTTGATCATCTTTGACCTAAGTATATGCAAAAGGATGCATCTACACACACTTAGCCAAAGGTGATTTTGATGATAATGTTTTCAAGGATTTTAATCTCAAAGGTTTTGATGATTTTGATGATTTGGATTTTTCCAAAAAAAGCCTAGTATCAAGAATGATTTCAAGATTTTCCAAAAGGTGACTTGTGAGATGATGTTTGTTTTAATGTCTTGGAGGATGGGTGAAAAAGATTTTGATGTTTGCTTTTGATCCTAAGATGAACCTATAAAGAGATTTTGCTTTCCTGGACCTAGGTATTGAAGAACATGCAAATGTTTCCTAAAGACCTTTATAACCAAAGAATGATTTCTTTTGAAAAAAACATTTTCAAATTTTGGGAAAATGACCTTGTGATTTGGATTTTTTGAGAATTTGTAAGTCTTCAATCACACATGAGAGTTATTTTTGTTTATCTTTGCTTAATGTCTTTATTTTACCAAAAACACTTTCTTTGATTATATTTTCAAACTAAGATGTCCAATGTCTTCATTTCTTCAAATCCCACAAGATATGTTATGTGGAAATTTAATGAACTTAAGGCAAGGGTTTTCCTATTGTTTACTTAAGGAGACAAATTGAGATATAATCCAATGTTTAGAAACCTCTAAGGACGTGAATCCCAAGGGAAAGCAATAACATATAGATTGAGTCAATGGTATTTGTCTCCAAAAGGTTTTGAAATTTGGATAATGTTAAGTGTTTGTTTTCAAGGTGTTTTTGATCAAGCAATGCATTTTGTAACCCAAGAACAAGTACAATCCTATGGATGTGTAAGAAAATATTTGTTGGATTCCCACTTGGACAAGTCCAGCTACGCTTATCTCTAGTGAATGGTTAGATGATTGACCCCACTAGCTCCCCTCCATGGCACTCACTTATACGAGGTAGCCAAGCATCAACCCATGAAACTCCCATGGGATGCTTTCCATTTCTACTAGAAGACCGTAAAAGTGTGGGGTGGCTTCAGAATGACTGTTCTTGCACCAACAAATAGATTAAGGATTTTGGAAAATTCTAGCACATGGGTTTTAGTAAGGACTTTCCGTTCATAGGTGTTGACCCAACATGGCAAGAGTCCCCTTTCAGATACATCTTGTCGGAGTCAACCATGTGATATTGGCATTTCTTCCAATATCCACATTTATATCCCAGCTGGAAATACTCTTGGCTTTAGAGTGTTACCGGTTGAGTCATTCCCTTGGGTGAGTACTTTTTCCCCAAGGCAGGCCCTCTAGGATTAACAAAAGCCAGTAATGACAAAATTCGTAATTCAATCAATCTTTGATGGCTCAAAGAAAGAGAATATATGCGAAAATGTCCCCACTCACACTCGCACAAGATTTTGTTCAATTTTCAACCAAAATCAAAGTGTGGAGGTGATTGTTTTGTCTTAACCCAAAGTCATGAAAAAGTCCTTTTGATTCTCAAGATCGCTATAAAGCGCAAGAGAAGCACATATGTCCTTTTCCAATGCCTTTAGTTTAAGTAAGCCCTCACAAAAAGCAAAGCTACACTTGTTCTTTTTAAATCCTCAAAGCAAAATGTGAGTTCTTTTTAGTGCACCAAATCACAATTGAAAAATATTTGTTCAATTTTGTTAATCCAAGAAACAAAATCTAGTAAGTTGTTGATCCTATTGTTCGTTTTAACCCTTGCAAGAAATAAACAAGAAGATTCTTTTTAAGCCCAAAAGAAGGTTAGTGTCCTTAGAAAGAGGAGATAACAAATTCTTAAAGAAGTGTTCAAAAACACTTTGATTTTGTGAGACATTGTCCTCATATTTCTCCTTCCTTCATTTTCGATTTCCAACCTACATGTGAGAAAAACTAGTTAGATTTTGGAAAATAAAGAAGTTAAAAACCAGAAAACAAAATATAAATCAATCATAGATCAAAAGCAAGTGCTAAAAATCAAATTTTCCCTTTTTACTGTCTCCCAGCGTCGCAACTCGTGAAGGCGTCGCCATTTGTGCTCCCAGCGGTGCCCTCACAGCGCCGCTTAGCAGTCAGTGGCGCTCTGTATCGGGACAGAGAGCTCAAATGCGTTGCAATTTTTTCCCAGCATCGCAATTTTTGTCCATCATTAGAGTTTGGAAATTTTTTTAAATCTCTACAGGTCGGCGAGCCTAGCAGCGGAGTTTAAAATTCAAAAAAATTAGCGGGATGAGTCCAGCGAAGCAGTTTGTGTTTCAAGCGGTTCCATATAGTAACACTGCCGAGCCCGCGGTGCCAAAACAACGACGCTAATGAGCCCGCATTGCCAAAACAACAATGTTGACGAGCCCACGTTGGAATTTCCTATGTGTGAAGAAAAAATATGGAATTTTCAAGAAAAAGTTAGAAGTGATGATATCCAACCCTCCTTCTAGCGCCAAATGTGTGAACCCCAACCTAGGTACCTACAAAAAAAAGACAATAAATACCTCAAGTTAGATTTTGCAAGCATAAACAAGGATTCCCCATGAAATCCATTTACAACTTCAAACTAGGAAAGAAAATAGGAAAGAACACAATGCGAATGATAAAACAAAGATGAAATCCTAATTCGAAGTGCAAACTCATGATCTCATGGGGGAATTGGTGACAATTTGATGTGAAAATTGGCCCCTTCCCAATTCCTATGATGCAAGATGAATATGTAGATGAAGATTTGATCCACTTTGATGATAGAAGATGAGAGCTCCCAAGCCAAAAATCTGCAAGAACCTAGCTATGACTCAATGATAATGGATGGAATTCAAGAGATATTTGAGCATGGTAACTCTGCAATGTTTGTGGATGATCTAATGAGGAGAGGAGCTCTTCATTTATAGATGAAATTGAAGGATGAATGTCCAAATTTGAGCAATGTGGGACTAACATTCATCCAATGGCAAGATGTCACTTGTCATTATGTGAATGGAGGAAGCTTGAGCACATTTTGATCAATGTGCAAGTTTGAAATTTGAATTTGCTGAGATGACATGTGAGAGGGAAGGGAATATAATAAGTGTCACTTGGCTCAAGGCAAAGGACATATAATATAAAATTATTGCTTTGTTGGATGCACATGTTGACTTGGAATTTTTGAATTCAAATTGAGAGAATATTCCAAAAGATGCCTTGTGAGGAAAATAGAGATTCAATAAATGAATTAAATCTATTTTCATGTGCAACTTACATTTTCTAGAGGATGTGACATGAGATTAGATTAAATTAATCAAGGGTTAATTAATTTAACAAGAGATTTGATGATGTGACTTATTTGATTTAGATTTATGGATTTATTTAAATAAGATAAGAGAGGAATACGACAAGAGATTAATTAAATAAAGATTTTGATTTATTTAATTAAAAGGGATGGTGTTAGATTAAATAAAATAAGATTTTAATTTATTTAATTTAATAGATAGATTTTAGGGATTTAATCAAATACGTTGATTATTTAATTAAATAGGGATAATTAAATCAGATGGATTGATTTAATTAACAGGAGAAAGTGACTTAATTAGATAAAGTGATTTATTTAATTAAGAGATGAATATTGATAAATTTAATCAGATAGGTGAATTTGATTAAATGGTTAGACTTAAGGATGATTCGGGAAGAAGCAATGTTAGTAAGTCAGGATCAAATGCACGATGTCAATCAGTATATTTTACGTGTCTATAGAATTAAGTTTAGCATATGACGATGTTCAGATGTATATTGTTCACTCTGTGAAAATAGCTTTGGAAACTGTTGCATTTACAACTTAAGTTGCAACTAGTATACATTAAATAGTAAAAATATTGTTAGAAAACTATCACAAAATTAGTCTTAAGAACAGTTCAATCTGTGAAAATAGCTCTGGCAACCATTGCATTTATAGCTTTAGTTGTAGCTACTATAGATTAAATAATAAATAATATTTGGTTTGTGTCATGCCAATCCCTTGAATTTGGACAGTTGGTCTTAAAAGTACAAGCACCAATATATTGGAAAAAAATTGAGAATGTATTAAGTTTAACATATGAATATGTTGAGATCTCTATTGTTCACTCTGAAAATAACTTTGGCAACCATTACATTTACAACTTTAGCTATAGCTGCTATACATTAAATAGTAAATAATATTGTCAGAAAACTATTAGAAAAATAGCCTTAAGAACAAGGAAAAGAGAAAAAACCAAAAATTTAAATTACCAAATGAACATAAGTTTTTTACAATGGTATATATATATTATGGATATGTACAAATTCCCATAATAATTTTCATTGAAATCATGGCAAGTGAGTTACGTGAAGATTGTGCACAAAATGAGTCATGGTGTCAAGGAGGCCGATGAGAAAAATGGGCAGAGTTTGCTGGATTTTTTTTTAGGGTAGTTTTTAAAGGAGACTCGTAAGAATATGTAGCTTAGATGAAAATTTGACAGCATATAGCCATTTTTTCTAGAATGAAGCCAAATCACAAGAAAGAGTTCTGTAAAATAGCCAACTTCACACAATTCATGCTACACAATTATCTTCTAATATAAAGTCTATTAAAGATATTTTTTGTTTAGCTCATTATGGAGTTTAATGTAAATCAACAATTACAAATGAAGATACATAAACAACATGTACCAAGTTGTCCCTCTTTCGTGTGCTTCCTCTCACCACAAAAATGGGGATGTTATGCATGGTGTCATACCATTCCATCCAAAAGTGGATCCCTAACAAAGAGAAAAGACAAGCATTATGATTAATTTGAGAAAGAAATGAGATTATCAAATTTACCAGAAGAAGGTAGTCTGGCCCAAAAAAAAATCCTTTTTAAATAGTCAAATGCTAATTATTTTGGGCTTGAAGAATCATTGGTGATATGGGTATCCTCTTGGAACAAAAAAAACAATGTACTATGATTATCAGAGTGTTTTGAAGATGGTGGAAAATCCTATTATGCAAGAGTGATCGAAATACATAGTTTTAGATTACCAAAAGTAGAATGAAATTGAGGCAATATTAAATTCTCAAGTGATCGAAAAGACAAAAGCGGAAGAATATATAGAATACCCCAAAATCCTTAACTCTCAACTAATAACTTTGGCTAGAAACTCTACTTCAATATTATACTCTGATGTCTTCAACTGGCTTGACCATCCACTTGATTTTTGGGTCTAGAATTTACTGCATGTTATCATTTAGATCTGCAAAAGTAGAGATACACTCATCTGAAAGGATTTATATGAAAAATTTGAGAGACCCAATTCAAAAATTCTTGTAGGTTGTGCATATATTTCAGTAAGCATGATGAATTCAGTTGTGTTGCAAGTTTCCTAGATGCACAGGTTTCAATTAGATTAAACTTCACAAGCTTGTATAAATGGAAAAATTCATATGCAAATTTTCTTAGGGTGTTGAGTATGGATAGAGAGGATAGTTTCCCAAAGAATATCACAAAATTCACAAAAATGCATAGTTGCCCTCAACTGGCTTGACCACCCACATGATTTCTAGTTTTAGATTTTGCTGCATTATCATTTAGATCTACAAAAGTAGAGATACACTCATCTCAAAGGATTTATATGACAAATTTAAGAGGCCCAAATCATAAATTCTTGTGGGTTGTACATATATTTGAGTAAGCACGGGGTATGTGCAGGAAAATGATGGGCCAAAAAATAGCGATATGATGGGTATTTGTAGGGTATGTGGTTGGTGACTTTTTTTTACCCAAAATTGATGAAACGAAAAGGTTTTTAAAGGAGATTCTCAGATTTCCACCAATATAAATTATGCTTTACTTTGAATTTAATAAATAATTATTATTCATTTTCTATTTGAATTACAACTAAACTCCTGATTGATAGGCTGATTGAAAAACATCTATAGCTTTCAAACGGTATCACATTTTTTGAATCTGAAATATGTGTCACATTCTATGCTTTGCATACTACAGGATTAAAAATTAAAAAATGAAGTTCATGAAGTTTTGACCAAGTTAAGGTGGTTAGACATATGAGTTTTTATATTTTTAAAAGTTGTAATAAAAATTCATAATTAATTACTTATAATATGGAAAAAAATTACAAAAAAATATGTATCACATTGAGACATGAGTCCTCTACTTATATCTAAAATCTTATAAAAAAAAATATTATCATTTTATTGTGGTTATGGTGGTCAGGCAGACACCTACTTCTTATTTTTTCCCTAAAATTTAAGTACTACTACATTGAAATTTCAAATTTTCACCAAATGGATTTTTTTTTAAAATAAACCTAGTAGTTTAGAAACTACATTCAATTTTCTACAGATTATATTCTTACATATTTTTGAAATAATATCTATAACTTATTCAAATTTTTGCATCAAGTTTCCTAACACAAATTTTTTTGAATTTTTCGCCACCAAGGGCCTATTTTTTCCATGATGATCTTGCACATACCCCACGATGAATTCAAGTTGTGTTGTAGGTTGCCTGGATGCACAAGTTCCAATCAGATTAAACTTCACGAGCTTGTATAAATGGCTAGATTCAGATACAAAGTCTATTAGGGTGTTAAGAGTGGATAGAGAGGACAACTTCCCGAACAAGATCACAAAATTCACAACAATGCATGAGATCCATGCATGCAGAGAAAAGTTCTTGAGGAGCTACACATTCTCTAGGAAGGATAATGTCCCTCAAAAGACAAAAAATGGTTTGAAGAGAGCATCCAAGGTGGTAATGATCAAGATCAAAAATAATTTTACTTCCTTCCAAGTTTATGTAATCAAAAACAATGTGGTGAGCCAAGATAATAGATTTGTAACATGTCCAATTGCAACATTAATTGACATATCTAAAAGAGAGGTACAAGATTGTGAAGTAATCTTGGCTTAAATTTTTAATACTTTCTATTAATAAACAAGTACATCAAAGTTCATCAGCTAGGCTGTAGTGGAGATAATTTTGTTATGGAATTGATAGGAGCATTGGGTTTTGTAGCTTTTTGATTAATGGTGAAGTTTGAGTTTGTTATCCACTTCAATTTTGTAATAGTTTAGTATCGTATTATTGAAGATGCACTCTCATTTTATTGGAGATGCACTCTCATCATGTTTTTTTCTAGTTGTCTACCTTTTTTAGGCCTCAATATCAATCACTAGTGTGAATCAAAATCTAAACTAAATTAGTGATTGCACATCACAGATGCTTAATCTAAAATTTATAATAAATGTTTTTTATGATGTTTAGATCCTATACAAAAATCTCAAAAATTGCAAATAATCTAATAACTTATGACAGGATAAAGTTAACTGAAAAATATATTTCATTTCATCACATAAGGGTGTAGAAAAAATAGGGTACATTTTGAGATGATGATAGATTTCAGTAGTTAAAGTAGTTTATATTTTCAAACACAATAACAGTTATGTGCACATTTCATGTGAAAATATTGACTACTAAGACTTTGGTTTCCCTTTGGTTCCAATTTTTTAAGTTTTGGAAAACTGTTTCTATGAATGTCGAGATGAAAAACAAGTTCTCTGAGCTTTATTGTATAATCAAGGGAAAGTTATATTTTGATAGGAAAATACAATTACGTTTCTTCATTCTTTTAAATTTGCAAATCCTAGATTTATATAGTAAAATGCAACTATGTTTATAGAACAAAAATATATTCTTATGACTCATTGATCATTCAAACATGATTACATATAACAAGAACAACTAACCAACTAAACATAATAGGAAAATACCTCAAAAGGAGTAATGAAGGTTCCAGTTGTAAGCCTATTGGAGTGCAGATATCCCTTTGTAACAGAATAGGATAGTTGTTGCAAGTTCCCAGTAAGCTCTTCAGGGCCCAAACCACATGACCAATGCTCTAAATTGGATAAATTGTCAAGGTATCATCTCCAATCATCTTTTTGGCAATGGTTCTTAGAGGGACAAATTTGTTATGAATTGTCATGGAAAATATGATAGAAATCGACCATTTAAAATTGATAGGAAAATTCAATTATGTTTCTACGTGCATACATTGTATATCTTCTCTAACAGAAATAGAAACGTACCATAGCATGAGAGTGGATGTAGCAGTAAGCTTGGAAGGAGGCCATAAGTCTAAGGAATAATAGCTTGAGTAAAAGATCCTGAAAGACTTCTTGTATGTCAATTAAGCAGTTGTCAAATAACTCTCTACAAAATGAAATATGCTTGTGTTTATAAAGTGTGTGTTGAAAGGGTTGATCTTGATAGTTATTTGATTTGAAGGATGGCCTACAAATCAAATGTGGTAAGTGAGGAAGAGAACAGATACTTGAAGTATGAAGATATGTGTAAGAAATTAGGAATGTAGTCATTGAAAAGGAAAGGACTAAGTTAAAAGTGAACATACCTATATGTATTGTTTAACTGAAAAGAAGATGAGCATTTGAAGTGGTTGATGCCAATAGTTTTGATAGTCAACCTTCCTTGTTGATCCTACATACAACATATGGGCTTTGTTGCATGAGTGTGTATCTTTCAAAAGTGAATGCAGGGTGGATACAAAGGCTAGAAAGTTAAGTGACTCTGGAAATTGTTGTGAATGTCAGTCCTTGATGGTCAATGTTGTCAATGTCAATGGTGGCCATCTAAAGTGTAATCCCCTATGATTTGTGGATGCTTAAGGCCCATGCCATTTCAAGTGGGATTTGGCATCAACCACCATGACTAATCAGGGTAATAGGTACATCTTTGGGATTTTTTTTATCCTAGGAAGGCCCAATTTAATTCTTGAATCAAACAACAACAGACAGGGGGAGATGGGGTGGCTTTTCACTCTCTTTGTAGATAATTTTTTTTACTATTCCAAGAGCTACATTAACAAGACCAATATCAGTCCACAAATTACAATATAACATAACCTTTTGGTTGACACAGTAGAATCTTAGGTTGGAGTTGCTCATCATCTGGATTTGTGTTGAAAGAGCTCCCTATTTGCTCAATAGTGGAAATGGAAACAGGTTGCACTAGAGACAAAAAAATATGCTTATTATGGAGTGAAACCTTTTCATTGGTTGCATAAAGATGTATGGATGATATGAAAGTAGATTGTTCTATAGATGTTAGTGTCGAGCTTGACCTTGACATTAGTAGTTTCCAATCTGCAATAGTAGGTTCAACCTTTCTTAAATTGCACAAGAGATCACAAAATAGAAGTTGAGTGGGATCCTCTCTGGCTCGACGAAATATTTTGTTTAGTGTAAAAATAGTTTGGAAGCTCCACCATAGTGTCCCCCCATAGGAAGTAGAAGAGTACATAGGAATGTCTTTGAGTGGTGATAGTTGGTCGAGGTCTCCAAAGAGCAGGATTGAGCAGCCTCCAAAAGGGCTATTTTGTTTGTTGGGAAAGCTTCACATAAGCGAAAGTCAATGTGTTCAAGCAACTTTGGACTAATGAAGCTCATTTCATCTATTAAAATGTAGCATACAAAGTGCATTCTCTCTTGGAATCTTGCTAGTTTATGGCCGTGCAACGAAGCTAACTCTTTGATGGAAATGTGTAGTACTGAATGAATTGTTGAAGCTATTGTTGCAAGAAGTAATAGTGGTGTTTTCCCACTTAGAGAAAAATAATTTAATGCAGACCTGATTTGTTTAATTAGGTGTGACTTTTCAATTCCTATAGTTCCTTGAACTATTATTTTCAGTGGTGGCTAGTAAGTGGTGGAGGATAGGTGTGACAACACTAAATCCAATGTTTTCTATTGTTCTGAGAAAAGGGCATGTTGGTTATTTACAAAGAGTGGAAGGGGGACTTCATATGTTGTGTGGTTAGAGTCTATGAAATTGGATGCTTGAGTGAGTTCTATAGGATTTATGGAATGAGTATTCCATTCATGGTTAAGGTCTAATTCATGGTTTCCTAGCATGCCAAGTACATCTAGCTGGAGTGGATGGCCTGGGTGAACACTTGACAAGACTTTTCATTCAGATTGCTTGCAGTGATGTGGGGGTTCTACATTGTTTAAAGGAGATTTAGGTTTTGTATTGGAGGCTATATTTGGTTGATTGCGACGAACTTTCCATGGATGGTAAGTGCATGCAAGCCTCTCCCACTATACGACAATTTGAGTTGGTGATGAACCAAGGTCAATTGAAATGTTATAAAAAGGTTTGTAGAGAACCAGTTCACTCCAACAGAAGTCATGGAAACTTAGGTCATCCTTGGGAGGAATGCTTGTGAAGTGAGGTGAGACTCGAACAATTTCTCTAGAGGAATTCTCTTTCCACTGGTTCGCTTTATGGGATGTTTTGAAGCTCCATTTTTTAGTCACTTCAATCAATGGCATTGCCTCCAGAATAATAGGACAAGCCATGTATGCATCAATATAGTTTGTTTGTGGTGATTTAGAATTGGATGATAACGGAATGCATTGATAGTTTTTTGGGTTGACATTTAAAGAAAAAAACATCTAACTACACAAGTAGAGAGGTAGTTTTAATAAAAGGTGGAAAATTTCTTGAGCACTAATATCATGATTGGAAAGGTTGTCAACAAGAATTTTCCTAAAAGCTATTGGTGTTGGCATGTCAGGATCAAAAGATGTTGAAATATGAGAAAGCATTACATGATATGTTTCGGATTTGGTTTCTGCTTTAGCTGCATATTTTGTGATATATTTGAGCAATGCATCTATTGAGAGAACGAGCTGGAAATATTCATTTGCATGACAAATAGAGAGGATAGTGGGGTTGTGAAGATTCACTTGGTCATCATTATGAGTAGGGGTGTGCTTTGGTTGCCCACTCTCATTTGAGAGGGTTGAGTTGTCTTGCATGGTCCAAGCGGTTTTATAGCGACATTCAAATGTACCACCTTTTTTATGCAAGCATGTTTGTAAGGTATAACATGTATGGCATTGCACACAATTGAAAAATTCATTGTAATCATGTGAAGGGGTGGAAAACATAATCATTCTTGTATCCATTAGACATGGGTTGTTTAAGGTAGACCTTGGAACTACTAATGATTCTATTGGTGTGGTAGATGGCATGAAATTGTGTAAGTCTGACCATTGAGTATCTACTACACTAAGGGTGAAGAATAGAGTTGGACGACCAACCTAAATAACCATGTTAGATAGCTCACCATTACGAAGAGTCCAGAAGGGGCGTGTACCACAGATTTTTGAGCCAAACCACATAACTTCATCTACAAGATGTTCATCGAGGAGGTCCTTGAGTCTTTTGTGCAAGTCACAAATTTTTGTTGGTAGTCTACTTTCGAAGTGTTTTTGAACAAATATAGAAGTTGTGGCCTAGCTACGGTGACACATAAGAATATTAAGAATGAAGAATCTAAATCGTGGATGTTGCCTAATTCTATTATCATGGTATTGAAGAAGATGGAGAGAATATTTGTGTATCTTGAACTCTTTCATACTTTCTTGATTGAATGTAGCTCTACCCTTTGGAAATAATGTCAGGAATTCCATAACAAATAATCCTTTTGTGGTGTATTCATTGAGGGGATAAGAGAAACTAGTGGCCAATGAATATCAAGAGTCAGGCATCCTTCCTCTAACTATAACAAGGCTCACAATTCTTGCACTTCTATACATGCAAGTGGAAGGTTTTCCATAAATTATGTTGTTGCTTGCACATTCTCTTCTAACTATTCTTTGGTAGTATTATTTTTCTCCATGAAGCTAACATCAGTGGGGGTCTGAAGTTGAGGTTGTTGCATTTAGAAGGTTAGAGATGCTAGTGGAGGAAATAGGCAAGCATAAGAGAGAGGTCTCATCTAACTAGACATCTTTGTAGTAGGGGTCATTACAAATATTATATTGCAAAGCTTCATGAACATGTGCTCTGCAAACATAGAAGTTGTACTATTAGGAATCAACATTTCTTTTATTAACTATGAGTATATCAAAGTCATGTGTATGGTGTGGCAAGTAATTTTCAATTACTCTAATATCCTGAGGAAAACAAATAGTGTGGCCACTATATTTTAGTTGTTCCCCTCTTGCATAAGTAACTTGGAGGACATGGCTAAATCTTGATATAAGCATGCCCTCAATCTGAGATAAGCATTGTAAACAAGAAGGCTGCTCTCCAGGGTCCATGTTCCACTTTGAGAAGGGATTGCCATTTTTTTATGAAATGAATTTTGTACAAGAACTACAACCATTCAATAGGCTATTTTTTATTCTTGGATATCGTTCCATGCATACTTGGCATGTTGATATGTTTGATAGGCTGTCCAACTTTGAATGGAACAAATTCCTAGTAATGTAATAGTTTGTAGGAAATAGTGGAGGATGGAGGTTTTGGGAGGGAGAAATGAGGTGAAATGTAGATGGAATTTGAGGTGTCGGTGGCTGCAATGGGGAAGGGTTATTGGAAAGGAAAGGTGGGGCATTGGAGAAGCTTGCATGGTTACTATGAAGGTTTTCTCTTCTTCATCTATTAATAGAATCCTTATTTGCATGGTACCATAATCATTTTAAACTATTACGATGAGACCACTGTGCTTCCATACTTTCAACTTGGTTTTCCATGGTAGTGATTGTTGAGGAACGGACCAATGCAATATTATTTTGCATTATTTAATGATAAATTTGAAATAACACATTAAGTTAGGTGTGTAAAATTAGCAAGAATAACACTTGAAATAATAATCCTTTGTATTGACTAACATGTGCACAAGATAACATTATCATATCAAAAAATTATTTCTATTCATTTCACTTGTAATTGTAGGCACACATGGTTATATTTGGTGGTATGGACAGTAGAAAAAGTTGTACAACATAAGTAAAGACTCTATATTATTATGGAAAGTAAGAGGTACATGTAAAATCATATTGCAAAACATGTGCACAAGATAACATTGTCAGATCAAAAAATTATTTCTATTCATTTCACTTGTAATTGTAGGAACACATGGTTACATATGGTGGTATTGATAGCAGAAAAATTTGTACAACATAAGAAAATACTATACAATGTTGTGGAAATTAAGAAGTACATGCAAACTTTAAATAGGTTTTATCACTGTAATTACAAAGCTTTGTATTTCTTTGCCAGCAAATGAATTCATTGTGATGGCCACTTCAAAGAAAAATTGGTGCCCAAGAACTTGATCCAAAACCTATTTAGCAACATCAGGTTTAGCTAGAAGTAATTGAATTTTTTTAGCGGATGCTCCAAACAAGTTGTTTGTGGGTCCTTTGAATGCAATGACTTTAACAAGAGAAAATGTTCCATTGTCCAAATCCACTTTGATCATGTAGCTAAAATCACATCCAAGGAGATCAATAGAAAACTTTGGGAAATGAAAGCTATTGGGGTTCTTTTATAAAATATTCTTCTTACACTTCTTATTTCCCACCATAAGAGGACAAGAGAGGTAGTAAAAATTTTCCAAGTGGAATTTTGATGTGCTCGCTCTTACACAAACACTTATTTTTATAGGATAGTTTGTACTATTGATCAATGTGATGTCAACTAGATTTGCAAAATTGTTGGAAGAAACATGATCTATTGAGAGTGAAAGGAAGGGTGTTTGATTTCCTACAGTGGCATACCAATCATACAACATTGACACTTCTAACAGTTCTAGATTTATGACAATTTTAGTTGCAAATATAGTATCAAGAGTCTTTCCACGCTAGGAGGTTATACGTCTATATTTTATCAAGATAATTCAAGGGGTTGGTAGAAGAGGCAAAGTAGATAATTCTTTATCTTCAAATTCACAATGAAGACCCCAAAGTGTAACATCAATGGACAAGCATGACATGTCTATGATTGATGCAGTACACTTTACTGTTTCAGATCAATCTCTCTTACAGATGGTTGATGTAGGGGAGACAGATAAAAATATGCCAAGAACATCAACAACAGAATTAATAGGCAATGATAGTAGAGTCTACACATGATGAAGGAGTAATTGTTTATGATTTATGTAGGAAATTTTCAAATGGGTTCGTCAAGCTACTATATTTTTTATTAGTAACCTATATGCGACCATTGGAAATAATGTATACACTATTAGAGTGCACAAAATTATAGAACTCATCAACAAGTTCATTCAAGCATGTGACATGTATTTCAGTGCCTTCTTTCTCAATGAGGTCAAAACCAAAAAAAAATCCTTCTCTATTAGCATTAAGAAACTTATGGATTGGAATCTTTGTTAATGCTCTACCCTCAATGGACCAACACTTATAGTATGGGGTCAAATATTTGATGGGAAGTATTTTAGAAGTGGGTATGGTTGGTTCTTGGGTAGATATTGCATCTTTTTGTAAACCTGGAAATCGGCCTTCGAAGCTAGTAGATGGAAAATGAATTGTTTCCTGTAGAAGAGGAGTTGGAGTGCCAATGAGTGGTGCTTTATTCGAGACCATTTCAAGATTGTTGATAATTATAGCCCTACAATTGAATGATGTAAATTATTTAGGAAAATCACATCAACAATTGAGAGAAATATTAAAAAATAGAGTAAGGTTGGAAATTCGTGTATTTGTTGAACACCTTGGATGTATATTCTGTAAGCGGACAATAGACCAAGTGACCATCTCTTCTTCAATAACAAGATTATTGAACTAGCTAGGAAGCAAAGTTGGATGGGTATGGACACCATCAGAGAGTTCAATATGGTATTTAACATCTATTGAATGACCCTATTGTATAGCATTTATGGGTGTGACCTATAATGAAGGGTCAAGATCAAACATGCGTGAAATAATTTCTTCAACGACATTTGGAGTTAGAGTTTCCATTGACAAGGTGAAAGCTGGTTGAATTTTTGTGCCTACGGGGAAGTTGTGAGTGTTAGAATCGGCTTTTATGACACGTCAAATAAAGGTGCTTCTTAACTGTAAGATTGTTATTAATGGGGAAAACCGCAACTGAAAGGTAAAGAAGGGAACCATATGCTTGATAATATATAGCCTCATAGTATATCTACATATTTATCAAACCAATAGTTTGTGAATGGGTTAAATTTTATGCAAACTATATAGTGAAATAATTTCTTGGAGTTTTCTATTTGAAAACAATATTTATTGAAGTATTATGTATTTAGTTCTTAAGATTTACAAAATCCTACAAATTTGATATGGAAACAAGCATTTAAGTAATTGCTAAAGTTTAATTTGAAAAAATGAAAATTGAAAACACACAATTTATTTGCATGGTAAACAACTATATTTGTAATATTGAAGCTCGTCTTGGGAAAAAAAATACAAGGAAAATTTATAGTAGTTTCTTGTTCAAAATAGTATTTATAATGCTTATATTGAAAAGGCGTATTAGACATGACTGTAGAAGGCTATCTTGTTTCTTTACATTGCAGCCAAAAAAAAACTTATAAAGGACTAAAAGCTATCAAGGTAACTTTGGAACACAACAATTATCGTAGGAGTTGTGGCAATATTATAGTGTTGATCATATTTAAGCTCCCTTAGGAAATTTTACAAACCCTCTACTTTTGCGTAGTTGGATTGGTAAGTTGAGATTGAAACCTGAAGCATACCAACATCCAAATATTCAATAGGACTTGTTGTCTGACATGCAAGTTTGAGTTTGTCAACAATGTCGTGGAAACTATTAGATATAGTTGCAGCAAGATGTTGTATGGTTGTGTGAACTAAGTATGGTTTATTAACAATAAACGATGACTCTGAAACTGCTTGTGTTGGAAGCACTGGAATGGATGGGCTTGGTTGTATAGGAGTATTTGAATGTGTAGCCATGACCTAGCATGAGTAGATGAAATATATGTATAAGTTGAAGTACAACATATATAGGTAATCATGTAAATGAATGATCAAAACATGCCAATTAATTACAAAGGAATTAACAAATTAGAAGCAGGATGTATTATATGTTACACTTTACAAATAAGGTGAAAAAAAGTATTTCAATTAAATATATAACAAAAATTTATGAGAAATTCAAACTATATTTGAATCTGGTAGTAAGGATAATTGATTATATGATGATGTATCTTGGTTTGTAGGCTATGGCTAGTTGATTTGGATGTTCTAATCTTTGTGTCTATCCTTTCTTCAGAATGTACACCTGATGTTAAATAATTATGATGCTATTTGTGTTACTAATAGGTATGTTGTAGGGGTTGTCAGCTATTTTTGTTACTTCTATTGTGTGGGTTGTAAGCTATTTGTCTTAGGGGTGTGACATATAATCAATGAAGGAAAAGAAAATTCTTGAGGCATATGTTTGGTTTGAACATTCTGCATAGTAACGATGGATCCATATAGTGGTGAGAAACATGATTGCCATACCTTGATAATTCATAATATCAATCTTATGATGACCTACACTTTTGACTTCCTTTCTTATTCAACTTGACTACTCGTATGGTTTCTATTTACTTTTGATTTTTTCTATTTTCTATTTCTTTATTTTGAGCATGCTCTATCAATATGATGTGTTTTTTAGAAATTATTTAGTTTTCCTCTATGATTTTTGTGTTCTAAAATTGTGATGATTCATAAACCATAGGTTATGACCCATAGGTAACAAGAAATTTAAAACCACCAGATAAATATAAAATTCATTTCAAAAGTTCTAAAAATTTGTACGTGAAGAAGCAAATAGGGATCTAACACTATGTCTTACAATAATATCACATATGAAAATAGGCACATATATGTAAAATTTGTGTTACATATAAAATTTATTTCACGGTTTAAAAAATATGTTAATTTGATAGATAAAAACAAAAGTGTTTAGAAAGAAATACAACACAACACAAAATGTTTGGGCAAGTGACTTACCACAAGACTTTGCAAAAAATGTGTCTTGCTAGCAATGATGTAGAAGAGATAAAGCAAGTAGAAGTCCCCCAAAACTGAGACAAACCAAAACCAATCTCCTTAGAGATTTTGTTTCTATCTATTCACAATTAAAAAATAAATAGATCTAAGTATATTAGAATTGAGAGATTTTGCTGAAAAAAATAAATTAAACCCACAAATAAACATAAAATTCATTTAACAGTTAAAAAAAATTGTACGTGAAGATACAGCAAGTGACTTACTACAAGATGTAGCACAATATGTGATGTTTTTTTTTTTAAATAAAGGTGGATATGCCAAGAAATTGTATTAAAATAAGAGAGAATTACAAATAGTTCGAGGGGAAGCAAAGAAGAGAGAAAATTCTGCCTATCCCCAAAAACTGAAAGAAAATAATCATAGAGATTTTCCAACAAGGGAAATTACAAAAATGACCTTTTACAGGAGCAAATTACCATCAAACTAAATAACTCAACCCTAAAAATAGGGGAGGAGCACCAAAAATAGATAAAACACTAATAGTATGAAGAGAACATCCATTTAGACCAAGGAGTAACCAAGGGGGCACCAAAATTGGAGAGATGAAGCCATGTATGGACAGTGAGGAATGTCGAGAAGAGACAAGAAAATGAATCCATCCAAGCCCAAGAAAGTTCAGATCTTTCCATCCAAAAGCCTGCAAAAATTAAAAAAGACCAAAATCTTCTTCCAAACTGCAGAGTCAATTTTGTCACCAAAAATATATAACCAAAATTTGCAGAGAAATAATAATGAGGGAAAGCATTAAGATGTGCTTCCTTCTGATGAAGCTAAATCTACAGGAGGAGAGAAAAACAGTTCCTCGTGAGGATGAATAATAGCATTTTGTATGAGTAAGTGGATTTCTTTGTATAGCATGTAAATGGAATCACTAACCGCATTACCATACTATCGAGAAAGAAGTTTCAAATGGACTTTGAATTCACGGTTACAATCATTTAAGAGGCCATAAGCCATGGCTGAAAGAAGTTTAGAGATTCTATAATCAGTGAGGAGGCATTGCATGCTTATAATACCCCCCACCAAACAAGAACCCTGCAAAATGTTGTACCTTTCAAGAGCAAATTAAAGAGAAGAAATTGGGAAAACATGGGGCAAGAGATAAGTGCCCGCAATAAACTTAACCATTTCCACATCACTTAATATATCCATCAAGTTAGAAGCAAAATGAGAATCTAGATCATATGGAAGAGGAGAAGAATGCATATATAACCAATCATAACCAAGGATGATCTGAATGACATCAAAAACCTACTTACATTTGAATACAAAAGCCCTTCGTAGTTGTTCCTCAATGTAGGTAATCTCCATTCTAACCTCATGTATGCGTGGTGGGACAAGAACTCTAAAGATATTTTCCATGGTGATCAGCTTGTATCAAAAAGACCAGAAGTTTCAAATTGATAGAGGAGAACAAAATAGAGAATACAAAGCATGGTGACCACCAAAGTAAATCTCTAGTAAATAAGGCCTCAAATGAATTGAAGATAATTAATGTGCAAAAAGAAATGAGTTCCAAGGAAGCCAAGAAATTTCCAAGTGTTAATCTTGGGAAGGACAAAGGAAGTTGAATTAATGCAACATTCTTCAAAGACATTTTGATGCTTCCTTCAAAAACCAATCAAAAATATCAATTTTGAAACCAAGATCGAGCTAATAAAAAATAGTAACCATTCCAATTTTGGCCCCAAAAATCCAGACCACCGTCAAAGAATAATGAGCCAATTTTGCAAAGTGAAATCAATGCTGGGAGATACGAGAAGCTTAGAAGAATGTGAACAATATGTGTGATGTTGTCAATGATGCAGAAGGATAAAGTGGGTAGAAGTCACTTAGAAGTGAAGAAATCCAAAAGCCAATGTCCTTAGAGTTGATTCAAACTATTGATAATAAAAAAATAGATATGACCCATAGGTAACAAGATACTTAAAACCACTAGATAAACATAAAATTAATTTCACAAGCTCTAAAAATATGTTTTACATAGTATCACATATGAAAACATGCATAGATTAGTAACATTTTTGTTACATATAAATTCATTTCACAGTTTAAAAATCTATTAATTTGATAGATAACAACAAAAGTGTTTAGAAAGAAATACAACACAACACAAAATGTTCTAGCAAGTGACTTACCGCAAGACTTTACAAAAAATGTGTCATGTTGGCAATGATATAGAAGAGATAAAGTGAGAAAAAGTTGTTCAAAAGCAAGACAAACCAAAACTAATCTCCTTAGAGATTTTGTTTCTATCTATTCACAATAAACAAAAAGTAGATCTAAGTATATCAAAATTGAGAGATTTTGTTGAAACAAAAAGAAAAAATTTAAACCCTCAAATAAAACATAAAATCCATTTAATAGTTAAAAAATACTGTATGTGAAGATGCATCAAGTGACTTACTGCAAGATGCAGCACAATATGCATGTTGTCAACGATGGAGAAGGATAAAGTGGGAAAAATTCACTTATAAGTGAAGCAATCCAAAATCCAATGTCCTTAGAGCTACTAATTCAAACTATTAACAACAAAAAAATAGATCTAAGTATATTGGAATTTACAACTACCTTATTTCAAATTCCCAATTACCAAACAATGCATACAAATGCACTATCAATATCCAACAAACAGGCTTTTCACTAAAAGTATTACATTAATCCAATAAAAGTATTAAATTAATCCACTAAAAGGCTTTTCAAATAGCAGATATAAATTAATCAACTAAAAGTATTACATTTTTTTTCTCAGAATAAGGAATGGGCTTCTAGCTGTGCCTTTTCTATTTATGATAATTATAACAATAAAAATCACTCAACTTTCATTCACAATTCACACCCTATTACCAATGGTTTCAATAAAACTCTCCATGATATCAATATTTTATGTTATAAGAGGTCATACACAATAAGAGATCATACAAGTCAAAATTTTATGTTTTATTAAATTATTTTTATATGTAGATTATTTATAAGGTTAAAATTCTTAACAACTATATACAACATTAAAACAATAAATAATCATCTCCAAGTAAGTTTGCATTACCAAGTAAATTTTCCTGCTATCTATCTATATAAAGGTAAGGTTTCCTCTTTTCTTCTAAATTTACTAAACTCGCCTTAAATCCTTCTTTAAAAGCTTATTCCTATGTAAACTCCTTTTCTAGCACATAAAGATAAAAATGGAGATCTCTTGGAAGGATAGTGTGTGGAAACCATTGAAGAGGTGACAGATTTAAACATACGCCTAGGTTTTATGATGAAGAGGAAGGATAATTCATTATTCAGTCCAAAGAGCAAGTGACTTACCTTAAGATTATGCACAAATTGTGTCATGCTGAAAGAAGAAATCGCTTAAAAGTTTTTGTATTAGAGACAATAAAGGTCTTCTCATGGCAGACAGAGCTTTATCTTTACCCCTAGAACAAATAATATGGCAGAATCATTATCTCTTCTTTATGGGTTGATCTTGGCAAAAAAATTGCAAATCAAAGCATTTCACATAGAGGGTGATTCATTATTAATTATAAATGCTTGCAAAGAAAGATCATGCTTTAATTGGGATTTGAAATATATCTTGCAGAATGTCTAGAAAATCCTAGATGATTTTGAAGAGGTTCAAATTTCCCATATTTATAGAGAGGGGAATGTTTTAGCAAATCATCTAGCCAATCTAGGTTGTGATAAAAGGGAATTTCTCTATATTCATGATTTATCTAACAACAATGATTATTCTTGTATCCAAGAGCTGGTGAATTTGAGAAGCACAATTGAAGCGGATTATTTCAAATAATGTTTATCTGATCAGGTAATTGCATTCATCCTCATACTTACATTGGTGCTGACATCTCAAGGTATTCTATACATTATATAAATATTGATGGTATTTGTTATTCGTACATCTCTTAAAGGAAATATTTTGAAGCATATATTTTAAAATGCATATGTTAATGATGTCTTATAATTCCTTATGGCGCGAGTACTTGCACCATCTTCATTGGACGTCTACTTTTCACCTGATGATGTTAGCATCAATGTAAGTATTTGGATAGAGCTATATTTAAATATATTCCTTTATGCTTCTTCAAGTTGGTGGCATCCTTTGGGTACAAAATAATTATATATTAGTAACACAATCTAGCCTTCAGTACAAGGTAATGATGTTTCGATATTGCATTGGTAATGCAATCTCTGTTGTGAATTCAGTTTAGCCTTGCAATACAAGTTAATCATGGTTTGGTAATGCATCAGTAATGCAATTTCTATTGTGAATTATCTAGATTTTCGTTCGGCATGTATGGGATTTAATGAGGGCACTATGTCCTATGCATTTTTCTCTTCAAAATCTCATTTATAATGATAGCTTTCTATAAAGTTTGAAAGAATAAGTTAATTTTTATATCATTTGTTAACATTAACCTGCTTCTAAATTGGGTGTGTGAGAATTTCTTTTGGTGCAATGGTGCTCCACCCCTAGAATTACAGAGTTTCATTACCAGTTAAATTGTGGGAAAAACCCATTGAAGAGTATGTTTCGTAGGAAATCTTAAGCTCTATGTTCAGAATAGACTATTTAAGAGTGGGAGAATGTATTTGTATCATATTGGGGATAGAAGTTATGAGTTCTCGTGCTCGTCGTCTCATTTTTCCCTCATAGGTGATTTCTATCTTTTTGTCTAATGCTTGAGATTTTCTGCAATCTCTAAATGAAATTGAGGAATTAGCAAGGAATTATATCAAGTTTCAATTTTGTATGGATAATGTTGTTCTTCGAGCTATCTAGCAGTACAAATTTTACAATGGGGAAGGATTTGTTGGCGGCCTCTTCCCCAGAAGGTTGGTGCAAAAATTCCAAGATATTGAAGAAATTTATGATGCTATTCGGTTGGCTTTGCAACACATAAATGAGAACATTTTGTTAAGGGATTTAAGGAAAAATAAGCATAGTGTTTGTACGCTAATGGAACTAGAAATCAAAGACATATTTTATGCTCTATCTTTTCTTCAAGCTTACACTCCTCAGCTTTCTAACCAAAACTTGCAGCTTGACTTGCAATTAAGGGTCAATTATTCCAGTCATATGTCTTCTTTTGCAAGGGTTATACATTGAGTGCCCTCTCACATTGTATCTCAGGGCTCTCAATATTATGCTCGAAGGGCTGGTGGTCGAATTATGCCAAATAATCTGCACGTAGAAGGGATGGATGAAAATTTGCAGGATGAAAGAGTATCTAATGGTAACAACCATTAACTTTTTTGGTTATATACGGAATGATTTCTAAGAAATCATAATTTTATTTTTAGCCTATATATGTGGGTTTCAAATATTTTAATGGGTCGGGTTGAAGGTTTTTGAAATATTTTGTAAGGGCTTATATATCTAATGCATTTATAATTTTAAGGGCTCGATCTATGATCCTATGATGAAGTCATGTAAGGGTTGGGTTTTTTCAACCATTTTGTATAGTTTCTCTGCTTCTAGGGAGGTTTGTTGATAAGGTCATCAAAGGTTATGTCATAGGTTAGGTTGGAACAATGCTGAACTTTTTCAATTCAACTCTCCTTGTAAAAAGGATTTGTACTTTTTTCATGCACAGGGGCGATAACCAGAGGTTTTCTTACTAGTTCTTTCCTGTTGGTATTCCCCCTAGAACCAGTTTTGTAACTTTTAATTTATTATATAATAAAATTTATCAGAGGCTTGCCACTTTCACCAAAAAAAAAATGCTTGGGTGATCCCACAATAGTGGTTTACAATTTTTGGCCAAACTGGACATTGAAATATTTTTTTTAACTAAATATTCACTTTTGAGCACCTATAGCGGCTAAACCATGAGGAATTTGAAGATGATGCAAAGTAGAGTTTCATGACCTTTTTTCTATAGATTCTAAATATTTTTTTTTCAAAATTTTGGAATCATATTGCACTTGTTTTCCATCTCCCTCGAAAACTAGTTTTTTCATAAAACAACATTTTTAAAAAGTGACGCTCATCGTATAACACAACTTTTTTTCCATGAAGGATAAAACTCTAATTCTTTTGAATTTAGATTTTTAACTCTAATATATAGTGCTTCCACTTAGTTAGATATTTTTTCTTTAATCAAGTTTCAAAGTCAAACCAATTATAATTTAGACACAGCACGACCGTATAACGCATAAATTTTTTTGTATGTATCGAAATTCAATTTGTTTATTTTTGTTGGGTCAAGCACTCCAATATCTAGTGCATTCATATTTTTCAATTTTTTTGGGGTAATCTTCTATTTTTCCACATGTGCAGAACATAGAGCTTGATTTTTGGTGAAAAACCTACATTCACAAGAAATAAAAAATAAATATACTAATCAAATTTAATTTAATTAAAATTATACTTTTTTGGAATCTTATAATAAGCAATACATACAAAAAGATAAATTTTAAATGAATCCATTTGATCCCCCAAAAGGTAAATCAAAAGTGGTTTTTGATCAGCATTTTGATAGGTGTAAAGGAGACTCTGTTATAGGTATGGTTTAAAACTAGTGGGGTTCTATCCAAGGGGGCTTGGTCTAAGGTGGTTTCATCAAACCCTATTCAATTGGAATCCTTTAAATGGAAATTTTCAAGGCTTACATCATTATATTTTCTAAAAATATGTGATTTCAGCAAAAATTCGGATCTCCCAAAAAGTGTAAACCACTATTGTGGCAATACCTGCTTAAAAGTGAGAGAAACCAAAACCAATCTCCCTAGAGTTGTTGCTTCAATCTATTCACAGTAAACAAAAAATAGATATAAGAATATCAGAGTTTAGCATTGCACATAGTAGGGAAAAGACTACAATAAATAAAAATCAAGTGACTTACCTCAAGATTCTGCACAAATTGTGTCATCTTGGAAGCATAAATCACTTAAAAGTGAGAGAAACCAAAACCAATCTCCCTAGAGTTGTTGCTTCAATCTATTCACAGTAAACAAAAAGTAGATATAAGAATATCGGAGTTTAGCATTGCACATACTTCCTGATATACTTATTTATCTTCTCTGAATTGGATTTCAAAACTAATCTTGAATCCTCTATTTTGTTGATATGAGTTTAATATTGTGTTTATGATATATGCATAGAATTCCACTTGATGAACAATCATTAATAGCTTATAAACATTGTCTATGGAATCTTAACTTTATTTTTTTTCTTCTATTTTTCCTTTCTCCAAAATTACCCTAATTTTTCTTTCCATCTCATGAGTTACATGTTGTCATCCCAGGCTTTTTTAGTCAATAGTATTTTCCAATGCTCATAGTGATGGTTACAAACTTTTTGTATTCTTTTGTTAAGTGATATCCCTAAAGAATATATTAAAAACTTATTACCCAAAAAATATACATTGAAATTTGTATGTTCTTTTATCTGTAGTCCTTGAGAATGTTGTTGTTTATTTTGATCGATTAATTAATATGGAAAATTTTAAAGCAAGAGATAGCTATTGGTGTTAAATTATAAATTGCTAATAGCCTAAAGGAAGAATGGAATCATAAATAGATCTATGAATCATTGCAAATGGATGTAAAGGAAAGTCATTGTCTATTTATAGTTTCACTTTCTTTTACACAAGAGCCTCAAAGCAATGATAATGGGAAAGCGTCACATTTAGCATGGCAAAACTATGATGATTTCAATGAGTTATTTTGGTAACACTTCTTTCTAGTGTCATCTATAATGTCAATCATGGATTCATATTGTAATAATGGAAAAAAAATTCTATCTTTTAGGCTGTATTCCCCCTACATAGGCATATTTTGGTAATTTTAAGTGCATTTACAGGTCAACAAATTGTTTTAAACTTGGATGGTTTCCATGATTGAAATGGAAATTAGACTCTTCCCACTTAAGGAAATGACCCTTATTGGTAGATTAATGGGGGAATTGTCAATAAAACTGGAAACCTATAGAATCTATCTATACTCATCTGTTGCCAAAGGGATATTTCATGGTCATTTTCTCCAATAAACAAGAAAAATAATTATTTTTTCAAGATGTGGTTTGTTCATGAAGGGTTAGTCTCTAGTGTTTAATTTCATAGAAGATATTTTGAGAATGGTTCCAATATGGGTCAAGCTGCCCCTAATTCCAAGTGGCTATGGAAAATAATCCACCTTCAAAAAAAATAGAGTGATAGGTGAGTACATTACTGCATTTGAATTTACTAAGTATCACTATATTTTTAACTATGTAAAGATCTGTCAATATTGATATGGAGAACCACTACTCAACCACAATCATAATCCTTTTGGTGTAGGATTTGCAATGAACACACAATCATTTGTCCAGGGTTCGCCATATGCATCAACCACAAGGACAAAAAAACTCTTTAAAGAGGTTAGGGGCAATGACTTATGAAGAATCCCAACATCAACTAGCCTTCCCAAAGATGTACATTTCCAATCATGAATGAAAAATCCTTGCCATATCTAAGAGAAATCTCAAGTGGCATATCCATTCAAAGGGAAACATGGACACACATAAAGGGACCCACTTAAAACCAAAAAGCCTTTCCAAGTTTTTTCCTTCAATGAAGAAATCTAATTGCATAGCTAGGTGAGTCATCTAAATTCATTCAACACCAACTATGGAACAAAGAATAAAATGCTCCAACTCAATTGGGTAATCTCCTTGCATCAAAATTTGACCAGATGCTTTTACCATCAAGAACTGATGTTTCAAAATTTTAATATTTATCCCTAGGTATAGGCTTTCTTTTACTAGCTCAGACCCTTATTTCAAAACTGAGAGACAATACCAATAGTTTCCAAAAAAGGCCCCTAAGGGAAAGCACAAGGAAGTGCAAACAAAAAATCACAAATGGGTGGACATAGATTTAGAAGAAATGCTTGTAATTTAGCATATATTATTGTCATTTGCTGCAGTGATAAATAACATCACATGATTTGCCTAGCCTAATGCCATGTGTAATGGTTGTCAAATTGTGTGATTAAGAGAATTAGCATAGACAAGGCACGTGAATTGTTTGAAAAACTGCCTCTAAATAATGTGATCTCATGGAATTCCATCAACAATACATTTTCACACCGAAGCAAGTAGCCTCAAAAAAATGAGGAATAAGAGAAGAAAAAACTGCTCACGAATTGACTCAGAGGAATCCTACATTTTTTACTTCTTTTCCACCACTATTGGTTTATGCTCCTCCAAACTTTTCTTTGCTAGTATTGGTTCACTTCTCCAATTTGGTGAAATGCAACCTGAAAATAAGATTTTAATAGGCTTTTCAAGTATGCTTACTAAAATGAAAATAATAGAGAGAGCACATTTAGGTTTTAATGAGAGCAGGGGTAAATTTTGGAAGAGAGAAAGTGACTTACCTAAATTTTTTGCACAAATTGTGATGAGCTGTCAACGATGTCAATGATAAAACCCTAATATCACAAAACCCACCTAGATTCTTCTTTCAAATGCAATTTTTTTTTCAAATCAAAGAAAATATAATTGTATCGTGTTGTCAAGGATGTTGATATTTTTCTTCAAATAGAAATTGGGGCATTCTATTGAAGTCTCATGACAGAGATGATCTAATTCTATCGTGCTATCAAGGATGCAAATATTTTTACATCTTCTACAATAAGTGTTGTGTCAATATTTCATCTTCCGCAATAACTACTTTGTTTATTACATCTTCACAATAACTACTATGCAGATATTTCTGTCTTCTGCAATAAGTGCTCTATTCCATCCAGGAAAAATGATGAGCCATTGGAATGAATTTCATCATAGTCCATTGCTTGTTGAGCAATCTACACCATCAGACATGAAAATACCTTGCAAATACTGAGCATGGGATGAATTCAACATAAATATTGGCAAATATTTAAAATTTTAATGTCAGGCTTTTTACCTCCTTGCCCATGCATCTTTGATTTTTACTCACACCATAAAAATTTGGGAGGGGTTTAAAAAATTAAATGTTAGGCCTCTTTACAATGAAATATTTTTTGAATCTTATGCATCAGACTTCATACTTTAGCCCGTCACCAAATTTTTGGCAAAGCCTTGAAGATTTTCTCTGGGGAGACCACTAGCCACACGTCAAGATTTTGGAAGTCTCACAGCTTTGTGGCTAGCATCATCATCTCTTGTGTGAGGTCTACTATTAAAGGCTAGAATTCACCCATGTCCTTTACTTTTTATCTGTTGTTTATTTTAGCTTTTCACCTATTTTCCCTAAATCCTTTGTATTCAGCTGCATTTGCTTGGAAATGGCAACAAGAGCAATGAAGCTCTTTGCAACAACATTTTGTACCTGTGTAAATAATTCATCTGCACTATTGAGATGGTCTCTTCAAGTAGCATGTTGTTCGCTCCCAGTAGCAATGTGAAATTTCTTGGGTTTGGTGTTGACACTCCAAATACTACCAATCACGAGCCTTTTGGAGGTGTTAAGTCACACACTGGATTCCTCTATGATGCATTTAAGCTACATCCCTACACTTGAATGAGTAGGGAGGATGATAATAATGATTGTGGAGCTTGGCCTTACACCTTCCAATTGCATTTTCCTAAAAAAATTTGAAGCCTTCTCAATGAATCCATTATGTTCATAACTATTTTGATGGATTTTCTCTTATGCGAGACTTGTGTCTGGGTGCTGCACCAAAACCTCAAGTACTTCATCGAGAATTCTCAAAATGATAGCCACATTCCTTAGACCCTTCCTCTCAATGCACAAATGCAACATAACATCCTGCTACTTCTTGTATCTGTGTAAAAATTTCCTTTGCAATACCAAAATGGTGACTTTCAGTGAGTTGAATAGCACCTTCTACAGCACAAACATTACTAGGAAACATGTTATTTTATTTCTTCATCACCTACACATTTGCTCCAATCTATTTGATTCATCCAATATCTACAAACTATAGCATGAAATAGAAAATCCACATCCAAAAGCACTACATCGGGCCACTCCATGAAGTAACATGTTTGAAAAAAACAAAATGAAGGTTGGGTGGGGTACCACAATAGAAACCCCCATATACACTCTGATACACTCTCACCATAGGTGCATACTATTCATGCGCAAAGTGAACAAGTGTGAATTTCTCCATGCATGGGGCATCGAACAAAGGTATCCCACAACAATTCGTACCTTGTGTAAAGACTTTATTTGCAATGTCATATCAACCCACACAACTGGTCTGATGGTTGCCCATTCACATTGTCCAGAAACTATTCCCTTACAAGGTGGGCAGACTAGTGATGGCAATATGTGTTTATCAAATGATTTACATGATGGAAATATTGAATCTAATAGTATACCTTCTACAATAGTTCCAATTTCCCCACCAGAAACCATAGATCTTGTACAAAAATATCACCCAGCTTCTATATCCAAACCATCCCCTCTCCAAATCATCACCTTCTGATCTTAAAAGGGTTGTTGGTTCAAAGGTGGATCAATAGAGATTCTCACAGAGTGATCTAAAATACTTGTCTCATATGCTTTCCAAAATTGATCAAGACAATTTGAGCATTTATAGCTAGTGTCACATACATAAGAACGACATCCTTTCTTAGGGGAAGAGCATAAAAGAGGAGTTGCATTGTGCGGGGAGTGTGATAGGGAGGTTGGATGAATCAATCACTGATTCATGCTCTGGGTCTTGCATCGAAGACCTCTAGGGTGTCTCACTCCACCACTTACAACCTATAGGACCTCTTCCTTCTTAGGATCCCCTGGTTTCCTCTTGCCAACCCAACTATCAACATAGATCCTCCTACCAAGTCAAGACTTGGTACAATCTTGAAACACTTGCCTTAGCCCTTAATTCCCCCTAAAGGTTACTAATCCTCCAAATTCTTGAATTTAGTTTTACAGGGGTGTGGAGGTGTTTCTAAGGTCATCAATCCATCCTACCAAGTGTGTTAGGGGTCCACCTAGCTCCATCTGCAGGTCGCTTTCACCAAACCCTTCTATTAGGCCTAGAAGGCTACTAGCCCTATTAGGTCTCCTTTTCCGAGAAATCAGGGCTTTTCCCGAAATCTTTCCAAAGAACACCCAAAATTTTCCTGGGATTCCTGGTACATATGCCCACCTCTCAAGGATTTTTGGGGTCTTGGGTCACAACTCGCCGTACAAAGGCCCAACCTAAAAATGAGCAATACTAGGGTTTTTACGCCCTTTCCTGGCTTCTCTACAAACTGTTAAGTCCTTTCCTCACCAGATGGATTGATGGAGTTTCTTCCTACTTACCATGTCTTGGAAAGACTCATACCTACCTTCTCCAAAAGGTAATTTGTCAGGAAATTGACACCCCTATAAATCAAGTGCTCTGCACTAAGGTCTTCCCTAGCTAGACACTTCCCTGGCTCGCCTAGGGTAAGACTTCCACAGTAACTCCTATGTTTTCAAAGACCCTAAACCCTACTATATGTACATCCATGGAATCTAGTCATTGATCCCAAAGGGTCGTACAATTTGTACGGTGGGAAAGTGAACTAATACTCCATACTTTCAAACTACCTGGTTCAGATCAGCAACAATAAGAAATCAAAACTATTTACAAACAATGCTTGAAACTAAATAAAGAAACTATCTAATGCCACACAATGCTCAAAGAACAACTACACTACATCCTACAAAAATTATAGTGCCATGATCAATCCATTAAAACAACACTTCAATGCAAAAACCAGAAAATTATCACACAATCACAATTGCTTTTCTTGAATTCAAAAACTTCAAACAATTTCAAAATGCTTCCAACCTCACTCCAATGCCGAGGCATCCCATAAATAGGTCACCAAATCATTTATCTTCTCCCTTGGGCTCTCCTTGGCCACTTGTAGCTCCAATTGAGCAACATTTCAAATATTTTGCAAGAATTCCTAAAAGTCCAAAACCTCATTTTGGGCTAAAACCTTATGACACCTATTCTATGGTGAACATGACCTTCATCTAATCAAAACCCAACAAAAATGCCACTAAGGCTCACATACAGATGAACTAAATTAGATTGCTTAGTTGTCCTAGACAGGCCTTCTAAACAACCTATGGTAACCTATGGGTGCTTCTACACCATTCTCCCCCTCTGCCCAAACACTAAGGAATGTGGGGAGAGATCAGAGACAGATCAATGCCACACTTCTTGAAATGAGCTTCTTCCACCCATGTAGCCTCAAAATCCAGTTTGTCTTTCCATTGTATGAGATGTTCCATGTACACCTTGTGCCAAGTAGACTTCTTCACTCTGGATTCCAAGATCCTTTCTGCTTGCAGCTTGTCTTTAGGTGGTATGACTACAGTACTCACATCCTCCAAGATATTTGTACTGTTCAGATTCATATCAGTTATTGACCTTTTATACTTGATCAAGTCAGCCACATTAAACACTGGTGAAATACTTAAGTCTGCAGGAAGTTCCAACTTGTAAGCATTATTTCCATACTTTGCTAACACCTTACATGTTCCCACTCTCTTCATCTGCAACTTAGTTGGTACTCCTTTCTACAATCTAGATTTGTTGAGATGGACCATGACATAGTCACCTACTGCAAATTGGAGATCTTTTCTAGACATATCCACCCTATCTTTCAACTTGTGAGTAGCCTCTGAGATTGTCCTCTTCACTTGTTCATGAATCTCCTTCATGGTCTGAGAGAAATCCTCTTCATGGCCACTCCTATGCTCCATAGCTCCTAGATCTCTGAGCTCACACACACCTCTTGGGTGCATACCATATACTATCTCAAAAGGACTCCTACCTGTGGTCCTATTCACACTGTCATTGTAGGCATATTCAACTTGTGATATGACCAAGTCCCATGTCTGTCCATACTCCTTGGTGAGGCATCTTAGCAGGTTACCTAACGCTCTATTTATCACCTCAGTTTTTCCTTCTGTCTGAGGATGACAAGCTAATCCAAAAGACAAGTTAGTACCCAATCTGCTCCATAGAGTTTTCCGAAAGTGAATCATAAACTTCACATCTCTGTCTGATACAATGCTTAATGGCAATCCATGGATCCTCACAATCTCTTTGAAGAAAAGATGAGCAATATAGCTAGCATCATGGGTGGTCTTGCAGGGAATATTGGGAATAGGTAGAGGTTGATACAAACCTGCATTGCTAGCTCCCCCCTTGGCTTTTAAACAAACTACACATTGCTCCACATACCTTCTGACATCCCTTAGCAACTTGGGCCAATAATAGAACCTTTGCACTAATTCCAGTGTCTTATTGATACCAAAATGACCATTGAGACTACCATTGTGCTTCTCCTGGATGAGATTCTCTCTCATTGAACCTTTGGGAACACACAACTGATTCCCCTTGAACAAAATTCCACTCTGCAATGTATACTCTAAGAATTGACTGTGAAAGTGATTCTCAGAATCAAAATATACCTTATATGCTTCAGAGAAGTCTTCATCTTCTCCATACAGATCCTTGAAACTCTCTATCCCAATGCTTTTGAATTGAATCTCTTGTACTGTTAGCAACCTTCTACTTAGTGCATCTGCCACCTTGTTCAACTATCCCTTATTGTGTTTGATAGTAAAGGTGAAGGCTTGGAGGTACTCCATCCATTTCAAGTGTCTATTACTCAACTTTTCTTGTGTGTTGATGTAGCTAAGTGCCTAGTTATTAGTAAACACTACAAACTCCTTAGGTAGGAGATAATGTCTCCACTTTCTAAGAGACTACACTAGAGCATATAGTTCTAAGTCATAAGTAGAATACTTCTTTTTAGCTTCATTGAGATTTTCACTAAAGAAAGCTATAGGTCTGCCTTCTTGGCCTAGTACTCCTCCTATTGCAATTCCACTGGCATCACATTCCACTATGAATAGCTTATCAAAACTAGGTAGTAAAAGTGTGGGTTGAGTTGCCACTTCTTGCTTCAACTTCTCAAAATCCTTCTCTACTTCAAGAGTCCATTTAAACTTAGTCTTTAGGCCACCCTTGATAGTATCAAGCACTGGTGCACAAATGCCACTAAAGTTCCTTATAAACTTCCTATAAAACTGAGCTAACCCATGAAAACTCCTTACCTCTGTCCTGGTGGTTGGTGTGGGCCAATTTAGGATAGCTTCCACCTTGCTTGGGTCCATCTTCAATGATCCTTTGGATACTACAAACCCCAAATACACAAGCTCTTGTTTGAAGAACTCAAATTTTTCTAGGTTGATGGCTAACCTCTCCTCCTGCAACCATTTAAGAACCATCTCCACATGCTTCAAATGTTCCTCTGTTGTCTTACTAAAGATTAGTATATCATCTAGATACACCACCACAAATAAACCTGTGAAATCCTCAAGCACTTCATTCATGAGCCTCATGAATGTGCTAGGGGCATTTGAGAGGCCAAATGGCATCACTCTCCACTCATACAACCCATCAGTTGTCTTAAAAGTTGTCTTCCATTCATCCCCATCTTTGATTCTAATATGGTGGTATCCACTCTTGAGATCCAACTTGGTGAAGTATTGTGCCCCTCCAAGATAGTCCATCAAATCCTCTATCCTAGGAATAGAAAACCTATATCTGATTGTAATCCTATTGATAGCCCTTGATTCAATGCACAGTCTCCACTTACCACCTTTCTTCATTGCTAAGACCACTAGTACTACACATGGACTGATGCTCTTCCTAATTAGTCCTTGTTCTAATAACTCCTACACTTGCCTAGCCACTTCCAAGTTCTGTTCTAGTGTGAGCTTATAAGCTGCTTTGTTTGGAAATGAAGCCCTTAGTATGAAGTCAATCTGATGACTAATAGATCTCTTTGGAGGTAATTTTGCTGGTGTTCCATCACTGACTATGTCCTTGAACTTCTCAAGTAACTTCTGGACTTCCTCTAGGATAACTATCTTCCTGACCTTTTCTTCTTCCTTTGGTTGCACCATAACAACATATCCTTCACCTCCTTGCTAAAGAGTGTTGATAAACTCCTTTCCACTACTTAATAAGACACTAGGGGTCTTTGACTGTCCTTCTTCATTCCATTAGTGACTGTAACTTGAATTTTTTTCCATCCTTCTTAAATGAGATGGCATTCTCCTTTCCATCATAGATAGCTCCCCTGTCATATTTCCATGGCCTTCCCAATAGAAGATGGCATGCATCCATAGGAAACACATCACAAATCAGTTTGTCTTTGTGCCCTCCAATGGAGAATTCCATTGTTGTTTGCTCATTCACAAGAACACTCTGCCCTTTATTCAGCCATGTCACCTTGTAAGGATTAGTGTGGGGTACCTTCTCCAACTTTAACTTCCTCACTGCTTCTTCTGAGATAATATTATTAGTAGAACCTGAATCCACTATGACTTTGCACACCTTCCCAAGTATTTTGCATCTCACCCTGAATAAGGCTCTCCTTTGCTTTGGCTCTTCTTTGACTGGTTGTCTGATCAGAACCCTACTAAACATCAAGGTCTCCCCCATTTCTGACTCAATGTGACTAACCTCTGGTGACTTGACACTCATAGTGTCTTCTTGAGCATATGCTACTCTCTTTTCTGTATTTGAAGAAGATTTTTTCTCTGGGCACCTATAAGTTGGATGTCCTACTTGACCACAGTTGTAACACTTCATGCTAGAAAATTAAGAGTTACTTCTGCCTGTACCTCTTCCTTTGTTAGAACCTCCTTGAGATCCTCTACCCCTTCCATAACCTCCTCTAGAAGTTGTTTCACTTCCATGCTCTGTGAGTTTAGAATCTCCCTGATTGTTTTGTTTAGTCACTCTACTTTGGTATCCACCTCTATGTCCTCTTTGATCTCTGCCTTTTCCTCTGCTCTTGGAAGCCTGATCTTGTTTCCTCTTACTTTTCTCTTCAATTTTTATAGCTAATTGGTAACATTGGTGCACTGTTTTGGGACTTAGAAGAGTCATCTCCTCTTGAATGTTCCACTTCAAACTATTAAGGTACCTAGCCACCTTAAGAATTTCATCCTCATATACATTAGACCTCATGCAAAGTTTTTGAAACTCCTCTGTATAGGAATTTACATCTTGGTCTCTTTGTCTCAAGCTCTGTCTTTTCTTATGCAACTGAATTTCATGATCATCTGGCATGTATGCTTCTCTCACTTTGGCAACCATTCCCTTCCAAGTGGAAATAGGTTTCTTGCCTTCCTTCTCTCTCTCTGTCGCAATGAACTTCCACCATGTCAAGGTTGAACCTCTTAGTCTTGATTTTTCCACCTTTACCTTCTATGCTTCAGTGACTCCATCACACTCAAAATGGTTTTCCATTCCCTCTATCCAATCCATGACTAGATCAGCTTCCAATTTCCCACTAAACAGTGGTATGCCTTCAAGTGCTTTCCCACTCAAAGCCTTCAATGCCTTCAAGAAAGGCTCTTCTTGCAAAAAAGGGTTAGGTTCAGGGATCTCATCTTCCTCTACAACCTCTTCAATATTGGGTACCCTTCCTTCCAACTTATCACTAACCTTATCGGTCTTAGTTTGCACATTACTCATTGCTTGCTCAAGTTGGGCTATTCTTTCCCTCAATAGCCTATTGTCTTCCTCCTGTTCTTCAACCTTCTTGGCCAATTCTATTTTTTTCACCATGATTGTAGAAACACTAGACTCAATCTCTGACATACAATAATCAATCCCAAATTTTTATTGCTCTGATACCAATCTGATAGGGAGGTTGGATGAATCAATCACTGATTCATGCTCTGGGTCTTGCATTGAAGACCTCTAGGGTGTCTCACTCCACCACTTGCAACCTATAGGACCTCTTCCTTCTTAGGATCCCCTGGTTTCCTCTTTCCAACCCAACTATCAACATAGATCCTCCTACCAAGTCAAGACTTGGTGCAATCTTGAAACACTTGCCTTAGCCCTTAATCCCCCCTAAAGGCTACTAATCCTCCAAATTCTTGAATTTAATTTTACAGGGGCATGGAGGTGTTTCTAAGGTCATCAATCAATCCTACCAAGTGTGTTAGGGGTCCACCTAGCTCCATCTACAGGTCGCTTTCACCAAACCCTTCTATTAGGCCTAGAAGGCTACTAGCCCTATTAGGTCTCCTTCTCCGAGAAATCAGGGTTTTTCCCAAAATCCTTCCAAAGAACACCCAAACTTTTCCTGGGATTCCTGGTACATATGCCCACCTCTCAAGGATTTTTGGGGTCTTGGATCACAACTAGCCGTACAAAGGCCCAACCTAAAAATGAGCAATACTAGGGTTTTTACTCCCTTTCTTGGCTTCTCTGCAAACTGTTAAGTCCTTTCCTCACTAGATGGATTGATGGAGTTTATTCCTACTTACCATGTCTTGGCAAGACTCATACCTACCTTCTCCAAAAGGTAATTTTTCAGTAAATTGACACCCCTGCAAATCAAGTGCTCTGCACTAAGGTCTTCCCTAGCCGGACACTTCCCTGGCTCGCCTAGGGTAAGACTTCCATAGTAACTCCTATGTTTTCAAAGACCCTAAACCCTACTATATGTACATCCATGGAGTCTAGTCACTGATCCTAAAGGGTCGTACAATTTGTACGGTGGGAAAGTGAACTAATACTCCATACTTTCAAACTGCCTGGTTCAGACCGGCAATAGTAAGAAATCAAAACTATTTACAAACAATGCTTGAAACTAAATAAAGAAACTATCTCATGCCACACAATGCTCGAAGAAAAACTACACTACATCCTACACAAATTATAGTGCCATGATCAATCCATTAAAACAACACTTTAATGCAAAAACCAGAAAATTATCACACAATCACAATTGCTTTTCTTGAATTCAAAAACTTCAAACAATTTCAAAATGATTCCAACCTCACTCCAATTCCGAGACATCCCATAAATAGGTCACCAAATCAATTATCTTCTCCCTTGGGCTCTCCTTGGCTGCTTGTAGCTCCAATTGAGCAACATTTTCAAATATTTTGCAAGAATTCCTAAAAGTCCAAAACCTCATTTTGAGCTAAAACCTTATGAAACCTATTCTATGGTCAACATGGCCTTCATCTGATCAAAACCAAACAAAAATTCCACTAAGGCTCACATACATATGAACTAAATTAGATTGCTTAGTTGTCCTAGACAAAGTTGTCCTAGACAGACCTTCTAAACAACCTATGGTAACCTATGGGTGCTCCTACACCAGAGTGCATACAAATGGGACATACCACACCTTCCCAATCTTCTCAATGTATTATATTCAACCTGAAAATAATTGTTTACTGATTCCTCATCCTTGCCATGATTCAAAGGGTAAAGAGAAGATCTAAAATTCTGTGAAACCAAAATATGACTACTAGTTCGTTTAGGCATTCTACAAACCTTGTGAATTTTTTTCATGACTCTCATTATTCTTTACCCCTAATGGTGTCATGATGTACATTGTATCAGAAGGCTCATCATAGAGGTGATTGAATCTCATTACAAAGGTCTTCACGTCCTCTACATGATAGTCCAACTCTTCTTCAACTACCACAATGCAACACTTGCAATTGCACAACCGTGCAAAGCATGTTGGGTCCCCATGTGGGCCCGGCTAAAAAATTTTCATTTTCAATCAAGTTTCATGCTTAATTGATCTAACAATAATTCAGAATGCTTTTGGTGAGAAAATTTAAACCGGGTTGTCTAAAAAAAAATTCTAGCATATTTGCACAATGGTTAAAACTGGTATAGTTGGCTCTAGAATTGCTCTAGAAAAATAGTCAAATGACCTCCTGGACCTATGAAAATTCATAGGCATGTATAAATTTGACCTGAGAATGCAATGAAACAAACAACTCACAAAAATAGATCCTGAGGTGTAAGATATTCAATATCAAATTTGCTTAGTTAGACTTTTCTGCAACTGCACCTATTCAAAACCAATTAAGGCTCGCCAAGTCACCACTTTGAAAAAATATCATATAAAATAAAATCCTGGGAAGACACCATTGGTAACATTAGATAATTTAGGTCCATTAAGCATGTGCACAAGATGGATTTTGTTCAATCATCAATCTTCACGAGATATTAGGGGTCAAAGTTGACCACCTTGAAACATGTCAGAAAATGCACATGTAAAATCAGAACAAACTACATTTGCTTTCGATCTGGGAAAAATATCAAATTAGATCATGAAGCTCTGGAACTAGACTAAGGAGTATATGAATGTGAGGGAAATGTATTGCACCAATCCTTTTTTCTTGACAATCATCCAGCTATGAAATATCAGCTCGAGCAAGAGGCCACTTTGTAGGATAGACAGTTTGTAAACAACAAAACAATGTCAAAACAGGCCCCAGCTTCGCTTTTTGAAACACTATCAAAACTCATCATGGGAAGCTAAAAAATGACATGCATGTTTAAATATGTCACATGATTATGTCTACCAAGGGGTTTGGCTTGAAAATCAAATGGATCCAAATTGTGTCCCTCTAAAGTAGGTCACTTGGGAAAAAATTTCAAGTGCACTTTTGAGTGTGCAAAGTAGATTTTCAATATGGGAACCTCAAATTTGAAAAATTTGAAAGTTCCAATAGTGGATCCAACTAGGGATGTATGCCCCCTATGGGAATAGCAAGAATTAATATCTCTGGGGAGTAGACAAAATGTCGATTCCATTGGGTGCTCTGAAATTGCTCCTTTATTCAACCTTTTTTCTTCACTTGGTGACCCTAGGCCACCAAATGAAAAAGGGAAGTCAATTCTTACCCCTGTCAAAAAAAAAATTCTACTGTCTCAAGTGTATCAACATTTATAATAGGTATTTCCCAATAGTTAACTCCATTGTGATTAGCATAATCAACCCTACATGCTATGTTTCCACAACTATCATCATCATCACAAAATGTGCCTGACTAAAAAATACAATCAAACAACATGTAGAGTCCATGCATTCTATAATGTATATAACCAATCTGCTCATTAACTTGATCTAATACAAGCTTATCTGATTGAATTGAAAAAGTGAAGAACTCATATTCTGCTTGATCATTGGCATCACAAACCTTGGCATCATATTCAATTTGCACATCAAACTAAAAACCCTCATAAACACTTTGTTGTGTGCTATGCAAACAATCCCCAGGTGCATCAAAAAGAAAAAATGCATATTTAGGAGCCTCCTTCAATTGGGTATCATGACATAAGCACATTTCTTGGCATTTTGGTTTGGGTATATTAGAACACACCTTGGTGTCATGGAAATGGAGATCATATGCATCATTAACATCGAGGAAATGAGTACATGCACTCATCTTAAGTTCAATAACATATTCTAATTCATCCTTCACATCATCATTCAGCTCAATGCAAAATACCTCAGAAGAAATACACCCATGTGCATTGGTAGTTTCATGTACAATATCAATTGAAATGTGTGCTGACCCAAATGTGAAAGACTCATTGCTATCTAAAATTTCCTCATTAGCAATAGAACTAGAATCTTCATTTTATTTCACATAAATGCTTCTCACATGGGATGAAAACATGTCCATGTTCACACTATGAAGATAAGGAATATCAAACAAGAAGCAATTGAACTCAACTTCACACTCACTAACATGAGATTCACCATTATTTTCATCTCTTGGCTTCTCTACACATGGATCAAGAATTTTCGTAGTATCAACACAATCTAAAACTTTATTGTCATGTGAATCAACAAGCTCTTCAATATCATCCATGGGTAATAATGTTGACTCAAAATCCATATATTTTTCACAATGTACAACTTGATCATTCCAAAATGAACCCCCTATTTCATCATCATGTACATCATCATCCTCTTCATGTATCAAAAACATTTCCATCTTTGCTTCGTATAAAAAATCATGAGGAGTAGGGGCATAAGTACATTCATCAACATGTTTATCATATTTAACATTATGCTCAATATTAGCATACTGAACACACACATTCTTATCTTCAAATTCCTCGTCACTCACATAATTAACATGATCCATTAATAGCAAACATGGAATACATCCCAAGTATTCATCACATGCAATTTGTTCCTTCACTTGTAGACAAGTGAATTCATGAGCATTTATATCATTGTGTCCTTCATGTGATGAATATGCTTCTAAATCATCTTCAAAATAATAGTTACAATCCTCAGAGAAGCAATCAGAAACCTCAATTTCACCATGATTTTCATCATAAGAAAATTCATCACAACATAAATCATGTTCAAAATTTCAAAGTGAATGCTTAAGGCTACACTTTTAGGATCAAGATCAAAGGATTGTAATGAAATATCAGCAACATGTGCATTGTTTTCACTAATCACAATATGACATGGAATAACACCTTGTATCTCTTTTACTTCTCGATCACCTAAGATATCAAAAGAAAAGAATTCATGCATATTTACTTTTTTATCATCCCATGCATCCTTTTCTTCATCACTGTTGTGTTGCTCTATATATGTGTTGTTTGTGAGCTGATTATAATCAATATTCTCATCCATACAACATGGATCTTCATTTTTTGATACATTCTTTTCACTTGTTTGCATTGTTATCTAATTTTTCTCAATAGGACAGTTGTTGTCTCCATTTTGAGAAACCACATTTTGTACATAACTACACTTGGTTGATTCTACAATCTATATCCAATTATGTACTTGGTCAAAGCTATGAGGCTTCAATTCCTTTAACAAGGTACTCAACCCAAATTCATAGATTCCACAAAACAAATCAATGCACACTGAATCCTCAGGTCTGAAATTTTTGGGGACTTCTATCAAAGCATCCAGAAACCTCAAAAATAGTTCATATGGTGACTCTCCCTTGTGTCTCTTCATTTCATACAATTATTGAACAGAAGACTTTTGATCAACATTGCTCAAATTTCATTGGCATTCAACTTGGAGCTCACTATGATTTGCATATCATGATGATGGAGAAATCATAACAGCAGAAGCATTGTAATCTTGACAATCATCTCTTCTATCTAATCCATGAATTCCATTTACATTGAGTGTGCTAGGATATCTAACACCTGCAGCCATATATCCTTTCATCATTGAGTATTTCAAATTGTTCTTAATATCCATGGCATTTTGATATGCCTGATGTAATGTTGCAGGCTCTTTATCCCTTAATAGATAGCTCATCTTACTATCAAATTCACCAAGATATACAACCAAACATTCAGCGTCATTTGGTCTTATAGCTTCTAGAATATCCCTTATTTCCTTTGCAAATCTAAAATTGAAAGCAGGGACCAACTCATCCATAAAGTTTTTTCTTACCACACTTAGATTTACCCTTTCACCAAATTGTTCTACAAAGGCTATCATAAATTGATTCCATGAAGCTATAGAACATGCGAGTAAATATGAGAACCAATCTCTAGCATCATCCTTGAAATACTGAACAAAAACCCTCATGATAGCATCCTCATGATTTACCTCATAATCCCCCATCAATTCCATAAATTTATGCAAATGCTTAGAAGCTGATTCTAAACTTTGCCCTATGAATTTGGGCAAATATTTCCTAACATTTTTAGGAATCGGGTTTGGGAAACCTTTAATACCACTAAAGTCTAATGGCATATACCTTTCAATAGCAAAATCCCTTTGAGGGCATGGTAAAAATTGTTTTCCCTACATAATTTTACTTGCTATTTCATAGGGAAACCCTCTTGTATCCATATTCAACATTATCAAATTCATACATAATTATCAATTGCCTCATTCACTAATTCAACCATGATTCTAAAATATAAATCAAAACTTAGTGCCTTAAAACTTTCTTAGAGGAATAATTCAGAAATAAGCATACTTCTCAAATAATTATAGATATTATACATTACACATTAGAAGTATGAAAAGAACTACTACTATTCCCTTTCTTAATGCAATTTCATCTAATAGGGAACCATTTATCATCTCAAGTCTTGAATATTTTTCATAAACTAATCTCAAACAGAATAATGCTTTCTTTAAATTTATGAGAATACCTAGAAACTTGTAGTAGCTATTAACCTTTCATCATGACAGCAAATTTTGTAACTCTGGGAATTTTCTTCACATTTTTAGCAGGCCTTGTAGACAGAGTCACCACCTCTTTTCACAGAGGAATGAACTTTGAGAAATATAAAGTTTTTTCAAGTGTAATTCTCATTATGGGTTTTCTCCAACAATGGAGCCACACTCAAATCCTTTGATCTTTGTTGCAATCAAACCTTTTCTAGGTCCAAGAATTTCTCAAATATCTAAACAAGATGTTCAGATCCATCAAACAATTGACTCTATGCAAATGGACATTTCTCTGCTTCTCCTCAACGGACTCACCATTTTGTTGGTGTTCCAAATAAAATGGTTCACTAAATCCTAGAAGTAAGCCACACTTCATGCTCAAACTTAGTGTAGGATTTGGCCAGTTGACAAGAAATAAGATTGGAACACATTTACCCTGCACTTTAGACTCTGTAGGACCTAGGGGGTGACCCTTTAGCAACACCTAAAGATTTAGACACACACTTAATAGGGTATTTATTAAAAAATGATTCTCTCACAATAATATGCTAAGAAACATAAAATATCACTCAACATTGGCTAAGATATTGGGTGGATTTCATTAACTAGCATGGAGAACATGCTAGATACAAATAACTTAGAAAATAGAATTGAATTAGTTTTTAATTTTAAGATTTGGGACCAAACTAAAAATAGAAGATGCATAAAGATTTACCAATGCCAAGAAGAGGGCTATAGATTCATATAACTAGCACTTCATCCTATAGTGTTAAACATGTTTTGAAGATCTTTGTAAATGTTATCACATTATGACAAGACCACTAAAGCTTTATTAGATAACCATTCTTACAAATCCGCCTAGAAACATAACACTCCCATTACATTCACTAAAGAAATTACTCCATTCTTTGAACAAAAGGCAATAAAAAATGCAAATGACATTCATTAAAGGAATTACACCATTCTCTAAATAGAAAGCAATAACAATTTCAACTCAAATGTAGCAAATGTGCATGAAAAAAACCCTAGACAAGCTTTGATTATTGAATTCAAAAGAGTATTACATCTCAACCATGGAGACAGTCACAGAATAAAATATATTCATGAAACTAAATTCAAAACACAAAAACACTTCTTATTAGTGACTAACAGTCATACTTCACCATAGCTTTACAATTTTTATAGAACTTCTATTTTCCTTGTAAAACTTTTAGAAAATGGAACCCATTACAAATGAGAAAAGAAGAGAATAAGAAGAGGATTGAGATCCAAAATTGATCTGATGATGATACTTGGTAGCTTCTTTCTTCAATTTGGAAAATAGAAAAAGCCTCTCTCATCTCCTCAATTGCAATAACAAACTTTTCCTTTGTATTTTGCTTGCCTCCACCTTTTGATTAATCAACAGAGAATTCATCTGCCCATGAAAATATGCACCTGTATTGTCCACTTTTACCCCTATAGTTGAAAAATATCTGCACCTTCATCTAACCCAGGCTGTGAAAACAATTTGTTCTCCATTTACCCTACAGTGAAAAGTTGTTTCTTCCCGTGAAAATATTTTTATTCTGCCCTAGAAATACTTTGCTCTTTGTTTACCTTGCTGCACAGCTTTGCCATGAAATGGTCTTTTTCCCAACAAAGATGGATTTTTCTTACATAGTGAATATTTTATTCACCTTATCAAATCATCCCCCCATGCCATTTCACGTGCTACTTCATTTAAAATCTTGCATTTTATCATAAATTAAAATATTTTGCATGTATTTTTATCTTTACTGTCCAGCAAGAGAAGGCTCTCAACAATTACTTTACCTATGCACATCAAAAATATTTGCCTCTTAACATGAAAGAATTCAGATTTTACCTCTGATAAATTTTTTCCTGAGCAACTCACTTTTCACCTTGTCGTTTAAAATCTTTGCCCTTAAATGGTGAAGGAGTTTAAACTATCCTCAGGTAAAATATTTTACCCATACCCCATCCTCATCATTTTTTCATTTTCACAATAAAAGCCCTTGAATATTTTACTTTGACGCTTTTAGAAAATATTTTCCTGTGAATCTTTGATTTTTACTCACAATAATACTTGAAGGCTTTACTTTAATATTGGAGGCCCCTTAAATTTTCACCTTATAATAATATAATGGAAAATATTTAAAATTTTAATGTCAGGATTTTTTACCTCCTTGCCTGTGCATCTTTGATTTTTACTCATACTTTAAAAATTTAGGAGGGATTTTTTGAGGAATAGTATGTCATTTAATTGCAATCCTAAACATTATTTCATGTATCTCCTAAGTCATTGGAAAGTGTTCCCTAACACTTGGATTAGAAAGAGATTAAATTCAAATGAAATGAACATGTAAATTGACATTTTTAATTAATTTTAAATGATAGGAACATCTGGGGGCACCCAAGAAGAGCTCCTACAAAATAGGAGCACATGAGGTGCTCATATGGAAGGTGGGACTCACCTTGATTTAAGTTAAGTGTTTGGTAAAAGATAACACTTCAGTAATGCATGTAAAGATCCTAGAAGTTAGGAATTGATATTTACATGAGTGAAGTTTAGTTTAGTTTAGTTCAATTCAATTCAGTTCAATTTAGTTCATTTTAGCTCAGTTCAGTTTAGTATCAGTTCAGTTCAGTTTAGTTCAGTTCAGTTCAATTCAATTCAATTCAATTCAGTTCAGTTATCTTCAATTGCACATGTAGTTAGTTTTAGTTGAATTCTAGTTGACTTCAATTAACTTGGAATGCATGACTAATGAATTGAGTTGGATGATAGATAACAGGTGATACATTCAGTTAAGTGGGGATGATCAATCATGCATCATGTTTGCATAATTGATGGAGAATTTTTTTTTTGTTAACAAAGATTGACTTGGACCCATCTTGGGTGCCCAAGTTGGCTTTTTGGAGTTAACACCTTTTGCATGAGAAGATATTTACAAGGCTGAGTTAAGTGGGCCATTCTTGGGTGCCAACTTTGAGTAGAAGCTTACAAGATATCTTCATAATCAATGTTGAGTTAGGACTTCAGTTTGGGATGTCCAAATTGATGGACTTGGTTTGACATTGTTTTTCATGGAAGAAATTTACTTGCACAAGAATGGTGTAGATATTTGTGAGGATCTTTATCCTCTTGTAATTTTCAACTCTTTGGAGTTTACAATGTTCACAATTGTCTATTAATTGTAGAAAGTTGAAGAGAGTTCTATCAGAGTTTATTGCAGGTTGTGAATAAGAATTGTTGATGGAAAAAGAAGCATCTCAAGCAAGGATTTCAAGATAAAGAATTATTGTAATCTTATTATAAGGTTAAATAATACAAGAATTATTAATTCTGGTGGTGGAACTTTTTTCCCGATAGGGTTTCTCCATAGTATACGATGTGTCACTACTATCTTCTAGTCTTATTCTTCTACAATCTTTTGTCTACTTCTACAATTGGTAAAATGAATCTAAATAGATAATCATCTACAAAGAATTTGTAACAAAGAACACTTAATTAGATCTACAATCTCATAGTTTTACAAGTTGTAAAGCTACATAATTACCTTCATTTTCAACATTTGGGTAGAGTTTGGGACACCTTTCTCTTAAAAGTTTGAAGGTTTTTTGGTTATAGTGGGAGCTTTTACTATTTTGTTATTGCTAATTTTGTACAAGAAGTGTGTTACAATGATTTCTAATTCTCATTTAGATATTGAAAGATTCAATGGATCTAGTTATGAGATGTGCAAACTAAAAATGGAGGATCTCCTTGAAGAAAGAGATTAGTGGTTAGTTGTTAGTAATGAGACAAAGTCACCTACAACGATGTCAGATGAGGATTGGGCTAATCTTGATAAGAAGGAAAGAGGGACCATAAGATTATGTCTTGCTAATGCTATTCTTCTCTTGAATGTTTCAGATGAAACTACCACGCATAAGTTGTGGAAGAGGATAGGTGATATCTATCAAACCAAAAGTTTTACTAATAAGTTGTATTTGAAAAGATAGTTGTATTCTTTACAGATGAAATATGGTTATTCTATTGCAAATAATTTAAATTATTTTAATTTGGTTCTAATTCAATTAGCATATGTAGATGTAAAGCTAGAAGATGAAGATAAATTCATTTTGTTACTTTTATCTTTACCAAAATCTTGGGAAAATCTAATTGTTGCTATTAGTGCTAGTGGTGTAGATACTAAGATGGACAATATAATTCCTACTCTCCTACCAAAGGAGATGAGGAAGAATTATAAAATGGAAATCCAAGATGCCTTGTTTGTAAGAGGTAGGCTCACATGAGAATAAGGAACCTAAGGGAGACAAGGAAGGAAAGGGTAAGTCCAAAGGACGGTCTAAAACCCCTAGTAAGAGTAAGGTAAAGTGTTGGAACTATGGGAAACTGGAACATGTGAAGAAGGATTGTAAGAAAAAGAAAGAGTTATGATTCTTCTACAGAGGAATCCTTGGATGACAGTAATCATGCATTGATCATTTCATGTAAAAATGTAAGTGATGACTCTTTGCTTTATGTTTCAAAGTGATCATCATCAAGAGGATGGTAGTCATGATGTCATGTGTAGCTCGTACCACGGTTCAGTGGGAGTTTTTGGTAGTGATATGGATGCATCATTGGTAAAGTTATCTTTTTGAGATTGGGGATATGTTTTCCTAGTTTAGAGTGGTTGTTATTATGTCATGGTTTACTCTTGTTGCATTTAGAGTTTGGCACGACACTTGTTCTCTTGAGACTAGGATGTTTATGTATGTTATGATGCATGTGATCTCCTTGGAGGGGATGGTTAGATCATGGATGTCATGTTTATTTTTCTAATTCATGATTGGAGCTTTGACATTGATCATAGTAGTTCTCTTATGTATTGGGTACATTAATCATTTTCTTGATTACTTCATGATAGTGCTATGTTGCATTTGGAGTTTGGCATGGATTGGTTGGTTACAGGTCCCCATGGATACTTGGAGGAATAGGTGAGGCTTGAGTTCTCTTATCGTTAGAGACATGTATTGAGATGGTTACTCTTTATGAGATTTCAGCAAGAATTCCAAGGAGCCTACACCTTGGCTGGACATGAGTTCAACACACTCGATGGTTTCACATTCCTCTAAAGAGGCAATTTGGTTATAGAGACTTGGGAAAGGTATTTTTTTTATTGCAAGCAAATTAAACTTGAATGTGATAGAGTGTTATTTGTTTAGCCAAAAATCCTATGTATCATGCTTGTACTAAGCATGTTGATTTTTAGTATCATTTTAGGTGACAAATGGTTGAGTGGGAAGGTATTGATTTAGAAAGTTGATACTTTGATCAATCCTGCAGATTATCTTATAAAACCAGTTCCTACAGATAAGTTCTCTTGGTATAGGAAGGCCATTGGCCTTGATTCATGTACTTGATTTATAATAATGATTCCTTGTTTAGAATAATTACAATGTATAATGTCAATTGGGAGAATGTTGGGAATAGGATGCCATTTAATTACAATCCTAAACATTATTTCATGTATCTCCTAAGTCCTTAGAAAGTGTTCCCCAACACTAGGATTAGAAAGAGATTAAACTCAAATGAAATATACATGTAAATTTAAATTTGTAATTAATTATAAATGAAAAAACATGTGGGGATGCCCAAGAAGAGCTCCTAAAAAAAGGAGCACATGGGGCACCCACATGGAAGGTGGAACTCACCTTGAGTTAAGTTAATTGTTTGGAGAAAGATAACACTTCAGTAATGCATGTAAATATCCTAGAAGATAGGAATTGATATTTGCATTAGTGGAGTTTAGTTTAGTTTAGTTCAGTTTAGTTTAGTTATGGTTTAGTTATCTTCAGTTGCATGTAGTTAGTTTTAGTTGAATTCTAGTTGACTTCAGTTGACTTGGATGCATGACTAATGACTTGAGTTGCATGACAGATAATAGTTGATACATTCAGTTAAGTGGGGATGATCAATCATGCATCATGTTTGAAGAATTGATGAGGAAATATGTTTTTGTTAACAAAGAATAAATTGGAACCACCTTGGGAACACAAGTTGGCATCTTGGAGTTAAACATCTTTTGCATGAGAAGATATTTATAAGGCTGAGTTAAGTGGGCCCATTCTTGGGCACCAACTTTGAGGATAAACTTACAAGATATCTTCGTAATCAACGTTGAGTTAGGACTTCAATTTGGGATGCCCAAATTGATGGACTTGGTTTTAGATTTTTTTTCACGGAAGAACTCTACTTGCACAAGAATGGCATAGATATTTGTGAGGATCTTTATCCTCTTGTAATTATCAACTCTTTCGAGTTTACAATGTTCACAATTGTCTATTAATTGCAGCAAGTTGAAGAGAGTTCTATCAAAGTTTATTGCAGGCTGTGAAGAAGAATTGTTGATGGCAAAAGAAGCATCTCAAGAAAGGATTGATAAAGAATTATTGTAATCTTTTTCTAAGGTTAAATAATAAAAGAACTATTTATTCTAGTGGTGGAGTTTTTTCCCAAAAGGGTTTCTCCATGGTATATGTTGTGTCACTTCTATCTTCTAGTCTTATTCTACTACAATATTCTATCTACTTCTACAATTGGTAAAATGAATCTAAATAGATAATCATATACAAAGAATTTGTAACAAAGAAAACTTAATTAGATCTGCAATCTCATAGTTTTACAAGCTTTAAAGCTACATAATTACCTTCATTTTTAATAGCTTTAACAAATTAAATGTCAAGCTTCTTTACGGTGAAAATATTTTTTGAATCTTATGCATTGTACTTCATACTTTAGCCCATCGCCAAATTTTTGGCCAAGCCTTCAAGATTTTCTTTGGGGCCCACCACTAGCCACATGTCAAGATTTCGCAAGTCTCACAGCTTTGTGGGTAGTTTCATCATCTCTTACATGAGGTATACAATTAAAGGCTAGGATTCACCCACATCCTTTTTTTTTTATTTGTTGTTGATTTCAACTTTGACCTATTCGCCCTAAATCCTTTGTATTCAGTTGCATTTGCTTGGCAATGGTGGCAAGAGCAATGAAGCTCTCTACAATAACATTTTTTACCCATATAAATACTTCATCTGCACTATCAAAATGGTCCCTTCAAGTAGCATGTTGGTCGCTCCCATTAGCAACATGACATTTCTTGGGTTTGGCGCCGACACTCCAAATACTGTCAATCACAAGCCTTTTGGATGTATTAAGCCATGCATTGGATTCCTCTATGATGCATGTGAGATGTGTCCCTCCACTTGCATAGCTAGGGAGGATGATGATAAATATTGTGGAACTCGGCCTTACACCTTCCAATTACATTTTCCTAAAATTTTGTAAAGCCTTCTCAATGAATCCACTATGTTTATAACCATTTTCATGGATTTTCTCTTGTGTGTGACTTATGTTTGAGTGTTCTACTAAAACCTCAAGTACTCCATCAAGCATTCTCAAAATGATAGCTATGTTCTCTAGACCCTTCCTCTCAGTGTGCAAATGCAACATAACATCCTACTACTTCTTGTATTTGTGTAAAAAATTTATTTGCAGTACCAAAATGGTGACTTTCAGAGAAATCAATAGATCCTTTTTCAGCACAAACATTACCAGGAAGCATGTTATTTCATTTATTCATCAATTACACATTTGCTCCAATCTATTCAATTCATACAATATCTACAAACTATAGCATGAAATAATAAATCTACATCCTAAAGCACTGCATCAGGCCGCTCCATGAAGTAACGTGTTTGAGAAAAACAAAATGAATGTTAGGTGGGGTACCACAATAGAAACCCCCAAATACACTCTAATACACTCTCACAACAGGCACATACTATTCTTTTGAAAAGTGAACAAGTGTGAATTTCTCCATGCGTGGGGCATCGAACAAAGGTATCCTGCAACAATTAGTACCATGCGCAAAGACTTTCTTTGTAATATCATATTGATCCACACAGCTGGTGCAGTGGCTGCCCATTCACATTGTGTAGCATCTATTCCCTTACAACGTGGGAAAACTAGTGTTGGAAATCTCTGTTTATCAAATGATTTACATGACAGAAATCCTAAATCTAATAGTATACCTTCTACAATAATTCCCCTTTCCCCACTAGAAACCATAGATCTTGTACAAAAATATCTCCCAGCTTCTTTATCCAAACCATCCCCTCTAAACTATCACCTTCTGATCTTAAAATGGTTGTTGGTTACAAGGTGTATTAGTAGAGATTCCTATAGAGTGATCTAAAATACTTGTCTCATATGCTTTCCAAAATTGATCTAGACAATTTGAGCATTTATATCTAGTGTCACATACATAACAATGGCATCCTTTCTTATGAGAAGAGCATAAAAGAGGAGTTGCATTGTGATGGGAGTGCATACAAATGGGACATACCACACCTTCCCAATCTTTTCAATGGAGTATCTTCAACCTCAGAACAATTGTGTACTAATTCCTCATCCTTGCCATGATTCAAAGGGTAAAGAGATCTAAAATTATTTGAAACCAAAAGATGACTACTAGTCCCTTTAGGCATTCTGGAACCCTTGTGAATTTTTTTCATGACTCTCATTCTAGTCTTTACCCCCAATGGTATCATGATGTCCATTGTATCTAAAGGCTCATCATAGAGGAGATTCAATCTCATTACAAAGGTCTCCACCTCCTCTATATGATAGTCCAACTCTTCTTCAGTATTACGAAATCTAGAATCAATAGAAGAACACACCTCAATATTTTTATGAATGTAAACATGAAAATTCCATATGACTACCCTGTTCCAAGTAAATCACTTGAAGTGACTGCCACAAAGCAACACTTGCAATTTCACAACCGTACAAAGCATGTCGGGTCCCCATGTGGGCCTAGCTAAATTTTTTTAAAAAAATCAAACAAGTTTCATGCTTAATTGATCTAACACCGATTCTAAATGCTTTTGGTGAGAAAATTCAAACTGGGTTGCCATTAAAAAAAAATTCTAGCATATTTGCACAATGTTCAAAACTGGTCCAGTTGGATCTTGAATCACTCTAGAAAAATAGTCAAATGACCTCCTGGAGCTATGGAAATTAATAGGAATGCATACATTTGACCCAAGAATGTAGTGCAATAAATGGCTTGGAAAAATAGATCTCGAGGTGCAAGATATTCAATTACAAAGTTGCTCAGTCAGACTTTCTGCAACTGCACCTGTTCAAAGCCAATTAAGGCCAACCAAGTCACCACTTTGGAAAAATATCAAATCAAATGCTAGTAAGCTACCACTGGAAACATTAGATTATTTAGGTCCATTGAGTATGTGCACAAGATGGCTTTTATTCAATCATTAATCTTCACTAGATATTAGGGGTCAAAGTTGACCACCTTGAAACATGTCCAAAAATGTAGATGTAAAATCAAAACAAACTGCATTTGCTTTCAATCTAGGAAAAATATCAAATCAGATGATAAGGCTGTGAAACTAGACCAGGGAGCACATAAATGGGGGGGGGATAGAGTTCACCAATCCTTTTTTCTTGAAAATCATCCAGCTATGATATATCAACTTGAATAGGAGGCCACTTCACAAGACGAAGAGTTTGCAAACAACAAAACAATGTCAAAACCCTCCAACTTCGCTTTTCAAAACACTGTCAAAACTCATCATGGGAAGCTAAAAACTGACATGCATGTTTACATATGTCACATGAGTATTCCTACTAAGGGGTTTGGCTTGAAAATCAACTAGCTTCAATTTGTGACCCTCCAAAGTAGGTAACTTGGGCAGATTTTTTAGGTGCGCTTCTGAGTGTGCAAAGCATATTTTCAATATGGGCACTTCAAATTTGCAAAATTTGAAAGTGGCAACACCTTCATCACTTCTTGATTCAAAGCTTCCCAAATTAGCATCTTCTCTTTTGATGTAGCACTTTTTTCCAAACACTTTGAAGTACTTCACGGATGCAGGTCTTCCATACCACAATCATAGGGGGTACACTATGTGCTCTTATTTGAACTCTGTTTAGAATATATACTATAGTATGAACTGCTTCTCTCAAAAAAATATCAGCTAATTTGGCCTCATTCAACATTGTTTTGGTCATGTCCTTCACCACTATGTTCTTTTGTTCTACAACTCCATTCTATTGTGGAGTTCTTTCCACTGAGAACTTTCTTTGGATTCCATGTGCCTCATAGTATTCAATAAATTCACATGATGTGAATTATCCTCTTCTATTTGACCTTAAGCATTTAATCCTTCTACTTGTCTCCTTTTCAACCATTTTCCTGAATATCTTAAATTTTTCAAATACTTGTGACTTGTCTCTTAAAAATGTTACCCATGCCATTCTTATGTAGTCATCAACTAGCAGCATGAAAGACCTTTCACCTTTCAGACCTCTTGTCCTTGTAGGTCCACATAAATAAATATGAACCAGTTGTAATGGCTTAGTAGTTGAGTACTCCTTGGTTGAAAAACTAGCCTTTGTTTGCTTTCCCTATTGAAATTCTTTGCATGTGACATTTCCAGGCTTAGTTATTTTAGGCATGTTCCTTACAAGACCTCAAACTTACGTTCACCAGACTATCAAATTTTATGTAGCCTAATCTTCTATGTCACAACCAGCTTTCATTAACTTGTCCTATCAAACAACTTTGACCTTTCACTTCACAAAGATTATAAATATTGCTATCAGTTTGTGCTCCTTGTGCAACTATTTTTCCATTCTTTGTAATTTTCCAACCTTCAAAATCAAACGTGACTTTATATCCATTTTCACACATCTAACTCATGCTTAGCAGATTGTGCTTCAATCCTTCAACATACAAGATATCCTTTGTGGTATTTTTTCCATCTAGAATCAAGATGCCTTTTCCAACTATATTGGATGTTGTATTTTCACCCAAACTCACAAATCCACCATTATATTTTTTGAGTTTAATGAACTTACTTTTTTCTCCAGTCATATTCTTGGAGCAACCATTATCTATTACCCATTTTTAGCATGCAATGCTATTTGAGCAATAATTGATTGTGTGGAACTTTTTTCTTTTTCCTTCCACACCTTCTTAGGTATCTTTTTAGTCTTTTCTACCTTCTCCTTTCTTTTAGATTCTTTGTTTGACTTAGGAGGTAAATCTTTCTTTTTGTCAAAATTTACAGTTGTTCTTACTAGCTTTGTTCTACAACCTCTTGCTATCTGACCAAAATTGTTGCAGTTGTAACAAACTATATTCATATCCATCAAAGGAGAAAACGAGTTTTTCTCACAAAGTTTGTACTCCTTTTAGGGACAACTCTACACTCTCTAGCCATGTGACCAAATTGATTACAAGCATAGAAATAGCCATAGAAGTATAATGAATACCTTGTCATAGAATTTCTTTTATTTGGATGAGGTGACCTTATTTGTCTTGGTCTCCTTGTATCATGCACTCTTGTAAATTGGTGCAGGGGCACCCAAGTTCCTTAGGGGTCAGTTCAAGAGCCAGGAGGTTGCAGGGGTCAGGAAGACCTATCAATCATTCCAAAGCATCAACTATGACATTTTGAAGCCTATAATGGCATTTGGAAGGGATGAATGTAATTGGAGAATCAAAAGTCCTGAGGGTCCTAATAAGGACCCTAGGACCAAATTGCAATGTAAATGGAAAAATAGTGTCCTAAGAGTCTAGATAGGTTTATAATTCTTTAATTGTGTCAAATAAGGTTGGATATTAAGGATCCAATAGTTTTTAGATAGTAGAGTTCAATAAATTGCAAGTTTGGAAATTCAAATTTTTAAAATTCAACTTGGGCGGGAAAGCAAGTTTTTGAGTTTTAACAATAATTAGGAATTGAAACCAATCCCAATCAGTTGGGACAATCGGGAAATGAGTCTACAAAGGTTGAGAATTCATTTGTATGGAGGTTGGTTGCTGGTACGGCTTTTGTACGGACTGCTACAGGAAAGAACAGAAAAACATCAAATTCTTGCATTTTCCTTGAGTTTTTTGATGAATACTTGATTGCAATTGATGCACTGATCAGTTGGATGACTTAGGAACTTGTTTTTACATTTTTTTAAACCCTTTCATGTACTAATAAGCAATAGTGAGCAATTCTTTGTACATTATAATTGACCGTCCTCAAGAAAGTTCAGATTTTCACTAGTTTTGAGAGTTTTTAATGAATGAATGATCCATTTCATGGGAGATTGTGATTGTACCTTGTAAAATGGATCATATTTAACATGTAATATACTGGACTAACAATATAATGTGTAGGAAAGAGGGAAACTAATGTGTATACAGTGATTTAGCAAAGCAAAGTGCTTGAAGATGGAGGCTAGAGTATAGCAGTGGAAGTTCTGCCTTAATAAGGAGTGTTTTTTTGAGTTGGGATTGATTCAATATGTTTTCCTAATGGTGTAGAGTCAATGAACAGGTTATGGAAGTGTTTAGGAGGTCAAGATTCAAGAAGCCCTAGTTTGAGAGCCATTTATTGAGGGTTTTGTGTTTGCGGGTCTTAACGGTGTCATAGAAGACTAAGACCTTGAAAATACTTGGTTTTGAGACATTTTGAGACACTGTTGAAAGTTTCATAGTCAGGGGTAAGATTAGAGAGGGGTTGCTTTGAAAAAGAGGGCTAATTAGGCTTAGATTTTGAGGAAATAGCAGGTTTGGGGGAATCTGATCCAAAACAAGTGCCAACAAGATTTGGGTATGTTGTGTATCATCACAAAAGACATCTAAATCAGTCATTTATTTGGGGAGTCCTTTGGAAGAGTTGTGATAAAAGTTCAAAAACCACCGCTGGAGGCCTAGTTGGGCTAGAAGCTTGGTCAAGGTGGAAAAGTGGATTTTGTTCAAGACAAAGGTTTGGGATTTTGAAATCCTTCAAGACAAGTGTAATTGTGTCCCTTAAGAGAATTCCTAGGGTTAGGGATCATAAGAGAAATATTTGAATCATAAGTGAACCAATTAGGCGTTATCTCCATATGGGTACCTAGAATAGGGGGGGTTAAGAGTGCATCTTTGAAATTCTTGAGAATCATTGTGTTTTCTTCAAAGTCCCATACCATCTGCATCATAAATCCATCAACATCAGTCCTAAAATTCTACCTTGTCTTCTAATAATTTGGAGAAAAATTGTTATCCTTCTTGTCTATAGCAAGATTCTTTTCTTCCTTGGTTTTCTCGACTTCTGTATATTTCTCTTTGAGTTCACTTCCTTTGCAATCACTTCCATTGACATATTTAGAATTTTATCCTACCCTAAATCATTCATATAATTTTGCAGAAGCATCAACAAAGGAACTTTTCCCTTTTTATGATCCCAAGCCTATTTTTTCTTTGTTAGCTAGCTTTTGTGTACTCAGTAGTTCATCTAATTTTAGAACCACCTTTCAACTTCAAAACTTTTTCAACATTCTCCTTAGCTTTCTCCAAATTCTTTCTCAAGGCAACAATTTCTGCCTCAAGCTTCATGCATCTATCCATTTCATATTTTGATTTTGATTTCATCACTTCTTCCATTCTTTTGGCTTCCTCAAGTTGAATTTTTAGACCTACTACTATCAAATTATATCCCTCAAGATCCTTGCTTAGTTTTTTTTTATTTCTTTTGTGCAAGTTTCTTCTGTTTTAAGTTCTTCTTTTTCAGCAGTTCAATCCCATCTTTGAGATCATCTATCTCATCTAGAGCACAAATAAGTTCTCCTTCCAAGTTAACCTCTCCTTCTTCCTCACCATCTTCACCAAGGTCTTCAAATTTTCCATCCTTTTGTCCCTTAGACTCTTTTTCCATGAAAATAAAATCATTTTCTTTTACAATAGTAGAACAATTTTGCTCATCATCTGAGTTGTTGCAATCATCAAATACATCACTATCCTCTTGGATGTACAAACTTTTCTTTTTGTTCTAAAAACTCCTTCTCTTAGGATAGTAGGGTTTCTTCACTTTAACTTCTACCTCTTGCTCAAAGTTTCCTTTATTATTATAAGGGAATTTAGTAGCAACATGAACAAATTTTCCACATTCAAATCATTTAAATGGAAACTTACCTTTGTACTTTCCAGATCCTCTTCTCAGTTTCCTGATGAAATTTACCTATTCTTCATCAGTCTCATCATTCCTAGATGTGATGTTCTCAGCCTTTTCTTTCTTAGGAAATACTTCCTTCTCTTTTATGGTAACCTTGAAAGTAGCTTCCTTCCTTGATGGTTCAACATCTCCCATCCTCATTTCATATGCAGTGAATATATTATGCAACTCATTAAGAGTGATTTTATCTATTTCTCTTCCTTTCTCTATTGCAGAAATATTAGAATAATATCTAGATTTCATTGACCTTAGCATTTTTAGTACTATGAAATCTACTTTCACTTCTTCTCTGTATCCTTTAATAGAGTTCACTATATCATTTACTCTTAGAAGATAGTCTGAAATCTTCTCTTCTTCTATCATCTTTAGGCATTCAAATCTAGCTCTTAGTACTTGAAGCTTTGCCAATTTTACCTTTTCATCTCCTTCATAGATCCTTTTGAAAGTATCCCAGAGATCCTGTGCAATCATCCAATACATAACCTTGCTATGCACAGATATAGATAGACTATTCATAATAACAAACCATGCTTTTTCATTGTTCTTATAGTCCTTTTCCCTAGAGCATCATTAGGAGGTGTGGCTGGTGGTGTGTATCCATTCACAATAGATGTCCACACATAAAACTCTAAATATCCCAAATATCCCTTCATCAATGAGCTCCAAAAGGCATAATTTGTTCCATCAAGTCAAGATGGCTTGTTTGTAGAACCTTATTGATTGGATATTGTGTTTGAAAATTAAATGATCTACTCGAGATGATTAAGCTTTTCCTAGGGAACCTAGATCTAATACCAATTGTTGGATCACAACAATCTACTAAGAGGGGGATGAATTAGCAGATACTAAAATTTTAGTCTTGAAAACCTTTGTGTAGACTCAAACCTTAAACTCAAATGTGTAGATTAAAACATGAAAAAGATATGGAAAACACATGCACATGAAATATCAACACATAACACCAGATATACGTGGAAACCCCAAGATGGGAAAAACCATGGTGATAAAAGCTACTTAAGTCTACTGCTCAAATCTAGCATCATAAATAAATATTTTGTTACAATATTTTGAGGGAACCAACCCTAAGGAGGCACCAATCCCCTATTCTAAGCACCAACTTAGTACAAATGAGGCAACAATCTCTTCAATATTAAAATATCATATATGCATAAAATTAGTTCTACATAATCTGATAATGCATCAATACATTCAATACATAATTTCTACAACGCACTTATCTTTCTTTGCTCACTCTCCTTCAATTGTGGTCAACTTCAAATATTCATTCAACACTGTCAAACTAATTCAACACCTCACTTACACAATCCACTCTCTAACACTGTACCCCTCTTTCAGAAACCAAGCATTTTCATTTCTGATGTGCTATATTTATAACATTCTCTACCTTCACTGTTAAGCTATCTCAAACATACAAACCCTTGTCCAGATTCAATGTACATTCCATTCTTTCTTAAAAAAAACCTCAGATTTTCATGTTGTTTTATCATTTTTCTATGTAATTCCTTCATAAACAATATTTTTGATTTTCCTTGGCTTAGTACTACCATTTCAATCAATAAGCAATGAAATATTTGTCGAACAACTACCTAGTTCTAAGTGCATAAATCTCCATTCATCAATCCTTTTACTTGAATTGATTTCACCCTCTAATTTTCAACTTAAGAATCAATACCATTCACCTATTCATTGGCATAAGAAATCATGCCATAGACTTAATCAATCGTTCCATCAAACCCTTACTTTATCGATTTAAATCTACCACATGTTAGCCTCGTATTCATCCTTATACACCACTATTGTGGTTTCCATGCTAGTCCAAATTTCCTAAAGTTCACAATTTTTTCATCATCGTGAAATTTTCCCTTTCGCGGAATCCAAGCCAATCTAGATTTCTTGAACCCTTTTCCTTCTTTCATCAAATAGAATTTTCCTTTTTCATGGAATCTAAGGGAGTACAGATTCACAAAAATCACTATTCTCCCTCTTCTTTCTCATCATCAAAACTCACATGACTTTCTCTTTCTTCCTTTTCCTTCACTCTTCTCTTCTATGGTGAACTTTCTTTCTTCACCAAAGTAATCTTTTCCTTCATAGGAACACTCTGTTATTTAATCAAAGCACTAGTTGGATCCTTTCTCTTTGTTTCACTAGTAAAAAGTTTAGTCTCTAAGGACATGGGGGGAACTGGAGAAGGGGTAGTAGTTCTACCTAATCTTCTTGTGTTATGAGCACCTTCTGGAGAACTAAATTTTTTTTTAGCTTTCTCCACAAAGTCATTAGGAAGACCCATCATCTCTACAACCTGTACAGTCATAGTCTGAACATTTATGTTGATCTCCTTCTTGTGCTCCATAGGCACTTCTATAGAATTTTCCTCATAAGTGTCATATCTTCCCTCAGTTGTATCTCTAGGCATGCTATTCATATGGTTATCTAGACCAACAACTACATCCTCTACAACTTCATATCCCATTTCAGGGATCCACACAGTTCTAGGATCAACAAACTCCATCATACAACAATCTTTGTTAAACATGAAGATAATTTCATTTTTATATGTCTCCACCGGTCACACTCTTTGGAAACCTTTCTTTGGATTGCATCTTCTCCTAGAAATTTTTAAAGAATCCCCATAATGTGTTTTGTTGTGTGTTTGCATCACCTAGTCTCATTAGATGGTCTTTGATTTGAATAACCACTAGGATTTCCTTTAGCCATACAATGATCCTAGTTTTTGGGACCTCATTTAGGAAATAAAATAAAAAACAAATGATCAATGCTCCAAATCGGAAGGGGTACTGGGATTCCTTGGTCTTCTACAAATTCTACAAGATTTGTTCCCTTAACAACTCACACAAATTAAAATCAACACCTTTCTTTACCATCTCATATGCAGTGTTGATGTCAGTATCAAAGACAAATTTCTCTCTATTTGTAAAGTATATATTGTACCATATGATCATCATTGATGCATATTTCACTGTAGGGTTTGGTAGAGCAACTGAAACTTTTTGAAATTTTGATATGAATCTTGCCTTGTCATGATTTTGAGCTTCTGTGTTTGAGGATAGGGTTTAGGGTTTAGGTTAAAAACCCTCTTTTCAAAATTTGTATAGTCATAAGACTTGAATTTTCTAATCCTCTGTGACCTGTCACACCTGGTTTCTAGTCACTTTAGTTGCAACTCGAGCCAGTGAAATCATTATTTGCACTGGCCTCTTTTTTCTAAGTTTGTCGGTCACCATCTGTAGGTTTATCATTTTAATTTTTCCATAGTCGGGCTAAATATTTCATGTTTAAAGACTCATGTATTAAGTCTTTCTTCTTGAGGGTTAATTCTCATTGACATGTTTTCTTTGAATGAAGCGTGCATTAGTGTGAAAGAGAATCAAGGTTCTAGCTCCATTTCTAATGAACAATTTTCAGATAACAGTGATTCTCTGACACATAGGTCAATATGCCTATTGGCTAATAATGCACATGAAAGTATTTTTGCTGACCTTGTTAATCTTGAAAGTGATAGCATTCAAAGTGATTCAGACATTGAACATGTTATGAAAAATCAATGTGAAATTTTTGGCTTAGGCTTAAATTTTGAATTATCTGAATCTTTCTTTGAGACTCTCCATGCACACTTGCATAGTGTTCTAAATAATGAATTTGACATCATGTGTGAACCTGGGATGGAAAACATTGATTATGCATTAGATGCTAACATTTTTGTTGAATGCCATGATTTGAATGAAGATGAAAGTACTTTTGGTGTTGATAAACCTGATTTTTAGAATCTTGAAGCACACGATAATGTGTTTGGGTTGTGGTGTTAGGATGATGACAAACTGAATTGTGATGCAATTCAGTTGAAGGAGTTACATATGTGTGAACAATCTTTGCTCAACACACAAGAGGATTGCATGTTGTTTTTCAACCATGATATATCCTCTAAGCATGATCATTATGAGGGGATTGATGAATATGATAAGATTGTGTTTTCATGTGGTCTTGATCACTATCTTCAAATGTTGCCACTTGATGCAAAATCATAAAATGAAGAGAGTGGCAGTGATAACAAATCTAAACAGGGAACAAGTTTCCACTTGCACATAGGCAGCTTGATACTTGTGTTTGCAAAAGTGCAGTCACTTATGTTGTAGTGTGATAGGGGCAAGCATGGGTTGAGGGAGATCAGTTCCTTTATCATATTAGTGTTTAATAGAGGTAAGAATTGACTCCCCTTTTTTATTTGGTGGTCTAGTTTCAAGTGATTTTGAAAAAGAGGTTGAATAAAGGAGCAGTTTCAGAACACCCAATGGATTCAGCATTTGGTCTACTCTCCAGAGATTTGGATTCTTGTTATGCCCACAGGGGGCATACATCCCCAGTTAGAGCCACTATTGGGACTTTCAAATTTTGCAAGGGTATGTGTAGGATCATCATGGAAAAAATAGGCCCTTAGGTGGCAAAAAATTTAGAAAAATTAGAGTTAAAAAACTTGACATAAAAATTTGAATAAGTTATCTATATTATTTCAAAAATATGTAAGAATAGAATCTATAGCAAATTGAATGTAGTTTCTAAACTACTAGGTTTATTTTTTTTAAATAAAATCTATTTGGTGAAAATTTAAAATTTCAATGCATATTACTTAAATTTCAGGGAAAAAATAAGTAGGTGTCTGCACCCTAACCACAATAAAATGACAATATTTTTTATAATATTTTAGATATAAGTATAGGACTCATGTCCCAATGTGATGCATATTTTTTTGTAATTGTTTTCCAAGTAAATAATTAGTTATGCATTTTTATTACAACTTTTGAAAAATAAAAACTCATATGTCTGACCACCTTAACTTGGTCAAAACTTCATGAAATTCATTTTTTTTTAATCCTATAGTATACGAAGCATAGAATGTGATGCATGTTTTGGATTCAAAAAATGTGATAAAGTTTAAAAGCTATAGATGCTTTTCAATCAGCCTATCAATTAGGGATTTATTCGTAATTCAAATAGAAAATAAATAATAATTATTTATTAAATTCAAAGTAAAGTATAATTTATATTGGTGGAAAGTTGAGAATCTCCTTTAAAAACCCTTTTCATTTCATCAATTTTTGGTAAAAGAAATGTTGTCAACCACATACCCTACAAATACCCATCATATCGCCACTTTTTCGCCCATCATGATCCTGCACATACCCACAAATTTGAAGTCCCCATATTGAAAATTTTGCCTTTGTATACTCAGAAGTAAACTTGAAAAATATGCCTAAATGACCTACTTTGGAGGGTCATAATTTGGTGCATGTTGATTTTCATGCAAAACCCCCTTTTGGACACATTCATGTGACATATGTGAATGTGCATATCAATTTTTAGCTTCCTATGATGAGTTTTAATAGGGTTTTGAAAAGCAAAGCTTGAAGGTTTTGGCATTGTTTTGTTGTTTGCAAACATTTAGTTCTACAAAGTGACTTCCTATTTGAGCTAATATTTCACAACTGGATGATTTTCATGACAAAAGGATCATTTATCTCCATTCTCCATACCTAAATTTACTCCCTGGTATGGTTTCAAAGCCTCATGATAAGATTTTATATTTTTACTAGGCCAAAAGCAAACGTAATTTGTTCAGTTTTGCACCTACATTTTTTGAAGTGTTTCAAGGAGGTCAACTTTGACCCCTATATCTCGTGAAAAATGATGATTGGAGAAAATCCCTCTTGCACATGTTCTTAGTGTACCTAGATGAGCTTATGTTTCCAATGGCATCCCCTCAGAAGTTGATTTGGTATTTTTTCAAAGAGGTGATTTAGTGAGTTTTAATTGGTTCTGAACAGCTGCATTTGCAGAAAAGCTTGACTAAGCAATTTTGTTGATTAATATCTTTCACCTCGTGATCTTTTTTTTCGAACCGTCTTTTGCACTCCATTCTAGGGTTAAATATCTATATGCCTATAAGTTTTCATTGCTCCAAGAAGTCATTTGACTATTTTCCCAAGGCGATTCCAAAGCCAACTTGACCAATTTTGAGCATTGTGCAAACATGCCAAAAAGTGGATTTTAATGATAACCCAATTCATGTTTTCACTTCAGGATCATTTAGAATCAATGTCAGATCAATTAAGCATGAATCTTGTTTGAAAATGAAAAGGAAAATAGCCAGGTCCACATGGGGACCCGACATGCTTTACACATGTGAAGGTGAAAAATGTTGCATGTTGCACAAAGTTATTCATCTTTTCAGTCCCTCAAATTACACTAATGTGGTATTGAAAATAACCACTAAACTGTGATGTTCTTTGCTAGGGCTATAGAAGCATGATGGTGTGGAAATAAAATGTGATAAAGGGTAGTGTCTCACTTGATTTCTCGTGAAACAAAGTCACAACACTATTCAATTTTGCTAGGTCATTTGAATAGCTAAAGGATATTTGGAAAGCTTATGAGGGAATTGGTACTATCCCAATTAGACACTTGAGGTTCGTCCGATGTCAGGGAACATTTCAATCCCATGATTACCTAATTGGTGGCTTAGTTATGGGTATCATTTGAGACATCTTGGTTTCCTATGTTGATGAGAGAGCACATTGATTGTTTGAAACACAAGTATGATCTGTTATGGTGCAAACCATATTATCTTTATATTGATGTTGCATGACAGCGTTTCAGTGTATGAGGGCAATCACGCATCACTTGAATGATAGAATTTAGTTGATGCAAGAAAGTGATGGATTAAATAAAGAAAATGGTGGCCTTCACATTCAAGATTGTGGAGACATATACAAAGAGATGGGAAATATTTTGTTGCTGATAGGGACGCCTTTCATATTAAATGCAAAAAACAAACTCATCACATTGATCGTATGCTTGCTAGTGTGGCACTATGTTGGTGATTGACTCACAGCAAAGAAAAGGTTATAGATCCATATGATGAATCGATATAGAGTATTTTTGTGTATGCACTTCAATTGGAAATGGAGTAGCCACTGCGCATGCTAGAATGGAGTCCCTTGAGTATTTCAAAACATCTCTATATAGTATATGAAGTTGTTGCTTGAGGACAGTTTATTGGATACATCAAAGTGGTGGCGAGTTCGTTGAAAAGTCTTAGAAACTTTTAACCAAATGCAGTTCACAGATGTCAAGCTAAACATCATTTCTTTGACAAAGTCCTCCCTACCTTGAAATTTTGAAGCAATGTTGCTGCAAATGGGGCGCACCTTTCCACTTGATACCTATCGAGCACAATATTAGTATAATGCAAGCATAGAAATAAGGTACGCGCATCCATCAAAGCACAGAGTATTACGGAATTCAGCATAAATGCCCTACGCATTAGAGAAGAAAGCGGTTGCATGAAATATTTTATTGTGTATGATAAAAATCCATCATGTGATAGCCAGCACTTCAAGTGAAAATGAATCAAAATGTGTTTGGGAAATACTTAGAAGCATGGCACAAAATGGATTGTTGAAGAGTCTTCAGAGATTGTTAGGAAAAGGCAATGGAAGTGAGCTCGAATCATATTGGGAGTTTGGCACCAAGGCTATATTATATGCTGAAAGTAGGGCAGTCTTTGTTGGAGTTCCTTGCAGTGTGGGTCCTCCTATTTCATGCTTAACTGAGGGATCACATTCTTTACAGGAAAAGGTGATAGAAATTCTTCCAAGGCTTGGTCGAGATCAAGCTATGATATTGAGAGAATCTAATACATGGCGCGGGGGCAATTTGAACCTGCAATGAAAATGTATCAATATTGTTGGAGGAAATTTTTTAACTTTGGCGTAGAAACTTAGGAGTGATTGTGCAGCGCACAAAGCAACTAGTTCTATTGATGAGGGGAATTTTTTTTGACTATGTATGGCAGCCTTTGCACAAACTGAAAGAGGTCTACTCAATATTTCAAAGCATCATCACATGGAAATGGCACCGCCACCTACTAGTTAAATGGGGATTGATCCACAGAATACCGCGGCCAGTGACAGCTAAAGAAAGACATTATATTATGGCAATGAGGATTGAATGTCGTAGGTTGTGAAAGGGGTGCCATTGAGCCGCCATGGGTAAATGATCGAAGCAACCAAACAGAAACGACAATGATGAAGTTGTCACCGAGGGTGCATTGTGGCTGTCAATCATAGGCCTTGCACAAGGAAGGATCACACCATCACATGGGTTGTGCAGTGTGTGAAATTTGGCCATGTGGGTGTGGCCCAAGCAAATGAAAGGCACGTGAAAAAAAAATCTTTCCCGATGATAAGTTTTGTGGGGCTTCATTGTTTATTATATAAGGTGAGGGTAATTCTTTAATGGCCAAAAGAAAATTTCAAAAAGAATACATTTTAAAGAAATTTAAAATCATTTTCCCGATGGAAAATGGGTTTTCATCCATATGAAAAGGATTTAAATGAATGAACATTAATAAAGGGGTGGGCCTCTATTATTTTGAGTGGCTTTAATAATATTTGAAAGGGGTGAATAAAAAGCATGGGTGAAATAATTTTTTCCCAAAAAAAATTATATAGAAAAATATTTTAAACGAAGTGTTTAAAATATCATGTGCACAGGCAAATGTTTCATTGGATCCCAATGTAAAATATGCAAATGCCTTCACTGGGTAAAATGCAAAGTGATCAAAATGTAAAATGCACGTGAAAGTGCATGGGGAATATTTTATAAGGTGAATATGTATTCACTGTGTGAAATATTTTGTTGGCTGAAAAGTGGTATGCATAGGTAAAGTGAATTAATTCATTTTGTAAACAAATATTATGTGCTGGGAAAGTAAATGAAAGTGCAATGTGCAGCAAACAAAGAGCTAAATAAAGGATTTTCACAGAGAATAGAGGTGTTTTTCAACTACAGGATGAATTTTTTCACGGGCAAGTAAATTTTATGTTGCTAAACAAAGGAAAGAATAGAGGAAAAATTGCAAAGGAGAAGAGAGAAGAGAGAGGATTTTCCAGATGGTTTCTTGTTCTTGATCAATGGGAAAGAATTGCCATGTGTCTTCAACGAATTAGTTTTAGGGATTCTTTTGTTTTCTTCTTATTCTCTTCTTTTCTCATTTTGTAGGGGTTCCTTTTTTCTAAAAACTCTGCAAGGCAGGCATAAGTTCTAGGTGAATTGTAATGCTAGGGTGAATTATGGTTGTTAGTCATTAATCTAAGGTGTTCTTGTGTTCTAAATTATGCTTTCATGAATATATTTTATCTAATTATTGTCTCCATTGCTAAGATGTAAAACTCTTTTGAATTCAATAATCAAAGATTACTTGGGTTTTTTCATGCACATTCGTTGCATTTGAGTTACATTTGTTATTGTCTTCTATTCTATGAGTAATGTAATTGCTTTAATGAATGTCAACTACATTTTTTATTGCCTACTATTCATGGGATAGTGCAGTTGATTCAACAAATGTAACAGGAGTGTTATGTTTCTAGGTGGATTTATAAGAATGGTTACCAGATAAAGCTTTAGTGTTCTTGTTGTCATAATGTGATAACATTTACAAAGTTCTTCAAAAAATGTCTAACACTGTAGGATGAAGTGTTGGTTATATGACTCCATAGCCCTCTTTTGGCACTGGTCAATCTTTATGCTTCTACTATTTTTAGTTTTGTCCCAATTATTAAATCAAAAACCATTTCAATTTTGTATTATGAGTTATGTGTTTGCCATGTTCTCCATGTTGGTTAATGAAATTCACTCAATCTCTTAGCCAATGTTGAGTGATATTTTATGTTTCTTAGCATAATTATGTGAGAGAATTATCTATTAAGCAATACCCTATTAAGTATGTATCTAAATCTTTAGGTGTTGCTAAAGGGTCACCCCCCTAAGTCCTACAGAGCCTGAAGTGCAGGGGAAATGTGTTCCGATCCCATTTCCTGTCAGTTGTCCAAATCCATCTTTGAGTCTGAACATAAGAAATTGGCTAATATTTAGGATTCATTTGATCTATTGATTTGGAACACCAACAATATATATACTCAATCTATCTGCAAGCATCAATTAGGTCAGCCTAATTAGATGCATCTCCTTGTTTCCCAAAAATACCAACCTGTCGGCTTCAAGTATTCACAAAAAAATTTCCAAATAGAAATTCAAATGCTTAATACACTACATCATGTCAACATAGACCTAAGATAGGTTGCACATATATCTACATAACAAAATTAATTCACCATATCATGACTAATCCAAGAAGTCGGTCATAAATAGACTTCATTGCAAAAAGTAATCAACAAATAATGCCAATACATTGTACAAGCACTAGAGCACATAAAATTATAAAAATACATGCCTTCAACAACCATAAACAGTTTCCCAAAACTATAAGAAATAAATATCAACTATGAAGGATTGTGGACTAGAATATCGAAGAGTGCAGCTTGAATACCAATTCAGATATTGGACCAAAATACTAGATCAAGCACTAACTTAGACTTTCAAACATAACATGGTGACGTCAATGACAACACAAAACTGCATAGATGATCATTCTTCTTTGTTCTTCCAACAATTTCCCCCTTTGTCATTGATGGAAACATGTGCAAAATTATTCAATAACTCTCCTCCAATCTATCCCAACTTTCCAAATCTCTCCCCCTTTGAAATCAATGGAAAAGGGTGACCAAAAAGATGTAAACATGGTGACATCAAAATTGCAAAAATATTCCAATTCTTCCAAAAACTTCTAGTCATTTAGAAACTTTCAAACATTCAACAATTCAACTTTTCTTCATCTTGTTCAGATTCCCTTTTTCACTTTCTTTTCTTCTTTCCAAAACAGACAAAATAGTAGAAATTGAACATTCATAATTCAAGTAAGAATGACATTCCTCATCTCAAACACCTTCTTATATCTTTCTTTGATAACTGGATATAACTTCTTCCAGTTAAATGTAGCTGAATCCATTCTTGTGTAGATACTTTCTAATAGACCCAACACAGTAAAAGAAGATGACCAGTATGAGTATTGTCTTTCACAATCTTTTGTGTCAGAAGTATTTTGGAAAGATGGTCTAATCGGACCTCAACAATCTCCTTAAGCAGCTAGAAATTTTTCACCACATCATCTATTTGTCTTTGTACAACAATCAGTTTAGCTTGCAATTCACCAACTCTCAGCCTTTTTTCCCTTTTTTGTCTTCAAAGATATCAAAGTTTTTTCCAATTTTGTTTACCTCAAATTCAATTGCTTCAATCCTACTTTTGAAATTGTCTACCGCAGTAGGCCACCAAAGACAGTATCTGTAGATATTTGGTATTTCTTGGATGCATTTCTTTGTTTCCATGATAAGTTCAACTGGTCAAGAATACTTACAAATTTCACCTTATACACCATCAATTTTCTCTAAAATGCATTAAATATAGAAAACATCAAAAATCTACTAAAAACATTCTTCTTAACATAGAAGACCCTAATTCAATCCACAAATTATCATGTCAACATATTTTCTTCCGGTTCCTTTTCAAAAACCTCTTATTATTCATTCTTCACATTCCATCCTTGTGCCAGCATCTGACATGCCATTTATCGAGGGGGTTTTTATAATTTTCTGATAATGTTCCCCCTAAGACCATGCTAGGTCTAATTCCCAGAGGAATTGTCCATACCAGATGAGGGCACAGACACATCAATAGTTCCAAGTTCTCCTTTCTTCTTCCATATCTTATTCATCTCTTGCTTCGTCTCTTCTTTGTCAATCTTCTTTACCAGAACATTCTTCTCTACCAGAGAAAACTGCTTTCCCTTCTTACTTTTGCAATCCTTTGAGATATCTCCTAGTTTATTGCAATTATAGCAAAAAGCATTTCTCTGATTAGTATGACCTTCATTACTTTTCAATCTACATTGATTTTCTCTATGTCCAAATTTGTTACAAGTATAGCAGTAGACATTAAAGGATTGATTCATTCTACCTCCATTAAATCTATTCATCTTCACCCGACTAATCATTCTCACTTGAGATCTGCATTCAATAGTTTTATGGCTAACCTTCTCACATCCAAAATATTGTCTAGAGAAAGAACTAGGAAAGTGATTCATCCTGCTCCTACATTTTGTTGCCTTGTGACCATATTTATTATAGGAAAAACAAATACTGTTGAAAGAGGGATACCTTTGTGCATTAGGTTGTCTCACAGGCTATCTCCTTGTAAACTTTCTTTTATGCTTCCCTTTTTCTTGGGTCATTTGATTGTCCTTAGAACATTCTCCTACGTCATTTCCCAAGCTAGCTTTGTCTTTTCTTGATTTATGTCCAACAAGTAGTTCTTCAAGCTTATCGGAGCTAGACCTAAAATTATTCTCACAGAGTTTCACCTTCTCTAGATCAACTCTCAATTTTACTACCTATTGTTCAAGTTTAGAGCATTCATCGGACTTATTTTGTACCATTACATTCAAACATTCTTCAATTCTCTTCTTTTCTTCTACAGACACTTTCAATCCAATTATGTCTTGTTTCAGCTGCTCACTCACTTCTCTGTGTCTTTCCTTGAATTTATTTAATTGTTCTTTCAAATTTTGGACACATCCATTTGCTTCATCAAGGTTCTCTTTTAGATCCTTGTTTACATTTTCAACTTTGTCAAGATCCTCAAGTGCAGTCCAGAGTTCTTTATCATCCATTTGATCAACCTTCAGGATCTACCTCAAGTAATTACGCTCTATACCAAGGAACCAAAGCTCTAATACGAATTGTTAAAAGGCACAGGACAACTGAGAGGGGGGGGTGAATCAGTTGTCACAAAATTCAAACTTAAAACTTCAACACTTATCAATCCCACAACCACACTATTCTATTATTAAGTATGAACATGAAATGCAGATAACAAAAAATAAAAAATCAACACAATGAACACGTGATTTTTACATGGAAAACCCAATGAGGGAAAAACCATCATGAGGATTAACTCACAATATAAAGTAGCTTCAGAACTAAATATATAAGGCTCACTACCCTAAAATGACTCACTGTCTAGATACAAAAGCTCACTACTTACAAGGGAGGCTCATTGCCTACAAAATGATACACATAACAAAATTGGGCTTCACTGCCAAAATGAACTGAGAATAGTGCACCTAACAAGTGATGATGTAGTTCTAGTGATGCTCAATAGACTAACTTGACACACTTCATCATTTCTTCTTTTTGCATTCACTACTGCTACATCAATCTCACACACACACACACACTCTCTACCTTCAAAGAAAGAATATTCAACATATATATATATACTCGATCTATTTGCAAGCATCAATTACATCAGCCTAATTAGATGCATCTCCTTGTTTCCCAAAAATACCAACTTGTCAGCTTCAAGTATTTACAAAATATTCCCAAATAGAAATTCAAATACTTAATACACTACATCATGTTGGCATAGACCTAAGATAGGTCCCACATATATCTGCATTACAAAATTAATTCACCATATCATGACTAATCCAAGAAGTCGATCAGAAATAGGCTTCATTGCAAAAATCAATTAACAAAATAATGCCAATACGTCATATGAGCACCGAAGCATTTGAAATTCTAAACATACATGCCTTCAGTAACCATAAACCATTTCCCAAAACCGCAAGTAGTAATTGTCAACTATGAAGGATTGTAGACTAGAATACCAAAGAGTGCAGCTTTAATACTAATTCAGATACTGGACCAAAATACTAGATCAAGCATTGACTTAGACTTGCAAACACAACATGGTGACATCAATGACAACACAAAACTATAGAGATGATCATTCTTCTTCGTTCTTTCAACAATTTATAGAGTTAAATGCGATTAGAATTAGGGTTTCCTGCGAGTAAAAGGATGTAAGTAAAACAAACGCAACTTTCTAAGCTTTATTCAAACTATTTGGAATTAGGGTTAATATTCACTATGTATTCATTCAAATTGGATTTATTGCTTTGTTTTAATTTCCTTATTGAGGTTTGAATTTTCTTTAAAAAGTCACAATTTTGTCAAACCTTTCAAATTTTGTACCTTTAAGCCAAGCCCTAGTTTTGAATTAATATCTAGGTATTAAATCCTTTTATGTTGAAGCCCTAAATTAGTCTAAACTTATCCCATTTCCAATGGCACCCAAAACACAAATCACCAACTCTGCAACACCATCCAAACCACTCTCCCAAGATATAGTTGACCTGTTGAAACCTTCCACTAACAAAAAGGTTGAGGGAAGACTTCTATTTTATGGCCCTAGAATTAAAGAAGGATTAATGGACAAGTAGTGTTCTATTAAGGATGTCAAACTGCCTTTCATTGGATAGAAATTATTACAAAATTGGTTTGGAAATAGAAATCTTGGTGTGCCTGTTTGTAATCCTTGGAGTTTAGACATGAGGAAGTTGGTAGTTCCTAATGTATACATGGATTTTGACCTATTGAAGGACATTCTTGTGATATATGACCTAGTTTCTAGAGTAATCAGAGCATTTGATGGTAAGGAGATGTATAACTAGAGAAGAAATTACAGAGATTTTCCAGCTACATGAGTGGAACAAGGATATGATTCCTATTGACATGAATGTCATCAAAAAATAATATGAGACAACTAGAGTGCTTCTTAGAACGCCAATTTTACCAATGCACAATGCCATCACCAGGATGGGAAGAAAAAGAAACAAATAAAGATCAGTAGAAATGAATTAGAACCCTTCCCCATCAAGTATTTTGCTAACTAATTAAAGAAAACAATCTATTCCTTATGATATATCATTGGTTTCACTCCACCTGACACCTTACCAAGAGAGTATAGTTATATGGCAACACATCTGCAACACCTAGCCTTTAATGTAGTCTATGACTATGCCACATATCTATCAGAGTGCATCCACAAGGGTTTGGTTGATTTACAAGGAGGAAAGAATTGGGTACATTTCTGGTAGTATTCTCTCTTAATGCATATGTTCTTATATAAAGCAGAGAATAATTTTGACAAGGATATGAGATTGAAGAAAAAGGAAGATGACGTTGATCTACCTATCTAATGTTGAACCCAAATTATTGACAAAGATGACCAGAAATTTGATTATGCGGTTTTCCATAATTCCTTTTCCTCAAAGCTAAGGAGGTTCCTAGTATATGATCCACCAAGGATCCCCAAGGAGATCCATGACTTCCTGAGGCCCATTGAAAGGAGAGAAGATTTTAATTTGTGCCATAATTAGGGAGACATAATCCCATATCCCAACATAACAATCTTCAAAGTCTATGGCACAAATGTGAATCCATTTGTACTACCAAGAGATGTGCAACTAAAGATTGGATTTCTAGAGATCATGAGGCAACTAGGAGTAGCTCAAATGGTATAATTTCTTGATACACTGAAAAAGGGCTCATTCTTCCCATGATGGACAACATTTACTAATTTTGTAATGGTAAAGGGAGGATGGAAGGACTTGGTTCATCTTCTTGCACCATATAAATTGAATACTATGCGTCCAAGAAACCATGACCGTAAGGGATTTATTTCTCCAATGATGCAAAAGTACAAAAGTGGCTCTTTTGTACACAACTTTTACTATCCTAAGGATTTAATCAGGAATGTTTTTGACTTCCAAGAACAAGAGGAGATGAAAGAATAATATTTTTCTTTCAATAAAATTGTGGAGAAAGTTAAAAGGTCCAATCCCAACTATGATCCTATGCCCAATATCAAGGGTGAGTTGAATAGAATTATGCATGTTATAGACAATTTTGAGAGCATAGTGGGTGTCTTGAGGTAAGAGCATGTGGTTACAGATAAAAGAAAGTTAGTGGAAGTTGAGGAAGATCCCAATGTATTTTTTGGAGAGACCATCCTACTAGCCACCATCAAAGATAAGAATATATTCCAAGAAGAAGAAAATAATAGAGAAAAAGAAAAAAATGCCAACCCCCACTACATCAAAAGGGTCAAGGGAAAATTCTCCTAAGAGATCAGTTCCATCACCTCCAAGATAGGCTCCATCCATTGTGATTGATGTATATTCACCCTTGGAAGTCCTACTCCATCAGAGCAACCACCTATGAAGAAGCAAAATATTGAAGCTAAAGGGGTAGTTGACTACCCTAATATAGAGGAGGATGAAATTCTTATTACCCATGAAGAAATGCAGCAAGGAATGCCTTCTCCCATAAGAGAGGTTGCCTCGAGTTCAAGAGAAAGTTGTCATAGACTTGGAAAGGTTGATCTTAGTGGTTTGCACAATGTAGATGATTTGAGCCAAGAAGCCTGCAAAGCATTCATGGAAGATGATTCTTTTATTTAAACCAAGGAATTTAAGGAAATTATATGGAGTTAAAAAGCCTCAGAATATGTAGAAAATGTGGCCAAAGAAAGGAGCTTACATATGAGACTCCCTGAAGGTGCTATCCACAAAAATGTAAGGAAAGTTGTGAGGGAGAAGTTCCAAAGCATTATAGCTAAGGAGGACAGAGCACTTGTACAAAAGAGTGGTGTATTATTGTTACCTGAGTGGTACATAGCCAATGCAGTGGTGCTAGACACATATGGAGCTCTGAAAATCTCGTATTTCAAAAAAAAGAAGAGGAAAAAATAACACTTTAGGGATCAACATTCAGTGAAGAATGGGATGCACTGGTGGTTTGGTCATTATCTTTGGGACCCAAAAATCTAGTAGATGTTGAGCGAGCTAACTTCAGTGGAAAAGTGGTTATAAAGAGAGTCTCTGACACTCCATCCTTGGAAGTAGTTGATATGGTAGTAAATATTGCAAAATTTCCTAAAGCAATAGTAGAGAGCTTTACTCTTGAAAGGGATATGTATAGGTGTGAACCATTTGAATCTAGACCTTGCACAAACACAATAAACATGCAAACAATTAGATCAAACACAAGGTTAGAAACAAATGATTCCTCAAGAAATCCATTTGAAATTTGCAAAAGATAAGAAATGAAAATGAAGAACACAAATGAAACAATTAAATCCTATCTAATGCAAGCAAACTCTTGATCTCTTGAGGGAGTTGGTGCCAATTTGATGTGGAAATTGGCCCTTTCCCAACTCCTTTTGCAAGCTTGATGATGAATGAATGAAGAAGAATGAGAAGAGAGTGATCCACTTGATGAAGACTTTGAATGTATGCTCCAAGCTAAAATCTGCAAAAAACCTAGCTATGATTCAATGAGATGGATGAGAATTGCTAAGTATTTTAGCATGGTAACTTTGCTTGAGATGTGGATGATCAAATGCATGGTGAAGCATTCTATTTATAGAATGTTGAAATGGAAACAAAGCCAAAATAGAGCAATGTGGGACAAAGATTTGGCCAATGGAAAATGCCACTTGTCCAAATGTGATTAGATGAGGAATGAGCAAGTTTTGACAAATGTGCCAATAAATGCATTTTTGAATTTGAATTTTGAGAAAAGACATGTAAGAGGGGGAAAGAAAATTGCATTGAATGCCACTTGGCTCAAGGCAAGGACATGTAAGAAGAAGTAAATGCCTTGTTGGAAGGACTTGTAAGAGAGAGTAAATGACATGTTGGAAGGACATGTCATTCAAATTTTGAATTTGAAATAGAAGAATATTCCTCCAAAAGATGCTTTGTTGAGGGAAAATGAAGATTTAATAAATCAATAAATTGATTTATTTGTGCAAGTGGAGATATCTAGAGAATGCAAGTGGGTGAGATTAGTATTTAATCATGGTTAGATTAAATAAATGATGATTATGTTAGTTTAATGATGATTAGGTGAGTTGACTTATTTTGACTTAGATTTTTGGATTAATTTAAATCAAACAAGAGAGGAAATGATTTAATGAGTTTAATTAAATAAACATGTTTTGATTATTTAATTAAAGAGATTGAAGTAAAATTAAATAAGATTTTAATTTATTCAATTTAATAGATAGACTTTAGGGATTTAATTAAATAAAATTAATTATTTAATTAAAATTGGGATAATTAGATCAGATGAATTGATTTAATTAACAAGGGAATGTGACTTAATTAGACAAAAATAATTTATTTAATTAAGAGACGAATATTGATGAATTTAATCAGATAAGGGAATTTCATTAAACAGTTAGACCGAGGGATGATTTAGGAAGAAATGATGTTAGTAGATCAGAGTTAGATGCGCAATGTCAACTTGTACATTTTGTGTGTCTACAATAGGAATAAGTATAATGAATTGGTTGATGAATATAATGGGAGTCAAAAAAAGGTGGTTTTACTAGAAACTGAGGTAGAATTATACAAGCAACAAATAGAAATATTGAGGGCACAAGGCCCAGCTAACTCAAGGCATGCACCACCTACTTCTCCAATGACACGGCCTCAATCTCCTATTCCACCAAAACAAGCCTTGGAAATAATACCATATAACATAGGTTAGGAATCACTTACAGTTGAGTAACCAAGCACATTAGGGGCAATTCCATCAAATGAGCCTACCAAAGCACAATTACTCTTACAAATTGATATGTACAAAAAATTCCTTGAACAAGATCAGGGTAGCATGTATGATAAAAATTCCAATATTGATCATACAGTACTTAAACATATGAATAATAAAATTCAAAACAAACTAAATAGTGTTCATGCAAATTATTCTTTGTTGTTGCAAGAAATAATGTTATCCCAAAGAGATAAGAAATTGGCTACCCCAATCTTAGATAAATGGATTCCTCGAGTTAGTGATTTGAAGCTTATGGCAGTTGGGGCTAAGCAGCAGGAGGATAGATATCCAAGGGTGGTCCCAACTTAAATATTTTTTTGTGAGGTTAGGGAACAAAAGTTTCAAGGGTATGCTACCCCATTAGAGAAAAAAATAAGAGAATTGAAGGCCAAGTTTGATGAGGAAGATTTGACATTGTTACTTGATATTCAACATATGTATGATGAGGTCAAGCCTCTACAAACATGGAAGCACTAGGTGGATACCACTATTGTTTCTCAAGTAGCTCTAATTTGTGAGAATGTCAAAATTGATATATCGAAGAATACTATTGAGAAACTATCATTCATCATCAGCTTCCTAGAATATTTCAATAAAGAATTCAATTCAATGATGAAAAAGTACTCTCCATCTAAAAAGAAGATGGGTGAAATCATTGATTTCAATTCGCCATCTTATGTAGAATATGAGCAATGGAAGAGGATATTTATTGATGAACTAGATTTTTGAACATAGGAATGGGGAACACATATACTTGGTCAAGTATAGTATAGGTATGGCCTTAGAGATTACAATGTATAAAAGATATTTGTCTCCAAATTGAAAACAGTATAGGTAAATGTTGATCACCGATGACTGGGATGCTAACTTAAATTTTAATTCACCTTTTCCATCTTTTGCATATTTTTTGTCATTTTTCTCAAAGGAATGAATAGATGCAATGGTTAGAAGATTATTCTTTTCAACAAAGTTCCTTTTGGAAGGTGGGTCTATCCTCCTCAGCAAATGGAAATAAACTTTGTCTCATATATGTTCCTTGAAATTGAAAGTGTAAATATAACTGCAAAGGGAATATATGCTATAGCATTCAAATTGAAATGTGACATGTACTTTTCATCCTAAAGCTTGTTCTGTACCCTTGTTCTCATAAAAGGGAATTTAAGGCAATTAGTACGGTTCTCTTGTAGAATTCTAAATCTGCATTATGCAAATAGTGAACACAAAGAGAACATATTTGAAGTTTGTATCTTAATTTTTGAGTCAAGCAAGTGAATTTTGTCAATTATATGGTTTCTGAGCATATCTAAACAATAATGAAAATCTCTTGAGTCTATCGTCTCCCCATCTTTACATAGTATATGAATTATTAATGAAAATTCAATCAAGAATCCTTTCATTAATCTTCATTGTCATTAAGCTTTGATGTGTGTTTTAATTTAGGCTCTGTTTCAAGGGATCAATTAAAATTCTTTAATTAAATCATGAATTTGTATATTTATTTAATGGATTTGATAAGTATTCATAGATTATGAGTATTGATATGTGAATTTCAAGGAAATCTCATGAAGATCGTGTATGTTTAGGATAAAATTCACCTTATAGTTGAATTTGCTGTGTTTTGACTCCTTGCCCGGAGATATGGCACTAGTCTTAAGTATTATATGCATTTCCCATGGTTTTGGTTATCCAATTTTAGAACAACATTCATAAATAATCTTTTAATCGATCTACTTTTGTTTTGGTTGGTTTTGTATGAATTCTCAACTTTAGAAGTGTGATATTTCAAAGGAAATTCCAGTTTCTTTAAATATTTCATCAATTTAGCATTGGAATGAGAATGTATTTGTTAATTATTCAATGTGTGATATAATTGTGTAGCAAGGTTGTAAGATGCACATTGTGGGAACACCCTCTCGAGCATTAAAAAGCCCAAAGTGTAGGAGGGAAGAATGTTAGCTTCCTCTCATTCATTGGCCAATCGTCTCCTAAGTATTTGAGAATTGAATTTGGAAAATCCATCGATGCTTAGTGGGATTTGCTTGGTTCTTTAAAACTAACTAATAGATTGGTGACTCTACTAGGGATATGTTTAATAAAGTTTATTCTCTAGAAAGCCTTGTCTATGATCACTATGAATTATAGTGATGTTTACTCATAGAGTTGGTATATTTGAAGTTTCTACTCACCAAATTTTCAAATTTTCTCACCAAATTTTGTGATATAAAGTCATTGCTAAAAGTTCAATTAAAAGCATTTCACATTTTTCAAAGCTTACTTGAGTCTATAAGGATCTCATAAAATTTGTGTAAATTGTAACACAATTGCTATGAATTTGTCTCAATCAATTTGGGCGGCAACTCTAAAATCTCTGCACTAGTGTATGCCAATATTTGAAGATATCAAAGAAGTAAAGAAGAAGAATAGAGGAAAATTGAAAAGGTTGATAAAGGAAAATAAGATTCAAGCACAAATATGAGGAACCCATTGCCACATGAAGAAACATCCAGAGCAAAAACTAGAAGGAGAGTTGCAAAATAACACTCATGGAAAATGGGTGAAAGCAAAGGATGTAGAAACAAGTAAGTCTACCCCTCATCCTACTCTTGAACCTGAACTTCATTCTAGTTCTGGTTCTGAACGTGAAAGAAACTTGTTAATTTTTAGTGACAATACTTCTCCTGAAAGAGGGGAAGTTATAATGAAAAATGTTGTGAGTGAGAAGCATTCAGATCAATCCTTAATGGCTAAGCAGAAAAGAGAGAGGGAAAGGATCCAACAAGATAATGTAAGTGTCGGTCATGCTAGGGTTGTAGGGTGTTTGGCCACAGTTTCTATCATAAATACTCCTCTTCCTCAAGATCTACTGACTGGTTTTGATGAGTATGCCCTTTACCATGCCCATGAAAATACCCCAGGCCATGCTGAAATTGTAGTAACACCTAATGTTGATACCACTTTACTAGAAGAGGAAGAATTTTTTAATGATATGCAATGGCTTAGAGAGAGATCCTTAATATGTGATGAAAATAGAAAGAAAATAGGATAACAAAAGCCATGATTGAGAGGGGTATGTTACAAAGAAAATTTGAGCAAATGGTGGAACTGGAAAGGTTAGCAACTAATCTACTCAAAAAATTGGTCCTATTGTTGAAGATATTGTAACAAGGGATCATGTAGTTCCCTTTGTTGATAATGCTTGTGTAAATTCATGGACCAATCCTATTGTAAATGCTTCCACTCCAGTTAATCTTCCCCTTATCAATACAAATGATGCTAAGTAGAATTATAATAAAGGAAAGAAGCCTATGGGGAGGTTCTTTTAAGGACACATCACAGAATGATTCTATCTCATTGGATGAAAAGTTAATAAAAGAAAATTAGTAGTTGTAGAAGAAAGTGTAAGAGATGGAACTGCTAGCTATGAACACTGAAATGAAGTAGAAACTAAGTTTCCTAGAGTCTACCATAAATATTGTTGTCCCTAAAACCCAAATCCCTTAATCCCGTACACCATATTCAACTCCCCATGTGAGAAAAAACCCTTCACCCAGTGTAAATTCTTTCAATTCATCTTTACAGCCATAGAATAAGGCTAGGAGAACCCAACAGTATGACCAATATGATTCCCAACCAAAAAGGCCTGAAAGCAATTATGACAGGAGAAGGAATCATGACAATCAAAATGAGGAGGGTCCCTTTGGAAGAAGATTATTGTATACTAATAGATATAGTAAATTATGTTTTGATATCATCCTGAGGTACCCAAATCCTATACCAAATAATGTAAGGAAACATGTTCCAAAATTTACTAGTAATAATGCTCTTAGTGCTGAAGATCGTTTGAAAGCCTTTCAATTTTTTGTGGAATATTTTGAGTTGTGGGATGATGATGTTGCTATGAAATATTTTATGTAATCATTGACTACAGACGCTAGGGATTGGTATAGGAGCTTACATGATGCAAGTATTGATTCAAAAGATTATTTCTATATAATCTTTAGAGAACAATATGGAGACCAAACCAATCCTAGGTTTAGGCTAAATGATTTTAATAATATTGCAAAGGGACATAATTAAATGGCAACTAAGTTTAATGCAAGGTTCCAAAAGGATATGAATAGAGTCCCTGGTTATTTAAGGCCTAATGAAAATACATGCCTAGTTGTATACTATAATGCATATGATTATAAAATGTGTTACTTACTCAGGGATAAGAACATATAATCTGAGAGAGGCCTACAAAATGGAAATTTATATAGAGAACAATAGGAGAGCATCAAGTAAAATGGGTAGAAGAGATGACCCTAAAACCCTGAAGAATCCTAGATTTCAGAAAGAAAATGTTGGTAAAGCTGCAACTCCTGAGGAGAAATTGGATCAAGTTATTAGTTTGTTGTAGAAGGTGGAAAAGAATGAAAAACCTCAATTCTAAAGAAATGAAATGCCACCAAGGTTACAATATTACCCCTATCATACTAATTGGAATAATGGAAAACTGATTCACAACTAGAGAAATGTTCAAACATAAGGTACACCTGATCCATTACAGAAGCACTCTACGAATGTCACTAAATATTTACCACGATGCATGGTATGTCAATTACCTCACTCACAACAATAATGTGTAGTGTCAAGGCCTTTGGAGGAGTCCCAAGATGATCAAGGATATTTTGAGCCTCATCAATATCGGGATGAGATAGTAAATGTAATAATGATTGCATCTGATCTTGCTTGTGATTATTATTCTTTTGATGATGATCCTTGTAGAGGTGATGTTGATATGCAAAAACAAGAAGTGAGTGTACACCATCAACAAATATTCTCTAATGAGGAGAGAAATAATGACTGCCATGTCTATAATCTTGAAGCGAGTAATGTTTGTCTAAGAACACCCTCAAATGAAGAGATTGAAAATATGAAAGTTGCATTGGCTAATTGAGGAATGAGTAATTATTATTTGAGAAATAGAGTTGTGAATGGTGATCAAGGTAAACTTGGCAGCATGAAATAGAGTTGTGAATGGTGATCAAGGTAAACCTGGCAGCATGTTCATTAAAGAGAATAAAGTAGATGACAAGGGTACTAAAGCAAAAAACAAGAAAGATGATACAAAACCCAAAGAGGATAAAGGACCTAAAATTTGGGCTAAAAATGGTAAAGCCAAGGTAGATGATCAAGTCATTTCCCTAGCTGTGTAGGCTAAAGAGTAAGAGCATATTATGGAAAAGGGTGAGAAAAAAATTGACAAAATAATGGGTAAGGAATTAGTCTTTCCTGAGTTACCAAAATATACTCCATGGATATCTTTCAAGTGTTGTCTCAAGTTAAGGTTATAGTCCCACTTTTGGAAATGATGAGGATTGATGAACACAAAAAATAAGACAGTTGCCCTCATCAATAGTGTAGCCATAGCCTTTAATGAGAAATTGGTGGTTGATCCACCTAAAGTGGTCAAGAATCAAGAAAAGAGTCATAAAGTGGAAGGAGTGGTTGATGAAAATCCTGAGATCTATTTGGGGACCATAATCACTGAAAGCCCAAGTCATATTAATCCATTTTTCCTAAATTTGATCATTTATGGGAAGTTGTTAAGAAATTGTATGATTGATTCAGGGGCCTCAAACAATGTGATGCTAGTAGAAATCATGAAGGAAATGGCTTTGAAGATTGATAATGCTTATGGAAAGTGTTATGCTATGGACTCGAGAGAAGTACCAATCATAGGAGTGATTAATAGAGTCCAATAAAAGCTTGCAACATTCCTTGAGAAGGAATTATACATGAGTATCATAGTGGTGGATATCCCACCAAATTATGGGATGCTGCTATTAAGACAATGGAGTCCATCCATGGGTGGAAGCATTCAGTGTCATTTATCTTCTTCTACCTTTTCCATTGACCAAAAGGATGTAAAAATTACTAGGGAACCAAGAGCCTATCACATGATTGAGTATGCAGAGGAGCTAGAAGAACCAGTAATAATCAACTTTGTGGATACTAGTATGGACACGTGTTGGGTTAACAAATTAAAACAAGAGGAAGAGGATAAGCCTGCACCAATTGATAGAGAGGTCCTAGATACACCACAATGAGATGTTGTTTGGACTATTTAATTTGATGAAGCTTGTTCCAAGGAAGGATTAGATGCAAGAATTGTCCTCATTTCCTGACAAGGTAAAACATTCAAGTACTCTTTCTTGTTGAAATTTGCTTGCACAAATAATGTAGCTGAATATGAGGATCTATTGCTAGATCTACAATTAGCTTCAAAGCATGGTATTAAGATGTTAAAAGTGTTGGGAGACTCTGAATTAGCGGTTTCCTAGGTTAGATCAATTTTTTTTTCCAAAAATAAAAGGCTTGAGAAATATAGGAATGCAGTTTGGGATACCATAGAGGTTTTTGATGCTTTCAATATAGAATGGATAGAAAGGGGAATGAATGTCAAGGAATATTTTTTAGCCAATATTGTTGTCAGATTAGATGATGTCACTTTTGATGGCATCTCAAAGATAGAGTTGCAAACTCAGCCTACAATGCCTAGCAATATTTGCAATTGGCAACTATTTGATGATGATAATGATATTTTGAAGTTTTTGCATTGTATTGATCAATATGAAAGACAAGAAATTGAATTTGGTTCATTGGTCGTGGAAGTAGATGGTAAAGAAACACTGTTTTGGAATGAAGTAATCTAATTGAAAACCAATAAGATTCCCAAAGGATTAGTTGCATTAGAGAGGGTCCTTGATGGCCCTAATAAAACATATGTTAAGCAAACATCTTCCCACAAGGAAGATTTGGAAGAAATCAATTTGGGAACTGAGAATTCTCCCAAAAAGGTATACATAGGAAAGAAAATGAGGCCTCATATTAGAACCATGTTGATTGCCCTATTAAGAAATTATAGACATGTGTTTGCATGGTCATATGATGACCTAAAGGATTATAGGGAAGATTTATTTCAGCATGAGATACCTTTGAAGCCTAATGTAAATTTTTTTAGGAAAAATCAGAGGCTAGTAAATTCCACATTATAGCAAAAAATGCAAGAGGAACACACAAAGTTAAGGGATGTGGGAATTATTAAGCCTGTCAGGCATTCTTCATGGGTCTCAAACTTGGTTCCAGTTAGAAAAAAGAATCTAAGCATAGCATCCTTGAGAGACAATTATTGCCTACCTAATATGTAGGAAATGTTATAGAAGGTGATAGGATGTGAATTTTTATCTATGATGGATGGGTTCTCAGGCTATAACTAGGTCATGGAGAAGGAATCTGAAAAATACAAGACTACATTCTGTACACCATGGGGAAACTATGTGTATGTGAGAATACCATTCATCCTGATCAATGCAGGTGCAACATTTCAAAGAGCCATGTATGTGGCCTTTGCAAATTTTATTGATCTATTCCTAGCTATATATCAGAATGACTTGACTGCACACAACAAGAAGGAAGATCATTGTTATCACTTGGAGAAAATATTTTTCAGAGCTCTTGAATATGGGATTTCTTTGAATCCTAAGAAATGTGCTTTTAGGGTTAAGGTAAGTTGTTGGGATAGATTGTGTCTAAAGAAGGGCTCAGGGTTGATCCTAAACATGTAGAAACTATAAATAAAATCCCACAACCTAGAAATGCAAAGGAGATTCAATAATTTTTTGGGAAGATTAATTTTGTGAGAAGGTTTTTCGCAAATTTTGTTGAAATTGTTAAGGCTTATCTCTAAAATGTTGAAGAAAGGAGAAAAGGTAGCATGGATACAAGATCCTACCAAAGCCTTTAAATCCATAAATAATTTCATTAAAGAGGTGCATGTGCTCAAATCCCCTAACTATTCAAAGCCATTTTAACTATTCACTTTTGCTTCTTTTCATACTGTGGAAGGAGTGTTATTATAGAAGAATGATGAAGGCTTTGAGCAGCCTATTGCTTTCTTTAACAACTCTTTACAGGTTGTTGAGCTTAAGTATGATGCCACAGAGAAGTAGGCCTATGCATTAGTCAAAGCTATAAAAAATTTAGGACATATTTGATGGGAGCATCTATAGTAGAATATGTTCCAAGTGCAGTAGTTAAAGATATTTTCACTCAACATGAGGCCACAAGTCGAAGATATTGATATTCATATTAAAAATATAGTAAGAGTTCAAGATTTGGCTAAGTTAATGGCTGAGACCAACTTGGAAGCCAATTAGATAAATCAAGCTAAACATGAAAATGTTGCACCCATATGTGACATGCAGACCTTTGGAAGGTACAAAAGAATTTTGAAATACCTGCAGACAATGCAATGCCCTAAAGGCATGCCTAATAATGAAAGAAGAACTCTCAATTTTTAGGCTATCAAATATATCATTATTGATTGTGAACCCTGGTGGAGAAGCCTAGAAGGTTTATTACTGAGATGTGTAGATGGAGATCGAGTAGAACTTTTAATTGAGATGCACAAAGGAGCATGTAGAGGTCACTACATGGAAAAAACAATTGCTCACAATATATTGAGAGTAGGATTTTGGTGGCCAACTATATTTAAAGATGCTCATAGGTTTTTTAAGAGATGTGATGTGTGCCAGAGGTTCACTGGTAAATTAAAGTTCTCAAGTAATTTTCCTCTCAATCCAATCTCAATTCAGGCTCCTTTTCAACAATGGACCATTCATTTTAGTGGCGAAATGTCATAGAAATCAAGTGGGGGACACTCCTAGATCCTTGTTGCAATGGATTACTTTACAAATTGGGTAGAAGAAATTCCCACAAGGAAAGCAACAAGAAAAGTAGTAATTTATTTCTTAATGAATAATATATTGATTAGATTTGGAGTCCTAGAAAGAATCATTTTTTATAATACCATGTGCTTCAGATCTGAGGAATTTACTGATTTTTGTAATAAGCATGGTATACGTATCTCCTACTGATCTCCCTATCACCCACAAGGGAATGGAGAAGAAAAATACAACAATATTTTAATGAAGATTATCAAAAAACTGATTGAGAAGAATAAGAAAGCATGGGATTCAAAATTGTAGCTTGCATTGTGGGAAAATAGGAATACAGTCAAGAAGGTCATTGGGCAGTCACCATTTAACCTTGTTTATGGAGTAGAAGAAAGGATAACCTATAAAAACTTGTTAAAGATGTACAAGTTTGTTCAAGAGTATGATACTAACATATGTAATGAGATGCAACATAGGATGGAAGAGATAATTGAGCTTGATGAAACTAGAAGAGAAGCTCATTAAAGAAATGAGAAGCTGCAACTTCAAGTTAAAAACCTATATGATAAGAAGGCCATTGAAAGGAAATTTGAAGTTGGATGCATGGCCTTAATGTGGAATGCAAGGATGCAGAGGCAAAGGAAAACATGGGAATTTTGATCCTCTATGGCTTGGGCCATATTTGATTGCAAATACACATGGAGAGGACTCATATTTCTTGCAATCCTTGATGGGTGAAATTCTAGAACTGCCAGTACATGGAAAATTCTTGAAGTCCTATTTCTCCTAAAATAAGTTATCTTCCATGTAAATTTTATATTCTTGTAATTACAGTACCTAGGTTTGGTGTGTTTGTGTGGACAATGATTTTGGCACTCTAATGCTCTCTCACATTTCTAAGGGTTTTCACCTAAAAGGAGAGAGATGGACCAAAATGGGAAATTTCCTCATTCAAGATTAATGTAAAGAGGGATGTAATATTCATAAATACAATGTTATAATTTAATAAATTGAAATAAAGATGACTTATTGATTTCAAATCTAAGAAATATGAAGTGTTGGAAAACACACTATGATATGCAGAAACACCTAAAAATGCAAGTAAATGATGAAATGACTGAATAGAACTAGAGAGGTGCACCTGGAATCTGAAATATTATGTGGGGAGATTCTGGAATCCTAAGAAATTGACTGAAAATGTTGACTGGGACACTTACGCCAAGTTGGGTGACTTAGTCCCAGTTTCAAGAAAACTGCCTAGAAACCTGTTTTGACCAAATGGGTATCCAAATCTGCAAAAACCTCTAAAAAATAGGTTTAGTGGGACTAATTTTCCACTATTGGTGACTTATTCCACTTTTGAATTTCTAAAAATTTGAAAGTGGAAATGGAAGCCCTCGGTCTGCACTTCGATTCCCTATAAGTGTCCGCTTTTGAAACTCTAATTTTCGGGCTTGAAAGTGACTTTTAATTGATATTTTGGACTTTCAAGCAAGGAGAGATCTTCAACAAGTCTCCAACCTAATCTTCAATGATCTTCAAATCCTCAAAGTTCCCAAATCTGCAAACACACAATGAAAGAGAAAGAAATGTTGAATGTTAGGGCATGGGGGTTTGCCTTGGTCCAACCCATTTTAGGTAATTAAGCCAAAATGAACAAACAAAGTAATGAAGCATGAAACAATGGAGTTAGTACCTTACCATGATGATTGATCTTGATTTTTTGCAGCAATAGTTGAAGAGTCTACCCTTGAATGTCTTAGAGAGCTATCTCAATGACTTGAAATGATAAAACCCTAGCATGCTTGAGTTAGGAACTTGATGGATGATGAATGAATGATGATGAGATGGGAATAAGGTCAAATGAGAGGGAAAATCCTATATTTATACACAATTACGCCCTAATTCCCAAAAATACCTCATCATAGGCCGACCTTGGGTCTTAAGGAATAAAAACCTAAAAGAAATTTAAATTTATTTTTACTTTTGAGCCAAACGGGACTAAGTTTCCACCAATGGCGACTTAGTCCACTTGGTCATTTTTAAGTGGATTTTAGTAATTGTGATAATTTAAATAATTTTTATCAGGTTCTTCTTCAACAAGACACTTAAGTAAGGCATGTAAGTGTATAAAGGGGCCATTTAAAGCATAAAAAATGTGTAAATATTGATGAAAATCCTAGGAAAGTGTGAAAGTTTGTTGCAAGACTTTACAACACTTTGAAATAGGTCTTGGTAAGGTTATTTAGGTGAATTATGATATTATGTTCTTATAAAAGTGTGAAGATGTGTTACAACACCTTACAACACCTTTACAAGACATCAATAAATGCATTTTATTCAATTTGCAAGGGCCCAAGACCTAATGTAGATGTGTAAACACCTCACAAAACCAAATCAAGGCCTCATTAAGTCCAATTTGACATTAATTATTCACAAATAAAGCAAGAAAAAAGAGATACTTTTTTCGTGTCCACAGTTATCCCCAACTTTAGTGAGAGGATGAACCTACTTCAAGCTCACACTAAAGTTGACATTCAAGGAGGGTCCAATCATTCTCATGTGAATGAAAAAATATAACAAAGATCAAATCAAGTTGCATGAGCCCCTGAGATTCAAGATCCTAAGTCAAGCTAACATAAGTTCAAAAGGACACACACAAGGGTGAATGATGTGCAACAAAACAAGATACATAATCATGCAATGATAGGAACTAGAAGGAAGAGAGAAATCAAGCTTCGATCATTTTTCCAGCATGTTGTGGATTAGATCTAGGCTATTTGTTTGGAAAGAAAATGTGTACTCACTCTAGGGTGATGGAACTCTTGATTGCCTGTTGGGTGAGAAGTCCTGAGAATACTCACTCTAGGGCCATGGAGCTTCTGGTTGTCACTGGGGTCAGAAATCCACAAGGTGGCTATGGGGAAAGTTCATGCCTCATAATGGGCTTCCTGCTCAACCATACCAAAGTTATACCTCCTAATAACTTTAATAAGGTGCCACAAAGGAAAATGATTTTTGATCTCTATGAGGTAAGAAAAACTTTGTATGCTTGACACTCATATACATTGTAAATGCAAGATAGTGTTGAGAATGTTCAAAGGGATTTTTCTTAGTTTGTGCAAGGTCTCATATTAGGGAACATTATGCTTAACATTTCCAAGAGAGGAAAAGTGAAAAAAATCTCATCTTGTTTCCAAGAGAGGACAAGTGCAATGTCTCATCCTGAGCAACATTGTACCTAATGTTTCCAAGAGAGGAAATCGCAAGAAAAATAAAATCACACAATGAAATGTGAGTGGTGATGTATGCCTCCACTTTAAAGCAATTGTGAACATCAATATTGTGAGAAATTTCTTTAAAGTAGAAGAAGAAGACATGAGAGCTTACTCAGAAAGCCCTATGCCAAGTCATATGTTTCTGATAAGCTACATCATGAAAGAGGGGTAGTATGTCGCATGCGAGCCAACTTAAGGCATGTCATCCACATCCCAAGCTTGCTCCTATATGTTCATGAAAGGTTAATGACTAGTAAGAAGAGTCAAAGACAAGTGACATATGAGGGTGAGGCTACATAACCCCTTGCCCCCACTTAGTGTAGGACAAAGGTGAGCTGAAATGATTAATTAAATGCATGCTAGAGTGAAAATCAATATCAATTAGAGGAAGTTGGTGCCCCCATAGAAAAAAGAATATCAAATTCCTAAAAATGTTGTATTTTACTACTCAAAGCCTTACATTTGTTAGTAGAATGACCATGAATTCTATGATATGCACAAAATTAAGTCTTGTAATAGCATTTCTTTTGAGTTCATGAAGGGAGAGATATCAAGTGATCTTGGAGGAGTCTCGACAAGATACACTTTTGATCAATGATAGAAAGTGGTCCTGTAGGTTGCAACAAAGATGTATCTTGCTTAGATGTAAAAAAATTCATATCTACACAAGACTCTTTATATTGCAATATTTTGTTCTCTCCTTACCAGGAGGGTTAAAATCTAATGAATTCAATTCATTAGTGCTTTGCATGATCACATTGATATTAAGCAAAGTTTTTTTTGTTTGTTTCATGTTTTGTAAAGGATGGTTTTCAAGACCCCTGGTGTTGATGAGTTCAAGATGCTTTATAGTTAAATTTTTCTTAGAAGAATGTTGGGTGAGAGTGTTGATGTTGAATGAAAGCTTTATTACTTCAATCAAATGATAATAAGCAAGTATATGAGTTGTTTGTTGTGTGATAGGATCTATAGGGTTGTGGATACCTTGTTCGTTAACAACACATCCTTTTCCACTATATCTAAGTTGTTTCATAAGCTCATATCCTTGTCCATAAAGGTTTTTCATTGCTTTGGGATTAGGTGGTTATTCGTTGTTGAGTTCATCAAACTTTGATGTGTAATTTGTTGGCATTTTTTCTAGAGTGGTTGAGGCAGATGTGTCTGAAAGGTCTTCCAAGTTGTGTGTTGACATGACTACTTTTTTGTGCACCTTATTGGAATCTTTGTTTATGATCTTGTACCTGTCGTGAATGTATGGTTGCAATCTAGGGAACCCCAATCATCTTCTAATAGCTTTGTGACTTCATCAATGTGTTTTTCTTTGTCGATTTGTTGCACAGGTTCCACTTGTGTGGTTGGTGTTAAGGTGTTCAAGGGGTTCTCTTTTTTTTTCTAAAGTTGTAAGACACTATAAGGCTCATGATCAGCATCCACTATGTGGATTGTGTTATTGTAAACATATTTCATTTTATGATGAAGAGTGGAAGGCACACCATTCATTTCATGAATCCATGGCCTACCTAAAACAAGATTATATAAAAGATTATGATGCATGACATGGATCGGTGTTTGCAATGTTGCCACTCCAACTGTAATAGGCAAAGTGATCACACCGAGTGGTTTCTTTTCTTCATTGTCAAAGCCCTTAATAGATAAAGAATTGGGTTGAATTTTTTATTTATCCACACAAAGCCTATCCAAGAGGTTTATGCTATACACATTAAGGGATAAACCATTGTCAACAAGGGTTCTCTTTATTCATTTCATTTTTTATTGAGCTATGATCATGAAAGCTTCATTTTTTTTTTCACTTCCAAAGGGGGATTCCACTTTGGTGGAAAACAATGTCAGCATTTAATCCTTGAATTATGGATTCTATGCCATTTGGTTGTGCATTAGAAGGGATAGGAACCTATTGTAAGGCTATTTGAAGCATAGTGTGATACATAGGTGAATTTTGGAGTAAATCCCATAGGGATATATTTACAGGAGTGCTCTTAAATTGTTCAAAAAGATCATAATCCCTTAATAGAGGAAGAGGAGGAAAATTAGGAAAAGGTAAGGAAGTTTGGGTTGGTTTTTGTGGTTGTGGATTGTTTCTACTATAGTGTGTGTCAACAACGACATCATGTGTAGGTGGGTAGAGGGTAAAATAGGGTTTAGGTGGAGGTGGAGGTTTATGTGATGATGGGTAAAAGATGAGTTCAGGTTGGCATTGAGTTTGTTGTTTGTGTGAAGGTGGGTATAGAATTAGAGCATTCTTAGGATGTCCCATGGGGTTTGTATGAGGTCCATTGATCGAGGGGGATCTAATGGACATTTGCGCATTCATAACCTTAGAGGTCTTGGTTTGATGTATCTCTAACAAAGGGAAATCGATAAGCACATTTTTATCATTATCAAAGGAAGACACATTACTATGGTTGTCATTTTCTAGCACCATGATATTATCCCTAGGAGGATAATTTTTAGGAGAACTAAAATCAAATGTTCTTGACATTCATGGATTGGTTCTTCTAAAATTACTTTAGCACAAGTAGGGGAATGATCAATGGTTGAGTTTTCTTGCTCGAGAAGTGTATTCCTAGGTGAAGGGGGATAGCCAATATTCTCATGACCATCATCGATTATGTTTTCTGAAAACAAAGTATCTTTTGTACAAGTAGGAGAGACACTAGGAGAATAACAAATGTTATTGCCATGATTACCTATGATTATGTTATGTTGGTTATGAATGTCTTGTACACTAAGAGAGGTAAAAGGACAGAAAAAACAAGGATTCTCAAAACTCTCGTGAATTGGTTCTTTCAAAACCATAATATCTTCTTCACCAAGAGGAGAAATATTAGGAGAAGAACAAATATGATCGTTAGGAATGTCCAAAGTTGTAGTCTTTGTCACAAAAAAACTCTCATAGGGAGGGGATAGGAATTTTTTCTTAACATGTCTAAAGATGTAAGATATTAACATTGATTGAATAAAAATGAAAAGCACTTGTAACGATGTCATGCAATGTTTCAACAGTATAAACAATGTATATGCAAGGATGCAAAACATTTTTATCCAATGTAATCAAAGCTTGAAGAATGAAAATAATGTATATGCAAGAATCAAAATCACTTTTATCAAAATTATGCAAATTTTTATGAATATAAATAGTGTGTAAGAAAAAGTGAAAAGCACTTATAGCCATGTGATGCAAAATTTCAGAAATGTAAGCATTTTCAGATTTAATGATGCTTGAAATGGAAGTGATTTGAAAAATGACTACCCTAAATTGATGTTTTTGAGATAGATGCATAAAAAAATGATCCCAAAACATTCCAAACTTATAGTATATGATACTAGGAGGATTAGGAAGCACATAAATGAGGTTTCTAATGTTGTATCAAACAGTGAAAAATCTAGACTGGGACTAAGTCGCCCAGAATGGCAGATTAGTCCCAGTTAGGCTTTTTTTATAAATTTCCAAAAAAAATCAATGGGTGTTGATGTTTTAGATGTGGTATGATGCAAAGCTAAGATGATAATGCAAATTTTTAGAAAATTTTAATGATTTTAGATGTCAAAAATCCAACCTAAATGCACTGTCAATGAATGCAAAACCTGAAACCTAGCAGACAAATTAATCCATGCAAATCTTAATGCAAGGTCAATGTAAGCTAGATCTATGATGAAGGACTCCAAATCAGAAAATATAATTATTCAAAAGGCAGGTTCACCAAAATTTGGACAATGATTTTGGAACCCTAATGCTCTCTCACATTTCTAGGGTTTTTCACCTAAAAGGAGAGAGATGGGCCAAAATGGGCAATTTCCTCATTCAAGATTAATGTAAAGAGGGATGTAATATGCCTAAATACAATGTTCTAATGTAATAAACTAAAAGAAAGATGACTTATTGATGCTAAATCTAAGAAATATGAAGTGTTAAAAAACACACTGTGATATGCAAAAACACCTAAAAATGCAAGTAAATGATGAAATAACTGAATAGAACTAGAGAGGTGCACCTAGAATCTAAAATTTGTTGTGGGGAGGTTCTAGAATCATAAAAAATTGATTGAAAATGTTGAATAGGATACTTACGGAAGGCTAGGTGACTTAGTCTCAGTTTTAGGATAATTGATCAGAAACTCATTCCGGCCAAATGGGAATCCAAATCTACAAAAACCTCCAAAAAATAGGTTCAGTGGGACTAAGTCACCACTTTTGGCGACTTAGTCCACTTCTGAATTTTTGAAAATTCAAAAGTGGAAACGGAAGCCCTCAGTCTACACTTTGGTTCCCTACAGGTGTCTGCTTCTAAAACTCTGATTTTTAGGCCTAAAAGTGACTTTTAATTGATATTTTTGCTTTGCAAGAAAGGAGAGATCTTCAAAAATTCTTCAACCTAATCTTTAATGATCTTCAAACCCTCAAAGTGCCTAAATCTGCAAACACACAATGAAAGAGAAAGAAATGTTGAATGTTAGGGCATGGGGGTTTGCCTTGGTCAAACCCTTTTAGGTAATTAAACCAAAATGAAGAAATGAAGTAATGAAGCATGAAACAATGGAGTTAATACCTTGCCATGATGATTGATCTTGATTTTCTGTAGCAATAGTTGAAGAATTTTCCCTTGAATGTCTTAGAGAGTTATCTCAATGACTTGAAATGATAAAACCCTAGCTTGCCTAAGTTAGGAACATGATGGATGATGAATGGATGATGATGAGATGTCAATTAGGTCAAATGAGAGGGAAAACCCAATATTTATACACAATTATGCCCTAATTCCCGAAAAATACCTCATCATAGGCTAACCTAATGTAGAGGGTGTGGGACTTTTGAAAAAACACAAAGATTTCAAGGATTACAATGATGCAATCTTAAACCCTCTTCCAGGCACCCTGATGGAGACAAGCCTCAATAGTGCACTTATAACTTGGATGCTTTCCTTATGGACCCAAAACCTTGGAATACTCTTAAGAGACTCAAAAAAACTTATCTTGAATGTTTACAAAGCCCCAAACCATTGTCTCAGACAAAACCCCACTTTCTCACCTTGACTAGGCTTCTAGCCCAACTAGGCCTCCAATGATGGTTTTTCTAACTTTTCTCTTAACTTCCCCAAATGACTCCTCAAACTAATGAATGATTCATATTTTTTTTATGATGCTACGCAACATATCAAATCCTTGATGGCACTTGTTTTAGAAAACTCTTTGCAAAATCTGTTGTTTCCACAAAATCAAGGCCTAATTAGCCCTCTCTTTCAAAGCAACCCCTCTCCAATCTTATCCCCTGACTATGATACTTTCAACAGTGTCTTGAAATATTCCCAAACCAAGGATTTTCAAGTTTTTAGGCTCCTATGACACCCTTAACACCCTCAAACACAAAACCCTCACTAAATTGCTCCAAAACTAGGGCTTCTTGAAATCTAGCCTCCCCAACACTTCCAGAACCAGTTCTTGGTCTTTTAACATTTAGATCAAAATGTTTCATCTATTCCAACTCAAAAATATGCCCCTTGTTCAGGCAGAACTCCCACTGCTATACCCTAGGCGCCATTTCCAAGCTATTTACTTTGCTAAATCATTGTGTACACATTAGATTCCCTCTTTCCTGCACATTACTTTGTTAGTCCTATATAATACATGTTATAAATGATCCATTTCATAGGTCACAGCAATAATCCTCCATAAAATGGATCAATCATCCATGAAAACCACCAAAAACAATGAAAATCTGCACTTTCGTGTGGACAGTCAGTTATAATGTACAAGGAATTGATTACTATTGCTTATCATAACATGAAAAAGTCTTAAAACATGTAAATACAAGTTCCCAAGGTGTTAAACTGAACATATCTTCAATACAAATCAGAATTTCATCAAATAGATAAGAAAAATGTAAGAAAACAGAAGTTCTATTGATTTTTCTGAGAAAAGTCCGTACAATCTCTCCAACTCAACACACTTGGCCGTACCAATGACTTCTCCAAGTTGGTATACCTGTCCTCCAATTGTACCAACTGATTGGGATTTATTTGATTACATTAAATTTTCTAAAACTCACTTTCCTGCCCAAAGTTGGATTTCAAAAAAAAATTATTTCCAACTTGCATTTTATTGTTTCTTACTAACTAGAAACCCTTCCAAACTATTACATCATTATCATTCAACCTTATTGACATGATTAAAACACTATATTCCTATTTAAACTCCTAGGAAATTATTGGTCCATTTACAAGTCATTTTGGTCCTATGGTTCTTATCAGGACCCTTAGGACTTTTGACTCCCTTAATGTGTTCATCCATTCCAAAGGCCATTATAGGCTTCAAGATATCATAATTGATGCTTTGGAATGGTTTATAGGTCTTCAAGACCCCTACATCTTCCTGACCTCTCAGGTGACCCTTAAGGAGCTTGGGTGCCCCTGCACCATAACTTTAGGTCTTAAGGAATAAAACCTGAAAGAAAATTAAATTTATTTTAACTTTTGAGCCAAATGGGACTAAGTCACCACCAATGGAAACTTAGTCAACTTGGGCATTTTAAAGTGTATTTTGAGAATTGTGATAATTTAAATAATGTTTATCGGGTTCTTCTTCAACAAGACACTTAAGTAAGGCATGTAAGTGTATAAAGGGGCCATTTAAAGCATAAGAAAGTTGTGAATTTTGATGAAAAGCCTAGGAAAGTGTGAAAGTTTGTTACAAGAATTTACAACACTTTGAAATAGGTCTTGGTAAGGTTATTTAGGTGAATTATTATATTATGTTCTTAGAAAAGTGTGAATATGTGTTACAACACCTTACAACACCTTTACAAGACATCAATAAATGCATTTTATTCAATTTGCAAGGGCCCAATACCTAATGTATATGTGTAAACACCTCACAACACCAAATCAAGGCCTCATTAAGTCCAATTTGACATCAATTATTCTAAAATAAAGTTTTTTACAAGACTTTACAACACTTTGAAATAGGTCTTGGTAAGGTTATTTAGGTGAATTATGATATTATGTTCTTAGAAAAGTGTGAGATGTGTTATGTAACACCTTACAACACCTTTACAAGACATCAATAAATTCATTTTATTCAATGTGCAAGGTACCAAGACCTAATGTAGATGTATAAACACCTCACAATACCAAATCAAGGCCTGAAGAAGTCATCAAAGTCACTTAAGTCAACATAACCCTAATTCAAGCTTGGAGACACTTTTTATCCTATTTTATGCATAATCAAGAGTGGGCACCTGTCAAAAAAGCAAGTGCAAACCTCAAGCTACAAGATTCTATCCCAAAATTCCCAAAATCTGCAGGTGGACTAAGTCACGACCAATGGTGGATTAGTCCCATTTCCAAGACTGAAAAAGTGTTTTTTGCATTTTTGGATACCCATTTGGTAGATTCCTGTTCCAACAAGTTTTTCCTGAAACTGGGACTAAGTTGCCTAGCCTGGCGTTATTGTCCTAGTCAACATTTTCAATCAATTTTTTAGGATTCCAAAATCTCTCCACATCAAATTTCATATTCCAAGTGCACCTCTTCAATTTTGTTAAATTATTTCATCATTTACTTGCATTTTTAGGTGTTTCTGCATATCACACTTTGTGGACATGGAAGAAGTATCCCTTTTTGCTTGCTTGATTTGGGAATAATTGATGTCAAATTGGAATTAATGAGGCCTTTATTTGGTGTTGTGAGGTTTGTACACATCTACATTAAGTCTTGGGCCCTTGCAAATTGAATAAAATGCATTTATTGATGTCTTGTAAAGGTGTTGTAAGGTGTTGTAACACATCTTCACACTTTCCTAAGAACATAATATTATAATTAACCTAAATAACCTTCCCAAGAACTATTTCAAAGTGTTGTAAAGTATTGTAACAAACTTTCACACTTTCCTAGGCTTGTCATCAATATTTACACCTTTCTTATGCTTTAAATGGCCCCTTTATACACTTGTCGGCCTTACTTAAGTGTCTTGTTGAAGAAGAACCTGATAAACATTATTTAAATTATTACAATTCTCTAAATCCACTTAAAAATTCCCAAGTGGACTGATTCACCATTGGTGATGACTTAGTCCCATTTGGCTCAAAAGTAAAAATAAATTTAAATTTTTTTCAGTTTTTTATTCCTTATGAACTAAGGTCAGCCTGTGATGAGTTATTTTTGGGAATTAGGGAATAATTGTGTATAAATATAGGGCTTTCCCTCTCATTTGACCAAATTCACATCTCATCATCATTCATTCATCATCCATCATGTTCCTAACTCAAGCAAGCTAGGGTTTTATCATTTCAAGTCATCAAGATAACTCTCTAAGACATTGAAGGGAAGATTCTTCAACTATTGTTGTATAAAATCACTTGATCAATCATCATGGAAAGGTACTAACTCCATTGTTCCATGTTTCATTACTTTGTTTCTTCATTTTGGTTTAATTACCTTAAAGGGGTTTGAACAAGGAAAACACCCATGCCCTAACATTTAACATTTCTTTTTCTTTCATTGTGTGTTTATAGATTTAGGAACTTTAAGGGTTTGAAGATCATTGAATATTAGGTTGAATAATTTTTTAAGATCTCTCCTTGCTTGCAAAGCCAAAATATCAATTAAAATTCACTTTCAGGCCCAAAAATCCAAGTTTCAGAAGCGAACACCTGTAGGGAACCAAAGTGCAGATCGAGGACTTCCATTTCCACTTTCAAATTTTCAAAAATTCAGAAGTGGACTAAGTCGCCAACAATGGTGACTTGGTCCCACTAAACCTATTTTTTGGAGGTTTTTGTAGATTTGGATACCCATTTGGCCAAAACAAGTTTTTGAGCAACTTTCCTGAAATTGGGACTAAGTCGCCCAACCTAGCGTAAGTCTCCCAGTCAACATTTTCAATCAATTTTTAGGATGCTAAATATTTCATGTTTAAATACTTACGTATTAAGTCTTTCTTCCCAAGGATTAAGTCTCGTTGACCTAGTCATGGCCCCATCTTTAAAACTAACTTTGTTGTATGTGTAGATATAACCAACTATTTGATCTCAAGAATTGATCCCAGTCATTCGCTGCCAACCCTGCACGATTAAAATAATGGTTTAATAAAAGTTGTGGGGTCAGTGAACTATTGGCATGTGTACTACTGTGGGTGTGGGGCCCGGTCTTCATTGTTGAACTTGACGTCTTAAGCTTTCAGATCAATAGCTAAGATACAACGGTAAGATTGAATCCTAGTTTTTCCCCTCTCACCCTATGGGATTAAAATATTGCTCTAATAAAAGTTGTAGGGTCAACAAGCTCCCACCATGTGGATTCTACAATCACTTGGAATGAGGGAAGGTGGATCCTAGGGGAAAATGAGCTACTGTCCAGTAGGAAAAATCCCATTGGCCAATGGAGTGGCGCCCAACAGTAGTGGAAATTCAAACATCATTGACTCAATCTGATTCATCTGAAAGGCCATCTCATGGGGAGATCAACGGTGAACATTCAAAACTGAAGGTACAAACATGATAGCCATTTTTTCTTTGCACGAGCAAGTAGTCATGGAAAAAATGATTTCCAAAGCTACCCAATTTCGCTAAAACAAGATGTGAGTGATTGGTTTTCACCTAATTAAGAATTGCACGAACAATTTTGGAGTGCATAGGAGATTAATAAAAGGCATTTGCAAAATTTAGTGTGATCAACATTAGGGTTTCCTACGAGTAAAAAAGTTGTAACTAAAACAAATGCATCTTTTTGTGCTTTATTCAAACTATTTGGAATTAGGGTTAATATTCACTGCGTATTCAGTTGAATTAGATTTTGTGCTTTGTTTTAATTTCTTTACTGAGGTTTTAATTTTCTTTAAAAAGTCACAATTTTGTCAAACCTTTCAAATTTCGTACCTTTGAGCCAAGTCCTAGGTTTGAATTACTAACTGGGTATGTGTAGGATCATCATGAAAAAATATGCCCTTAAGTGGAAAAAAATTCAGAAAAATCAGAGTTAGGCAACTTGACATAAAAATTTGAATAAGTTATCTATATTATTTCAAAAATATGTAAGAATATAATTTGTAGAAAATTGAATGTAGTTTGTAAAATACTAGGTTTATTTTAAAAAAATAAAATCTACTTGGTGAAAATTTGAAATTTCAATGTAGTAGTACTTAAATTTCACGGAAAAAATAAGAAATAGGTGTTTGTCTAACCACCCTAACCACAATAAAATGATAATATTTTTTATAAGATTTTAGAAATAAGTATAAGACTCATGTCCAGATGTGTTACATATTTTTTTGTAATTTTTTTCTGAAGTAAATAATTAATTATGATTTTTTTATTACAACTTTTAAAAAATATAAAAACTTGTATGTCTGACTACCTTAACTTGGTCAAAACTTCATGAAATTTATTTTTTCTATTTTTAATCCTATATTGGTGTGAAGCATGGAATGTGATGCATGTTTTGGATTCAAAAAATGTGATCCTATTTTTAATCATATTGCCACTTTTTGGCCCATCATGATCCTACACATACCCAACTAGGTCTTAAATCCTTTTATTTCGAAACCCTAAATTAGTCTGAACTTATCCCATTTCCAATGACACCCAAAACACAAACCACCAGTTGTACAACACCATCTAGACCACTCTCCCAAGATATAGTTGACATGATGAAACCTTCCACTAACAAAAAGGTTGAGGGAAGACTTTGGTTTTATGGCCCTAAAATTAAAGAAGGATTAATGGACAAGAACTATTCTATTTAGGATGCCAAAGTACCTTTCTTTGGATGGCAATTATTTCAACACTGATTCGGAAACAAAAATCTTAGTGTGACTGTTTGCAATCCTTGGAGATTAGACATGGGAAATCTGGTAGTTCCCAATGTATACATGGATGTTGACCTATTGAAGGACATTGTTGTGAGATATGACCCAATTTCCAGAGTAATCAGAGCATTTAATGGTAAAGAGATGTTGAAAATAACTAGAGAAGGAATTGCAGAGACTGCCAACACCGAGGTTGGGAAGAATAGGAAAAAACTGAATATTGGTAGAGATGAATTAGAACCTTTCCCCATGAAGTATTTTGCTAACTACTTCAAGAAAATAGTCTATTCCTTATGCAAAATCATTGGTTTCACTCCACCTGATACCTTACCAAGAGAGTATAGTTATATGGAAGCACGTCTGCAATACCCAACCTTCAATGTAGTCTATGAATATACCACATATCTGCTAGAGTGCATCGACAAGGGTTTGGTTGATTTACAAGGAGGAAAGAATTGGGTACATTTTTGGTGTTATTCTCTCTTAATGCATATGTTCTTGTATAAAGGAGAGAAGAATTTTGAGAAGCATATGACATTAAAGAAGAAGGAAGATGACATTGATCTACCTATCTAATGTTGGACCCAAATTCTTGACAAAGATGACTAGAAATTTGCTTTATGGTTTTCCATAATGCCTTTGCCTCAAAGTTGGGCAGCTTCCTAATATATGATCCACCAAGGATCCCCAAGGAGATCCATGACTTCCTGAGGCCCATGGAAAGGAGAGAAGATTTGAATTTGAGTCACAATTGGGGAGACATAATCCCATATCCCAACATAACAATCTTTAGAGTCTATGGCACAAATGTGAATCCATTTGTACTACCAAGAGATGTACCACTAAGGATTGGAATTCTAGAGACCATGAGGAAACTAGGAGTATCTCAAATGGTACACCTGCCCAAGACACTGGAAAAGGGCTCGTTCTTCCTAGAATGAATAGAATTTACTACTTTTGTAATGGTAAAGGGAGGATGGAAGGACTTGGTGCATCTTCTTGCAACATATAAATTGAATACTATGCACCCAAGAAACCATGACCTTGAGGGCTTTATTCCTGCAATAAAGGAAAGCATAGAAGTGGCTCTTTTGTACACAAATTTTACTATCTTGAGCATGTAATCAAGAATATTTTTGACTTCCAAGAATAAGAGGAGAGGAAAGAAAAATATCTGGATTTCAATAAAATGGTGGAGAAAGTTAAAAGGTCCAATCCCAACTATGATCCTATGCCCAATATCAAGGGTGAGTTCAATAGAATTACGCAAGTTATAAATAATTTTGAGAGCATAGAGGGTGTCTTGAGGGAAAAGCATGTGGTTAAAAATAAAGGAAAGTCAGTGATAGTTGATGAAGATCCCAATGTAGTGTTGGAGGAGAGACCCTCCTACCAACCACCATCAAATATAATAATATATTCTAGGAAGAAGAAAATAGTAGAGAAAAAGAAAAAATTTCCAACCCCTACTACATCAAAGGGGTCAAGGGAAACTTCACCTAAGAGATCAGTTATGTCACCCCCAAGATAGGCTCCATCCATTGTGATTGATGTATATTCACCCCATGGAAGTCCTACTCCATCAAAGAAATGACTTGTTAAGAAGCTAAAGATTGAAGCTAAAGTGGTAGTTGAATACCCTAATACAAAGGAGGATGAAATTTTTATTACTCCTGAAGAAATGTAGAATGGAATGCCTTCTCCCATAAGGGAGGTTTTATCAAGTTCAAGAGAAAGTGGCCTTACACTTGGAAAGGTTGATCTTAGTGGTTTGAACAATGCAGATGATCTGAGCCAAGAAGCCTGCAAAGCATTCATGGAAGATGATTCCTTTATTGAAACCAAGGAATTCAATGATTTTATATGGAGAGAAAAAGCTTCAATATATACAGAAAATGTGGTTAGAGAAAGGAGCTTACATTCGGAACTCCCTGAAGGTAATATCCAGGAAAATGTAAGGAAAGTTATGAGGGAGAAGTTCCAAAGCATTACAACTAAGGAGACCAGAGAACTTGTTCAAAAGAGTGGTGTACCATTGTTACTTAAGTGGTACATAGCTGATGTAGTGGTGCTAGACATTATAAGGAGGTCTAAAAATCCCCTATTTTAGAATGAAGAGGAAAAATTGACACTTCAAGGATCAACATTCAGTGAAGAATTGGATGCATTGGTAGTTTGGTCATTGTCGATTAGTTGCTAAGCCAGCTGACTTCAATGGACAATTGGTTACAAAGAGAGTCTTTGACACTCTAGCCTTGGAAGCAGCTAATATGGTAGTAAATGCTGCAAAATTTGCTAAAGCAATAGTAGAGAGCCTTACTCTTGAAAGGGATATGTATAGGAGTAAGTATAATGAATCGAGTGATGAATATAATGGGAGTTGGAAAAAGGTGGTTGTACTAGAAACTGAGGTAGCATTATACAAGAAACATATAGAAATGTTGAGGGCACAAGGCCCAACTAGCTCAAGGCATGCACCACCTACTCCAATGACACAACCTCAATCTCCTATTCCACCAGAATAAGCCTTGGAAATAGTACCATATAACATGGGTTAGGAACCACTTATAGTTGAGGAAACAAGCACATCAATTGCAGTTCTAGTGTACGAGAAATTGCTTCAACAAGCTTGGAATAGCATGTATGAGAACAATACCAATAATTTTCATATAGTACTTAAACATATGAGTAAGAAAATTTAAAGAAAAATAAATAGTGTTCATGCAAATTATTCTTTGATTTTGCAAGCAATAAGGTTATCCTAAAGAGATAAGGAATTGGCTACCCCAATCTTAGATAAATGGATTCCTAGAGTTGGTGATTTGAAGTTTATGGTAGTTGGGGCTAAGCAGTAGGAGGATAGATATCCAAGGGTGATCCCAACTTATAGATTTGTTTGTGAGGTTAGGGAACAAAATTTCTAGGGGTATGATGTCCCATTAGAGCAAAAAATAAGAGAATTGAAGGCCAAGTTTGATGAGGCATATTTGACATTGTTACCCAATATTCAACATATGTATGATGAGTTCAAGCCTCTACAAACATGGAAGCATTAGGTGGATACCACTATTGTTTCTCAAGCAGCTCTCATTTGTGAGAATGTTTACAGTGATATATTGAAGAATACTCTTGAGAAACTACCATTCATCATCAGCTTCCTAGAAGATTTTGACAAAGAATCCAAATCAGTGATGACAAAGTATTCTCCATATAGAAAGAAGATGGATGAAATCATTGATTTCAATTGCCCATCTGATGTAGAATATGAGCAATGGAAGATGATATTTATTGATGAACTAGATTTGTGAACACAGGAATGGGGAACACATATACTTGGTCAAGTATAATATAGGTCTAGCCTTAGAGATTACAATGTATAAAATATATGTGTCTCCAAGTTGAAAACACTATAGGTAAATGTTGATCACCAATGACTGGGATGCTAACTTGGATGTGTATTCACCTTTTCCATCTTTTGCATATTTTTTTCATTTTTCTCAAAGGAATGAATATGTTGCAATGGCTAGAAGATTATTCTTTTCAACAAAATGCCTTTTAGAAGGCGGTTCTATCCTCCTCAACAAATGGAAATAAACTTTGTCTCATATATGTTCCCTCCAATTAAAAGTGTAAATATAACTGACATGTGTAATTTTTGGCCTAAAGCTTGTTTTTCTCCTTTTTTCTCATAAAAGGGAATTCAGGGCCATTAGTACGAGTCTCTTGTTGAATTCTAGATTTCAATTATGCAAATTTTGAACATAGAGATAACATATTTGAAGTTAGTATCTTAAGTTTTGAGTCGAGCCAGTGAATTTTGTCAATTGTATGGTTTCTAAGCATATCTAAAAAATAATGCAAATCTCTTGAGTCTATCATCTCTCTAGCTTTATATAGTATCTGAATTATTAATGAAAATTTTATCAAGAATCCTTTCATTAATCTTCATTGTCATTGTGCTTTGATGTGTGTTTTAATTTAGGCTTTGGTTCAAGGGATTAGTTAAAATTCTTTGATTAAATCGTGAATTTGTATATTTGCTTAGTGGATCTAATAAGTACTCATAGAGTTTGAGTATTGATATGTGAATTGCAAGGAAACCTCATGAAGATCATGGATGTTTAGGATTAAATTCACCTTATAGTTCAATTTTCTATGTTTTGACTCCTTGCCCAGAGATATGGCACTGATCTTAAGTATTATATGCATTTCACATGTTTCTGGTTATCCAATTTGAGAACAACATTCATAAATAATCTTTTAATCGATCTACCTTTGTTGTGGTTGGTGTTGTATGAATTCTCAAATTTAGAAGTGTGATCTTTCAAAGGAATTGCTAGTTTCTTTAAAAATTTCATCAATTTAGCATTGGAATGAGAATGTATCTATTAATTGTGCAATGTGTGATATAATTGTGTAGCAAGGTAGTAATATGCATATTGTGGGAACACCCTCTCAGGTATTATAGAGCCCGAAGTGTAGGAGGGAAGCATCATAGCTTCCTCTCATTCATTGGCCAATCATATCCTAAGTATTCAAGAATTGGATTTGGAAAATTCATAGATGCTTAGTGGGATGTACTTGGTTCTTTAAAACTAACCAACAGGGTCTTTAATGTCCTTGATAGTCAGGGTTCTCTTGTCATATTTTTTACCTATTAAATTCATCGCCATTTCATTTTTTATCAATTTGAGTGTTAGAACCAGTCCTTTAGAACATAATCATGTTACATCCCTAATCACCCCCTTATTAATCATGTGTAGTATATCTATCCAAATAAACCTATCATGAATCCTACTCAAAGTGTATCTAATCCACTCATCCCCATAGATAAATATAGGGAAATTATTCCAGACATTGAGCTTCTTCTTTGTCAATCTCTCTAACTCAGGTTTCAATTCAAAATGGTCTTCGGTAAGCTCATTAACACATACATATCCTAGCATAGAGTGGTTATACTATTCTAATTTTGCATGTATGTAAATCCTGACATCTTCTGTTTGCATCACTCCATAAGAAATACTTAAAAATGCACCATCCAGGTTCATCATCATAGATTTATCAAGGTTCCTCTTAAATTTGGGTCAAGGATGATCTACAACCTTGAAAACTTCTAGAGTATACATCTTGAAACACTTTAAAATACTTTAAAAACTTAGGGTAAAGTAAAAATCTGTAAATACTTTTGAATCCTTGTTGTGAGGGTTTCACTCAAAAATTTAGAATCACTTCACTTCACTCCTTATCTTATTTTCTCTCCTTGAATGCTTGTTTTCAAAAGACTTTAAAAATATGAGTGATCACTTATAAATCCTTTTGAAATGACCTAAAATACATTGAATGCACTGATTTGAAGTTTGACCAAAAGCTAATAAACCCTAACTATGATAGCACAATCACCTTCAATTGCTCCACAAAATTCTACAACATAATATTTTACACTAATATTTTTACCAATAGGTCAGGCATATCAACCGACACCTTATATCTATGTGTTGAAGGAATCGGCAACATATATTCGATAGGGTCTTAACGATCTTCTATTAAAACTCCCCTTGAGCCAAAGCTCTCACTTAGTTTTCAGAGGAAACATTTACACCAAAGGCTAGCACAAACTCATCCTTAACCTCATTCTCTTCTTTCTTTTTTCCATATCTTGTTCATCTATTTCTTCATCTCTATAGGATCAGCCTTGTCCACTGGATCATTCTTCTTTAGCAAAATAGAGGGTTTCACATCCTTGCTTCTATGAAACTTAGCAATGTGTCCTAACTTATTGCATTTGTAGCATTTGACATTTTGAACAATCTTAATTCCACCCATTCTAGATCTACATTAATTAACCTTATGCCCAAATCCATTGCATGTATAATAGTAGTTATTGAAAGATTGAAACATCATACCATTGTTATAGCCATTCATCATTTGATTTTTGCATTCACTGGCTCTAGGACCATATTTTTTGCATGTAAAACACTAACTAAGAAATGATTGATCATTTTGATTCATTATTCTTCTACATTCTATAGCATTATGTCCAAACTTATTGTAGGAATAACAATAACCATTAAAATATGGGTACCTTTATGCATTTAGTTTTCTAATTGCTAGTCTTTTGGATTCATTCTTCTAGTTCTAGACCTTTTTGAAGTTTCGCTTCTTGCCATTCTCCTTTTTAGCTTTGTTTAGAGTTTGATCATTCTTTGAGCTTTCACCTTTCTCAAATCCTAATCCTTCTTTATCTTTAGATCCCTTCTAATTTGCAATCATCTCATCAAGCATTGTAGTAATCTTCTTGAATTTTTCTTCTTGAATCTTTGATTTCTCCAAATCCGATCTCAAGGTTACAACTTCTTGTTCAAGCTTTGAGCATTCTTCATATTTTTCTTTCATTTTAATATTCAAGCAGTCTTCAACTCTTTTACTTTCTTCAATCCACAATTTCAGGTTGGGAATGATCACATTTGATTTCTTGAGCTCTTTGATCCTATTTGTATCTTTCTTGAGTTTCTCTCTCAATATCTTAATGCATTCATTTGCATCACTAAGATCCTTTTTCAGATCTTTCTTCTTGGATTTTTCTTTATCCAAATCATCCAGGGTAGATTTGAGTTCTCCTTCCATGTCAACAATGTAGTCCTCTTCAATAAATCCTACCATAGGAATTTCTTTTGGAGGGGTAGGATATCTCCTAGTAGCCATATGTTCAACTCCAATATCTACCTTAGTGATCAATCCAATTGAAGGAACCAAGCTCTAATACCAATTTTTGAACACCCAAAATACTAAGAGGGGAGTGAGTTATTATTCTTTCAAACCACTTAAACATTTAAAAATTCATATGAAACATAATATTTAATTTTTATTAAGCAAATAAACCATGAAATTAATCATCAATGTATAACACATGGATACCATATCTTTACATGGAGAACCCAAAAAGGGAAAAAACCATGGTGAGGATTAGTTCACAATATATTATAATCGATCATAAAATATTATAGAAAGGCTCACTACCAAGTGGACTCACTATATAAAGAATAAGAGAAATAGAAGAATTGTCTCACTAGAAGGAAAAAGGATTGGCTCACTAACAAGATTTGAACTACTAATAGTGTATCTACAATATGTAGGAGATATAGTTCCACTAGAGCTCAAAATACTGAATCAACACACTTCATACTACACCACTTCCACACTCTTCTTTGATTTACATTCACATCACATTCACATGCTCTACTTAGGAACTCATACCAAAAATTTTCTATAGTACACTTTGCATCTCATATCATCCCCACAATATTGAAATGAACTTACATTTATATGAATTGCATCCACAAACACCTACAACATCAATTAGGTCAGCCTAATTAGATGTACCATATATAATATAGCTTATTAGCTCAAAATTCAAACACACATACACTTTGTGCCTTAATTAAAATATTGTAAGACATCAAAATAGGTCAGAGAGGACCTATAATAACTCTATCATACTAATCAACACTTCATTTAACTCCACACAACCCCAAACATACTAGGTTAGCACCGTATGTGAAGTGGCACTAAAATACACCAACTGTTTATCCAGAAACTAACACTCAGACCTCCAAAGAGACTTGCCACTTGGATTATGGATACTACTGACACATGTAAGCACTTCCTCAAGACTGCATAACTGGACATTCTTCCGCGATGGAATGTAGACCAATCCTAACATTGGTAACACTGTCATTGACAGACCCGATACACTATCATCATTATATTTGATACCAAAGGAAATAAAGACATGAAACTTTGGATTTTGGTTCCTCCTAAATACTCAAAAATTACCTTAGAACTACAAACCAAAATTCTATAAGGCGAAACAATGTGGATCTAAAAACTGATACTATATGCACTAAAAACCTATATTATAGACAGTCAAATATTCAACACATTTTTTTTTGTATCGAAGCAAAACTCTTTGCATCTATATGTACTAGATTTCCATCACCTCAATCACTTATGCTTTACCAGCTAGCTATACATCAAACTAGAGTCAATGTAGGATCGTGGGGGTCCAAAAAGTGGCAATATGACAAAAAAGTGGCTAACAACATTTTTTATCCAAATTTGATGAAATGAAAAGGGTTTATTGAGATAATTGTCAGCTTTCCAAAAATATAAGATATGTCTTATTTGGAATTACATAGATATTTATTATTTATTTTCTACATACATTCTGACTAAAGTCCTGATTGATAGGTTGATTGAAAAATACCTATAATTCTTAAACAAAATCTTTTTTTTTAATCCAAAAATGCAACACATTCTATGCATCCCATACTATAGAGAAAAAAAGGAAAATTGAACTTCATAAATTTTTTACCAAGTTATGGTGGTCAAACAAACAAGTTTTATTATTTTTAAAAAGTTTTTAATTAAAAATTCATAACTAATTATTTACTTGCAAAAAAATTACAAAAAAATTTGGCATATTTGTGCATGTGTCCTCTACTTATATTGAAAGTTTCAAAAAATAATATTATTTTTTCTTGTACTTAGGTTGGTAAGACATAACCCTATTTTTTAATTTTTCTTGAAAATTTAGTACTACTGCATTGAAATTTTAAATTTTCAGGCCAAATATATTTACTTTTTTTCCAAATAAGGAATAGTACATTAAAACCTATATTCAATTTACTACAAATTATGTTCTTACATATTTTTCAAATTATGTTAATAACTTATTCAAATTTTTATTTCAAGTTGTCTAACTCTATTTTTCTGAATTTTATTGCCACTTAAGGGCCTAGTTTGGACCCCCATGATCTTGCGCTAACCCACTACAATGTTGACATCAATGAAAACATTGTATATGCTCATGCTCATACTCATGTTGCCAAAAAACATACCAATGACAATCTCCTCAAACGTCCAACATATGATGCTTAGAGATATGTAGAGAGAGTTAGAGATTGAGGTGGAGGGACTAAGATTTGGATAGTCAGATTCAAGAATATGATGCTTTTAGTGCAGGCCAAAACGTGCTCACCTTTGAAATAATGCCAATATATTATACAACTCTATAAGTCTAACTATAAAATATAGCAAGTAGATCAAAATCTAGATATATATAGTGTTTATTAATTCATTATAAAAAAAAAACTATCTATGGATTATTATCGAAGGTCATCCTTATGGTTTACTAAAGGGAAACCACTTAAGAGGACTAATTTACTTCAAATGATATTACTTTGAAAAGGGTATTATTATTATTTTTACGTAAGTGGACAACTTAACTCTATAATAGAACTAACAGTCTTAAAATCCTCCTATTGCAAAAATGAAATCTAATTGAACACACATATATAATGCTTATATTAATTTATTACTATCTTGTTTGATTTATGATTTAATGTTGGCACATATATTATCAAAATGAGAAAGTAACAATTGATTTTAGATATCAATAGTGGTACTTAAATGTTAAATTGAGATTGTGTTGATCTACCTTTGCATACATAATACATAGTTTCCCAATTTTAAATTTAAACTATACATTGTAATGCCCACTATACTTGATTAATGAAAATATTCATTAAATAGAAAGGATAAATAATTAAATAGAACTTTTATTGAAGCTATGTTAAGAATTGAAGTTCATAATAATTTCCTCTAAAATAAGATACTTGGTGATTTTAGTTTTGTCCCCTCTTTAATAATTTCATTTTTTTTTAATGATTCATGAACCAACAATTTATTTATTTTCTTTATTTGTTTACCTGTAATTCTATAAAACATGTACATGTTTTGGCTTACACAAAACATGTATGTGTTTTTTCTTTTATGGCTTGCAAAAAACACTACAAAGAAATGGAACAAAACAGAAAAATAATGAACAAAACAAGAGACACAAATTTATAGTGGTTCGGCAATTGCCTATGTCCACTCTCAAGTAGGGAATCACTTTATTATCAATCACCAATTCATTACAGGCGATCCAATACCAACAACCCGCAAAGTCTCAATTCATTTTTTCTCATCATTTGCCGCTTTCAAGCTCTCTTTGGCCAAATGCACTTCTTCCTCAGTTTTTATGTCCTCTATCACAGTCTTTCCCGCAACCATGCTCTATGATGAGGCTTTCCAAAAGCCATAACTGAGAGAGTCTTGTACACGACTCGCCCCGTTACTCAATTCTTCTTGAGAGACTCTGGCCACAGTGCTATTAAAGTTGCATACATCTCAATCTGGAGACGCTACTATGTTCACTGTTTTTACTACAAAATTTTGATCAAATTCCAAAAGGTTAAGAAATTTACAAATGACATCGTCCGCAAGCAGGTCCTTGGGTACATGTTCCCCATCAGGTAGGGTCTCCTCTGCCCCAACAGGCATGACCGGCTCAAGGGTTGCAATGCCATTTCCAGCTTCCGATGCTAGATCCGCAATAGGCTTGGGCATGGGATTTTCTTTTGGAGCCCATGATACGTCCCCATCAGATGGAGATTCACTCTCCTCCAAAACAATCCGCAGAGCACTTTCAGAGCTTCCCTTGTCTGGTTCCTCTACCCCTTCTTCCTCTCCTTTCTTTCTCCTTTTGGATCACTGCCTTTTTCTACGTTTTTTGCTCTTCTTCAAATTGTCATACTCCTCATAATAAAAAATATCAAGTCTCTGCAAATGACACTTTCTTCTTCTGTGTCGCACAATGATCTACTTGAGGCGCTCTATCCTCAAACCAGTACTCGGGAGCCCCATCAACTCCTCTTCTGTGATCACCACCAGATTCCAACATGCCTATGAAATCTTCCATAACAAATTCAGTTTCAGCATCTAATTCATCCAGAAAGTCTTCAATAGGACATGAACAGCTTCATTATAAAATTCTCTAGAGCCACATGACCAAGACATGAGAACTCGGGCCCAATCATCCAAAGCTGCTACGTCCATTTTCAGAAATTCTTCAGCTTTTCCACCAAAGCTCTGATACCAATTGTAAATATTAAATGAACAGAAAAAATAGAATAAAAACAGAGAACTAACACACAACACAACATGAATTACGTGGTTCACCATAGATGGCTACATCCACGAGAAAGCAGGGAATTGTATTAACTGTTATATCAAGTACATGATGTGCACACATATTTATACATAGCTTGTAGAATATGAAAGGTCATGTGACCGTTGGGCTTCACATCCCAACAATCTTTCCTTCTTTTCATATGATTTCTTACATGTGTTTTATGTTAGTTGTTTTGGTTTGTTGTTGTGAATGTGCCACGTGATCTTGGAGCTATCAAAGAATGATGGAGGGGGCTATCACCTCCCTCATGCCACCTGAGGTAGAGCCAATGGATGGACATGTTATTAAATCCAATGCAAAAACTTTAAAATATGTAGTGGCTGAGAAAAAAGTGTGCATCCCGCTAGAGGCCAATTTTTGGTATCAAGTGGGGATGAGGTAGGTGCGAGAAGCAAAGAGGGTACATGGTAAGTCCCCCTCTAGGTCTTTTGATTATGTCACCTTCACTCCTAACCCTTGCATGTGGAATGTCATTGAAAATGAATGCGGAAAATTAAAAGATATTGCAATTTTTTCGTGGTTGTGGACATTGCAAACTCCTAATCCATAGATATATGGATGATGGCTAAACAATGTCTGGTTTAAAAACTTGGTATCAAATTTTTATTGTGTAGAATGATACAAAAAGGATTAAATTTTTAATCTTTTTAAAAGAAAAAAAAGCATGCAGGAAAAAGTTGTTAAAAGGAAATTTTGGTATGTAGGAAAATGTATTTTTAGGGCCATGAATTGGTCACATGAATCCATTGGTAATGAGTTCCTCACTCTCTTATGCCTGAGGTGGATGATGATTAAGGGTATCCCACCATTGATTTGGAATTTTCCAGAGGAAGTATTGACCTAATTCAATAAAGTGGTTAGGATCGAGGAAACCAAATCCTCCCTACTACACATGGATGCTACGGCTCTAGTAGCCCTAAACCCGGGAATAGAAATACCAAAGAACCTAAATTTTAATTTGAATAGTAATATTATTTCTTGTAAAATTGAATGATAGGGGGGATTAACATGTGCTATCTTTGTAGAAAATATGGGAACCTAAGAAGGAACTTCCCTATCATTTCAAAAAACAAAACTTGCCCCATCCCTAATAATAGCTTTGAAACTAGTGAAAATAATAACAGTTTCAATAAAAATAGAGGCAAGAATTTGAGTTTGGATTGAGACATGGATATGGAAGAAAGGGATTCATTGGGGCTAAAAAACCTTGAGATGCCTCAAGAATCTGAAGTGTATTCAAGTTTCCCTAATGATCAGGAGGTTGAAAATGCTTCCCAGACTCCCACAGATGGGTGGCAAATAACAAACCCTAGTGGGGAATGTTTATGGCAGCAACAAACCCATATCCAAACCTCTAACCAATTTGATGCCCTAAAATAAGATAACAAAATTTAGACAACTGTTAGTGGTAACAATAGTAATTCCCTTGAGGATTCAAGGTGCGAAGTTAATGATATTAGAAAAAGTGTCTTTGGATCAGGTTGCAAGATTGTGAAGGATATCATCACCAAGAAAAGTGCACAACTTGTCTTGGAGGAAATAAGGAAGAAAATAAGAGAAAACCAAAAATAAATTAAATTAAATAACAAAATCAAAGAGGAAGTAATTAAGGAATTTAGTATAAATACCAAATTCACTAACTTGAATTTTAATAAAAGGGACTGTAATCCCACAGAGGTTAACATTAACAATGTAGAGCAAAAGGAGTGTAAAAACCCTCCATCTGTTGTTAAAAATATAATATCTGAATTTGAACTTAAAAAGGGCCAAGATTATGGTATGCAAGGCAGTAATGGTTGGGTGGAACTCGGTAGCTTACTAAAAGAAAATGGGAAATGGTTAATGACAAGTCTAAGTCTATAGGGGACCACCTTCCCATTAGTGCCTCAGATCCCATGAACTTGGAAAAAGATGATGTTAACCAAAATTCAAAGGAAAAAATCATCAGTGAGTCATCCAGTAGTGATGAAGGTGGGACTAATCCTATGCAAAACAATTCCCCAAAACAATCCAGGAAAAATGGGCTATAATGGATAAGATAAGAGAAAGAATTATATCTAAAGGACAAAGGAAAAATGAAATCCTAGTTAGTACTGGTGGGGAGGAATCAAGTCAAGATAGAATCCTTAACCAAAGTACTATTAGTCAGGCTCTTGTAAATTCAAATGAACCAACAACCTTAATTGAGGGTTTTGATATCTTATGTAAAGACTTGGATCTAGGGGGAGAGAAGATGAGCCTTCCCAATAAGTTGGTCATAGAAACCCAAATAGGGGCAAGTGGAAAATCCCCCATTGATCAAACTATGTCAAAAATAGAAAAAGATGGAAGGATGGTCAATCGGGAGATGTAGGGGGCATATCTCCAAGCAGAAAAAGAAAAAAGACAAGCCTAGTGATTACTACCCCAAGCTCCAAAAGGCTAGAAATGGAAGAAATGCTACCCAAGTTCTTTGAAAGCTTTAGGAAGGATAAGGGTTCCCTAAGTAAACCCGTTGACCATGAATATTGAATGCATATAATGGAATGTTAGGTGACTAGAATCCCCTAATAGGAAACATATTGTAAGAATATTTTGTAATATGGAAAAAGAAAAGGATATTTTCCTACTACATGAAGTAAAAGCAATTCACTTTGCACTTGAAACCAGCCTTAAGTTTATCTAAAATAGTTCTTATAAGTTCATAATTAATCATAAAAAAGGGAAAGGAGGCACTGCAATTCTCCTATAAAAAAGTGGTCTCAAAATGTTAAAAGTTGGGGTACATCTCGCTGCAATAGGGTGTATGGATCCAACTTGAAAAGGATGGCACCTCATTTGGGGTATGCTTTGTGTATGCACCTAATGATTATAAGGACATAATTGAATTGTGGAAGTGGAAGTGTAACCTCCAATACATCCCATGGATAGTGGGGGGATTTTAATCTGGTGGAGAAAATGGAAGATAAAAAAGGGGGTGTGGACTTTGACTGGAAGGGTAATGAAAAATATTTCTAGAAAATAATGAAAAACAAATTAAATCTGTTTGATCCCTTGGAGGACTTGAAAAAATAAAGCACTAGTATCTGGTATACATGGTGCAATTCTTAACAAGGCAGTAGAAGAGTCTACTATAGAATGGATAGGTTCTATGTCAACCAGTTGCATTTTAGCTTTGACTCATGAGGTAGTGGAAATAAAGTAGCAGTCTTCCCTTATACTTTATCCGACCACCACCCAATTAAAACAAATATTTTGTTGAATGTGGGGGTTGAAAAAAGGAAAGTAAAAAAGGAGCAGTTCTTGTTAAACACAAATCTTTTGAAGGATTATGATTGCAGGGCTTCCATAATAACATTAATGGAGATCAATAAATGGCTAGTCATATACAAAAGTGCAATTGAGAGGTGGAATGTGAATGTGGAAGGTTGGAAGTTGTGATCCCACAAAGCTGGTTTACAATTTCTGGGAGATTCTAATTTTTGCTGAAATCACACATTTTTAGAAAATATAATGATTTAGGCCTTTAAAAGTTCCATCTAAAGCATTCCAATTGAAGAGGGTTTGATCAAACTACCTTAGATCAAACCCCTTGGATAGAACCCTGCTAGTCTTAACCCATACCTCTTAACCCATACCTATAACAGAGTCTCCTTTACACCTATCAAAATGCTGATAAAAAATCACTTTTGATTTACCTTTTGGGGGATCAAATGAATTCATTTAAAATTTATTTTTTGTAAGTACGTAGTCATTATTATAAGCTTCCCAAAAAGTATAATTTTAAATAAATTTAATTTTATTATTATTATTTTTATTTCTTGTGAATGTAGGTTTTTCATCAAAAATCAAGCTCTTTATTTTACACATGTGGAAAAATAGCAAATTATCAAAAAAAAACTTGAAAAATATGAGTGCACTAGATATTGAAGTCCATGATCCAACAAACAAAAAAAATTGAATTTCAATGATACATACAAAAAAAGTTACACATTATACAATCGCGCTATGTCTGAATTGTAATTGGTTTGACTTCGAAACTTGATTAAAAAAAATCAATAAAAAACTATCTAATCAAGTGCAAGCACTAGATATCAAAGTTACAAATCTAAATTTGAAAGAATTAGAATTTTATTCTTCATGGAAAAAAAGTTATGCGTTATATAGTGAGCGTCACTTTTTAAAAATGTTGTTTTCTGAAAAAAATAGTTTTCGAGGGAGATGGAAAAAGTAGTGCAATCTAATTCCAAAAATTTTGAAAAAAAAAAATATTTAGAATCTATAGACAAAATGTCACGAAACTCTAGTTTGGATCATCTTCAAATTCCTCATGGTTTAGCTGCTATAGGTGCCCGAAAGTGAAGATTTAGTTTAAAAAAATAATTTCAGTGTCCAGTTTGGCCAAAAATTGTAAACCACTATTGTGGGATCACCCAAAATTTTCTTAATTATTTCATATCATAGGTAAAAAAGGGCAATAGACAGAAGGAGGGTTGAGAACTGCCTCCAAGAAAAACTCTTGAGAGCATAAATCTATCTTCAAAATGATCCACATAATGAATTATTAAGCAAAGAGTTTTTCTATGCCAAATATGCTCTAAGAAGAATCCAAACAAATCAAATTCAAGGGCTCAAAACAAGGGAAAGACTAAATTGGATCAACAATGATGATAAAGGCACCAAGTTTTTCTTTAGATATATTAAAGAAAAAGGCATTAAGGAACATATTGACCAATATTTTTAGGATGGTGTCTTACTGATTAGGAGGATATTAAGGACCAATTCCTATAATTCTACAAAGGACTCTTCAATGTAAAAGGGGATAATTTAGAGAGAAGAAATGCTATAGAATATCTGAAAAGTATAATCCCAAAAAATATTTCTATGGAGGATGTTGAAAAGATAAGTGGGTAGATTACTAAGGAAGAAATAAGAAAGGAAATAACAACCCTAAATAATGATAAATCACCTAGGATGGATGGCCTTCCAATTGAGTTTTACAAAACTTTCTTAGATTGGATATGTGATGACCTATTTCTGGTTTATAAAGAGGCCATTCAGGTTAGGTCACTTGGCATCAAGATAAACAAGGGGGTCATCAAATTTCTTCCAAAAGTAGGGGACAAAACCCTCATTAAAAACTAGAGGCCCATAACATTGTTGAATGTTTCTTATAAGATCCTAGAAAAGATTATAGCCATGAGGCTAGATGTTATCCTTCCCAAGCTTATCAATAGCACACAAACTAGCTTCATAAGAGGCAAATATATTCTAGAAAATCTAATAAAAAATTGGGAGGCAATGGAGTGGGCAAGGCACTCAGGGAAAAATTCTACCATGTTACTCCTAGATTTTAAAAAAGCATATGATAGGGTAGAGTGGGCATTCCTAATAATGACCTTGGAAGCTTTTGGGTTCCTTGGCCCCTTTTGCAAAATGGTCAGAACATTGTTAAAATATGTAGTAGCCTAGGTGGATGTCAATGGTTCCTTAACTAAAGAGTTCACTCTGGAAAGGTCAATTAGGAAAGGCTACCCATTTGCACCAGATCTCTTTGTAATAACACCATATGTATTCATTACCTACTAAGAGAAGGTTGTACCACACCAAGAATAAGGGGTCTAACACTCCCAAAATAGAGTAACCTCCTAAACTTATAGTTTGTAGATGATACTAGAATCCTTATAGAATTGGAAGAAGATAATTTGGAAAATTTGATTAGTAAGCTTATTTTTTTCTGTTTGGATTCTAATGCTAATGCCAAGTCTATAGTCCTAGGATGGATATAAAATCCCCCTGATTGGTTTGGAAATTTTGGTTTTCAATGGGGAGGCCCTCACAAACAAGTAAGATACCTAGGCACCCCCTTTGCAATCAGTCCAAATCTCAAAGATATGTGGATGTGGATCAAGGTCAAAATTGAAAAAAAGATTGATAACTAGAATAGGCAGTATTTGTCACTAACAAGAAGAGTTCAAGTGTGCCAAAAGATCTTATCTTCATACATCTTGTACTTTTCTTTAGTTTGGTTGTTGAATGGTTATCAAGTGAATGAAATATAGAAAAGGCTAAGGAAATTTCTTTGGCCATATGGAAAGAAACAAAGGAAAAAACACTCAGTCAAGTGGGATTGGTGTTGCTTAGAGAAAAGGCTTGGGGGTCTTGGACTAAAAGGCCTAAGGATCCATGGGATTGCTCTGGCTGCAAAATGGGTAATAAAATCTTTAGAGGGTGTGGATCCTTCAAAAATTCTTGTGAGGAATAACATTCAGGTGGCGGTACCAAGAAAGGCTAAATCCTCAAAATTGTTACCATTTTGTGACTTACTTATTGGGAGTCCAACCTATATCTCTTGTTGGATCCAATGTCTTTAAAACCCTGTGGAAGGCCTAGGAGCTTGTCAAAAGCAAGGTTGTCAATGGTGACTTCATAAACGATAATAACAATACATTATTTATTCATAGGTCCATCTGGTCGAACCTACAACACAAAGGCAAGCCCCTTTCCCTTCTACAAGGCTACTCAGCCAAAAGTTGGGCACAAAAGGGTATCCAAGCCTTCAGCAATATAATTAACAATGGGTAATTAAAGGATAGGTTATATCTCACTATGGAGTATGGCTTACCTAGTTCCAATTGAATGACATACTCTATAATAAGTGAATCTAGTAACGAATTGAACTTTCTTATAACTTGTATACAAAATAGTGAACAATTTCATAACCTTAAATGGATTGATAACTCTCCCTTAATAAATGTCAAATAAAAAATTATCTATAGCACATTAACAAAATCCAATGTTGTCATTGATCATGGCAACAAGTGTTGGGGTGTTAGCATCCTAGAGAGGAATTTGCATAATAATTTTTTGAATATCTGGTCTAATATCATTGAACCTAAGAAAGCATATTTTAGGTGGTTGCTAACTCTATAAAGATTACCTTTTAAATGTAAAAATATTGGCATTGAGTTGTGTAGCTTATGTAGGGTACCTAAAACTATTAAACATATATTCTTTGATTGTTTATATGCTAGAGAAATTTGACATTTGTTTTGTGATAAGCTTAAAATTTGGAATAATCATTGGGGTATCAATTGGAAGTTAATTCTAATGGGATATGATCTTAAATTGGATAAAGTATATACTATATTTTGGTTGTGTTTTACTAATGAGATTTTGTGGCATGTGTGGAAGGCGAGGAATGAAGAGAAGTATGGAAGAACTAGAAGGGTGCTTACTAAGTACACAAAAGGAGTCATTTTTTATAATGTTTTATTGTAGGTCACACTAACTATGGAGATCTCAAAAGGGAAATTCCTAAAGCTACTAAGTGATGGAATTGTACATATCACTCAAAATGAGATCAAGTTTGGTCACACATGGTAGAAAGTTCAACCCAATCTGGCTACTTTCATGAAGGCATTGGAGCAATTTCAAAAAAAAATTAATGGAAAGGTTGAACGCATTCCCATGGAA
>VDFB02000015.1:419623605-419671773 GCA_007258455.2 Sequoia sempervirens
TTCTCTTCCTCACGTACCACATTTGATTTCTAGGTCCTCCTTCAAATCAAATAACTATCAAGATCAACCCTTTCAACACACACTTTATAAACACAAGCATATTTCATTTTGCAAAGAGTTCTTTGACAACTGCTTAATTGACATACAAGAAGTCTTTCAGGATCTTCTACTCAAGCTATTATTCCTCAAACTTTTGGCCTCCTTCCAAGCTTACTGCTACATCCACTCTCGTGCTATGGTAAGTTTCTATTTTTGTTAGAGAAGATATACAATGTATGCATGTAGAAACATAATTGAATTTTCCTATCAATTTTAAATGGTCGATTTCTATCATATTTTCCACAACAATTCGTAACAGATCTGTCACTCTAAGAACCATTACCAAAAAGATGATTGGAGATGATAACTTGACAATTTATCTAGTTTAGACCATTGGTCATGTGGTTTGGGCCCTGAAGAGCTTGCTGGGAACTTGCAACAACTATCCTATTCTGTTACAAAGTGATATTTGTGCTCCAACAGGCTTACAGTTGGAACCTTCATTACTCCTTTTGAGGTATTTTCCTATTATGTTTAGTTGGTTAGTTGTTCTTGTTATATGTAATCATTTTTGAATGATCCATGAGTCATAAGAATATATTTTTGTTCTATAAACATAGTTGCATTTTACTATATAAATCTAGGCTTTGAAAATTTAAAAGAATGTAGAAATGTAATTGTATTTTCCTAACAAAATATAACTTTCCCTTGCTTATACAATAAAGCTCAGAGAACTTTTTTTTCATCTCGAAATTCATAGAAATAGTTTTCCAAAACTTAAAAAATTGGAACCAAAGGGCAACCAAAGTCTTAGTAGTCAATATTTTCATATTAAATAAACATAATTGTTATTGTGTTTGCAAATATAAACTACTTTAACTACTGAAATCTATCATCATCTCAAAATGTACCCTATTTTTTCTACACCCTTATGTGATGAAATGAAATATATTTTTCAGTTAAATTTATCTTGTCATAGGTTATTAGATTATTTTCACTTTTTGAGATTGTTTTATTGGATCTAAACATCATAACAAGCATTTATTATAAATTTTAGATTAAACATATGTGATGTGCAATCACTAATTTAGTTTAGATTTTGATTCACACTAGTGGTTGATATTGAGGCCTAAAAAATGTAGACAATTAGAAAAAAACATGATGAGAGTGCATCTCCAATAAAATGAGAGTGCATCTTCAATAATACGATACTAAACTACTACAAAACTGAAGTGGATAACAAACTCAAACTTCACCATTAATTAGAAAGCTACAAAACCCAATGCTCCTATCAATGCCACAAAAAAACTATCTCCACTACAACCTGGCTGATGAACTTTGATGTACTTGTTTATTAATATAAAGTATTAAAAATTTAAGCCAAGATTACTTCACAATCTTGTACCTCTATTTTAGATATGTCAATTAATGTTGCAATTGGACATGTTACAAATCTATTGTCCTGGCTCACCACATTGTCCTGGCTCACCATTTTTTTTCTTTTGAGGGATAGTCTCCTTCCTAGAGAATGTGTAGCTCCTCAAGAAATTTTTTCTGCATGCATGGATCTTATGCATTGTTGTGAATTGTGTTATCTTGTTTGGTAAGTTGTCCTCTCCATCCATTCTTAATACCCTAACAGACTTTGCATCTGAATCTGGCCATTTATACAAGCTTGTGAAGTTTAATCTGATTGGAACTTGTGCATCCATACAACCTACAACATGACTTGAATTCATCATGGGGTATGTGCAGGATCATCATGGAAAAATCAAGCCCTTAAGTGGCAAAAAATTCAAAAAAATTAGAGTTAGGAAACTTGATGCAAAAAATTGAATAAGTTATCTATATTATTTCAAAAATATGTAAGAATATAATCCATAGAAAATTGAATGTAGTTTTTAAACTACTAGGATTATTTTAAAAAAAAAATCCATTTGGTGAAAATTTGAAATTTCAATGCAGTAGTACTTAAATTTTAGGAAAAAAATAAGAAGTAGGTGTCTGTCTGACCACCCTAACCACAATAAAATGATAATATTCTTTTTATAAGATTTTAGATATATTTAGAGGACTCATGTCTCAATGTAATGCATATTTTTTTGTAATTTTTTTCCATGTTATAAATAATTAATTATGATTTTTTTATTACAACTTTTAAAAAATATAAAAAACATGTATGTCTAACCACCTTAACTTGGTCAAGACTTCATGAAATTCAATTTTTTTCTTTTTAATCCTATAGTATGTGAAGCATAGAATGTGACACATGTTTCAAATTCAAAATGTGATACTGTTTGAAAGATATGAGTTTTTTCAATCAACCTATCAATCAAGACTTTAGTTGTAATTCAAATGAAATGAATAATAATTATTTATTAAATTCAAAGTAAAGAATAATTTATATTGGTGGAAAGCTGAAAATCTCCTTTAAAAACCCTTTTTGTTTCATCAATTTTGGGTTAAAAAAAGTTATCAACCACATACCCTAAAAATACCCATCATATTGCCACTTTTTGGCCCATCATGATCTTGCACATACCCCGTGCTTACTCAAATATATGAACAACCCACAAGAATTTATGACTTGGGCCTCTTAAATTTTTCATATAAATCCTTTGAGATGAGTGTATCTCTACTTTTGCATATCTAAATAATAATGCAGCAAAATCTAAAACCAAAAATCATGTGGGTGGTCAAGCTAGTTGAGGACAACTATGCATTGTTGTGAATTTTGTGATCTTCTTTGGGAAACTATCCTCTCTATCCATACTTAACACCCTAACAAAATTTGCATCTAAATCTGGTCATTTATACAAGCTCATTAAGTTTAGTCTAAGTGAAACCTGTGCATCCAGGTAACTTGCAACACAACTTGAATTCATCATGCTTACTCAAATATATGCACAACCTACAAGAATTTTGACTTGGGTCTCTTAAATTTGTCATATAAATCCTTTCAAATGAGTGTATCTTTGCTTTTTTAGATCTAAATGATAACATGCAGCAAAATATAGACCCAAAAATCATGTGGATGGTCAAGCCAGTTGAAGACATAAGAGTATAACATTGAGGACATTAGAGTATAATATTGAAGTAGAGTCTCTAGCCAAAGTTATTAGCTGAGAGTTAATGATTTTGGGGTATTCTATATATTCTTTTGTTTTTGTCTTTTTGATCACTTGAGAATTTAATATTGCCTCAATTTCATTCTACTTTTGGTAATCTAAAACTATGTATTTCAATCACTCTTGCATAATAGGATTTTTCACCATCATCAAAACACTTTGATAATCATAGTACATTGTTATATTTGTTCCAAGAGGATACCCATATCACCAATGATTCTTCAAGCCCAAATTAATTAGCATTTGACTATTAAAAAGGAATTTTTTTTGGGCTAGACTACCTTCTTCTCATAAATTTTGTAATCTCATTTCTTTCTCAAATTAATCATAATGCTCATCTTTGCTCTTTGTTAGGGATCCAATTTTGGATGGATTGGGATGACACCATGCATATCATCCCCATTTCTATGGCAAGAGGAAGCACATGAAAGAGGGAAAACTTGGTACATTTTCTTTATGTATCTTCATTTGTAATTGTTGATTTACATTAAACTCCATAACGAGCTAAACAAAAAATATCTTTAATAGAATTTATATTAGAAGATAATTGTGTAGCACGAATTGCGTGAAGTTGGCCATTTTACAAAACTCTTTCTTGTGATTTCGCTTCATTCTATAAAAATGGCTATATGCTTTTACATTTTCATCTAAGCTACCGATTCTTACGAGTCTCCTTTAAAAACTACCCTAAAAAAAATTCTAGCAAACTCTGCCCATTTTTCTCATTGGCCTCCTTGACACCATGACACCTTTTGTGTACAATCTTCACGTAACTCACTTGCCATGATTTCAGTGAAATTTATTATGGGAATTTGTACATATCCATAATATATATACCATTGTAAAAAAATTATGTTCATTTGGCAATTTAAATTTTTTGTTTTTTCTCTTTTCCTTGTTCTTAAGGCTATTTTTGTGATAGTTTTCTGACAATATTATTTACTATTTAATGTATAGCAGCTACAACTGAAGCTGTAAATGCAATAGTTGCCAGAGTTATTTTCAGAGTGAACAATAGAGATATCAACATCTTCATATGTTAAACTTAATACATTCTCAATTTTTTTCCAATATATTGGTGCTTGTACTTTTAAGACCAACTGTCCAAACTTAAGGGATTGGCATGACACAAACCAAATATTATTTATTATTTAATCTATAGTAGCTACAACTGAAGCTATAAATGCAATGGTTTCCAGAGCTATTTTCATAGATTGAACTGTTCTTAAGACTAATTTTGTGATAGTTTTCTAACAACATTTTTACTATTTAATGTATACTAGTTGCAACTTAAGTTGTAAATGCAATGGTTTCCAAAGTTATTTTCACAGAGTGAACAATATACATCTAAACATCTTCATATGTTAAACTTAATAAATTCTCATTTTATTGCCAATATACTGGTCCTTGTAATTTTAAGACCAACTATCAAAATTCAAGGGATCATTTTCATATGTTAATACATTCTTCTTTACAAAGCTTATTGAATTCTACAATAAATATAAATAATACTATGCTAAATTTATTAACTGACATGTTATTCCATATAATATTTTGTTAATAATATTTAAATTACAATAACACATACATGCATAACTTCACTTATTTAAAAAAAAGGAGACTTCACATTTCACAATTTCTATCTTTCAAATATAATATCAAAAATTAAAATATTTATCTTCATATAATTACAACATATTAATGACTGGGTTTAATATTTACTTACAGTTTTCAACTCACAAGACTTCAACTTTTTTTGAAATAAAGTAAAAACAAAATATTTCTATTTTATGGCTGTAAATTAGTTTTCCCACTTTTTAATTATCAAAATTAACAAAAATTTCACTATATTTTCTTCGGCGTACCCATTGCACCCCAAAGGTGTGATTGCTAGTATTATAAGGTGAAAATTTAAGGGACCTCCAATATTAAAGTAAAGCCTTCAAGTATTGTTGTGAGTAAAAATAAAAGATTCACAGGAAAATATTTTCTAAAAGTGTCAAAGTAAAATATTGAATGGATTTTACTGTGAAAATGCAAAAAAGATGAGGATGGGGTATGGGTAAAATATTTTACCTGAGGACAGTTTAAACACCTTCACCATTTAAGGCCAAAGCTTTTAAACACAAGGTGAAAAGTGAGTTGCACAAGAAAAAAATTGCCGGAGGTAAAATCTGAATGGCTTTCATGTTAAGGGGGAAATATTTTTGATGTGCACGGGTAAAGTAATTGTTGAGAGCCTTCTCTTGCTGGGGAGTAAAGATAAAAATGCATGAAAAATATATTAATTTCCTGATAAAATGCAAGATTTTAAATTAAGTAGCACGTGAAATGACATGGGGGATGATTTGAGAAGGTGAATAAAATATTCACTATGTAAGAAAGCTTCTTCTTTGTTGGGAAAAATACCATTTCACGTCAAAGTTGTGCAACGAGCTAAACAAAGAGAAAAGTATTTATAGGGAAAAATAGAAATATTTTCATGGGAAGAATCAATTTTTCACTGTAGGGAAAATGGAGAACAATTTTTTTCACAGCTTGGGTTAGATGAAGGTGCAAATATTTTTCAACTGCAGGAGTAAAAGTGGACAATATAGGTGCATATTTTCATGGGTATGCAAATTCTTCGTTGAAGAATCAAAAGGTGGAGGCAAGCAAAATATAAAGGAAAAGTTTGTTATTGCAATTGAGGAGAGATGATAGAGGATTTTTCTAGTTTCTAGGTTGAAGAAAGAAGTTGCCAGTGTCATCATCACATCAATTTTGGAGCTCATTCTTCTACTTATTCTCTTCTTTTATCATTTGTAACGGGTTCCATTTTCTGAAAGTTCTGCAAGGCAGACAAAAGCTCTATAAAAATTATAAAGCTGGGGTGAAGTATGACTGTTAGTCACTAATATGAAGCTTTTTTTTGTTCTGAATTGAATTTTATGAATATATTTTATTCTATGATAGTCTCCAAGGCTGAGATGTAATACTCTTTTGAATTCAATAATCAAAGGTTATCTGGGTTTTTTTTCATGCACATTTACTTCATTCAAGTTGCAATTGTTATTAATTTCTGTTCAGAGAATGGTGTAATTGCTTTAATGAATGGTAGTTGCATTTGTTATTGCCTATTGTTCAAAGAATGGAGTAATTGCTTTAGTTAATGTAATAGGAGTGTTATGTTTCCAAGTGGATTTGTAAGAATGGTTATTTGATAAGGCTTTAGTGGTCTTGTTGTCATAATGAGATAACATTTTCAAAGATCTTCAAAACATGCTTAACATTGTAGGATGAAGTGCTGGTTATATGACACCGTAGCCCTCTTCTTTGCACTAGTCAATCTTTATGCATCTTCTATTTTAAGTTTGGTCCCAAATCCTAAAATAAAAAACCAATTCAATTCTATTTTTTGAGTTATTTGTATCTACCATGTTCTCCATGTTGATTAATGAAATTCACCCAATATCTTAGCCAATGTTGAGTGATATTTTATGTTTCTTAACATATTCTTGTGAGAGAATCATCTATTATGCAATACCATATTAAGTGTGTTTCTAAATATTTAGGTGTTGCTAAAAGGTCATCGCTAGGTCCTACAGAGCCTGAAGTGCAAGGGAAATGTATTCCAATCTCATTTCCTATTGGTTGGACAAATCCTACACTAAGTCTGAGCATGAAGTGTGGCTTACTTCTAGGATTTAGTGAACTGGTTGATTTGGAACACCAATAGAAGGAGTATTTTTAGGATATTCTACTAAGAGAAAAGTTTACAAGTGCTACAACATCAGGCTGAGCAAGATTGTGGAGAGCATCAATGTAAAAATTGATGAGAAAATAAAGAATATCAAACTTGATGAGAATTATTTTGATGATGAACTATATTTTGATGAACCAACAACTAGTCATGAAGAAGAAGAATTCGAGGAAGTAGAAGCTAAGAAGGCCCCTAAAAAGTATGTATAGAAGGATCACCTTGTAGATTAGATAATAGGGGACAAAAATTAAGGAGTTTAGAGATTTACAAAGAATAAAGAATAGGTAAACTTTGCTCCCATGTTTCAAATTGAACCAAAAAGTGTTACTAAATCTAGCAAGGATGAGAGTTGGATCGAGGCCATGGAAGAGGAACCAAATCCAATTGAAAAGAATAAAACATGGGAGTTGGTTCCTAGACCCCCAAGCAAAAATGTGATTGGCACTAAATGGGTGTTTGGAAACAAGATAAATAAAGATGCAGATGTTGTGAGGAATAAGGAAAGGTTAGTGTGCAAAGGATATGCACAAGTTGAAGGTATTGATTTTGAAGAAACATTTGCACTGGTGGCAAGATTAGAAACAATAAGAATGTTTCTTGAATTTTTAGTTTATAAGGGATTGAAGGTATATCATATGGATGTTAAATTTTCATTATTGAATGGAAACCTTGAAGAGGAAGTCTACATTCAACAACCAGAAGGTTTTTAGCTATCTAAAGAAGAAGACTATGTTTGTAGATTGAGAAATTGTATGGTCTAAAGCAAGCACCACGAGCATGGTATTCTAGATTATACCAATATCTTCAGCAACAAGGATTCAAAAAGGGATGTGCAAAAAACAATTTGTATTTCAAATCAGAAGGTGAACTCATGATTATTGTTGTTGTTTATGTAAATGACACAATATTTGGAGTAGAAATGTTAAAATGTGTCAAATATTTGCTATGCATATGCAAGATGAATTTGAAATGTCAATGTTAGGAGAGTTGTCTAAATTTTTCATTTGCTTACAAATTGAATAAAGTGATAAAGGGATATTTATATCTCAAACCAAATATGCTAAGGAAATGCTCAAGAAGCTTGGAGTGGAGGATAGTAGACCAATCAGTACCCCCATGATAACTGGCTACAAATTGAGCAAATCAGATGAATCCCCAAAAGAAAATTAGACAATGTATAGACCAATGATTGGTAGCTTGTTGTACTTAACTGCATCAAGGCCCAATATTATGCAAGTAGTATGTTTAGTTGGAAGGATTTAGATTGCACCAAGGGAGTCTCATGTCAATGCAGTGAAAATAATTTTTAGATATATCAAGAGCATTGTTGATTATGGGCTATAGTATCCCAAGAGAAAATATTTTTCTTTAACAACATACACAGATGCAAATTTGGTAGGAAGTGTAGATGATAGGAAAATCATTAGTGGTGGAGCATTAGTTTTGGGAAAAAAATTTGTTTCCTAGATGAGAAAGAAGCAAGAATTAGTCACTCTTTCCATAGTAGAAGTAAAGCATGTAGTAGTAACATCTTGTTGTAATAAAGTCCTATGGATGAAGCACACACTTAAGGACATCAAGGTAGATTACAATGAACCTATCTCTATTCTTTGTGACAATTCAAGTGCAATAAGTATCTTAAATAATTTAGTGATGCACTCTAGAAAAAAGCGCATATCCATAAAGTATCACTTCATTAGAGAAAAGGGTGTAGACAAAGAGGTTAGCATGGAGTATGTCCCAAAAAAAGAACAGGTGGATGAAATTTTAACCAAGCCTCTTCCTATAGATAAATATGAACATCTGATACAAAAGTTGGGAGTAATTTCTCCTACATCATATCACTAAATCTTAGTGATAGGGCATGAATCTAGGAGGAGCTTCATTGTTTCTTCATCCATCCCTAGACACAGATAGATAGATCAAGTCCTGGGTAAAATTAGTCTTACAATTGATGGTTGCAATAGTATAGACACATTCTTTCTCTTTGTATGTTTTTTCAAAGGGGGAGAATATCAGCAACAACACTATGTTTTGAGGTAGAGAACATATAGACCCTTTTCCATTGATGTCAAAGGGGGATAAATTGAGAAAATTCTCTATTGGGATAAAGTATGCAAAAATATCTTTATCAAAGGTGAAGATATGACTAGGGGGGGGGTTGTGACAATGACTATGTGGCAGTGAGTTAAGATTTGGTTACAATATATTATTTGGTACATCTTTTGGTTCATAGCATTTAGGTTTTTCCATCAATGAAAAAGGGGATATTGTTGGCATATGGTTGTCATTGATGTCAGAAGGTGATCAAAGATTAGTTGGACCTAATTTTGAAAGGATATTGTTTTTGATAATGGGTAAAACGAGTTTTACAGGGACCCAAAACCACAAAGTTTACAACATAAAAGATAGGAAAGAAAAGTACAACAAAAACAACCAGTTGTACAAAAGGTAAAACCTAGAACAAATAGCAGCCATCCACAAAAGACTAGGATATTGTTGGCATAATGGTTTCATTGAATTCAAAAGAATATTTTTATAATATCATACAAACGAGGTGTAAAAGACTTAGTCAAAATTGTGCTAATTTAGCAACTTTCAAAGTTTGGGCTTCAAGCATATGGCTTACTGAATTCCTTAGTTAATTTTAGTAAGAATCAAGCATTGATCATCGGGTTTATTGCTTACCAAATGCATTGAAAATGACTTAGCCAAATTTTTGTTAAGATTGCAAGGTTTTGGGTCTCGGGCCTTAGACATACCTCTTATTGAGTCCCTTAGAAAGATGAAGTATAATTTGCTAAGTCTAGTGTATTTCAGACTTTAGACTTCAGGTGTACATGTTACCTTTGTGTTTGAAGAAGGCACTATGGAGGATCTTGGAACCTTAAAGTGGTGTCAAGCATCGTGAGTCAGAGGAATGGCTTGCGCTTTACCAAATGGAAAGTAAGATGTATGAAGTATGTAGGATACTTGATCACCGAAAACTAATAGAATGATAGTGATGTGTGAAGTCTTAGAAGATTTGGCAAAGATAGTTACTTCAAGTAATCCATGTGAGCAAGGAATTAGCGAATAATTGATGACTTTGGGTAATCCGTGTGAGCAAGGAATTAGTGAAAAAGTGGTGACTTAAGGTAATTTGTGTGATCAAGGAATTCCAAAGAATAATGATCTTAATGAATCCACACTCCCTTGGATTTCACAAAAAAGGAAAATACATGATGATGAAGGACAATGGTTCAGGAAATCTGAACTGGCCTAGATTTTGTGAAAGGGAAAATTCCATGATGATGAAAAAACTATGAGCTTCGGGAAATATGGACTGGTATGGAAATCGTGATAGTGGTGTATAAGGATGAATAAGAGGTTGACACATGGTAGATTTAAATCGATAAAGAAAGGGTTTGTTGGTGTGATTTATTAAGTATATGGCATGATTTCTTATGTCAATGAATAGGTGAATGACACCGATTCTTAAGTCGACAATCAAAGGGTGAAATCGATTCAAGTAAAAGGATGGATGAATGGAGATTTGTGCACTGATAACCATGTAACTGTTCAAAAAATATTTCATTGCTTATTGGTTGAAATGATGGTACTAAGGAAAGGAAAATAAAAAATATTGTATATGGAGGCACTGCATAGAAAAATGATAAAATGACATGAAAACCCTAGGTTCATTTTAATCAAGAATGGAATGTGCATTGAATTTATGCAATGGTTTGTATGTTAGAGATAGCTTGACGGTGAAGGGAAAGAATGTTATAAATATAGTAGATCAAAAATGAAAATGATATAGTGCTAGAGAGTGAGTAGAGAAAGATAAGTGTGTTGCAAAAAATATGTATTGAATGAATTTATGTGTTACAAAAATTATGTATTGAATGTATTGATGCATTATTAGGTTATGCATAACCAATTTTATGCATATATGAACTTTTAATATTTTAGATGTTGTTGCCTCATTTGTATTGAGTTGGTGCTTAGAATAGGGGATTGGTGTCTCCTTAGGGTTGGTGCCCTTAAAATATTGTAATAGAAGATTTATTTGGGATGTTGGATTTGAGTAGTAGACTCAAGTAGCTTTTGTCACCGTGGTTTTTCCCATCTTTGGTTTTCCATGTATATCTGGTGTTATGTGTTGATCTTTCATGTGCATGTGGTTGTCATATATTTTCATGTTTTAATTTGCACATTTGAGTTTTCACAAAGGTTTTCAAGACTAAAATTTTAGTATATACTGATTCACCCTCCCTCTTAGTAGATTGTTGTGTTTCAACAGGATCAACTTCTTGAAGATTTGAAAGGAGTATTACATGCAAGAAGAGAAGAGGCAATAAATAAAGATGTGAATTTGAGAAATTTTACTTTAGAGAAAGTTAGTTGTTCTTTTTCTAATGAGGATAGAGCTAAATTAGATTAATTGTATAATAAAGAGTTTAGGACCAAGAAAAGAATCACCACACTTACGAGAAAAGATAAAGATGATATAGAGAGGCTAAGGAATGAGACTGTTGAGAAGGTTGTGAATCTAGCAAAGGAGTTAGCTATGACTTTGGATAGTAAAATGAATGTTGATTTCCCTTTTCCTAAAGTGAATGTATCAGAAGATGCTCAACATGAGCATGTAGTTGAGGAGGATGAACAAAAATATGTGAATATTGATGATACCCCATTGGTGGAAGAGAATGTTGATATAAAGGATGAGATGAAGAAGGAGGATACAAAAATAGAGAACATCACACCTCCTCAAAAAATAGGGAATAATGTAGACCAAGAAGAATAGGTTGTACAAGCCAACCCGAGCATAGATATGTTAGGGAAAAAATACAAAAAAATTTCCTCCTTTGGATAACAATGATAAATTAGTTGATTATAAGAAGAAGAATGAAGATGAGTTTGGTGATGCTGACAAAGAGAAAAATGATGATAAATATAAAAATAGCATTGGTGGCAAGGAAAAGGATTATGAGAAGAAGGATGAAGAGAATGTGAAGAATGTTGGTGAGTCTTTCAAAACCTTTAAAGAATCCTTGAAGAGCCTATTGGGAATGCAACTACAATTTCAACCTGTTGTATCAACTCAGTTGTTATAGATTCTAATGCAACAAGGGAAAGTTGAAATGGATAAGATATCCTCCTTGCATAGATTACAACTCAGTGATGTATTACATGCCTCTGCTAGAAAGGAGATCTTACAAACTCACCAAAAAGTATTGAATTGATAGATGAGGTTGTGAAGGTGTTGTAGGAGAGCTTTCTCAGTTCTAGTGTTGAAAATTCTCTATTTGGTGTGCAAAAATTGAGGTTACTCTTAGATTATTTCAAAGAATAGTCTATTGGTTTATAGGAGAAGCCAGAAAATGAAGAAAATAGGAAAGTCAATGAGAAAAAGTTGGCAGAAATTTCAAACAAGTGTGCTACTGTGCATAGTAAATTACAAAACAACCTTAAGGATATACAAAATTGTATTGAGGAAGCTAAATGTTGTTTCAATTTTTATTGAAGTGGCCTAGTTCCACTAAAAACATCAAGAATGAGATGGACTCCATTGAGTATTAGATTGACAAGGAATCTAGTGCATATGACCTGACTAATAATGTAGATGGAAGTACAACCCGTTAGCTATAGAGAATCTGCATGAACAATTCTTCCAACTATAGGATTAGAAAGAAAATATTATAGTGTAGTTTGGATAGCTTAGAGACCTAGTGAATGCCAAGTTAACACCCATATTTTTTTCTCTATCTAATATAGAGAAGGAAATAAAGTTGAATCTATTACCTAGTACCAAAGAGGAAGGTGAAGAACTTCTCATGAAATTTGAGACACAAAGCCGCATGATTGGTTTATCTAAGAAAGATTGGGAAGATGGTAAGAAGGATTGGGAAGTGCACTTTACTAGATTGTGGGTGTCAAAGAAAAGCAACCTTCCCTCATCTAGTTGATTGTGAATATTTATTTTTTGATTACACGAATTTCAAATTTTATTGTATATATGCAGAAGATAATTGATAATATAATAGTGAAAATTTTGATCGGTTTTGATGGATAGCACTATTAGGGGGAGTTTCTTAGACTTTTGAAGAAGTTTATTACTCTCATGCATAAATGTATATATCAATTAGGGGAAGTATGTGAGTAAGTCAGGTAAAATCATGTATATATGAAAGGGGAGAAGGAAAAGGGAAAACAAGTATATGTGAATGATGTTAGGAGGAAAAAGGAACAAAAAATATGTGTGTTCCCTTTTCCTTGATGTTAAAGGGGTGGAAGATTTGGAGAATATTTTTGTGCATGTTGCCATCAATGAAAAAGGGGGATATTGTTGGAAGTTTAAGGAGATTGTCATTAGTATGTTTTTTGGCAACATGAGCATGAGCATGAGCATGATCATATACTGTGTTGTCATTGATGTCAGCATTGTGGTTTGATGTGAAGATTGATGTATAGCTAGCTAGTGAAGCATAAGTGATTGAGGTGATATAAATCTAGTATATAGATGCCAATTTTTTTCTCTGGTACAAAATAGATGTGTTGAATATTTGGCTAAGTCTATAATATAGTTTTTAGTGCATAGAGTATTAGTTTTTAGATCCACATTGCTTTGGATCTAAAATTTTTGTTCTACAGTTCTAAGGTAATTTTGGTGCATGTAAGAGGAATCTAAATCCAAAGTTTCATGTCTTTATGTCCTCTGGTATTGAATATAATGATGACAATGTATCAAGTATGCCAATGATAGTTTTACCAGTGAACCACCAAAAAATGGATTGCATCAAGATGTCTGGTAAATAAGATGATGAACCAAAATTTTTCTAAGAGGTGATTCATTCAATTATATGTAAAATTTCAAATGCAAATAACAATTATAAATGCTTCCTAGCTGTTATAGCAACTATGGGGGATGTTTTTAGAGCATAAAAACCTGTGTACCTAGCCAAAAAGTTGTTATTTTTGAGCTAAAGATGACTCATTTTCCCTTAGTGGAAAATGGGTCCTTTTAGGGTTTTGTTCCTTGATGTCTACAATCTAAAATTCCCTATTATCAAGTTCTGAAGGCTTGTATGCAATTTTGTAGCTTCCATTATTTGATCTTCCACTTTGAATGACAACTTTTGCAGCTTTGCAACTTTGAAAATTTTTCTCCAAATCTTGTTCAACTTAATCTTCAACTTGTAAATCTCCAATCATGCACTCAAGGGAAAATAAAAAAAATGTTTGTTAGTGAATGGGGGTTTGACTCAGTTAAAATCCTTGTAGGTAATTAAACGAAATGATGAAATGAAGCATTAAACATGTAATATGTAAATGATGTCACCTTGAATGATGTCTTGTGAAACAAATCTGCAAGCTAACATGTAGTGGCCATGAAGAATGTAGATCGTGGATCCTTGAATATGATGTGAAAAATTCTAATAATAGATCTTCAATGCTACACTCACTTCTTTATCTCAACAATGTGAATGCATGCATCAAACCCTTGACATGATGATATGACTTTGAATTGCTGCAATAAACTCTTGAAATCTACCTTGAAATGCCTTATGGATGCTCTTATAATGCTCTATAATGATCTTTCTCTTGATCTCATGAAGTCACATAAGTTTGCTAGGTTGCTTAGTAAACTTTCTTTGAGAAAAAATGCAAAATAACCCCTTATTTATACTAAATTGGGATATTAACCCCAAAATTCAAAGAACTAAGGTCGACACCAGATCTAGAAAGAAAAATTATTAAATTCCCATTAGAATGAAATTCAAAAAGGAGGGTCTCATTAAGGGGGGGTCCATTCCCCACCTTGGGTGAATGGGTCTTGGCTCAGTTTACCAAGACCTAACTCTAAGGGATTGAAAGAGGGCTAAAAACCCATTCTAGATCAACCGAAAAAGGGGGGGGGCATCTAGGGAGAATGGGTCTTGACACACTTTTCCATGACCAAACTTTTCCTAATGGAATATTTTGTTAATTAAATTATGAGTGTCGGGATAGATCTTTGGGAGGTGTAAAAATTAAGGCTTAAATTTGAATTAAAAGGGGGTTAATTACTCCAGTTGACCACAATTAATTAATGACCACCTAGATAAATGTGAAAGTTCCTTATAACACTTTACAACACTTAAAAAAAGTACACATTATGTACATTTTATTTAGAAAGGGGCTCATTAGGCTTAATTAAGAAAATACATCATAAAAAAGTGTGAAAGTGTGTTACAACACTTTACAACACCCTTACAAAGGACCAATTAATGCATGTTTTAGTCAAATAAAGGTCCTAGAACAATGTGAATGTGTAAAAGAAATTACAATGTACCACTCCAAGATATCATTAATTCAGTTTTAATGTCAATTATCAAACCATGTAAGGGGAAAAGGCTACTTTTTCTATTACTATATTTTTCCCCCACTTTAGTGAGAGGCTGACCCCATGTCAAACTCACACTAAAGTAGACATACAAGAAACTTAAGTATGCATCAATAAAAATGATACATGATCATACCCTATCAAAGGCCAAGAAAAATAAACAATAACAAAGGATCAAGCACAACTATTTCAATGTGATGTGGAACGAGGTTGTTTGTCCATAACATATGTTGCTCACTCTAGGGTAGTGGAACCTCAATATGTCCACTAGGTGACTTGTCCCAAAGAAGCGGTTTAGTGAGAGAGTCATGCCAGTGTGTTGGCTTCCCACCATATAATGAGAAAGTCATGCCAATGTATTGGTGTCAAAGCACACTAACCATACCAAAGTTATTGTATTGATAACTTCAATAAGGCACCATAATGTAAATGCTTTTGTAAATTATTTTGTCATGTAAAAATTTTGTTATAGGGGATTTTTCTTTGTTTGTGTAATTGTCTTCCTCTTAGGGAGCATTGTGCCTAGTGTCTCAAAGAGAGGACAAGTCAAAAGTGTCAAATCATCACCCATAGGATGCCTCGTTTGCATCATGCCATAAAAATAGATCGTACACTCTTGGACAACATCAAAACCAATGAAACCACCAAGAAGAGGACACATCACAAGAAAAAATGAAAATCACGCCATGATATTTTTCCAAAAGATGTCATTGATGTATTCCCCCACTTTAAAGTGGTTGCTACACCATTACTATGAGAAATTGCTTTAAAGTAGCCAATGTTTTTTCCCTAAGACATGAGAGCTTTCCTTAGAAAACCCTATGCCAAGTCATATGTTTTAAGAATAAGCTACGTCATGAAATAGGAAGGAAGGGTTGCCCCTTCAAATACATAAGGGATCTATGGTTTTGGGGTTAGTATGTATGTGCTACAATGTTGTCATAAATCATGGAACTATCATCATTTCACAAATACATCTAGAATTGGAAGAATGACACAAACAGAGTGAAAAAAAAGAAAAAACTTTTGGGTCAACATGGAAGAAACATGAATGACTTGATGCCTTGCATCATCCCCAAAAGGAAAACAAAAGACAAATAAAAATGATAAAGGAAAATATTTTGGGTCAACATGGAAGAGACATAAATATCTCGATACCTTGCATCATCTCCAAAAGGAAAACACAAGATAAATAAAAAATATATTATGACATAGAGAAGAATGAAGGTACATATAGAAGAATCTACAAAAGAGAGAGGAACATCAAATGAAATGTCACGGGGGATCACATTACACACATGCAATCACATAAAGAAAAGTGAAAAAGAAAGAGACTAGTAAGGCATGAGTGAGTCAACCTAAAGCAGGTCATCTGCCTCCCAATCTCAGTCTGTATAAATGGAAGATGGACAACTATCCAAAGGGACAATGAAAAATGCATTACTAGGACAATGATATCAAATTCTTGCCTCCACTTTGTGCAAGACAAGAATGAGCCAAGATATGTGAGGAAAATGAACTCCTTGCATTAGAGAAAATGATTTACAATAAGCGTAAAAAATGTAATAGTGAGAATGTTTTAAGATTCTACAAATTTACATGAAAAGGATCAGAAAGGTATGTTATTCAATCATTGGATGGAAATCATTGCCATTGAAGTGAAAATTACTCAATACCAATTTAAGTATGTGACACTCATCAGTACTATGTCCAATAGTTTTGTGGTATCGACAATGTGGAACATTTGCATCTTTAGGATATAGTCTTATCTTTTCTTTCATTGGTGGTAATGATATAAGATCTTTGTTCAGAAGCGTTTGTAGTTTCCTTTCACTTTTAGGCAGTAGACAAGGGAACTTTAGTTTATTTAGCTTGTAAGGCCTCTTTCACTTGCTAGATTCACCCAATTCTCTAGATGGGATTAAGGCAGGAGGTCCCAAGATGATATTGTATTTATTATCCTTATTAGTAGGAGATATTTGTTGCTCTTTAGGAAGGAGAACATCTATATCAAATGGAGGATCTAAGACAACTATACCATTGGAAGTGTAAGAATCAGGTAAACAAATTAACAATGCATCTACACTTCTAAATAAGACATTGTATCTAAGATTCAAGAAATTTAATCTATTTTAAACTAAGAATCTTTAGAAAACTGTCCTATTGCTCTCTAACTCTAAAGATTTCTTTAATCTACTTTGCTCTCAGATTTAAATAAGCTAATAGATTGTTGAAATGACACTTAAAGAATGAGAATTAAGCTATTATGATTCCTAAATGCAACTAAGATGATTCTATAGTAAAACTTATGAGAAACAAACTACTATAAACAACCATGATTGATGAACTAAAATGCTTGATTTCTTGATGATTGCTTCTATTTGCTTGATTGCTTGAATGCTTGGAAAACTTGCAGAGTAAGATTGCACAAGTTAGGATCCTTTTCCTATAGCCAGAAGCTTGTATTTATAGATTTCACGACACTCATTTGTGAAGGGATAACACAGCAGAGGTTGAGATTCAATCTGGAGAATTGAATGGTATGAGATGAGAAGGTGGAGCTGATCATGAAGGATTGTTCCTCCCCATGAAAGCACCAGGCAAGATGAGAAGAAAGAAGATTGAGAGGATTTCCTGCAGGTTTGTCCCCAAAGCTCTTCCCGTGAATGACAGTTGAATTAATTAGATTTTTAAAAATCTAATTTTATTGGTGAGTGAATAGAGGGATATGATTTTTTTTTTTTGCATTAATTTAAATATTTTTGTTTATTTAAATTTAGCAAAGAGGAATAAATAATTTTATAAAACAAACTATAGAATTTGTTTATTAAATTAAAATAAAAGGAATATGATAATTAAGTTAAAAATTCTAGGATATCTTTATTTAATTAAGAAGAAATGTGATGAGGTAATTAAATAACACAAATTATTGAAGTTGTGTATTTAATTTAAGATAGAATTAATAGATAAAGTATAAAAGAAATAATAATGATAATAATTAAATAAAACAAAGTATTTAATTTTGTTTATTTAATTAAGAGGGAAATAATATGATAAGATAGAAGAATTAATAATGAACTTAATCTAAATAAATATTTCTATTTATTTACTAAGTAGATGAATTTAAGATTAATTAATCAAATAAGTCGTATTTAATTAATTAGATTCTCTAGATCATTTTTAGGTGTCTACATTTTTCCCTTCTTTGAAGTGATGTGTTTACGCATTGCTTCAAAGAAAATTTTGCCTCAGCTACCAGTATTGATGAAAAGTTTTAAGATATGCCCCTGATTTTCCCCAGATGTTGAATTTTGAAATGATAATGATATATGCCCCCTCGGGAGATAAATTGATGAATTTTGAATTTTTTTATGATTTTTCAAAACAAAAATTGAATTTTTATGATGATTTGATGATTTGATGAACAAGCAATGATGAAACAATTTATCTCCTGAAAAAATTGTGCAAAGATGCCCCATTGATAGATAATAATTAATTTCGTAGGAAGAAATTAAATAAATCCCAAAAAAAATCCCACAAAAATAACCTATAAAAGTGAAAAAGGTCACTTTCAAAAGTCATTTGTGCATTTGACTTTGAGAAACTTGTGATAGAGACCCTTAGAGTGCTAGAGCATCAGGATAGTGATCCCTTACCACACCCACCGACTTGAGCATGTGCAACGTCACCAGCGTCTAACAGACTATGGACCTCCAGTATGTACCCTAAATTTTCCTCGTAATTCATGCTTGTACCTTTTAGTTTATTGTTTTTCACATTTTTTATTGTTTTAGCGCTCGACCAGCACGGAATAACACGTCAAGCATTTGTTTTAGCGCGCTAGAGTTTTAGTGCGTCAACAGAATTTTGTAGTGTGTCCATAGGCTAGTGTAGTGCGTGAGAGTTTTAGCGCCTTAGGTAGATTTTGTAGCGCCTTAGTAGGATAGTGTAGCGTGCAAGAGTTTTAGTGCTTTAGGTAGATTTTGTAGCATGCCATAGGTCTGTTTTAGCGCCCCACCAGAAATAGCGCCCCCGATCTCTGTTATAGCGCCAACATGATAGCATAGCGCCCTAGTAGTTTTAGCGCCCCGCCCACCTGTTTTAGCGCGTAGAAAAATAGATTGATGAAAAAAATTGTGCACTTTGATTTTTATTTCGTCGATTTGTTGTTGACTCCATCCATTTTAGTTTGATTTGACTACATAAATGGTAAACAATCTCATGATGAGCGAGATCATTTGATTGATAATAATTACCCTCATGATAGGCGAGGAATAATTAAATTTTTTGAAGGAATGAACCCGATTCATAGATGAGGGTTCATTCTTGATAAATTGATCGCTTGATAGGTAAAGCATAATTTTTAGAACTTGATGATCTCATGATATTTGATATTCTGATTAATAACATATTGATCTGTAAAATGTTTTTATGATAACAGGAGCATTTAGATGTTATCCAGGTGCGAGAGTAGTCCTCCTGGCCTTTTGATATGATACCACAACTTTCACCGGATGAGAGGCAGCATATTACTAATTGTGGTTTGGCATCATTATTGGATATGCCCCATATTAGACTTAATATGGGTCTACTGACAGCTTTAGTAGAGCAGTGGCATAGTGACCACAACACCTTCCATTTACCTATTGGTGAGATGACCGTGATGCCAGAGGATGTATGGAGTATCCTTCACATTCCTTTTGTTGGGGAGATTGTCGTGCATGATTCAGAGGAGCGGGGTGGGATAGAGTCTATTTAGAGAGTTTTTTAGGATCCTCATATCGCGGGAGTTTGGATCCCATGGGTAGAGATGTATAATTCTTATGCTCCACTTCCTTTAGTTTTGGCAGGCTTTATTGGTGGATTCCTTTGTCCTGATAAGAGGTCAAAGGGTCTATCTCTTGGATGGGGTTGGGTACTAGAGGGTATGGTGGCACACAAGATGAGATATGCCTGGGGCATGTGTATGCTTGCTTAGTTATATCATGATTTACATTGGATCGTGTACCTCAGAGGTAGCAGTTTATCAGCAGGAGCTACACTTCTTTAGGTATGGGCATGGGAGCATATTGCTGTCATGCGTCCTGTGTCGGTGTTATTGAGACCAGCGACGAGACCCTATGTGTTTCGCTACAGAGGCAGGCCTACCCAGCATATGATGGGTAAGCTAGAGTATTGGAGACGGGTTCTTGATGATGTGGAGACAGTGACCTGGCGTCCCTATTTAGATAGTGATGACTGGGATGAGGATGATATCGAGTTGGGATATTTGGCCGAATCAATGTATTTGATCGGGAAGAGCTCCAAGATTTTGGAGTGATTTCTATTTCGTTGCGTCTATAGGCAGTATGGGATTGTTCAGTGTATTCCATAGGGAGTAGTGCACTACGAACAATGACATATAGATGCCAGTGATTGGGGTCCATGCTTGCCTTATGGGGCACTTGTTGAGGATTATCATGCTCTTCAGCCATCGGCCTGGGATATGCGGCGAGACATTGTTGAGGCACTTGTTACTCCCGATTATGGACAGTATTTGGCTCTACACGCTCCTTGTATTACCATTCCAGATGAGCCAGCACTAGTACCAGCATGAGCGCTAGCACCAGCAGCTACAAGGGGTGGTTACAGTGGTCAAAGGTGGAGGAGAGAGGAGGATGTAGATGTTGATGTGGAGGGTAGTGATGAGAGTGACAATAATGACAGTGATAGTGATGAGAGTGATGATGAAAGTGATGATGATGGCGGAGATGATGGCAGAGATGAGGGGAGACCGAGCGTAGCAGGAACCTTAGAGCCCTCAACAAGTGCACTTCGTAAGAGGCAGGTCGTTGCTCCCTCTTCAGCAGAGTGATCGGAGGTTCTGACCCTATAGGGACATCTAGCACAGGTGTAGGGATTATTAGCACAGACTCAGGCCCAGATGCAGGCATAGCTAGCTACTACTTAGACACAGATTACCTCTCTGATTGGTGAGAGAGATGAGGCCAGACAGGCAGCAGTGACAACATAGGCTCAGCTAGCAGGTGTACAAGCACAGTTGACCACTGCACAGGCACAGATTATAGCCTTGACTGTAGAGCGAGATACTGTCAGACAGGTAGCAGAGACAACACAGGCTACTGTAGACAGATTGCAGAGAGTGGCAGATGGGACCTTTATGGAAAATTACATACGAGAGGCCATGTAGGCAGGTGCTGAGATTGAGTTCTACATGAGCCGTTATCATGAGCTGTGCCCCCCAGAGCAAAGAGTCAGTTATGCCCAATCCCGCTCAGAGAGGACTTGTTCGAGGATAGTGAGCAGAGGTGTGACATAGCCTCTCCCAAGAGATATGAGAGATCCGAGAGATCCTGGGGCAGCCGGTGGTGGTGGTGATACTGGTGCGAGACCTGCTCCTTCTGGTGCGAGCACTACTTGAGGTCATATGTGTACCTTTTGATGTGTTTCATGAGATGTATACGACCATTTCTTTTTTGATATGATGTTATCTTTATCTATTTCAGACTTCATTGTATACTTGACACTTGATGAGATATATATGTGCAGTGGGTTTGATTTGATCCATGATGTGTTCTACATGATTTATGGGATGGATGTATTTTAATCTTTATGTTTTATGATGATTTCATTATACTAGATTGGATAGATGCATTGATGATGATGTGATATGATATCGATGATGTCTGTATTTTCTTAATGAAATGCAATATATGATAGATAAAATGAGATGTAAATAAATGATGTATGAATGAAATATATGATAGATAAAATGAGAAGTAAATGAATGATGTATGGATGAAATGCAATGTATGATAAAAATGAGATGTAAATGAATGATGTATAGATGAAATGCAATATATGATATATATGATGAGATGTAAATGAATGATGTATGGATGAAATGCAATATATGATATATATGATGAGATGTAAATGAATGATGTATGGATGAAATGTATGTATGATTTATCTGATGAGATGTAAATGAATGATGTATGGATGAAATGTATGTATGATATATATGATGAGATGTAAATGAATGATGTATGGATGAAATGTATGTATGATATATATGATGAGATGTAAATGAATGATAAATGTAATGAATGATGAAACATAACGTGTATATGATATCATGAAATGAGATGTTTATTGTGAAATTTATGATGAGGTGAAGAAATGATTTTATATGCATGCCATTATGAAAATTGTATGTGTCAAGTATACTCAATCTTTAAATAAGAAAAGATAGCATCATTTGCAAATGAATCTTTGTAACTTGTGTAATCAATACTCTGCAGATGTATTATTATGAATGCAATCTATTTTTACCATGCAAACCTATTTTACCCATGCAAACCTAAGTGTCATTTCAATAATCTTTTGATTTTTCTTTGTATCATCACTGAGCTTTTAAAAATGTTGAAAGCGAATACAAGCATCAATGATATGAGATAGACCAATGATGACTTGAGTATTTCTTTCATGATATTTGATATTGTAAGCCAACACAAGCATCAAGATATAATTAAACCAAGATGACCTGAGCATTTCTTATGTAAACACACAAGAATTAATAATTTTCTTAAGTGAATCAGAATTTCATCCATGATACTTGGTAGAGCACTTCTTGCGACAATTCACAAAATAATAATGACTAACTCACAAACAACAAACAAAGAAAAGGTATCATTCTCCTTCCTTGCTTCTCTAGTTTAATACATCATCGAGTAGCTCCAAAGAAATGATAAGCAAATGAAAAAAAAAGTACAACAATTCAAATTCTACTTAATGTATTTTCAAATCATTATTCAGATTAGATCATCGATGTTGAAATGTGTGTGCTGATGTTTGCATGATATTCTTAGATGTTTGAACAAATGATGTAACCTAAAGACCTATCCTAGGGGTCTCGGACTGATCAAAGATTAGTCTTTCCTAATGCTATACACAATAGAGACCACGTAGTTCGACTGATACAAACTCTATTTTTATGTTTTACGATTTTTGAATGTTTTTGTTTTGATTTTTTGTGGATTGTCTAATGTTTTTGGATTTTGACAAATTTTCTGATGTTTTTGGATTTTGACAAATTTTCTGATGTTTTTGGATTTTGACAAATTTTCTAATGTTTTTGGATTTTGACAAATTTTTTGATGTTTTTGATTTTGACAATTTTTCTAATGTTTTTGGATTTTGACAAATATCGCCACTCAGTGTTGTGATGTTTGATTGTCTCCCCATTTAAGTTGAAATTCCATTGTACCAAATAACTTTGGGATGTTTCCCCCAAGCTAGGGTAGGACATGATATCCTTGCTATGATATGGATAATGATATTAATTATCTCAAATGATAGATGGAAATGATATGAAAGGAAACAATCGTAACAAAATTGTACCCAATAGATAGAAGAGCTGGTGAAAATCACAAGTAGTTCCTGTTTGCTAGGTTTTCATCACTTGTTTTTATTGTGTCCTCCTTTTTGTGTATTTTTATCTTTATTTTGTTTTTTCCTTTTTCTGTCATCATGACGCCTATTTTCTAGGTTTTCATCAAGACAACCTTATCAACCGTGCATTAGGTATCCTCAAGTATTGAATCGCCTGAGATGGATGTTGTTCATGGGCTCCTCCAACATATCTCCTTCTGGTGTAGATAGTCGGTATGCTCCTTATCCATAGACTGATATAATGACATAAGGCCATATCTAGTTAGGTTCAAACTTTCCCTTCTTTTCTCTATCTGCTTGATTTCTAGGGTTTTCCCATAGGACCAAGTCTCTAATCTGGAAGACTCTAGGCTTAACCCTATGATTATAGTTCCTAGACATTCTTTATTGATAGGCTGTCAAATGATTGACAACTTGTTGTCGACATTCATCAAGTAGCTCTAATTCTTGAAGTCTAGAGATCCTGTAATCCTCATCTGAAATGAGTCCTTTTAGTGAAACTCGAAGGGATGGATTTTCTACCTCGATAGGTAATATTGCCTCTGATCCATAGACAAAAGCATATGTTGTAGCTCTATTGGTGTTCTGATGCTAGTCCTGTAAGCCCAAAGAGCAGCGTTAAGCCGAATGTGCCAATCACGCCCTACCTCATTTACAGTCTTCTTGAGAATCTTTAGGATTGTTTTGTTTGAAGCTTCTACCTGTCCATTACCTTGAGGGTAATAAGGGGTTGAAAAGCGATGTTGGATGTGGAACTTTTCACATAGCTCTTAGACGTCTTGGTTCTTGAAAGGCCTGCCATTATCTGTGATGATTGACTAGGGTATCCCATATCTACAAATGAGATAATTAAGTATGAAAGATGATATCTGCTTCCCCGTGATTGTGGTTAAGGGAACTGCCTCCACCCATTTTGTAAAATATTTTGTTGCGGTGATAATCAACTTATGTCCATTAGATGAAGATGGGTTAATTTTCCCTACCAAGTCCAATCCCCACTGACAGAAAGGCCATGTAGTTGTGAATGGATGGAGCTCCTGTGCTGGTGCATGTATAAGATTTCCATGAATCTGACATTTTTGACATCTCTTGAAAAACTTATAAGATTCTTGCTCCATGTGTGGTCAGTAATACCCCAAACGAAGGAGTTTATTGGCTAAAGATAATCCACTTGAATGTGTGCCACAAATTCCTTCATGGAACTCATGTAAAGCAAAAGCAAATTCATTGTGTTCTAAACAACACAAAAGAGTACCATCCAGGCCTCGACAGTAAAGAGTGTTAGCAATAATGGTATGTTTGGTGGATTGACGTATGAAGTTGCACTTTTGGTTGCGAGAAAGATCTAGCAATAAGATATTATCTTTTAGGTAAGTATAAATGTCTCCATAAAAGGAAGATTGGGCACTATCCAAAAGGCTTATGGTTTGGGATTTGGGATTTGTGTATGCAGGATTTGACACTTGTTCCACAATAAATCGATAACGATCTTGTGTTTCAGGCATTTGTAGAAGAGATGCTATTGTGGCCATGGCATCTGCTACTTTATTCTCTGATCTTGGTATCTGCTCAAATTTGATATCTATGAAGTATTTCCTTAGATCATCTACCAGTCTCTTGTATAAAATAAATGTGTCATCCTTAGTTTGGTAATCATTGTTGACTTGATAGATAATTAACTAAGAGTCTCCATATACCTATAGTTCTATGATTCTCTAGTCAATAGCCACTTTAATTCCAAGGATTAAAGCTTCATATTCTACCACATTGTTAGTGCAACGGAAGGTAAGCCTGTAAGATCGTGGAATTGTGTGCCCAAGAGGTGTGACAAATAAAATTCCTGCCCCTGATCCATGTTGTGTGTAGGATCCATTGAAGTAGAGTTGCCATGGTTGTGTTGTAACATTGAGGATATCTGCATTAGGAAATTCCATGGTCATAGGATGATTATCTGATAATGGAGCTTCTACTAATTGGTCGGCAATGACTTTTCCTTTGATAGCTCACCTTTCAACATATTGAATGTCAAACTCACTGAGGAGCATGACCCACTTTGCCAACCTTCTTGTTAAAGCTGCTTTGCTCAGTAAATACTTGAGGGGATCAATTTTTGCAACGAGCTTGACAGTGTGAGTGAGCATATAGTGTCACAATTTTTTTGTTGCAAATACTACTGCTAAGCATGATTTTTCAATGAAGGTGTAGTTTACTTCATGTCCATTGAGTGTCCTGTTGATATAGTATATTGCCTATTCCTTTCCTTCTTTATCCTCTTGTGCTAGCAGGGCTCCTAAAGAAATATATGTTGTTGCGATATATAGAAACAATGGTTTGTATTTATTGGGTGGCACCAAGATTGGTGGTGTCATTAAATAATGCTTGATTTGATTGAAAATATTCTCACACTGTTCATCCCATCTAAAAGACACATTTTTATGCAAAAGATGGTTGAATGGATGACACCGATCTACTAGTTGAGAGATAAATCTTCTGATGGATTGTAGTCAACCTTGTAGAGATGTTAATGTACTGATATTCTTAGGAGGTGGCATTTCCACAATGGCTTTAACTTTTGCTAGGTCTACTTCAATTCCTTTTGTAGAAACTATGTATCCAAGGAGTTTTGCTAATGTTACTCCAAAGGAAAATTTCTTAGGATTGAATCTGACTTTAAATTTCTCCAACCTATCAAATATTTTGGAAAGTATCTCTAGATGTCCTTCCCTGGTGTGATATTTGGCTAAGATATCATCCACATAGTCCTCCATGAAGGTGTGCATCATGTCATGGAAGATTGTTGTCATAGCTCGCTGGTATGTAGCTCTTGCATTCTTTAACCTGAAAGGCATGATGTTCCAGCAAAACGTTCCCCACGGACATGTAAATTTTGTCTTTTCTTGGTCTTTAGGGGCTATTTTGATTTGATTGTATCCTGAAAATCCATCCATGAGTGATAGCATTTGATGGCCAGTTGTTAAATCTACAATCATGTCTATGTTTGGCAAAGGAAAATCATCCTTTGGACATGCTCTATTTAAATCCCAGAAATCAATACATATTTTGATGGTGTGATCTGGTTTGAAACAGGTACAATGTTGGATATCCATTCAGAATAATCAATAGATCTGATAAATCCAACATCTAGTAGTTTCTTCAAATCATTTTTTACCAATAATGCAACATGTGGATGCATCTTTCTCAGTTTCTGTTTTACTAGTTTAGTGCCAGCTGGTAAAGATAAGTGATGCATAATAAGATTTGTGTCTAAGCCTGGCATGTCAGAGTAGGACCAAGCAAAATTGATGCATCTTTCTTCAAAGAATTTGATAAAATTTGGCTTTTTTGTATCTGTCATGGATGCTGCCAAGTGTAGTATTCTTACTTTCTCTGCTGTGCCAATATCAATAGACTGTGTGGGTTCTACCAATACTGATGATCTTTCATGGTAATGTTGTGGGAGGATTTCAAGCCTTCCATCCTTTAGTGCCTCAATGAGGTTTTCACCATTGGATACGTTCTTTGTTTTTACTATTTTAGGATCAAATACTTCCATAGAATGGTTTTCACCATTAGATCCATTTTTTATTTCCATATTTTTGCAACTGAAAGGTTTGGCACCCTCTTGCCTAAAAGAATCATTAAAATAAGCATTGGTAGAACAAGTATCAGATTCTTCACAGCAAAGGTAGTTAATAATAGCGGAGTCATTGTCAAAAATAGGGAGATTGATGGGGTGTTGGAGTTCCCACTCAATAAGCTCGGGATGCATTAAAGGAAATGAATCATTAGATGGGTTGAGGTCAGCGATTGTGAAAGTTTGGATGGAAATGTCATCCAAGTTGTTAGTGGTTATGTCGAGGCCTACGAAGGTATTTTCTTCCACATAATTTATCTCACTCGATGTCTGTTCGTCTTCACTTGAGTCATCAAAATTTTGTGTTTCAAAGACAATAGGATTAAAACTTGAGCTTTGACCCTCCTCACGTTTGGGGGTATACGTTTTGATAACATCAATCTAGATATCTTCATAGGAAACATATGATAAGTTGTCCCACTCATATTCATTTGAATCTGTTTTGGAGTTATCTCTCATTTGAAGAATACGCTCCACAGTTTTATTGGCGAGTTCTACTCTTGCTTCTTCTGTGTATCCCAGTCCAGTTCTGCCATTTTGCTGAATTGTGAGAACTTGGATTGGTTTTGTTACACTTTGTTCCCCTCATTCAAGAGGTCCTTGTTCTGCTGCATATCCTAGTCCAGTTTTATCCTTATGTTGGAGCGTCAGAGGCTGGATTGGTTCTGTTATGCCTTGTTTCCTTAACCCAAGAGGTCCCTATCCTGAATATCCCATCTTCTCCAAAATAGTTTTTCCCTTTCCATATTGATTTGTCTCTATGATATTACTCATGGAAGTGGAAGCTTCCTCATCCCTATAAAGCCAATTTAGTATAGCCTTATCTTCTGATTCTTCATCTAAGTTTCCAGCTTTTACAAATCTGCCATCTAATGCCGTTGTAGATTATGCTGATTTTTGGGTGGTTGTAGATGGTTGTCCATACATTTGTAAGGAGGGTAACATCTGTGATAGATGGAAAGAGTGTCTGAAACCATATTCACTTATTCCTTTGTCACTTATCTGTACTTTGTTGGTGAATTGGTGTGAGAGTGAAGCCAATTGTTCTTCAACATTTGAAGGCTTAGATTGTGCCACCTTGATCTCTTGTGATTTTTGTTGTTTTGGAAGCCACTTTGATATGAAGCTTTGTTGTTTCTCACCATTAGATGAATTTGATGTGCTAACTTCTCTATTGTGAGGTATTAATGTATCCTAAGATGTTTTCAATGTATGAAAAGCTTGGGTGTCATTATAGTCTGTTGTGATTGTTACCTCTTGTCCATTGACAGGAAATTTTAGGCATTCCTGATAGGTGGAAGGTATTGCTTACATATCATGAATCTAAGGACGTCCCAACAGTATGTTGTATGTCAGTTCCCTATCTAAGACTTGACAAACCACATTTTGGACAATAGGTCCTACTTGAATGGGTAATATGATCAATCCTTTAGAGGATCTTTCTTCCTCATCATATGCTTTGATTGTGATTTTTCTTCTTGTATCAATGGCTTCATCTGAGTATCCTAGTGCACGAATTAACTTTAAGGTACAAATATTTAAACTAGCCCCTCCATCTATTAGGACACGCCTTACATGGTGTTTATGGATGAGGACTTCAATGTGAAGGGCGGAATTATGTGGATGGGTGAGTGATACATCATCATGTTCAGAAAATGAAAGGAAATGAGGTGTAGATAGATGTCCCACCATAGCTTGAAATTGACATACATCCAAATTGTTAGGTACCGTGTTTGATACAAGAGCTTGCTCAAGAACCTCTTTGTGTGATGGGGAGATCTTTAAAAGTTCCAAGATGGATATTTGTGTCAGTATTTTCTATAATTGATCGATGAGATTATATTGATTGGAGGGAGGATCTACATATTGGGATGATAATGATGCTCCTTTCAATATAACTTTGGATTGTGCCCTTGTTGTGGCATTAATCGGTTGGTGCTCTTGTTTCCCTTTGAGTGTGATTACATTAATTTGGTTTTCAGATTTGTCCATATGTTGTACCAAATTAGCAGATGTAATGTCATTGTTTCGATTGATTTGATTGCATAACTCCTCATTCTCCTTGGCAGTAGAAAGACAAAGGATCGTTGTGTCATAAACATAACCAACATTCTTACCTTTGTTGTTTCTGGAAGAGGATTCTCCCTTCTGATAATTGGGTAGAGGATTTTTGAATGTTGTATGATCTTTGTTTGTTTGGTGCCCCTCTAAAAATACTTTCTTTTGATCTATAAGGTCTTGTATCGCATGTTTTAACTGCCAACAATTTTCAATCATGTGGCCTTTATTCTAATGTTAGTGACAGTAATGTGAGTCATTCCACCATGATGGTTTGACTTGAGGGTCCCAATTTATAGCCTCTTGTACTTGAATAATTTTTTCATCTAAAATTTCTTTGAGGACTGATTCCAATGATTTCCCTAATGGTGTGAATTTTTGTTTATTGGATGGTCATTGGAATGATTGGGTTTTTGTTTCTCCACTATTTTGATTATTTCCTTGATCACTACTTTGTTTGACATTAAGATCATTGTTTTGTTTGTTTGTAGTTGTTGGAGTCAAGGTGAATACTAGTTTGGATATGTGTGTATCGATGATGGTATCAGTATTTTTATTCTTTTTCCAAAATCTTGGCTTTTCATTGTTGTTGTTAGAGGAATTGTTATTGTTTGAACCTTCAATGAAGTGTTTGATTGTTCCTCTTTTGATTAGAGCCTCTTCGATTTTGAGTCCCTTTTCGATAACTTGCTCAAATGTAGATGGACATTGCAAGTCCAATCTATAATTCATTTCATCCACTAGGTTATCAATGAACATCTCTATCTTCTCTTCAGGAATAGATCTAGGGTATTTAGCAAATAGCCTTCTCCATTGTTGGAGAAAGGAAAGAAAATTTTCCCCCTTTGCTTGTTTGGTGTTGTAGAGTTCTTTCAAGGTCACCCCATGTTGGATGTTGAATGAGAAGTGTGTTATGAACCTATTGATTAGTTATTCAAAAGATTGGATCCCGGGTTCCATTTTAGAAAACCATTCCATGCGAGTGTTTCCTAAGCTTCTTGGAAATAATCGTAGTAAGTAAGAGTCCTCATGTGTGAACTCTATGCTCATGGCTCTAAATTCTCATGCATGATCAAATGGATCAGTTCTTCCATTGTATTTGTTGTACGTCAGGTATTCACAATACTATGGAAACAGTATGATGTTGATGCTTTGGTCAAATGGATAAGGGAAAATGTCTTGTAAGGAATATCTTTTTGTTGGCCCTTGTTGGATATTTTGGAACTGCAATTGTAATTGTTGGATTTGTATTGTCAAAGCATCTATTTGATTTGGATTTTCCATACTAGTTGTCTAAGGTGTGTTCATTTCCTTGAGTTGGTTGACATCAAATTCTTTAGGAAGCTTAGCACCTTTGTCAACTAATAATAAAAGATACTTTTCCATATCTTGCTCCAACATATTTTCCATAAATTTATGGAAATGAGGGTCTTGTTGAACTTTCTCGATCTCTTCTGCAGTTATTTATTTCTCTTGTGAATTAGTGAGAGGATCAATGTTGTTGTATCGTCCCCAAGGGTTTTCTTTAGCCATGGCTGCTATTCTTTCATTTTCTTCTTCTTGTTGTCTTTGATATGTTGATCGTGTGAAAATAGGCATACAAACGTTTAAAGTTTTACTCTAGACTTTGATCTTGGATTTTTGATCTGATAAGTGTCAAAGTTTTTGATTTAAAATATGATTTAGTCGTGTCTAGTTTCATGATGGAAGGATGATAAAAATCCTTGATAGGGAAATTTTGACACAAAAAGTTCAGATTTAGTGATAAGGACACTTTGCAAGATGTTTCAAGACCTAGGCGTAATAGTAAAGTTTTCTTTTTGTATGATTCAAGTGTTTTGGACTATGAAAAAAATGTTTTGGATTGATGAAAACCTTGTTTTTGATGTGGGAAAACTGACAAACTGTCTTACTAACTCTCTATTTTTCTGACATTCTGGAGCCCTAAAACAGAGCTACGATGCGCTAAAACAGAGCCACAATGCGCTAAAACAAAGACGTGAGGTGCTAAAATAGATTCACTACGTGCTAAAATAGAGTTCTGACGTGCTAAAATAGAGTTCTGACGTGCTAAAACAAAGTTCTGACGTGTTAAAACAGAGTTCTGACGCGCTGAAATAGAGATTTGACTCGCTAAAATAGAGCATCTATGCATTAAAACAGAGCCTCGAAATGCTGAAACAAAGTTCTGATGTGCTAAAATAGAGTTCTAACGTGCTAAAACAGAGCTTCGATGTGCTGAAACAGAGTTCTAACGCGCTAAAACAAAGCCTTGACGCACTAAAACAGAGTTATGACATGCTACAAAATGTTTTTGGGGTGCCACAGGAAACTATCTCACTCTATGAAATTCACTTGGTCTTGTGTCGTATTGTATGGCAGGTTGTGGGATGTATTTTGGACGAATTCATTGACTATGATTGTGGTGTTGCCTAAGAGCCCTTCTTTGATAAAATGCTTGTGAATCTAAGGGAGCTACAACATAGTCGTCCGTATAACCTCTAGAGAAATCATGATATCTATGAATAAAATTCCTATGTTGGAGTAGAACTTTTCTGCTTTGATATAAAAATTGTTGCTTTCTCAGGAGTTGTTTGTATGTAAATGTTTTCTTTGGATTTCTGATTTGTTTGAAAAGAGATTTCTTGACAAATTTGGTGGATACCCAATCTCGAATCATGAAAATTTCACAAGTGTTTGATTTTGAAGATTCTTGTGATGATCTTATCTGAATTAATGAAGGAAAACACAGCAAGCAAGAATAGAATAGTTGATTTAAAATCCTAGAATCTAAACAGATAGTGTATGTTCTAAGAATCAAACATGATTCTTCTTGATTTTCATTGGTTTGATAACAAGATAAGATAGTTCAAATAGACTCACTCCTAGAGACAAAAGGTCATCATTATATACTCGAACGACCCACGGCTTGGAATTGCGTTGACTCACACAGCCATGTCACCCCCTAGAGGGCACCCATGTTTTTTTCTTTTCCAGGTGCGTACTCAGAGTGATGGAAGTGGATACCAGATCCCCTGAGTAAATAGTCCTTGGCAATTATATGGTGAGTGCTTGAGGGTAGATTCTTCCCTGCCCCTGCACTGCTGAGTATTACAATGTTCGGGAACTGACAAGCATGCTTCTATTTTTAGGTTCTTAGATAGGGTTTCCGTTCAGAGTGGAAAATGGATAAACTCCCTTGAGAGACCTCCCAATCTTTAGAACAAAGATTTTGGGAATGGTTATCCTGCACACTTCCATTGAAAGAGGGTTTCCCCAAATTCAAATAAATTTTTAAGTGGGTTGGAATGCCATGGCTTTTGGCTGTCCCCACTCAGGTTGTTCTCGTAGGGTGAGTACTTTTTCCCACCATGGTAGGCCTGTCTAAAGGTTTTAATGAAAGCTTGAAAATGCATAAGGTAAAAGTGAGTCTGGTATTCTGATGCACCCAGTTAAGGGGAGAGCATAAACCTATCACCCAATCACAGCAAAGAAGTTTGTTCACTTTTTAAAACCCAAAAGACAAATTAGCTAATCTATATGGAGATATTGCTCCATAAAAAGCATGATATTCAATTTTAATCCCGTAAGAAATGATGAAGTTTCTATCCTAGGATTGATCAATTTTTATCCATCTGCTATCCTAGGATTGATAAATTTTAACCCGTTTTCTATCCTAGGATTGATAAATTTTAACTAAAAAGAGACAAAAGAACAAAATCTGGATGCGAATGCGTCGGATCCAGATAAAAAAAATAAATTAAAGAACAAAGAGTCGAGGTGCTGAAATAGTGGAAAGGCGCGCTAAAACAGTTGATCAGTGTGCTAAAACAGTTGCGTGGGGCACTAAAATAGTCGATCAACACTCTAAAACATCTGAGCGGCACACTAAAATAATTGAATGGTGCACTAAAATAGTCGAACAATGTGCTATAATTTTCCTCTGATGCACTACAGAATCTAGCTAGCGCGCTATAAAAAACCATGGTTCTGCTAAAACAAACACATTGATACCTGTAAGACATTGTATCATAAGTGTCTTACAGGTATCATAAGTCACTTATGACACTTAAAGAATGAGAATTAAGCTATTATGATTCCTAAATGCAACTAAGATGATTCTACAACAAAACTTATGAGAAAGAAACTACTGTAAACAGCCATGATTGATGAACTAAAATGCTTGATTGCTTGATGATTGCTTCTATTTGCTTGATTGTTTGAATGCCTGGAAAACCTACAGAGTAAGATTGCACAAGTTAGGATCCTTTTCTTGGAGCCAAAAGCCTGTATTTATAGATTTCACGGCACTCATTTGTGAAGGGATAACACAGCAGAGGTTGAGATTCAATCTAGAGAATTGAATGGTATGAGATGAGAAGGTGGAGCTGATCATGAAGGATTGTTCCTCCCCATGAAAACACCAGGAAAGATGAGAGGAAAGAAGATTGAGAGGATTTCCTGCAGATTTGTCCCCGAAGCTCTTCCCATGAATGACAGTTGAATTAATTAGATTTTTAAAAATCTAATTTTATTGGTGAGTGAATAGAGGGATGTGATTTTTTTTTGCATTAATTTAAATATTTTTGTTTATTTAAATTTAGCAAAGAGGAACAAATAATTTTATAAAACAAACTATAGAATTTGTTTATTAAATTAAAATAAAAGGAATATGATAATTAAATTAAAGATTCTAGGATATCTTTATTTAATTAAGAAGAAATGTGATGAGGTAATTAAATAACACAAATTATTGAAGCTATGTATTTAATTTAAGATAGAATTAATAGATAAAGTATAGAAGAAATAATAATGATAATAATTAAATAAAACAAAGTATTTAATTTTGTTTATTTAATTAAGAGGGAAATAATATGATAAGATAGAAGAATTAATAATGAACTTAATATAAATAAATATTTCTATTTATTTACTAAGTAGATGAATTTAAGATTAATTAATCAAATAAGTCATATTTAATTAATTAGATTCTCCAGACAATTTTTAGGTGTCTACAACCATCACTACAAATACTTAGGTATTCTTTAGGAGCACATATGTTGAGAGGGGGATCTTGATATCCTACCACTTTGGTTTCTTCAATTGGTATTTTCTCTAGGAGTTGATGAATTTTTTGTTCACTTTCCTAGTGTCTCCAAGAGAGGACAAGTAAAAAGTGTCAAATCATCACCCATAGGATGCCTCATTTACATCATGCCATGATAGTAGATCATACACTCTTGGACAACATCAAACCCAATGACACCACTAAGAAGAGGAAACATCACAAGAAAAAATTAAAATAACACCATGATATTTTTCCAAAAGGTGTCATCGATGTATTCCACCACTTTAAAGCAGTTGCTACACCATTACTATGAGTAATTGCTTTAAAGTAGCCAATTCTTTTTTCCTAAGACATGAGATCTTTCCTTAGAAAATCCTATGCCAAGTCATATGTTTCAGGAATAAGCCGCATCATGAAATAGGAAGCAAGGGTTGCCCCTAAAAATACATAAGGGATCTATGGATTTGGGGTTAGTATGTCTATGCTACAATGTTATCATAAAGCATGGAACTATCATCATTCCACAAATACATATAGAATTGGAAGAATGACACAAAGAGAGTGAAAACAAAGAAAAACCTTTCAAGTCAACATGAATGTCCTTATGCCTTGCATCATCCCCAAAAGAAAAACACAAGACAAATAAAAAAGATACAAGAAAATATTTTGGGTCAACACGGAAGAGACATAAATGTCTCGATGCCTTGCATCATCTCCAAAAGGAAAACACAAGATAAATGAAAAAAATATTACGACATAGAGAAGAATGAAGGTACATATAGAAGAATGTACAAAAGAGAGAGGAACATCAAATGAAACGTATCGGGGGATCACATTACACATGCAATCACATAAAGAAAAGTGAAAAATAAAAAAGACTAGTAAGGTATAATTGAGTCAACCTGAAGCAGGTCTTTGGCCTTTGAATCTTAGTCAGTATAAATGGAAGGTGGACAACTAGCCAAAGTGACAATGAAAAATACATTACTAGGATAATGCTATCAAATTCTTGCCTCCACTTTGTGCAAGACAAGAATGAGCTGAGATACGTGAGGAAAATGAAATCCTTGCATTAGAGAAAATGATTTACAATAAGTGTAAGACATGTAATAGTGAGAATGTTTTAAGATTCTACAACTTTACATGACAAGGATCATAAGGGTATGTTATTCAATCATTGGATGACAATTATTTCCATTGAAGTGAAAATTGCTCAATACCATTTTAAATATGTGACACTCATAAGTACTATGTCCAATAGTTTTGTGGTATCGACAATGTGGAACATTTGCATCTTTAGGATATAGTCTTATATTTTCTTTCATTGGTGGTAATGATATAAGTTCTTTTTTTAGAAACATTTGTAGTTTCTTTTCAATTTCAGGTGGTAGACAAGGGAACTTTAGTTTATTTAGCTTGTAAGGCCTCTTACGCTTGCTAGATTCACCAACTTCTCTAGATGCGATTAGGGAAAGAGGTCCCAAGATAATAATGTCTTTATTATCCTTATTATTAGGAGGTATTGGTTGCTATTTAGGAAGGAGAACATCTATATCAAGAGGAGGATCTAAGACAACTGTACCATCACTACAAAGACTCAGGTATTCTTTAGGAGCACTTATGTTGAGAGGGGGATCTTGATATCCTACCCCTTTAGTTTCTTCAATTGGTATTTTCTCTAGGAGTTGATGAATTTTATGTTCACTTGTTGTATCACATCCTTGTTTGTGTAATATCATGAATCCTTTTCCATATGTCTCTTCAAGGTTGATTGATCTATTGGTTACTTTTTCGACATAGCATGGTTGAATGTTTTCTTGTTTAGAGGAGCGAGGCTCACCTATAGTAGGGAACGTAGGGTCAACTTGTGACTTAATTTCAAGATATAGAAGTCTAAACATCTCAAGTTGTGTCAGTTGTTTCATTAAAGGATAAAAGGATGCATTAGACTCAAGGTTGTTGAGGTAATCATTTATGAATTCATTCATGCTAGCATCATCTTCTCCAATGATGTCAACATCACGAGGAGGGTATGCATTAGGAGTTGTGTGAGCATAAGTAAGTTCAATTTCATTAGGTTCATTTCCAAAAACACAATTTGAAACATCAACCAAAGAGAACAAGGACTTCTACACATTGCCTAAACAGTTCACCATTTTTAGAATTTCAGAGCTAAACATGGTAATTTACTGATTACACAATGCAATAAGCTGAAAATGATTTTTTTTTATGCAATTTTGAACTTTTAACAATGTACTAAAATGAAGTAATTTAAGCTAAATGCAATGAAATTGAGAAAACAATAAATCAGGAATCTGAAACAAAAAGGTAATAGCACCAAATAGAAGCTAAAGCTAAGATTTTAATGTCTTCAAAATGTAGAGCAGTAGCTAATAGAGACTCATTCACCAGTAAGGGTGAATGGGTCCTAGTTAGATATTTCTAAGATTTTTCTATGGCTTTCAGAGTGAATTTTGATGCTTTTTTAGTTGCCAAAAGGTTTAGTTTAGACTCGATTAGGGATTTATTTTCTAGTAAGGGTGAATGGGTCTTGGTTAGAAATTTTTAAGCTACTTTTTAATGATTTACAAGTTCTCAATTATATCTTTCAGTTCCTGGTCTAAGATAGTGAGCTTCAGCTTCATATTTTCCAAAAAATAAAAGTGAAAATGCAATGAAAAGATGAAATGCAAGGCCTAATTTGAAATGCAATTGTATGATATCTAAATGAGATGCAAAATGGCTGATTTTTTTTAATAATTTTTAGATTTAGAGAGATGTAAAACAATGCAAATCTAAACCCTATATGATATGCAAGATTTCAATGCTAAATAAGTAACCCTAAATGATATCTTAATTCAATGCAAATGAATGAAAGATCTAACTTAACATGCAATGAGAGACTCTAAAAATTAGAAAATTGTAATGTTCAATATGTTGGGTTCACCAAAATGAACCATTGAAAAATAGATTGCATCAAGATGTTTGATAAACAAGATGATGAACCATAATTTTTGTAAGGGGTGATTCACTCAATTATGTGTAAAATAAGGTGCAAATAAAAATTATAAATGTTTCCTAATTGTTGTATCAACTATGGGGGATGTTTTTAGAGCATAAAATGTTGTGTACCTAGCCAAAAAGTTGTTTTTTTGAGCTACAGAGGACTCATTCTCCTTTAGTGGCGAATGGGTTCTTTTAGGGTTTTGGAAAATTGATTTCAAGGTTTTTTTCCTTGATGTCTGCACTCTCAAATTCCCTATTATCAAGTTCTAAAATTCTATATGCAATTATGTAGCTTTAATTCTTTGATCTTGCATTTTTAATGACCACTTTTGCAACTTTGCAACTTTGAAATTTTTTCTCCAAATCTTGCTCAACTTGATCTTCAACCTATAAATCTGCAATCATACACTTGAGGGTAGAAAAAATTGTTGTTTGATAGTGAATGGGGGTTTTCCTCAGTCAAACTCCTTGTAGGTAATTAAACCAAATGATGAAATGAAGCATAAAACATGAAATATATAAATGATGTCACCTTGGATGATGTCTTGTGAAACAAGTTTGCAAACTGGCATGTAGTGGCCATGCAGAATGTAGATATTTTATCCTTGAATATTATGTGAACAATGCTTGTAATATATCTTCAATGCTACACTCACTTCTTTAGTTCAACAACATGAATGCATGCATCAAACCCTTGACATGATGATATGACTTTGAATTGCTGCAATAAACTCTTGAAATTTTCCTTGAAATTCCTTCTAAATGTTCTTGTAATGCTCTATAATTCTCTTTCTCTTGATCTCAAAAAGTCATAAGTTTTCTAGGTTGCTTAGTAAACTTGCTAGGAGAAACAATGTGAATTAACCCCTTATTTATACTAAATTAGGAGATTAACCCCAAAATTCAAAGAATTAAAGTCGACACTAGATTTGGAAAGAAACATTATTAAATTCCCACCAGTATGAAATTCAAAAAGGGGGGTCTCATTAAGGGAGGACCAATTCCCCACCTTGGGCGAATGGGTCTTGGCTTAGTTTACTAGGACCTAACCCTGGGGGATTGAAAGAGTGATAAAAACCCATTGTAGATCAACTGAAGAAGGGGGTCCTATTAAGGGAGGAACCATTGACCATCTAGAGTGAATGGGTCCTAGCACACTTTTTTAGGACCAAAATTTTCCCAATGAAATATTTTGTTAATTAAAATATGAGTGTCGGGATAGATCTTCGGGAGGTGTCAAAATCAAGGCTTAAATTTGAATTAAAAGGGGGTTAATTACTCCAATTAACCACAATTAATTAATGACCACCTAGATAAATGTGAAATTTCCTTATAATACTTTAGAACACTTAAACAAGGTACACATTATGTACATTTTATTCAAAAAGGAGCTCATTAGGCTTAATTAAGCAAATACATCCTAGAAAAGTGTGAAAGTGTGTTACAACACCCTTGTAAAAGACCAATTAAGGCATTTTTTAGTCAAGTAAAGGACCTATAATAGTGTGAATGTGTACAAGACATTACAAAACCACTCCAATACATCATTAATTGAGTTTTAATGTCAATTATCAAACCAAGTAAGGGAAAAAGGCTATTTTTTCATTACTACAACTAGTATAGAGTACATGTTAATATTGGTGCACATTCCACCACAGAAGAACATCTAGCTATGTGATCTTGATGGAGTGTTTATAGGTGTTAGGAATATCCATGATCCTAGTGGTGAGTTTCTTGGGGGTTTGAGTGTTAGTTTGTGGGTGAATAGTTGGTGTATTTTGGTGTCACTTTAGCTACGGTATTGACCTAATATGTTTGGGGTAGTGCGGAGTAAAAGGAAGTGTTGATAATTATTGTGGAGTTATTATAGGTCCCCTCTGACCTATTTTTATGTTTTATTAGTTTTGAATTAGGGCACAAATTTTGTGTGTTTGAATCTTGAGCCGACAAGTTATGTTATGCAAAGTACATCTAATTATGCCAACCTAATTCATGTTGTAGGTGTTTTTGGTTGTAATGGATATAAACGTAAGTTCATTTTGATGTTGTATAATGATATGATATGTAAAGTGTACTATAGAAAATATGTGGTGTGAATTTCTAAGTAGAGCATGCAAATGTGATGCGAATGTAAAGTAGAGAAGAGTGTGGAAGTGGTGTAGTATGAAGTGTGTTGATTCAATATTTTGACCTCTAATGGAACTATATCTCCTACATATTGTAGATGCACTATTAGAAGTTCAAAACTTGGTAGGATCCAATCCTTATTCCTATAAATGAATCAATTCTTCTATTTCTCTTATTCTTTGGATGGTGAATCCTTTGGACAATGCGTCCTTTGGATAGTGAGTCCACCCGAAAGTGAGGATTTATGTAATAGGTTATGACCAGTTATAATATATTGTGAGCTAATCATCACCATGGTTTTTTCCCATTTTTGGGTTTTCTATGTAAAAATATGGTGTTCACATGTTATGTGCACTTTGATGATTGCTTTCATGGTTTCTTTCCTTACTACAAATTGAATATGATGTTTCAAATGAATGCTTAAATTTTTAAGTGGTTTCAGAGAATAATGATTCACCCACCCTCTTAGTATTTTGAGTGCTCAATATCATTTTCTTGATGATTTATGATGGAGAGTTGAGAGTTGAGGGTTTAGGGATTAAATTTAATTATGTAAGTTTTAATGTTTAACATATAAGGTATAGGGTTTAGGTTTTAAGGTTGATGATATAGGGTATAGGGTTTAGGGTTGAGAATATAAGATTGAGTTATCAAGTTTAGGTTTGAGGGTATAGGAAACTTGAGGGTTGAAGGTATAAGGTTTAGGGTAGAGTGTATAGGTTTTACAACCTAGGGTTGAGTGTAGGGTTTAGCATTGACGATATATGTTATATTGTATAGGGTTGAGGGTATACCATTTAGGATTGAGTGTATAGGGTTGAGGGTTCATCCCCTATGCTTTAGGGCCTAGGTTTGAGGCATATGGTTTAGGGTTGAGGGTATATGATATAGGGTTTAGGGTTGAGTGTATATGGTTGAGGGTTTATTATATAGGCCTTAGGGTCCAAGGCTGAGGGATAGGATTTATGGTCAAGAGGGTATAGGGTATAGGGTTGAGGATTGAGGGTTAGCCTATAGGCTTTAAGGCCTAGGGTTGAGAGATAGGGTTTAGGGTTGAGGGTATAGGTATAAGGTTTAGGGTTGAGGGTATATGATTTAGGGTTGAAGGTATAGGTTTTAGGGTTGAGTATATGGATAAGGGTTTAACCTATTGGCTTTAGTTCCTATGGTTGAGGGATAAGGTTTAGGGAGCTGATAGCATAGGGTATAGGGTTTTGTGTTATGGGTATAGAGTTTAGGGTTGATGGTATTAGGTCTAGGGTAGAGTGTATAGGCTTTACAACCTATCACTAAGTGTAGGGTTTAGGGTTGATTGTATAGGGTATCTAGAGTTTAGGGTTATGGGTATAGAGTTTACGGTTAAGTGTATAGGTGTTAGGGTTAGGTGCATATGGTTTTGGTGAGTTATATCCATTGTAAGCCCAAAACTAAGAAAAACATGTACATGTTTTATTAAGATAAAAGCATGTACATGGTTTGTAAATCTATATAGATCACTTGAGGGTTAGGACATCTAGATCACCTAGATCAAGGAGGTCAAGGAGATCAGATATATGATGATTAGGAATTGCTTACGCTAATGATGAGTATGATATCAATGTACTATTAATGATGTTTGTAAGGTTTATGCGATTTATGACATATGCAGGTGAATGTTAATGTAGATATGTATATGGTTTAAAATAAATCTAGAATGTATCTCATGAAAAATGAGTATGTATGTTGTGGATATGAAATGTAATGAACACAAAAGATGATAAGATTCTTAGAATAACAAAATCTAAACAATTAAGATGAAAATGAAATGATGATAATATGCTTAGAACAAGAAATCTAAACACTTAAGATGAAAATAAAATGATGATAATATGGTTAGAATAAAAAATCTAAACACTTCAAATAAAAATGCCATGATGATAAGATACTTTGAAAAAAAATTGAAATGTGGAAAATTATTTTTCCTTTTCTTTCTAGGGTTTAGGACCTAGAGGGACAATTTTCACTTTCACTCAAGAATAAACCCTTGAGATCTTTATGCAAAGGAGAAAGAGATCTTGTAAGAGGGTTGTCCTAGGGACTGAATCCAAACTAATAAGGGGTTCACCACCAACTATGGACTTGGAAAAAGACAATGAAATGCAAGATGAAATGTAAAACCCTAATGCAATACAATGGCCTATAAAAAGACCTATAAATGCAAGTAGAATAGAACAAAAAGGTAGTAAGATGAATGGTGTGCACTTGGGAATCTGGAAATAATTAATTGAAGTTTGAAACACTAGAAAATTTAAATTTTTAACAAATTGGGACTCATTCACCAACCTGGGAAAATCAATCCCATATTTGGGTTTCTGCACAAGAACGTATTTCAAGAAAAAGGGTATCTAAATCTACAAATAGATCTAGAAAACACCTATAGTGGGACTCATTTGCCACTTGTGGTGAATTAGTTCCATTCCACTTTTTTAGGAATTTAAAGTTATAATTTTCACTTTAACACCTGCTCTTTCCTTCCAACTTGAATCTTGGATCCAAATCTACAAAAATGCTTGCAGAATAGGATATAAACTTGATTTTCTAATGGGGGGTTTTCCTTGGTCAAACCCATAGTTTGGTAATTAAATTATGATGGAAATAATGAAATGTGCATGGAAACCCTATCCTTAAGTGAGTCTAAGACTAAAAAATTTGAAAAATCATGTAATCCTATTCTAATGTGTAATAATATGATGCATAAATGTAAACAATGAAGATGAATGACTCACTTTGAGAGATCTCTAATCACCCAAATGAGCCCTAATGATGCTTGTACCTTCCTTAGGATGAATGTAGAGTGATAATAGAGGATGGAATCACTTAGGAAACAAGTATTTAGGCTTGTCTTGATGGCTATTTGGATCTCCCAAACCTAGAATCCATTATGATTCACCATAGAAAACCATGATCAACCATTGAAAATGTTAGATCTTGAATTAAAGTGAGCTTGAAGATGTGAAAAAATAATTTAGTGTTGCTCCAAGACTTCAAATTTTTTTTCTTTTGAAACTTGAATTCTCTTGTGAAAGATTTATTGAAGAATCTTGATGCTTGTCTCTTGAAAATGCTTGCTTATCTTGCCTAGTTATGAAATAATGACTTGGAAACTTGCTTATATACGAATTAACACCTAATTTACCACTATTTGGATCTCAAAGGTCGACATCCACCAAAAATTTGAATTAAAATGGTGAATTTCCCACTCAAAATTGAAAAAGACCCGAAATTGGATTCATTCACCCAAGGTGGCAAATGGGTCCCACCTAGGGGAACTCATTCACCCAAGGTCGTGAATGAGTCCCACCCTAGATTTTTGAGGTGGGTTTTTGGGATTTTTGATGTTTAGAATAATAAATCTAAACACTTAAGATGAAAATGAAATGATGAGAAGATGTTTATCTAATAATAAATCCAAATAATTAAGATGAAAATGATATGTTAAGATGATTTGGATGGAGATGAAGACTAGGTGACCATCTTAATACATTGAGTATAGGGACATATGGAAGAAAAAAAGAATGAATGTGCACATACAATCCATGATTAGGAAAGAGAAAAATGATGGTGATGAGAAAGAAGGGGTGGGATGGTATTAGGTGATTTTGGAATGCAATAATTGAACTACAATGTAGAGAGAACTTAATTTTATAATGCATGTGATAATATACACCAAGGTATGAGGAACCAAGGTGATTGTGTATTGCATGCATAGGATTGACACAAGGTTTTAGGGTTGAGTGTATATGATTAAGGGTTTACTATATAGGCCTTAGGGCCCAAGGTTGATGGATAGGTTTTTGGGTCAAGAGGGTATATGGTATAGGGTTGAGGTTTTAACCTATAAGCTTTAGGGCCTAGGGTTGAGAGTATAGGGTATAAGGTCTAGGCTTGAAGGTATAGGGTATAGGGTTGAGTATATGGTTAAGGGTTTAACATATTGGCTTTAGTTCCTAGAGTTGAGGGATAAGGTTTAGGGAATTTAGAGTATAGGGTAAGGGTTTTTAGTTATGGGTATAGAGTTTAGGGTTAAGTCTCACATATCCCCCTCTCTTCTATCCTCCCCATCTCTATTATTCTCTCTCACTTATCTCTCTCCTCTAGATTTACCTCTCTATCTAACTTCTCTCTCCATTACCTACCTAGATTTCTCTATCTCAACTTTCTATCTCCCCTTCCTACCTCTCCCTTCATCCCTCCTTATCTACCTCTCCCTCCCTCCTTATGTAAATATCTCTTATCTCTATCTCACCTCTTTCTATATCTCTTTAATGTATCTCTCCTCTCTCCTTTTAATATATCTAAATTATTCATTATTTAGGGTGTAGGGCCTATGGTTATGGGTTTAGAGTTGATGGTTTAGGGTTGAGGGTATAGGGTTTTGTATATGGTTAAGGGTTTAATCTATTGGATTTAGTTCCTAAGGTTTAGGGATAAGGTTTATGTTTGGAGGTATAAGGTATAATGTATAGGATTTAGTTCCCTACAACTACCTCTCTCTATATAACCTCTCTCTCTATGTTTTAGGGTCAAGGGTTGAGGGATAGGGTTTAGGGTTGAGGGTTGATTGTATAGGGTATCTAGGGGTTAGGATTATGGGTATAGAGTTTAGGGTTATGGGTATAAATTTTAGAATTAGGTGTACAGGTGTTCTAGGGTTAAGTGCATAGGGATTTCTAGTGATTTAAACCCATAATGATAAGACCAAAACTAAGAAAAACATCTACATGTTTTGTTAAGTTAAAAGCACGTACATGTTTTGTAAGGTACATCCATCACTCAAACCCAAAACTAAGTAAAAAAAACATGTGTTTTTTTAAGTTAAAAGAATGTACATGTTTTGTAAAGTTAAATCCATCCTCCAAACCTGAAACTATGAAAATCACATATGTGTTTTGTAAAGTTAAAATCACATACATGTTTTGTTAAATTAAAATAAGGTACATTTTTTTGACACTATAGGTGTTTCCAAATGGAGGCCAAAGTGCAAACACTTAAGTTTAGGGATGAATAACATGTATGTGTTATGGAAACATAATGCATACATGTTATGTCAACATAGTGTGTATGCATTTTTTTAAGCTTTAATTTATTCATAATGGCAAAAAAATAACATGATATTAATGCTAAAGGTCCCATTGCAATAGGCTCTGCTTTCTATGTGTATTTTTTGACAGTGTAAGAGATCTATTTTTTTTATTTGACTTCAAATGATTGAAATGCATTGGAATGTGACAATTAACTAATTGTTCAATGTTTCTTTATTTGTATAAAATTTTCTAATGTCAATTTTGATGACTGTTTTATATTTTATTGATAATTTATTAATTTGATTAAGTAATTTATCATTTATGTGTCAAAGAAGAGTAATTTATTTAAGTGATTTCACATATGTTTAAGTAATTTAATATTTTTTAAAGTAAATTCATATATGTTTAAGTAATTTTATATTTGTTTAAATAATTTCATATATGTTTGAGTAAATCATTAATTTTCAAATTACAATATTATTAACATATATTCATTATTTTGTTATTTAGAAACAATTGATATTAACCATGGGAAGGAATAAGTGAGGACCACTCGAACAACTTGATGTGAAAATAACAAAAACAAAGGTAGCACATGAAAAGATGATGAAATGAGAAAAGTTGGAGGAGAAGGTATATAATCTATACCAACTAACATTAATGTAGAATCAAATAGCAAAACACCTTGGTGGGTGCACAAATATGTGGGGCTAGAAAGTGGCCACTCAACTTTTTAAACCCAAAATAGAGAAAACATGATAACGTTATAAAAATACACGCTCGCATTATGGGTTGGTACTAATTGAGCCTAGGCTTGGTCATTACTAAGCCAAAATGCGAGCATGTTATAAAACACATGTATTATTATTTGGAAATCACAAAAAAAAGCACGTTATAATGTGCTCACATTTTGTTCCCCATTGAAAAATTTTCTCTCTATTTTTCTCTTTCTTTTCATTTATTTTCAGTGAAACTATATACATGAAATAAACATTTAAGTATAAGTTGACATTTACATATGGATATTTACTACCTCTTTTTTCTCTTTCTTCTCCTTGATGGTGGTTTCAAATCTCTAGGAGTTATAATGAAAATTCTAGTTTTTGGAATATCTTATTATTTTCCAAACTTAGTCAAATTTCAATAATCAACATGTCAAATTTCAATAATCAAGAGGTCAAATTTTTGTAATTCAAGTTGTATTATCTCTCTCTCACTTATTATTTATCCCCTACTTTGTAGACCTCTCTCACTCTCTACTTCTCTTTATCTCGTTATTCTCTCTCTCTCTCTTCCTTCCTCCCACCAACCTTCTCTCTATACTTCACTCTATCTAACCTATCCCTCTCTACCTCTTTTTCCCCCTCCATCCTTTCCTATATACTTCACTCTATCTAACTTATCCCTCTTTCTCTCTCTCTTCCTTCCTCCCATGCACCTTCCCTCTCTAGTTATATCTATCTAATCTACCACTCTTTTCCTCTCTCTTCCTCCTTTCTCTCAATCTCTCCACCTTCCTCCTTCCCATATCTCTCTCATTCTCTCTATCTCACTTTTCTCTCCCTTCATCCCTCCTTTCTTCCCTATATATTTCTATCCCCCCCTCTCTCTCTCTCTCCCTCCCTCCATCTCTACTTCTCCATCCCTCCCCTTTATCTCTCCTTCCCTATATACAACTATATGTCTATCTCTCTCCATATCTAAATTTCCCTCTCTCCCTCTTTCTTAATCTCCTAACATTGCTCCTTCCCTCTTTATTTCTCTCTCCCTCCCCCATCTTTCTCTTTCACTCTCTCCTTCCCTCTCTACTGTCTATCTCACTATTCTCTCTCTACTCCTCCCTCTCTATCGAACCTTCCCTATATACCTCTCTCTCTATCTCTCTCTCCATATCTACTTATCCATCCCTCATCCCCCCTCTATCTCTCCCTCCTTTTCTCTTTCTCGTATTATATCTCTTCCTTCAACCAACATTCCCTCTCTACTTATCTATATCTAACCTATCCCTCTCTACCTATGTCTCCCTCCCTCCTCTCTCTCTATATTTTTCTACATTCCTCTCTCCCTTTCTACTTCTATCTCTCTATCACCTCTCTCTTTACCTCTGCCTCCCTCCCTCCCTCCCCCCCACACCTCTCTCTCTCTCTCTCTCTCCCTCCCTCTCTCTTCCTTCCTCTCACCAACATTTCCTCTCTGACTTCAAATGATTGAAATGCATTGGAATGTGACAATTAACTGATTGCTCAATGTTTTTTTATTTGTATAATATTTTTTATTGTCAATTTTGATGACTATTTTATATTTTATTGATAAGTTATTAATTTGATTCAGTAATTTATCATTTATGTGTCAAAGAAGAGTAATTTATTTAAGTGATTTCACATATGTTTAAGTAATTTAATATTTTTTTAAGTAAATTCATATATGCTTAAGTAATTTCATATTTGTTTAAATAATTTCATATATGTTTGAGTAAATCATTAATTTTCAAATTACAATATTTATTAACATATATTCATTGTTTTTTTATTTAGAAACAATTGATATTAACCATGGGAATGAATAAGTGAGGACCACCCAAAAAACTTGATGTGAAAATAACAAAAACAAAGGAAGCACATGAAATGTCATGAAATGAGAAAATTTGGAGAATAAGGTACATAATCTATACCAAATAACATTAATGTAGAATCAAATAGCAAAAAACCTTGGTGGGTGCACAAATATGGGGGGATAGAAAGTGGCCACTCAACTTTTTCAACCCGAAATAGAGAAAACATGAGAACATTATAAAAAATCACGCTCGCATTATGGGTTGGTACTGATTGAGCCTAGGCTTGGTCATTACTAAGCCAAAATGTGAGCATGTTATAACACGCTTGTATTATTATTTGGAAATCACAAAAAATGCATGTTATAATGTGCTCACATTTTGTTCCCCACTAAAAATTTTTCTCTCTATTTTTCTCTTTCTTTTCCTTATTTTTTAGTGAAACTATATACTTGAAATAAACATTTAAGTATAAGTTGAAATTTACATATGGATATTTACTTCCTCTTTTTTCTATTTCTTCTCCTTGATGGTGGTTTCGGATATCTGGGAGTTATAATGAAAATTCTAGTTTTTGGAAGATCTTATTATTTTTCAAACTTAGTCAAATTTCAATAATCATCATATCAAATTTTAATAATCAGGAGGCCAAATTCTAGTAATTCAAGTTGTATCATCTCTCTCTCTCACTCATTATTTATCCCTTACTTTTCAGACCTCTCTCACTCTCTACTTCTCTTTATCTTGTCATTATCTCTCTCTCTCTCTCTTCGTTCCTCCCACCCACCTTCCCTCTATACTTCACTCTATCTAACCTATCCCTCTCTACCTCTTTTTCTCCCTCCATCCTTTCCTCTATACTTCACTCTATCTAGCTTATCCCTCTCTACCTCTCTCCCTCCTCTCTCTCTCTCTCTCTCTCTCTCTCCT
>VDFB02000015.1:419675466-419812361 GCA_007258455.2 Sequoia sempervirens
CCTGTTGTGCCCTAAGCACACACACCCCATTCAGAATGGGGACCCTCTTTTTCTTTCATCTTGCTGGGTCATTTTTGTTGCTACCTCATTTTGTGTGCCACCCATTTTAGTGTGTCCTGGGTGGTCAACGTACCCCCAAAGTCTCATCTTGAGTTGAACATGCTTCACCCCTTCAATTTTGTCAAGTCCTGCTACCTTGCGGAGTCTCCTTGGAAGTTTTCCTTTGCCAGCAACCTTGGAGCCTATCGAGCCCACGCCGCTGGGTTTCCTTGGCTGAGTTTCCCCCTTGAGATTGTCATTTCGAATGGCGGAAGGTTTCCGCCTTCCTGGGCCTCAGGACCCAACTCCCTGTTTTCCATTCGGTGAAATTGGAAAACATTCTGGCATGCCTTCGCCTTCTTCGGGCCGAACCATCCAGAATTCCTCTCCTGGAACTCCACGCGAACTTTTTCATTTCAAACAAAAAACCTACAATGTCCCTCCAACCTCAGGCCCCAATCTCCCTTCGGTCATCAGTTTGAAAAATGAGTTTTAAACAGTTGTCGCCTCATGTCTTTCTGGCCCCTAGACCCTAGACCTCCCGCCGCCGTCCACGAATTCAAACCCACCAACCAATTTGTTTGTTGTATTTGCATTTAATGAGGGAATTAATTTCTATTTTGCGTACAAATATCTTGCCCAACCTATCATTTTCATTTGTCATGTTTTCTAGAGAGATTAGAGTGCTTACTAGAGGAGTCTGTTGCCTTCGTCGATTGTCGCCCTCACACCCGTTGCTGTCATTTGTCGACCCTTAGTGAATTTCACTCCTTGCCTCATCAGGTTTCCAAGGTAGGTTTTCCATCATCTCTCCCGAGAGTTTTTTTATGATTTTAATGCCTAAAACAATGAACAACATGGGTTAAAAATGCATTTAATTGATAACACTTAGTAAAACGCACAAAATCGATGTTCTAGAATCTTCAAAAAATGTCCAAAGTACCCCCCAAAGTCAATCTAGAACCTTCATTTGCCACGATCATTCTTCATCTAGATAATTCAAGCTCTCTAGGCCTGAACCCTTCCACTGCCAATAGGACTTATCAAAAAAAACATCTTTCAAAATGGTCGCACCCTCTTCTAGGCCCGACACCTCGGACTTTCGTCAGCAGTTTGCCGTCAAGCATTTCAAATTTTGAACTTCAAAATCGGCCTCCGTTTTGGTCTCCCGAGCCCACTCCGCTGGACTTCCGTGTTCAGGATTCTGCCAAACTCCCGCCATTCCCAAATGGTAGAAGGACCTCTTCCGCTCGAGCCTCAGATCCCGCCTTGCAATTCGCCATCTGGCCTTGACCTCAAACCGGTCGCCCGTCATGAACCCGGGTCCCAATTCGTGGAATTCTGTTTGCGAGCTTCCATGGAGTCTTCGCCATTTCAAATAGTGAATCTGTGATGACCTCCTACCTCTTAGGTCCTAACCTACCTTTTTCCAGAGGGTCCCAAATTATCTAACTTTAACATCCTTGCCCTTGTCGGGCTCCGCCCACCGGGACTCCATCCCATCTCCACCATTTTAAAAGGGAAAAGTGTTTACTCCTTTCTAGCCTTCGAGTTCCACCCTCCTATTCGCCGAATGAAATAGATGTGAAAACTGATGCCCAATCTCGTTTCTAGGTCCGGTCTACTAGGCCGCTCCCTCTAGACTTCTGTCTAGTGATCGTTGTTCCGAACGGCGAAAGCGGGGCAGCTTCCCAGCTCTACAAGCCCAAGCGCCTCCAAAACCATGACCGTCCTTAGACCTTCGGGTCCCAGACCCCAAAAATCCATCTCCAAAATTCCCTTTATTTGTGGCCATTTCAAACAGTCAATGTCGGATGGCCTCCTGACCCTATACCTCTGGATGCTCTTAAATTGATTCAAATGACCTCAAATTCAAAATCTGATCTCGACCCACGTGCTCAAATTCAGCCTTCTCCTGTATTGACCTTTTGAATCTAAAGTCAGGAAATTTCCCAGATCACACTACCCCATTTTCCCTTTCAAAACAACATTCCTTCTAGGGAAGTCCGACCTTCTGGGCCCGGATTGCCTGAAATCCCTCAATTGAAGGACTAATAACATCTGGAAGTAAAAGGATGATTTTATGAATGATAAATTGTCTAAATTTGATTATGTCCACTGGGTTTCAACTAATTTCAAAGATTTCATGATCGGTTGCACTAACTATGCCTTTTCTTGCAAGATATATGGAATCAGGTGCAGGGCCCTCGGGGGGCTTGTAAAGAAGGACGAAGGAAAAAAATCAGGAAAGACTCCTTGTGGGAAAGAGGATAAGGACCAGATGAAGTTCCAATTCCAGGGTGAACCTCTATGATCAAAAATCACCACAGACTGGAAAGAGATCACAGACACCAACATTGACCAAGTCGATATTGATGAATTTACACAAAGGGTCAGAATTCACCCGAAGATTGACAATGCCAAATTAATCAGGCAGAGAAAAATTGCAAAATATGTGGGCTTCCCACCATCTCTCATTTCCCCTAAGCTAGTCATGGCCTGTCGGCAGGCATATCAACCCCAGACAAGGATCATCATTGACATGGATGGTAATATTCTAGCATACATGTCGACTGAAGGCATTGCGAAGACCTTCCACATTTCTACCTTTGAAGAGATGGAAACACCCACTATAGAAGAATGTAAGCCGACATGGGATGACAACCCGATGGGCTGCAAGAGACTGATAAATCAACATTGGCTCAATGAAAAAAGGGGTAGCACTGCAAAGGTTCCCCAAGAACTCTTTTGCAGCAATTTCTACAAAGACTACCATAACTTGGTCACCATGCTGAACCGGGTAATGGGTCTGCTGACCACTACGTTCTTTCAAGAATGGATGGTGTACTTTGTTGAATAGATCCTCTGAGGGAATGAGAATATCACCACAAAAGCTTTGTTCTAGTAGGGAGGCATGATAAGCGACTACTTCCATGAGCAGTTCATGAACGTGAAGAAAAGCTCCAAGTTCTACATGACCTCCTATTTGGTCTACCCATTGGCATACCAAAGGCAGTATAGTGGACTATTTGTAGCACCTGACAAGGAGCCAAGGTGAAGATTGAAAGTCTATGATAGACATCCTCAGCTCCAATTCAGAAATTTTAAGGAGTACTGCAGGGTAAATGATGCCTTCATTGGTCATGTCATTTGACTACTCAGAGGGGATTTTGAGAGGAGGGTCTCCCACAGTGCGTGGGAGTTCCTAAAGTAGTACGCTTTCCTATTCCTTCAATTCCCCAAGTTTACCTACATTCACACCTAGGGTTTCACTAAAAGTCCAAACAAGTTACCCAAGTACCCCAATGTCTGGATTATATTATTGGAACTCTTCCGGAAGCTGCATGCAACATGTGCACACCATCCTCAACAGCAAGCATTTGGAAATGGTCTCTTATCCCTTCACACTCCTCACCCACGAATGGACCTGTATGGACATGTAAGAAAGGCACTAGGGCCAAAGTACACCCATTTACATAATGTCAAGGATTTTTGGGAAAATTGTTAGGATGAAAAAGAAGTGTGTGTCAAGCACTATATGAGGATGACCGCATACTTCATAAGAAGGGTGCAATTGTACCCCATACCGGATCAAGTGGAGGAGGATAAGGGCACCGTCATGGATCTCCGATATAATGCAATCACCAATTTATCGCTGCCCGCAATTGACTGGAATGAACAGGAGGTCGATGACCTTGACATCGTGACCAAACCCATCATGGCCTGAACCAAAGAATGGGTTAAGGGATGGGTGAGCCAGCTAAAGCAGCAAGGAATGGTCCTGACATATGAAGGGCTAAAGAGTGAGCCCAGTGTCACCAAAGATGTTGCCAACACAACTTCAATGGGTGGGACATCCAAATCTCCTCTGATCACTAGACCTAAGAAGAGAAAAGAAGTGGAAACAAAGCAGTCTTCAGATCCCAAAGTTTACACAATGAAAGATCTGGGGGGCTCACCCTCTAAAAGGCTCAAGCAAACAGGAGGCACCGTGGAGTAGCCCATAATCCACAAGGATGAGAAAAAAAGGATAGATCAGCTAGAACTCTTTTTGGCTCCCCCTATCTCAATTGCCCCGTCCTATCTCTCTCTAGCCATGGTCGCCACATCCCCACTGGTAGTTGATATCTCAGTCCATCTTTCCCCTTCACCTCCGACCGAACTTGTAATAGTGATTGACTCTTCCTCTACTATAACTACCCCTCCTTCCTCCGCTGCCATGTTACCTACTACATCGCTCCCATTAGCCATAGTGACAGCACCGATGCCCACTTTTGCCTTGCATGAGGCCTTCTCGAAAAACATGCAGAATCTCCCTTCTGAGCTCTCCCAGATCCTTATGGACCCCACTCTTCAGGTAGCCTTGGCATAGGTCCTTGCTACTACTGAACCTTCGTAGCCTCCAGTGAGACCATCGGCTATGGAGGCCACCATGTTAATCTCTGAGGAGTGGGAGAGATAGGAGCAAGAGGCCTCAAATCCATTTGAAGAGGAATAGGCTCATTGAAGAGCGGGGATGAGGAAGAGGATGTCAGTGGTAGGGTCATTGTACAAACTTTCGATGATGATCTTGAAGAAGAGATGGCCTGGCAGTTGAAGCACAATGAAAAGGAGGTAAAGAGGTCACCTCTCAGAGAAGGGAAAGAGGGCGATAGGGTAGCAAAAATGGTAGAAACCCTGGCCGAGGAAAAATAACTGGAAATTGTGCCACCTCCTCTTACTGAAGAAGAAAGCAGAGAAGAGGATCAACTCGAAGGATACATGCATGAAAGCGAGTGGATGGAAGACATAAAGGAAAAGGAAATTGAGATAGAAGGAAGTCCCCGAGGATAGTTGATTACTAAACCACCCATCAAACGCCTCACATTCGTCGTAGATTCTGATGAGGAAGGAGGGGACGGTACTAAGATAAAAGGTGAAAAAATGGAGGGCCTAATGGGGAAAGGTAAGAGATAACAAGGGCCATCAAAAGAAGAGTCTTCCATGCCTGAATAGTTTGAAAAGTAGCTCCAAGAGCAAGGCTAGAGGACATCCTCACCCGAGCACAAAGCTCAACCAGAAAGGAGAAAAGACCTAAGGTGAGATCCAAGATAATGATGGACACTTCAGGATCCCAAACCACACAAATAGCAACACATGTGGTAGGCCAAACTGGTGTAAGCTACAACATCTCCACCATCAACTTGGGAATTGCTACCAAAGAGCAGAAGGTGGGGCATCTTGAGGAGTCAGTGGCTACAATGGTGCACCTGATAAAGCAGGACAAGGTTTCAAAGGATGTACTCAAAGAACAGGTAGCTGCTTTGATGGATTACATCCAACAATGGTCTGCAGTGGATGACCTCCCTACCACATCCATGACTCCACCCCAACTGCTTTCCAAAGAACAAATTGACAAGTTGGAGAGAAGAAAAAACTTGGACAAGACTACAGAGGGTTGGTTCCGATAGGTCCTGTATGTCGGGAACATGGGTATTAGCTAGGTTGTTTGAATAGCTAACAAGTTCTTGGATCTACAGTAATCTCTAGAGAGCACAAGGAAGCTTTGCATAGACTTCCCTGTGATGTATGACTCCACCTATCCAAAGATTGAGGCCATCCTCCAGTTACCAAAGACTACATGGGAAAAGGACCTCACATTCAAAGGAGATGATCACTGGCTGATGGATGTGTGGAGGTGGGATTTCGGTAAAAGAAAGGAAAGGTTGGAACAAATAATGAGTAAGGTAGATCCAAAAATTGAATGGATCAAAGAAATTAGGGCAGAATGCACCCGATATCTCAAGTTGATGACATAATATGATATTCCCACTATACAAATGGATCTAGAGAAGGTAAAGCCTTACTTTCAGAAGAAGATGGAATATGGGATGTCTAGTGAAATAACAATAGAATTCATGAGTTTTGTCACCTGTGCCTTCGACCAATCAAAAATGTTCAGAGATCAAGGCATAAAGTATGTTGAAGACTAGAAAAAGCTTGAAGATAATGCAAAAGAATGGAGTTACTAGATGTTGTCGTATGAGATCACTGAGGTAGACAAGCTCTAGCAAGTTATACTAAATTTCATGGAGTGTACAGTGTGGAAGAAGTAGGAGGACAACCCTGTAATCAATAAGGAACTCCCAAAGGAATAGCTACAACAAAAGAGCAATCAACAAAAGACAAGATGCTATAGTGCCAGCACTAAAGGAAAAAATAGGAAAAGGACAAGAATGTAATTTTAAATTGTAATATATTGGAGGTGGGTGAAACCCTATTTTGTAGTGAATCCTGGCCAATCAATGAAAATTAATCTTGGCCATTCATCTAACTTTTGGGCACTATAAATAGGGGGTCTCATCTTATTTGCAAATGGAGTTGAGTTGTAAAGACATGCTGCTAAATTTTTTAATAAAAATACATTGACTTGGTGCATTTTCAAATTTCTTTACATGTTTCATGGTTCAACTTCCATTGTTAGTCACTTTACTTAGGTTTGTATTGTTGTTTTAGTTAGCTGTGTTCTTGCTTTGATAGATTTTAGAAATGTTGTTTCATGGTTATGAAAATTCATGCTGTGTAGATACCTTCTTGGTCCATACTTTTTGTTGTTTGCTGTTGGTTGGTGGCTGTGTAAAGTTAGTCTGGACTTAAATTCAAAGCTTCTCCACACTTTTATCTTTGCTCATGCATGTATATGGTGAATGAAAGGTGAAATATTTGCAGACCTTAGAAGATAGCACATATTTCATAAGACTAAGATTTTTGGTTAAGTGAAATCTTGTTTTAAGGAAGTTGTCCATTGTAGGAACTCCATTACTACTGTTCATAGTTAGTTGCAAATCCAGGAACCTTCTCTCTTCCCTACTCTTTTTCTTTTTTTTAGAAAATATTCTATGCTAAGGTTCATTGCACATTGTAAAGTCAAACTTGAAAAAACATCGAAGCTTTGGACCGTTGTCTGAACCTACAACAAAGTGAAACTTGACCTCCATCTCGAAAGCTTCGGATTTGAATATCTACCTTGTATCTAGCTACATAAGTCCACCTTGTGATTCTAGCAAATCACATAAATGAACTGAGGAGTTCCATGCAAGTCATGACTTGACACCCGAGAGACCTTGGGGAGATTTTCAATAAATTGTCATTAGAGATTTCCTTTCAAGAGAGGTAGTGCACCTACGCACTACCTGTGTTGAGAAAGTGTGCAAAACACCCATCAAAAGAACTGGTGCTAGAAGGAGGGCATTGTGAAGCTAGATCAAATCAAATTGTTCTACCTAGAAAGATTTCAAAGATTTTTACGGTTGACACTAAATAAGGGAGAATTCCAAGAGTTGCAGCCTCCTACAAAGGAAAAACAAACTAAGGGAAGCAATGTTGCTTCTTTTTCTTCCTCCATTCCACCCACTTCCCTTCCACCTTCACCCTCATCCAGCTTGTGTTCATCTTCCACCCGACCACTCGAAACTGCATTTTCACTCCCCATCTCGGGCAGCCAGGAGGTTGCTTCTCTTTCAGCCCTTCCAACCCAAGCTATAGTCCAAACAACCATAGCCCAAGTGCAGTCCCAAACTGATGTTTTATTGTAAGTGCAATCCCAGATTGTTGTTCCTCAACAACAGATCCACCTCTGCCTCCCACCATGGCTTGGTTGCTGCAAAAATCCTTCGCCTATACACTTCACCACTTACCATGACATGCCCAAGAATCCAGAAGGCTTTTGTTCGAAATTCAATCCTCGTGACCTGCAAAGGATGGCATAAGAGCACATCAAAATATTCAAGACAACTATTACTGAAATGCAAGTTGATCATGAGGATGTTGCATGCCACCTTTTTCCACACTCGTTGGGCGAAGAGGCCTTTTATTGGTATATCAATTTGCTAAGAGGGTCCATTACTTCGTGGGACCTTATGAAGAATGATTTCCTATAGAAATACAAGATTCCAATCAATCTCTCAGAACTATACTGATAGTTTATGTCTGTTCGGAGGGAAGTAAATGAGCCTATTAGATTCTTTAATGATTGTTTCCATCGGGCTTTCATGAGGCTTCAGGATCCGTACATACATAATGATGTTGCAGCCCTCCTTGTCTATTATGCAGCATTAGACAATCTCATGTTGATGTTGGTGAAAAGGATGCGCCTGCCACTCACTACACTAGTGACCGCCTATGCGGAGGCTATTGTCGCCAGTGTAGATTTAGGGTAGAATATATCTGGTATGCTACCATCGTTGGGACTGGTGGCTCACCCGATGCAAGTTCAAGGGCTGAATCAGGTATTCACCAATCAGAGCCCTCTCATGAACCAAGTGCCTCAGCTACCCATCCTTCCACACCTGGGACAATCAATAAATTATGCACCTCTCGTGCCTTACTATTTGTAGCCTTAACAACAACAAAGCTATCCTCAGTTTTCCCAACAATAGCAAATGTATTCTTAGTAGCCCTAGGTGCCATTGTACCTACTGGGGCTAGAATTTCCCTCAGCACATTAGAATCAGTTGGCAGCCCCACCTATCTTTCTCCAAAATCCAGTACCACAGCCAAGTAGCAACGTTGAGAAGGAAAAACTTGATGAGTTGACCGAGATGATAAAGAAAATTTCTACTAAGATGATGCACTTAAGGAACTAGAACAATCAATTACAAGCATCCCAGCAAAACCTCCAGGCCAATCTCAATCAAGATAGCTGAGACAATTGGGATGGTAGGGACAATCGGAAAACAAACACTTCTTTTGGGTAGAATTATGATAGAGGGAAGAATTCAAATCAAAGTTTTGAGAGGAGGCCTTCTTAGAAGTAGAACCGTACATGGAATACAAGGCCCAATAACAGAGGTGTCTCTACTCCTCTTGACCAACGGACCAATAATGAAAAGACAACCTGTGGAGTATACCTCGTCGAGGTAGCTTTGTCTAGATGGTGCCGGATTCACAAAATCAATAGACACTCTGAGTTGGATTGCCATGAATTCCAGACATCTACTGAAATATTCTAAGTAGAAGTACAAAATGTGGTTGACAGTGCCAGTTGTAGAGACATCATCCCATCTAAGTCGTATGATTCTTCCTGTCTCGTGGTCAACCAAGTGTCATTTCTGTGGGGTGACTACAATGAGCCCAAAGTCAAGCCTACCCCTGTTAGGAGTGAATAAGTGCAAGAGGTAAGTAACGAAAAAACTTCGGCTCAACTTTTTGATTCCATAGATAATGGTCCAGTAGATGAGGAGGAACCATATATAGATGAATTCCACATGTTCCATCAGAGATCAACTCCTTACTTCCTCATAAATAGGCAATCAGGTGGACCCTTCACAACTTCTACCCCACCAAACAATTTTACTACCATGCCTAACCCCAATGCTAGCAACAACCCTAGGCTTCCCCATATACCCACCCAATATTTTAACAAGGATAGGCCTCAAAATCAGTGGTAGAGTCAGCCTCAAGGTCAACCCCAAAACTAGTCAAGACAAACTAAAGTCCAACCCTCTAGCTCTGACATAGATCGAGCCTTCGACTTTGAGACTAAGCAAATGGGTGAATATGTGGCAGAAGAGTTCAAGAAAGCAAAAATTAGTTTGTTGTCCTTCAAACTACTCAAAGTCCCCACCGTAAGGCATGCCTTTTTTAGGATATTTAATGGGACCCCATCATCTAAAACAACACAATAGGTAGCAGCTAGAAAGGTCACCTTTGAAGAACCTAGGCAGGAATCCATAACTCAAGATATCATAGAAAAAAAGAAAGATGTTCCCTCACATCGATCTATAGGTAAGCAGCCAGAAAAGGAACTAGATCAAACCAATAGGAAGATTTCCAAGGATCAACCACTTAGGCAGACCAAGGATAAAGCTGGTGATAAGAACAAGGGTCAAGTTGCTCACATAGACACACCTGAGGGCCTCTTCGAAGGAAAACTTGAAACCCCTCCTTTCCTCATCACTATCTGGATATTCGGGAAGAATTTGCACAACTACCTACTTGATTCAGGAGCGTCTACCAATGTCATGCCCCTAATAGTATGTAAGGCTCTTGGAATTACTCCCACACCCTCTAGAAGGAAAGTGACCTAGCTAGACAAAACGTAGATCAAGATTGTGGGAAAAATGAATCAGATCCCAATGCAAATTATTGTAGATCCGAGGATACAACAAGTCATTGATATTCAAGTGGTTGATATTCCCGATGCATATGGAATCATCTTAGGAAGGGAATTCACCAAGGCACTGAATGAATATACTACCACAAAAATTTCTCAAATGTGGCTACCATGGAAAGGGTTGCCAAACCAAATCTGTGTCGACCGCGAGCCCCGTATGAAATATTTGATCACAGAATATAATAATCTCAACAAAGTACTATTTGTTGAGACAGAATTGGGAAATTACTATCCCTTTTCCTACCAAGATGAATTCGAGCCCCAAGAAGAATGCACTGCCAAAGTGCTCTTAGTGCAGTGCAGTCCTCCAACCGACTTCACTCAAATGCCTCAAAGTATGGAGATGCTACTAGAGTTAGATGATAAAGTTGACAAAGACGACAGCCTGAGACTACTCAATTGTTTCCAAGAATTCATTAAAAAGTGCACAAGGGATCAACTCAGCTTGGTCGCCTAAATGAATTTCCAAGAACTTTTACTACCAAATTGGTGCAAGATTCGCAATGCTACCCACTCTGAGTTTGATTGCTGCTTATGCCAAATAGTAGTAGAGCATGTTAAAAGGTTAGTTTTCCCTTCAAAAGAGATGCAAAAGGAGTTGTTAGAAAAACCATTCACTACTCAACATGCTGGGCTACAAGATTCCCCAAGGATCACAGAGGTAACCGCCCAGCCGAAAGGAAGTAAGAGCTTAGTTGGACCCGAAGTCAAGGAACTTCCCAAGTTTTGGATGCAAGTCAAAATAGGAAGTAAGAGCTTTGATTTGATGGATCCAAGTCAAAATAGGGAGCTGGTGTTGGGTTCGAACTCATCATCCCAACAGGTAAGACCTTTCTTGCTACCCATAGATTGCAATTTTATTATACCAATAACATAGCGGAATACAAGGCATTAGTCCATGGTCTTCTTATGGCCTTATAGAAAAATGTCAAAATGCTGCAAGTTTTTGGGGATTTTGAACTCGTTGTTAAACAAGTTAGAAAGTTGTATTCTTGCCATGATAGGAAACTTGTGAACTATAGGAATAGCGTTTGGGACCTCTTAGAAGGCTTAGATGCATTTAATATACAATTGATCCCTCATGCTCAGAATCACACAGCTGATGCCTTGGCTCAACCAGCCAGCATTTTGCAACCCCTTTCCTTGTACGAGCTTAAGTAATTTATAGCTGAGTTGACATCCACACCATCTGTCCCACATAATGTCACTTACTTTCAGGTCTTCAATGATGACAAACATATCCTTGAATTCATCACAATTTCTGATGTCTTCGCCACCCAAATAATTGATGAGGCTAATCTGCAAGAAGCCGAGTTGGATATAGAGGGGGTTATTAATCTCAAAACCAACATGATTCCCAAGGGTATGGTTTAGCTTGAACGCATTTTTGATTTGGATCAAATCAAAGATTAGAATCGACAAACGAAGAAAGAAGCCATAAGTAACTAGTGCGATGCTCACAACCTTGGGACAACTGAGGAGATCAAGAACGTTTTTATTGGAAAACTATGCACACCTGAGGAAAAGAAGGGAATCATTGATGCTTTATAGAAGTATCCTGATGTGGTGGCATGGAGTTATAAGGATTTAAAGACTTATGACACCTCCATCATCACACACACCATCCCTCTCAAGACGAAAGTGAGGCCTTTTTACTAGCGGCAACGTCCTATTAATGCCTTATTGGAGCTTATCATTTACAAAGAGGTGAAAAAGTTACTTTCAAAAAGGATTATCTTCCTAGTTAGGCATTCTACATGGGTGGCCAACTTGGCCCCAGTCAAAAAAAAGATTGGAGAAATTAGATTGTGTGTAGACTTCCACAATTAGAACAAAGCTTCGGATTTGAAGATCTACCTCATGTCTAGCTATGTAAGTTTGCCTTGTGATTCTAGAAAATCACATAAATCAACTAACGAGTTCCATGCAAGTCATGACTTGACACCCGAGAGACCTTGGGGAGATTTTCAGCAACTTGTCGTTGGAGATTTTCTTTCAAGAGAGATAGTGCAACTACGCACTACCTATGTTGAGAAAGTATGCAAAACACCCATCAATAGCACCTAAAACTAAGATGAATGTAAGAAAGAATGAATGAATGGGTCCCAGAAATAAGGCCAAATTAGGTACCCATGTACAAATGTAATAATGAGGTAGAGAAGGAAAACCTAGTGGGACAAAACCCTACAATGAGAGGAATGTTGCAAAGAAGCACTGGAAGAACATTGTGGAGTAACACTAGAACCGCAATATTACAAGCAAGGAAAGATACTTCTATCTATAAGAAACCAAAATAGAATCATAATAATGTGACAGCAGACCCGATGCCATGAAACACTAGAAAACTCACAAACTGGAACAACCCTGGAATCTATGAAGCAACAGTAGATGAAATGATGACAGAACCTAGAAACTGTATATCTCGATGTTGATGCCAAACTTAGACTAAAAATCTTCCATAGGAACAAGTACCATAAAGACTCTAGAACATTAACCATAAAAATATGGCCCTCAAACTGAGATGGATCTGAACCAATGCGGATCAATAACCATAAACTCCCAATCTAAAGTGTGAACTGATGTGAATCTAAAATGTCTCAAGCTAGAGAAAAAATGAGGCCATAAGAAACTAGGAAACTAGATATAATTCATGTGTGTTTCCATCAAAATAGGATGGAGATCAAAGTGCATGCACACTCTAATCAAATTATTATGCAAGAAACCCCCCTGATGGAACTTTATCTTAGTTCATTTATTACAATAACCCAATAATTGTAAAAGGAGACAATAAAAATATGCATAAATAAAAAATAAAAAATAGACATAAGATCTATGTAGAGGACTAAACCAACTTTCCAATGCCACAAGAATTATGACAAAAGGATTACCGAGTCAAAAGATATGCCCTCCGAAGTAGAAAAAACTTCATCTGAGTTCAAAGACTTGAAAAGTAAATCTAGAGAAAAATTTGGTTAAAAAAACTTCACCACTAGATCAGTGTTGGAATCAGCTTTCCAATGGTATCTTGTTTGCGAAAAATGGACATAGTACGCAAACAATACACCCAATTTAGTGAAAAGTGCTCCAGAAGGCCCAATAAGGCCTGTAGGCGACCCAGGGGGCTTAAAAAAAATAATCCCCTAGTCCTTTGCACGACTAGGGGCTAGGGCAGAGCCCCCAATCATCAATATGACTACTAATTTTTTTAGGAGCTTGGGGGCTAGAACGGGCCCTTGGCCCCCAATAGGACCACGACTTGGTGTTATTGGCCTACGGGGGCTGAGTGCAGAGTGTCGGCAATGGAGGAGGTGGTGCCACCTAGTGGCCGCTGGGTGGCACAGCGGTGACGCCCCTATTCTGTGTGGGGAGTGAATAAATTTTTCAAAAAATTCAATTTTTTAAAATATTTTTAAAAACGTGCCTTGTAACATGCACTGGGGAGGCTGTACGACCTCCCTAGCAAAAAAAATTTTCCTTCCGAACCAACGACTCAAAAATTGATGAAATGAAGGGTGTTCTTAGGGTTTTTGGTTGCTACGAATGCAATGGTGACCTCTGTTTGTGCTCAAACTGCTCCAAAAAATTGGCTACCTCTAGAGCTTGAAACCCTCATGGATCTGGCAAATGATGGCCAAAATTCACAAAACAAAAGCTAATCCTAACTTTTTCCAACAATCTGAATCCAATGGTGAAGTCTGATCTGATCCAAAATGCCTCATAGATGAACTCAAGGCATGATACCCTCGAGGAATCCCAAACGAACTCTGTAATTATTTTCTCAAAAATCTAAGAAGGGGTTACAAATCAAGGCTCTGATACCATGTTAGAAACCAAGATCTGAGATGCAAACAAGAAAATCCTTCCACAGAAGAAAAAATTAGAAAAATCAGAGCAATTTTCAAAAATATGTGGAAATAATATTATTCAAGAATTTATAATTACATGAGATTATTTTCTTTATAAAAGAAAAGTATGCATAACCCTAATCTTATCTTGAGCAACAAGATAGCTCAACAAGATAAGGATGAGAATAATTAACCTAGGAATTAAAATATTACCTAAGTAAAGTTATGCAAGTGTAATTAAATATTATTTACACTAACACCCCCCATAAGTGCAACTTAGGGAGACTAACAAAGCATGCACCTAAAACTAAGATGAATGCAAGAAAGAATGAATGAATGGGTCTCGACAACAAGGCCAGATTAGGTACCCATGTACAAATGCAATAATGAGGTAGAGAAGGAAAACCCAGTGGAAAAGAAACCCCCTACAATAAGATGACTGATGCAAAGAAGCACTAGAAGAACACTGTGGAGTAACACTGGAACCACAATTCGACAAGAAAGGAAAGATACTTCTGTCTACAAGAAACCAAAATAATGACTCAATGCAACAACAAACCCGATGCCACCGAACACTAGAAAAGTCACAAACTGGAACAACCTTGGAATCTATGAAGCGACAGTAGATGAAATGATGACAGAATCTGGAAACTGTGTATCTCAATGTTGATGCCAAACTGAGACTAAAACTCTTCCATAGGAACAAGTACCATAAAGACTCTAGAATATTAACCATAAAAACATGGCCCTCAAACTAAGATGGATCTGAACCAATGCAGATCAATAACCATAAACTCCCAATCTAAAGTGTGAACCAACGTGAATCTGATATGTGTCAAGCTAGAGCAAAAATGAGGCCAAAAGAAACTATGAAACCATATATAACCCATGCGAGTTTCCATCAAAATAGGATGGAGATCAAAGTGCATGCACACTCTAATCAAATTATTATTCAAGAAACCCCCCTGATGGAACTTTATCTGAGTTCATTTATTACAACAACCCAATGATTATAAAAGGAGACAATACAAACATGCATAAACAAAAAATAAAAATAGACCTTAGATCTATGTAGAGGACTGAACCAGCTATCCAACACTGCAAGAATGATGAAAAAAGGATCATCGAGTCAAAAGATATGCCCTCTGAAGCAAAAAAATCTTCATCTGATTTCAAAGACCTGAAAAATAAATCTAGATAAAAATCTGATAAAAAATCCTTCACCACTAGATCGATGTCAGAATCAGCTTTCCAAAGGTATCTTGTTTGTGAAAAATGGACATCGTACACAAAAAATACACTTGATTTAGTGAAAAGTGCTCCAGAAGGCCCAATAAGGCCTGCAAGCAACCCAGGAGGCTTAAAAAACAAAGATCCCCTGAACTTGTGTGCATCCAGGGGCTAGGTCAGAGCCCCTAGTCATCAATATGACTATCAATTTTTTTAGGAGGAGGTCGGGGGCTAGCGTGGGCCCTTTGTCCCCAATAGGATCGCACCCTAGTGTTACTGGCCCATAGGGGCTGAGCGCTAAGTGTCGACGGTGGAGGAGGTGTTGCCGCCGGTGGTGCGGCAGTGGTGCCCCTGTCCAGTTCAGGAAGCGCAAAAACTTGTCAAAAAAATTCAAAAAAAATTAAATTTTTTTGAATTTTTTTAACAAACATGCCTCGTAACAGGTGTTAGGGAGGCCGTACGGCCTCCCTGGAAATTTTTTTTCCTCCCGAACCAACTACTTAGAAATCAATGAAACGAAGGGTGTTCTTAGGGTTTTTGGTTGCTGCAAAAGCAATGGTGACCTCCGTTTGTGCTCAAACTACTCTGAAAATTTGGCTACCTCCAGAGCTTGCAAAAAATATGCCAGCTTGAAACCCTCATGGATGTAGTAAACGATGGCCAAAATATACTAAACAAAATTCAATCCTAGCTTTTTCTAGCACTCTGAATCCAATGGTGAAGCTTGATCTGATCCAAAATGCCTCATAGTTTAACTCAAGGCATGATACCCTCGAGGAATCCCAAACGAACTATGCAATGGTTTTCTCAAAAATCTAAGAAGGGGTTACAAATAAATGCTCTAATATCATGTTAGAAACCAAGATCTACGATGCAAACTAGAAAAGCCTTCCACAGAAAATAAAATTAGAAAAAGCAGAGCAATTTGCAAAAATATGTGCAAATAATATTATTCAGGAATTTATAATTACATGAGATGATTTGCTTTATAAAAGAAAAGAATGCATAACCCTAATCTTATCTTGAGCAACAAGATAGCTCAACAAGATAAGGATGAGAATAATTAACCTAGGAATTAAAATATTACCTAAGTAAAGTTATGCAAGTGTAATTAAATATTAATTACACTAACACCCCCTATAAGTGCAACTTAGGGAGACTAACAAAGCATGCACCTAAAACTAAGATGAATGCAAGAAAAAATGAATGAATGGGTCCCGACAACAAGGCCAGATCAGTTACCCATGTAAAAATGCAATAATGAGGTAGAGAAGGAAAACCTAGTGGGACAAAACCCCTCTACAATGAGATGACTGATGCAAAGAAGCATTGGAAGAACACTGTGGAGTAACACTGGAACCACAATCCGACAAGCAGGGAAAGATACTTTTGTCTACAAGAAACCAAAATGGAATCATAATATTGCGACAACAAACCCGATGCTATAGAACACTATAAAACTCACAAACTAGAACAACCCTGGAATCTGTGAAGCAACAGTAGCTGAAATAAAGATAGAATCTAGAAACCATGTATCTCGATACCGATGCCAAACTAAGACTAAAACTCTTCCATAGGAACAAGTACCATAAATAATCTAGAACATTAACCATAAAAACATGGCCCTCAAACTAAGATGGATCTGAACTAATGCAAATCAATAACCATAAACTCCCAATCTAAAGTGTGAATTGATGTGAATCTAAAATGTGTCAAGCTAGAGCAAAAAGGAGGCCAAAAGAAACTAGGAAACTAGATATAACCCATGTGAGTTCCCATCAAAACAAGATGGAGATCAAAGTGCATGCACACTCTAATCAGATTATTATGCAAGAAACCCCCCTAATGGAACTTTATCTCAGTTCATTTATTACAATAACCCAATGATTGTAAAAGGACACTTGATACAAATATGCATAAATAAAAAATAAAAAAAGACCTTAGATCTATGTAGAGTACTAAACCATCTTTCCAACGCCACAAGAATTACAAAACAAGGATCACCAAGTCAAAAGATATGCCCTCCAAAGCAAAAAAAATCATCTAAGTTCAAAGACCTACAAAATAAATCTAGAGAAAAATCTAGTAAAAAAACTTCCAACACTAGATTAGTGTCGGAATCAGCTTTCCAACGGTATATTGTTTGCAAAAAATGGACATTGTATGCAAAAATACACCAAATTTAGAGAAAAGTGCTCCAAAAGGCCCAATAAGGCCTGCTGACAACCCAAGGGGCTTAAATAAAATAAGCCCCTAGTCTTATACATGACTAGGGGCTGGCAGACTAGGGGTTGGGGAAAAACCCCTAGTCATCAATATAGCCACTAGTTTTTTTAGGAGGAGCTTAGAGGCTAGCACAGGCCCTTGGTTCCCAATAGGACTGCAGCCTGGTGTTACTGGCCTGTTGGGGCTGAGCGCAGAACGCCGGCGATGGAGGAGGTGGCACCACCCGGTGGTTGTCGCTCTTGGTGGCCACCAGGTGGGGCAGCGATGGCGCCCCTGTTCTATGCAGGGAGCACAAAAAAATTCAAAAAAATCAATATTTTTAAGTTTTTTTAAGTTTTTTAAAAAAAGTGCCTCGTAACATGTGCTAGGGAGGCTGTATGGCCTCCCTGGAAATTTTTTTTTGCCTCCCAGACCAACTGCTAAGAAATCGACAAAACAAAGGGTTTTCTTAGGGTTTTTGGCCGCTAAGAACGCAATGGTGACCTCCGTTTGTGCTCAAACTGCTCCAAAAAATTGGCTACCTCTAGAGCTTGCAAAAAATCTCCAAGCTTGAAACCCTCATAGATCTGGCAAACGATGGCCAAAATCTACAAAACAAAAGCCAATCCTGACTTCTTCCAGCACTCTGAATCCAAAGGTGAAGCTCAATCTAATCCAAAATGCCTCATAGATGAACTCAAGGCATGATACCCTCAAGGAATCTCGAATGAACTTTACAATGATTTTCTCAAAAATATGAGAAGGGGTTGCAAATCAAGAATTTGATACCATGTTAGAAACCAAGATCTGAAATGCAAACCAGAAAAGCCTTCCATAGAAGAGAAAATCAAAAAAAGCAGAGAAATTTGCAAAAAGATGTGCAAATAATATTATTCAGGAATTTATAATTACATGAGATGATGTGCTTTATAAAAGCAAAATATGCATAACCCTAATCTTATCTTGAGCAGCAAGATAAAGATGAGAATAATTAACCTAGGAATTCAAATATTACCTAAGTAAAGTTATGCAAGTTTAATTAAATATTAGTTACACTAACATGCAACTCAAATATAACAATTGTGCATAAAAAAAAACCCAGATAACCTTTGATTATTGAATTCAAAAGAGTATTACATCTCAACCATGGAGACATTCACAGAATAAAATATATTCATGAAACTAAATTTAGAACACAAAAACACTTCTTATTAGTGACTAACAGTCATACTTCACCGTAGCTTTACAATTTTTATAGAACTTATATTTTCCTTACAGAACTTTCAAAAAATGGAACCCATTACAAATGAGAAAAGAAGAGAATAAGAAGAAGAAGATTGAGATCCAAAATTGATCTGATGATGATACTTGGTAGCTTCTTTCTTTAATTTGGAAAATAGAAAAATCCTCTCTCATCTCTCCTCAATTGTAATAACAAACTTTTCCTTTTTATTTTGCTTGCCTCCACCTTTTGATTAATCAACAGAGAATTCACCTGCCCATGAAAATATGCACCTGTATTGTCCACTTTTACCCCTATAGTCAAAAAATATCTACACCATCTAACCCGAGATGTGAAAACAATTTGTTCTCCATTTACCCTACAGTGAAAAGTTGATTCTTCCCGTGAAAATATTTTTATATACTGCCTTGGAAATACTTTACTCTCTATTTACCTTGCTACACAGCTTTGCCATGAAATGGTCTTTTTCCCAACAAAGATGAATTTTTCTTACATAGTGAATATTTTATTCACCTTATCAAATCATCCCCCCATGCCATTTCATGTGCTACTTCATTTAAAATCTTGCATTTTATCATAAAATTGAAATATTTTGCATGTATTTTTATCTTTACTTCCCAACAAGAGAAGGCTCTCAACAATTACTTTACCTGTGCACATCAAAAATATTTGCCTCTTAACATGAAAGCATTCAGATTTTACCTTTGATAATTTTTTTCCTTAGCAACTCACTTTTCACCTTGTCGTTTAAAACCTTTTCCCTTAAATGGTGAAGGAGTGTAAACTATACTCAAGTAAAATATTTTACCCATACTCCATCCTCATCATTTTTGCATTTTCACAATAAAAGCCCTTAAATATTTTACTTTGAGGATTTTATAAAACATTTTCATGTGAATCTTTGATTTTTACTCACAACAATACTTGAAGGCTTTACTTTAATATTGGAGGCCCCTTAAATTTTCACCTTATAATAATATAATGGAAAATAAATTTAAAATTTTAATGTCAGGGTTTTTACCTCCTTGCCCGTGTGCATCTTTGATTTTTACTCACACTTTAAAAATTGAGGGATTTTGTTAGGAATAGTATGCCATTTAATTGCAATCCTAAACATTATTTCATGTATCTTCTAAGTCATTGGAAAGTGTTCCCCAACACTTGGATTAGAAAGAGATTGAATTTGAATGAAATGAAAATGTAAATTGACATTTTTAATTAATTTTAAATGATAGGAACATCTGGGGGCACCCAAGAAGAGATCCTACAAAACTAGAGCACATGGGGTGCCCATATGGAAGGTGGAACTCACCTTGATTTAACGTTTGGAGAAAGATAACACTTCAAGAATGCATGTAAAGATCCTAGAAGTTAGGAATTGATATTTACATGAGTGGAGTTTAGTTTAGTTTAGTTCATTTTGGCTCAGTTTGGTTTAGTATCAGTTCAGTTTAGTTTAGTTCAGTTTAGTTCATTTCAATTCAGCTCAATTCAGTTCAGTTCAATTATCTTCAGTTGCATGTAGTTAGTTTCAATTGAATTCTAGTTGACTTCAATTAACTTGGAATGCATGACTAATGAATTGAGTTGCATGATAGATAACAGGTGATACATTCAGTTAAGTGGGGATGATCAATCATGCATCATGTTTGCATGAATTGATGGAGAGATATGTTTTTGTTAACAAAGATTGACTTGGACCCATCTTGGGTGCCCAAGTTGGATTTCTAGAGTTAACACCTTTTGCACGAGAGGATATTTACAAGGCTGAGTTAAGTGGGCCCATTCTTGGGTGCCAACTTTGAGGAGAAGCTTACAAGATATCTTCATAATCAATTTTGAGTTAGGACTTCAGTTTGGGATGCCCAAATTGATGGACTTGGTTTGACATTGTTTTTAATGGAAGAACTCTACTTGCTCAAGAATGGTGTAGATATTTGTGAGGATCTTTATCCTCTTGTAATTTTCAACTCTTTGGAGTTTACAATGTTCACAATTGTCTATTAATTTCAGAAAGTTGAAGAGAGTTCTATCAAATTTTATTCCAGGTTGTGAATAAGAATTGTTGATGGAAAAAGAAGCATCTCAAGCAAGGATTGATAAATAATTATTGTAAGCTTATTATAAGGTTAAATAATACAAGAACTATTGATTCTAGTGGTGGAATTTTTTCCCGATAGGGTTTCTCCATGGTATATGATGTGTCACTTCTATCTTTTGGTCTTATTCTTCTACAATCTTCTATCTACTTCTACAATTGGTAAAATGAATCTAAATAGATAATCATCTACAAAGAATTTGTAACAAAGAACACTTAATTAGATCTACAATATCGTAGTTTTACAAGTTTTAAAGCTACATAATTACCTGCATTTTCAACATTTGGTATCAGAGCTAACAATTAGGTAGAGTTTGGGACACCTTTCTCTTAAAAGTTTGAAGGTTTTTTATTGTAGTGGGAGATTTTACTATTTTTTTATTGCTAATTTTGTAAAAGAAGTATGTTACAATGAGTTCTAATTCTCATTTAGATATTGAAAGATTCAATGGATCTAGTTATGAGATGTACAAACTAAAAATGGAGGATCTCCTTGAAGAGAGAGATTAGTGGTTAGTTGTTTGTAATGAGACAAAGTCACCTACAACGAAGTCAGATGAGGATTGGGCTCATATTGATAAGAAGGAAAGAGGGACCATAATATTATGTCTTGCTGATGCTATTCTTCTCTTGAATGTTTTAGATGAAACTACTGCATATAAGTTGTGGAAGAGGATAGGTGATATCTATCAAACCAAAAGTCTTACTAATAAGTTGTATTTGAAAAGATAGTTGTATTCTTTAAAGATGAAAGATGGTGATTCTATTGCAAATCATTTAAATTATTTTAATTTGATTCTAATTCAGTTAGCATCTATAGATGTAAAGCTAGAAGATGAAGATAAATGCATTTTGTTACTTTACTCTTTACTAGAATCTTGGGAAAATATAATTGTTGCTATCAGTAGTAGTGGTGTAGATCCTAAGATTGACAATATAATTCCTACTCTCCTACCAAAGGAGATGAGGAAGAATTCTAAAACAGAAATCCAAAATGCCTTTTTTGTAAGAGGTAGACCTAATAAGGAACTTATATGAACCTAGATCCTAAACCTGCAATGACACAATAAAAAAACAACAAATTAGATTCAAATGCAAGCTAGAATGTAGATTCCTCAAGAAATTCATTTAAATTGCAAAAGGGAAAGGAAATGAGATGAATAACACAAGGAATCTAAAAACATATCAAATCCTATTCTAAAGCAAAGTAAATTCTCAATGTCTTGAGGGAATTAGTGCCAATTTGATGTGAAAATTGGCCCTTTCCCAACTCCAATGATGCAATGGTGATTTGATGATGAAAGTTGATCCACTTTGATGAAGAGTGATGAATGCTCCAAGATGAAAATTTGCATAACCTAGCTACAAATTCAAAAGTATGGATGAAGATTGCTAAATATTTGAGCATAATAAGTTTACCCAAATTGTGGATGATAAAATGAGGAGATTAGCCTCTTATTTATAGAATGTCAAATTGAATGTTAAAAATAGAGCAATGTGGGACTATCTTTCATTCAATGGAAAGATGCCACTTATCAACATTTGAATGGGCCAAGGATGTGTAAGTTTTCATCAATGTGCCAATAAATGCCTATATTTGAATTTTGAAATTGTTGAAATGACATGTAAGAGGGAAAGAAGGTGCATTGAATGCCACTTGGCTCAAGGAAAAAGGACTTTGTAGGTGGAGTAAATTCCTTGTTGGAAGGACAAAGTCCACTTGGATTTTGAATTCAAATTTGAGGAATATTCCTTAAAATATGCCTTGTTGAAGAAAATATAGATTTAATAAATCAAATAACTCTATTTTCATGTACAAGTGGAAAAAGATGGAGGATGGGACATGAAAAGAGATTAAATTAATCAAGGTTTATTAATTTAATGAAGGGATTAAATTATGTGACCTATTTTACTTAAATTTGTGGATTTATTTAAATCAAATAAGAGAAGAATATGATAAAGGATTAATTAAATAAGGACTCTTGATTTATTTAATTAAAAGAGATGATGTTAGATTAAACTAAATAAGGTTTTAATTTATTTAATTTAATAGATAGACTTTAGATATTTAATCAAATAAAATTAATTATTTAATTAAATAGGGATAATTGGATCAGATTGGTTAATTTAATTATCGAGAAAGGATGACTTAATTAGATAACTGATTTATTTAATTAAGAGAAGAATATTAATGAATTTAATCAAATAAAGGAATTTGATTAAATGGTTAGACCGAAGGATAATTCAGGATGAAGTGATGTTAGTGGTTAAGATCAGATGTCCAATGTCAATCAGTACATTTTACGTGTCTACATTTTTCCCCTCTTTGAAGCAACACACTTGTTCTGTTGATTCAAAGAATAAACAATCTCGATCAAAGCCAAAAAAAACTTGATTTTAAAAAAATTGCCTCCCTACTACCCCGGTGAAGGAAATTATGGTAATATACTGCCCCCTCGAGAGATTGGACAAAAAATTTGACTTTTGGGTGATCTCATGAAAAAAGAGGACAAGGTGCCCAACAGGTACAAAAAGGCTCCAAGAGGCCAAAAACATATCTAAACACAATAAAACAATGTAAAACAGGCCTCAACTGGACAAACACAAGTTTAAGAGCTCAATACCTTAGCAGGATAGCCAAACAGGGTGAAAAAACTCTAATTTTCAGGCTTAAAAAGGCTCCAAGGGGTCACTTTCAATTCATTTTCACTCAGCCCTTTAGCAATTTTGTGATTTGAGCTCTGATACTCCGACGAGATGGCGTAACGACAACTCTGGATGCATATTTTTGATTGAGTCTAGACATACCAGCGACCTCGCGGCATTGGGGCACTGGTAAGTGATCCTTACTTGAGCTTTGTTTTTCATTTTTCATGCTTATTTAATTCTTTTAAATTTAGCTTCTTTGCAGTGGTGCTATATAGTGCCTCTCAAATTTCAAAGTGCACTGCTCAGTGGTCCAAATTGGCTCGCCATCATAAAATGCACTGTAGCGGTGGAGTTTGGAGTTTGGAAACAAGCTTCAAACTCCAATGCTCATGCCATCTCTAGTGGGGTCATTTAAAAGTGTGATGCGGCGATGGACTTTTAGACTAGAATCTTTGCCAAACTATGCCACTTTTTAGAAAATTGCACTGCGATGGTTCTCTTTAATATTTTGGTAGTCCCAGCGTCATAGTTTGCAACTTTCAAACTATGACGCCTTCACAGATAGCGACGTTGGGCTAGTTTTTTGGACACTCAAAATAAAATTTCTTAAAATTTTTAACATGGCAACCTTCCCTGATGCAGGATGTGGTGAGGGAGCTCTATTCGTAGGAGCATAGATCGTGGGATATTTTTGATTACCTGTGAGACCTGAGCGATAAGGAGCAGGATCGCCTATAGGACATGAGACTGTGGTACACTGCTTACGTAACACCTATGCAAACCCACCTTTGGATGATGTCAACGCTTGCCAAGAGATGGGATAGTGAGACCTCATCCTTCCACCTTCCTATTTGTGAGGCCACCATCACCTTAAAGGATGTGTGGTGCATCCTTAGATTTTTGATTCATGGTCGGTGAGTTATTTTCAATATGGATGTCAGACGAGATGCCTACCATTCAATCCTCACTACAGATGAGGCTATGTTTTGCGAGCACCAGATGGAGTTGGAGTGTCATAGGACACTCACATCACCATTCCATCTAGTGGTTGCAATGATCATCTCAAGTCTCGTTGCCCCCCAAATCAATGAGGCCAATATTTCAATCTTGGCTAGGGGCTCTACTAGGAGCGGATAGTTTGCAACAGATCAGTCTATTTTGCATGGGGGCCTATTCTTCTAGCCTCCCTTTACAGGGACTTACACGAGTATGTCTACCTCAATGATAGAGCACTTGGAGCAGGTGTCATGCTTCTTCACGTGTGGGCATGGGAGCACATCGCCATTCTCTAGTTGTGAGTCATTGTAGTGTCAATAGGGCCTGATGATCCCCTAGTGTGGCATACAGAGGTGGTGTGTCCTTTACACACACGAGTGAGCACGGGATTCCTCACTGGAGGAGGGTCCTAGATGATATGTAGGTTTTTACATGGTTCCCGTACCTTGGTTTCCCTAGATGGGCTAACAATGCAAAGCAGATATTCTTTACCCACTAGGACCGCTTTATGCAAGGGCAAGAGCATATGATGGTCAAGAGATACCTGCTAGTGCAAGTCCAGTTTCAGTTTGGTGAGCCACAGGACCAACCAGATAATGACTATGTGGCCATACTTGCTCACACTGTATCATAGAGTTCGTGGGGGAAATACATTCCTGCCTCTGAAGCAGTGGACAACTTTAGACAGTTGGTGGCCAAGTCATGGGCATATGATCAGGGACCCGTAGATCCAGGCATGACACAGGCCTACAGAGATTGGTTTTGGCCACCCCTTCGGTTGATAGTTCCTAGAGCACCCTCCGCTTGGTGGAGATCGAGGGGTAGAGGGGGAAGACGAGGATGGAGAGATGGTGAGTGGCAGGATCAGCTGATCAGGGTTCCAGTTCAACTGGTCTAGGCAGATGTTCATATGCAGGATCAGAACCAGGTGCTAGCCAGGCAGCAGGATTAGGTAGACACACCATCATGAGTTGAGGGTGAGGATCAGCCTCATGTGCAGCTCACACGAGCATAGATAGCAAGATAGCCAGATCCTTGAGATGCATTGATTTCCTAGCTGCAGGCTCAGGTTCAGACTTTGACGGGGGAGAGGGATCAGGCCAGGGCTAAGAGAGACCAAGCCATTTTGCAGAGGTAGGCTGCAGAGCTACAAGTAGCCGCTAAGATGGACTGGAGACAACAGTTGGAGAGCATGGCAGCCTCCTCCTCTCAGAGCACAGTGCCTCTTCATTCTTACAAGGAGGCCATCCAGGATGTCGACTATTATCTCCTGCATTATCATTAGGCTGTACCCAGATCAAAGTGGGCCCCAGATTACTCACAGCCGCCTAGCCATAGACTAGTAGAGAGTCATGGTGACAGAGTCAAGGTCAGCAGATAGGAGGGTTAGGCCTTATTTTGATTGAGATATCATTTTTCATGCCATATGGGCTCATTTTTTATAGCCCGTTGGGCCTTTTTGTACTTATTAACACACATGTACAGTGATCTGATTATTTTGTACTATGAAAGTTTACCCGATGATGATATATATGAGATGATGATGTTGATATGATGTGATGTGTATCATTTATTTATGCATTTATGGATGGTTCTATTTCTATATGCTATTCAATAATATTGTGGTGTTATGCGATGTATATATATGGATGCATTTCTTTCTAATGTATGTATTATTAATAGATCTATATTGTGTTGTTAATATATGATATGCAAATGGATTTATATGATATGTGATATGGATGGATAATGATGTATGTTTTGATGATGATGTAATTTATATGATGATTTATGTATGTTGATGCAAATGATATGATATGTGATATGAGATGGATGATGTAATATGAAAAATGATATGAAGATGATTTATGGTGTATACGCGAAATGATATGTGAATCATGATTATAAATGCTTTTATAAAAATGATTATGGATGGATATACACTTTTTAATGTAATGGATTTTTTTCTATTCCTATTATGCTTTGAATGTTTATAATGGTATGGAATGATTTATAAAATGAAATGCAAAATTGATTGTGATGTGGTTATTTATGAGATGTTCCATATGATATGGATGAATGATGGATATTTATGTTATGGTTTTATGATTATGTATGATGTAATGTGAAAACAATGGTCATTCTCTATATTCTCAGCATCTTAAAACTATCCCATTTACATATCATATAGAGAATACATATATTATCTTAAACATGTTAAACGATTGTGAGATGTATGTGATGCATTTATTGTGATGTGATGTGATGCATTATATGAAATGATATGTTAGTGCAAAGTGGTATGATGATGTTTTATGTTATGAAAAATGAATGTGAGAGATGACTTTATGATGTTTATGTGATGTGAATGTGTATGCTTATAATGCAATGGATTATGCATAATGTTCTCGTACCTATTATGTTTGATTATGCAGTAGATGATTATGAAATGTTTATGCAAATGAATGTTTATGCTATGTTTTATGTGATGAATGCAATGTGATGAAAAATACATGTAATGTGATGAAAAATGGACATGCTTATTTATAAAAAATGCTTATAATAACACATTTATATGATGATGAAGATGCAATGCATATGTTCCCTATATGATATGTTATGCAAATATGTTAATGATTTGTGTATGCAAGATCGATGATGATGATGATTAACTGTCATAGTACCTTGTTAGCATGAAGAGAAAGAAGGGATGAAAGAAGAGGAGAAATTTCAACAAGAAATAAGATGATGAATATGCAAATGATGATGACTACTTACTGAGGAGTTAGGATTTTCAAAGGGCCAATTTCCTTATGTTTGATAACACACGTGGTACGATGCATCAAGGTATAGAGAACCAAGATGGGGTTGTACCTAGTGTGATGGAATTTGACTTAACAAATAGGTAGGAGTATTCTTGTTCACACCTAACATACGGAAACCTTGCTAGGATGCACTTTAGAAGTTTCAAACATCTCATACCAAAACATGGAAAGATATAACCTATCAATGAAATAGTCAACAAGCTGTCCAAAACACCCTCCATACATACCTAATAGAGCAAGTATTCGCCAAGGTTATTTTACAAGAATATCCAACAAGCACAGCAGACCAAAGATAATGATCATTGCCCCATTCCTATTTCTCTAAATCCTCTGTTCGGATATCATCAAGAGGTCCTTGGAATGAGCACAATAAGATAAGTCAAAAGACAGATAAATTAAACAAACAAGCTGATGTTCTTCAATACCACTAACCAAAAGGGAATGTGTTTTCAAGGATAAGAATTGAAACTATTGCCAAAAGATAATGCCCATTGTAGGAAGCATACATCCTAGGACATGTTAGTGGATGGCGGCACATCATTTCATTTATCCAAAGTGTTATTTCTGATAAATAATGCCCTTTGTAGGAAGGATACATCCTAGGAAACGATGTTATCAAATGATTGATATGGGACTGATTAGATGATAGGATATTGACACAAAGAGTTGACCAACTTGTTTATGTACTTACTTAAACCTGAGACTTGACGTTTTGAGTTTTCACTTTTCACCTGCTAGACTTGTTTCCAACTATTTCACCAAAGGTTGAGAATGACAATCATTTATTATGTGTGATGTTATTGCGGGTGAAAGTGAGATGAGATGGATGGATTTTTTCCAATATTTGGATGTTTTTGGAGTTTTGTGATGTTTTTGAGGTTGTTTTTGGTATTTTTTGAGATTTTCAAATGTTTTGATTTTTTTTATTTTCCAATGTTTTTGGGTTTTTTGAGATTTTAACCAAGAGACTAACCTAAGGACCCATCCTAGGGGCCTCAAGGGCTGATCAATAGATTAGCCTTTCCTACGTTATGCACGCAGAGACCACATAGTTTGACTGATGACTTCACCGATTTACAGATGAATATATACATGATGAAATGTCTTTTATTATGACAGACTCCTAAAGGACTGACCTAAGTGTCTTGGGGGATGATCAAAGATCAACCTTGCCTATGTTCAAGGCTCAAAGACCCATAGTTTGATAAGATGACTTTGTTTTTGAATTTTTAACCTATTTTGGGATTTTGATATGTTTCAAATGTTTTTTTGTTTTTGTCATTTTTGAATGTTTTTGGGTTTTTTGGATTTTTTGATGTTTTTGGATTTCTAATTTTTTTGGATTTTCTGATTTTAGGACTTCAAGAATATACACGAATCCAATCTGATGAGAATATGTCCCCAACATGATGCAATAGACTACTCCGATAAAGGCAGGACAAATTGACCTTGAGGATGGGTCGAGTAGTACTAGGAGGGATAATGATACAAACACAACACCAAGCTATGGCGCAGATGCGGGTGGATGAGTGATGGATGGAGATCTAAATGCGATGGGTGATGGAAGCGTAATGGATGGATGATGCAGAACAAGCTATGAGGATCCTGGTGGATGGAAAGTGCTTATTTACACAAGGCACCTTTTTTCTAGGTTTTCACCAAGGTACTTGTCCAAAGTGCAACCGAAGTGGTTTTCACTAGAGGATGATTTTTCTCTTTATTGTTTCTGATCCCTTTTTTTGAGTTTTTTGGATTTTTTTATTTTTTTATTTTTTTTGTTGTCACCAAGATCCGTTTGCGTGTTTTCACCAAGGTAACCATTTTTTGATTTTTGGTTCTATACCTTGAAAGATTAGGCATAAAACTTTTTGAGATGAGAGTTGTTCATGGGCTCTTGCAGAGGTTCCCCTTCGGGTGTTGATAACTGATATGCCCCTGACTTATAGCTTGCTATGATAAAAAATGGTCCCAACCAGTTGGGTTCAAAAGTTCCTTTACTGTTTGGATTTGGGACGTTCTTCTGATTCTCCTTTAGTACCGTTCTCTAATTTGGAAAGTCCTCCTAATTTTCTTGTTATAGCTCCTCTTGAGTATATTCTGATAGACTTACAAATGATTTAAAGCATCTATATACTGCTCATCCAGTAGCTCCAGCTCATTTAGTCTTGATATTCGGTACTCTTTATCCGTGATGAGGTTTTTTCAGTGATATTCTTAGTGACGGGAGCTCGATCTCAATGGGGAGTACTGCTTCTGATCCATAGACCAAGGAGAAAGGGTTGGCATCGATGGGTGTGTGGATGTTGGTTCGTTAGGCCCAGAGGGTAGGATTGAGCTGCAGATGCCAGTCACAACCTACCTCATTAACTATTTTCTTAAGGATCTTTAGAATGGCTTTATTAGTGGCTTCTGCTTAGCCATTTCCTTGGGGATAGTATGGGGTGGAGAAGCAATGTTGGATTTTAAAATTTTCACACAAGTTGTAGACATCTTGATTCTTGAATCATGTCCCATTATCTAAGATAATGGCTTTTGGGATGCCATAACAGAAAATGAGATAGTTTAGGATGAATTTTGATATCTGCTTCCTAGTTATATATGTCATGGGTATGGATTCCACCCACTTAGTAAAGTACTTAGTGATGGTTATGATGAACTTGTGGCCATTAGATGAAGTGGGAGTGATTTTCCCAATGAGATTGATTCCCCACTGTGAAAAGGGCCATGGTATGATGATGGGATGAAGTTCTTGAGCTGGAGCATGGATTAGGTCCCCATGCTCCTAGCATTATAGACACCTTCTGACATAGTCATGTGCCCCTCTTTCCATTGTAGGCCAATAATACCCCATCCTTAGCAATTTCTTGGCTAGGGTCATTCCACTCGAGTGTGAACCACATGTCATTATGTACTTCAGTTAAAGTGGTCAATGCCTCCTCAATGTTTAAACAACGTAATAAGGTTCCTTCTATGCTCCTACAATAGAGGTTATCTCCTAGAATGATGAATTGGAATGCCTTTTTGAAAAAGGTTTATTTTAAGGTTAAGGGTAAGTCAACAGGTATGACACCTATTCGCAGGTAGGCATAAATTTCATGGTACTAGGGATCACCGCGACCAATGATTTCACACACAAATTCTGATTCTGGTACCTCGAATGTGGGCACAAGAAGTTTCTCTACCAAGAATTCATGTTTTAGGATGTTGCGAGGAATGTCCAGTAGGGATCCAATCATTGCCATGGCATCTACTGCTCTGTTCTTGGCTCTAGGTATATGCTCAAATGTGATCTCGATAAAGGATTCCTTGAGAGTCTCCACTAGTTTCTTGTATGGAGTGAGCTTATCATCTTTAGTCCGATACTCACCATTCACTTGGTTTATTATCATCTGAGAGTCTTTGTATACTCTGAGGGCCATGATGTGCCACTGCACTACTATTTTGAGACCTGTTGTTAAAGCCTCATATTCTATAATGTTATTAGTGTAGGGGAATGCCAATTTATAGGACCTTGGTATGCAGTCCCCCTATAGGGTGATAAAGAAGACATTGGATTGTAATCCATGTTGTGTGTATGATCCATCAAATTAAAGTTTCCAGTGGTCAGCTATGTTGAGATTGAAGATGGATTCATCTAGAAATTCTGAGATGAGAGAATTCTCTGTATAGATTGGTGCTTCTGCAAGTTGATCTATGATGACTTGGCATTTAATTGCTTTCTACTCCACATATTCAATGTCATACTCTGATAGTACCATGACCCATTTGGCCATCCTTCCAGTGAGCATTTCCTTTAACAAGTACTTGAGAGGGTCAATTTTGGAGATGAGTTTATTCTGTGTGCCAGCATGTAATGTCTGAATTTCTATGAAGAGGACACTACTACTAAACATGCTTTTTCGATGAATGAGTAATTTAACTCATGACTGACCATTTTCCTACTGATATAATATATGGCCCTTTCTGTTCCATTTTCATCATATTGAGCTAGGAGAGCTCCAAGGGCTGCTATTGTTGCTGACACAGAGAATTAATGGATTTCTTGGGATCCGTTGCATGAGGACCGGTGGTGTAAGAAGATATTCTTTGATCTTATTAAAGGCTTCTTCACATTTGTTATCCCACTTGTATGCTACTCCCTTGTGAAGTAGGTGAAAGTATTGATTCTTCTTATCTACCAATTGTGCTATGAATCTTCAGATGGACTAAAGCTTGCCTTGGAGGCCTCTCAATTGTTTCAATGTTTTGGGTGCCTCCATCTCAAGGATCACTTTTACTTTTTCTAGATCTACCTCAATACCTCTCATTGACACTGTGTATCCTAGCAACTTTCTTGATTGTACACCGAAGACACACTTCTTTGGATTTAATCGAACCTTGTATTCTTCCATCCTATAAAAAATGGCACTTAAGGTTGCTATGTGATCCTTCCTCTTTCTGGATTTGGCTAATATGTCATCGACATAATCTTCGATAGTTTTATGGATCATGTCATGGAAGATTAATGTCATGGCTCTTTGGTATGTTGCTCCTGCATTCTTCAAGAGGAATGGCATCATATTCTAGCAGTAAGTCCCCCATGGACAAGTGAAAGTTGTTTTATGTTGGTCTTCTTTAGAAATCATTATCTGGTTATATCCTGAGAAACCATCCATCAAGGAAAGCATTTCATGTCCCGTCGTCATGTCTATGATCATGTCAATGTTGGGCAATGGCAAGTTGTCTTTTGGACATGCCTTGTTCAAGTCCCTGAAATCTGTGCAAATTCTGATGCCCCCATCGGGTTTTAAGACAGGAACCAGGTTTGACACCCATTCTGGATAATCTACTAGTCGAATGAATCTTGCATCCAATAGCTTCTTTAGTTCCATTTTGACTAGCAGGGCGATCTAAGGGTGCATTTTCCTAAGCTTTTGTCTAACGGTCTCTGCTTCAAAGTGTACTACTAGGTGATGAACTATAATTTCTGGATTGAGCCCTGGCATGTCTACATAGCTCCATGCAAAATTTACCTGTCTCTCTCTCAAGAAGGCCACTAGGAGTTCTTGTTCCTCTGATAGTAGTGATTCCGCATAGAATGTGATGTGTGGGGTCTCCTCTTTTCCTAGATTAACTGGATTGCACTTTTCTGCTAGGACTGCTGATTTTTCCTGATGGAGAGCTCTGAAAGGAAGATTGAATCCCCCATCCTCAGGTGCCTTAGAGAGGTTTTCACCATTGGATGTGTCCTTTATTTTTACTTTTTTTGTGTCGGAGAGTGTCACAGTGTGGTTTTCACTCAAAGACTTAGATATTATTCTTAGTTTCTCACTTTTGCAACTAAGGGATTCAATCAGTTCCCCATAATAGGCCTGTGTATCTAGCTCAATGATTGATCCTACTTTGTGATCCCCACATGGAATGTTATCCCGTAGTCTCATGAATTCTGAGAGTGCCTTATCATTTTTGAATGTATCAAGAATTGGTGGTCCTCATTGGTCATAATCGATGAGTTGCGGGTAAACTAGATGGATTTCATGATCTTGATGGCCTGAATCAAAGGATAAGGTGCTAATCATGAGAAGGGAGGTATCCTCAAAGAGCCTAGGTAGGTTGGCTATGGGATCCTCATCATCACTACTACTATAGACATCAGTTATGTCAAATGTGAAGTTTTCTATGACTCAACCTATAGATACGGGTAAGCGAAGTTCGGCTGCGGACTGTTGAGGAGGATTATTGACCTTTCTAACTGGAGGACTTTGGCCATGTATGGTTATACTCAGAGGGGTACATCCAAGGCCAAGATTTCTCATTCATTTCTTCAGAATGATAGGCATTATAAGCCCATTGTCATTTTTCCCAAGTCTCTGGTTTCTATCATAGCCCATTGCGAGCATCATTTGCAAACCTTTGCTTTTTTCATCCATTGGTAGATTAGCTACTGGTCTATTGTCTTGGTATAGGAGATGAGATGGGTCCTCCTCTATGACTTCTTGGCTTAGATCTCCCCAACTTCTGAAGTTGGGATTTTCTTCAGGGGATGTTTGAGATGTGGAGGCTTCATTTGATTACGGACATCCTCATGATCTAGGGGATTGTGGTAACTCTCCTACCACAAAAGCATTTTTGGGAATCATGCAGTTTTCACAACCATTATCTTGGATGATGACTTTGATATCAAAGATGGTGGGGATGGTGGGAGTGGTGGGTGTCTCTATCACAAAAATGGAAGTGAGGGTGGCTAGATCAATGTACGGTGTTGATGGGCCTTCATCATTTTTAGGCACTTGAGGGATTTTGTAGTATTTTTCCTCAAGGTTCTTGCAGTAGGAGAATGGTTCAGGATCTCCATGGATGGTGACCTCTTGTCCTTCATATGTGATTTTGACACATTAATGGAAAGTTTATGCTATCGCTTGCATTGCATGAATCCATGGACATCCTAGGAGAATGTTATAAGGAAAATCAAGGTCCAGGACCTGACAGGTGGTTTTCATGATAGCAGGACCTACTTGAATGGGGATTCTGATTGTGCCTTGGGACACTCTTTCCTAATAATCATATGCTCTGATTGTAATACCTTTTCCTTTGTCAATGGAATCCTCTGAGATTTTTAACTGCTTAATGAGCTTGAGGGAACAAATATTCAAGCTTGCACCTCCATCCACCAAGACTCATTTGAATTTACTTTTCTACACTAGGACCTCTAAGTGGAGTGCACAATTATGAGATGGTTGAGCAGGAAAGTCATGATCATAGAATGTGAGGTTTGGAGTGATGATGTTTCTGACCATAGCTTGGAATTGTTCCGCATCAACATATGCGGGGATGGTGGATGAAGCTAATGCTTCCTCAAGGATTTTCTTGTGGGTAGATGAGATTTTTAATAACTCCATGATGGAGATTTTTGTTGGAGTTCTTTTTAGCTAATCAAGGACATTGTAACCATTGGGAACAAACCTGGGTGTAGGGACTATGTTTGGTTGGGATGATCTTGCAATGGTAACTTTTTCACCTCTTGTGGTGACTCCACAATCGGCATGGGATCCTTTGATGGTGATGGTAGCATAGTAGTCATCCAAAGATGTTACGACATGGTCGTACACATGATTTACATTTTTGAAGGTTCCTTTCCCTTTATCAGTGTTATTGTTCCCTTTATTATTATGGTTAGGCATCAGATTCATGTATATTTTAAGGTTCTGGTTTCTTGTTGGTTGTTCCACATTTATAATTCTTTGATCAATAAGGTATTGGACTATGTTCTTTAGTCTCATGCAGTTGTTCATGGTGTGCCCTTTGATTTCATGGAAGTCACAAAGCTGATTTTCATTGTACCAAGGAGGTTTAACATCTAGTTCTTGGTAGTTCTCATAGGTGGGAATCTTGATGAGGTTTTCATTTATTAGTTTCTTCATGATGACTTCAAGTGGTTCCTTGAGAGCAGTGTACTTCCATTTGGTGAAGTTCTTGTTTTTTTGGGGAGGTCCTCTTTAGTCATTGATGTTATTGATCACTTGGTTGCTTGGTTGTTGTGTTGTGTTTGCTTGATGATGGTTTTGGATTTGTTGTTGTGGTGCAGATGTGTTCTGTCGAGGGGCACTGATGACAACTTTGACATTGACGACACCATCGTTGGTAAAAATTTTATTTCTTGCCCATGTGTGGGGTTTTTCATTGTAATTGGTGGGTGGGTGATTGTTCTATTGTTTAGGATATGAAGTTGATCCTCCAAGTTGTGTCATAAGGGCTTGTTCGATGTTGAGCACCTTGGAAATCAACTGGTTGTATGTGGTGATCCCTTGGACCTTGAGAGGGAATTCCAAGAGGCAATAAAGGTTGGATATGATAGTGCACACTTGTTGTTCCTCGGGCATGGCCCATTTGCTCTGATTGGCCTTGGACCACCATCATTGTAGGAATGAAGCAAATGATTCATTCTTACCTTGTTTCAAAGCTGAGAGCTCCTCTAGACTAACATCCATGGCAATATTGTATGCATAGTTTTTGATGAATGCATCTATGATTTCTTGGAATGTCTTGTTGCCTGTAGATAGGTGAGAGAACCATTCCATGGCATGGCCTACCAAACTCCTAGGAAATAGCCGCATCAGATAGGTATCATCATACATGACTTCCATGCAATGAACCTGGAATTCCCTCATGTGGTCTTCAGGGTTTCCTGTCCCATGGTACTTGTCAAACTTGGGGATCTCAAATCCCTTCAGGAATCATTTCATCACAAGGCTCCTGTCAAATGGATAAGGACACAAGTTACTAGATGTTCTTGTGGTTCGCCCCAATTGAAGGTCGAGTACTTGTTGCGAGAGCAACCTGATTTGTGTTGTCACATCATTTTGTGGATTAGGAGGTGGGATGAAAGTGTTCTGAGGTGGTTCACCGGTGGATGTGATGGGTGAATTTTTTGATGGTATTTTCACATTCTATTGAGCCATGTATGCTTGCACTTGTTGTTGGTCTTGTTGTTGCTTCACTAGGATTTCTTATTGTTGAGCCTGTTGTTGTGCTTGTTGTTGCACCAACAACGCTTGTTTTTGGGCTGCTAATTGGGATGCTTCTTGTTTCTCTTGGTATTGTTTTATCTCTTGATGATATGCTTGTTATTGTGCTACTTTTTTTGTGCAAGATACTGCACTTGTACCTGTGCTTGTTGCACTTGATATTGGGCATGTGCCTGAGCTTGAGCTTGAGCTTGTGCTTGTTCTTGTGCTTGTGCTTATGATTGGGCTTGTGCTTGGGCTTGGGCTCTGGCTTGTGTCACTTGTTTTTTCAATAAGATTTGGGCTTGAGGAGCCTTTTGTGCTTGTAATGTTGCTTGGGTTGCTTGAGCAGCTTGCTGAGTAGCTAGTTGTGCAGATTGTTGAGTAGCTAGTTGCGTGGATTTTTTTTTTTGCACTTGTAGGAATGCCTTTTGATAAGCAGCTTGTTGAGTTTCTTGCAATGCAATTCTATATTGATTTGATATGCTAGAACTTGGTGGTGGTGAGAGGTGTTGTTGTGTTTGGATTTTGAGTGGTGGATGGTGCGATCAATGTGGTTGGTCCTTGAGATACCATGCTTTGAGATGTTAGGGGGGTTTATGATGTGATTTTTTTTTTAGTTGTCATTTGTTGTTGTGATGTCGATGACAAGTTTTGATAGTTTGGCGTGATGTTTTTATTGATGTTCAGGATGTTGGTTTGATTTTGATTGATATTTGGTAAAGGTGAAAGCCCTAAGCCAAGTAGTGATGTGGATGATGGTGGTAATGGTGGAAGAGGTGAAAATGTGAGGGATGTGATCACTTGAGGGAATGGCATAGTGTTGAAAATGCCCCCTAGTCCGAATATGTCACCCTCTCCTTGTGAAGTTATGGGGAGAGAGGTTTGGGGTGTTGCATGAAAGGATGATGATGATGGATCATTAGGATCATGGAAAGTGAGAGGGGCATACTTATGTAATGGATTTTGGGGTATGTTTTGTTCCAAAATGGTGTTTGCATCCAATTCTTGATTATTGACAAGGGGGTTTGTTTGAATGGCATTAAGAAATACACTTCCCTTATTAACATTCGGTTGAGTTGGAGCAAAAGATGTGATTTGTGGGATGTTTTGAGTGATGCTTTGGGATGGGGGTGTAGATGAGATGGGGAGTGTGGATGAAATTGGAGGCATGACCTATAAAGATGGTTCCACTATAGAACTCACGTCAAAATCAAAAGGTAGTTTAGCCCCTTGTTTTGCTAGTTCGAGCATGTATAGTGAAGAGTTAAGTCTCATCGTGTTATTTATGATCCTATGGTTCTTCGGATTTTGGATCATTTCAGTGATTTCCTCGTGTGACATCCCAAAGGTAAGATCTTCTTCTTGGTTCTCCTCTTGTGGATTTTGTGATGATGAAAGAAAGTTAGTCAAAGGATTGTTTGATTCAATGGGATTCATTTCGGACTTTGTTTGGCTTAGGTCACTTGAAGCGGGTGTTTCTTTGTTGGCTTCCATGTTCTTCTTGTGTTGAGATCTAGTCTGCACCATAAAATAGGGATCAATTTTGAAGAATATAGGAGATGACTCTCTAATTCTTTGGATTGATATATCTTTAGGCACAAAAGAGAAAATTTAGGATGATTCCAAGATCAAAGGATGATAATGATAAGGATGTAAGATGGATGTTTGGATGATTGGAACTCTTTGAGAAAATCTTGAAGGGTATGTTAAACTTTAGGACTTGATTTGGGATTGATTTGTTTCAGATTCAGATTTTGGTGGACTCAAACTCTAAGAGGTTGGATGTTGTCCTAGAGTTAAATCATTCATAAGATGATAATTTTTGTAGGTGTGAGAAGAAGGATTCATCTAAACACTCCTATCCAAAAAAGATGATTTTGATAATGAACTCCTAAATCCCAAGATGTTGGATGTTATCAAGGGATGAATTTGTTCACAATTTTTGATAATTTGATCAAATATGTGGAGAAGGATGCATCTACACACATTTAATCAAACAAGGTGATTTTGGATTGACTTCAAATGATTTTCCCAAAGTTTAACATGAAGGATTTTTCCAAGACTTTCGAAGAGTTGATGATGAGATAATTTTGGTTTTTTGATGTTCAAAGATGGATTAAGGTTTGATTTTGATCCTAGGATGTACCTAAAAATATGCTTTGTTTACTAGACCTCGGTATTGAAGAACATACAATACTTCTAAGGACCTCTATAACTAAGAAATGGTTCAAATTGAGCATACGTTTCCAGATTGTTCAAAGGAATGAGTCTATAGAACCTGTGATTTTTTTTCTTATTTTGATATGTTGCTTTTGATTGCACTTCCTATTGTATTTCTTGATGACCTTTCGAGTGTGACTCCTAAATTTTGAACTTTGACTCAAGGACTTTCATTTTGGGATTTTGACTTTCTTGGAAATCATGAGGTTTCAACACATGTGAGAGCCAATTTTGTTATCTTTGCTTAGTGACTTTGTTTTACCAAAAACACTTCTTTTGATTAGTTTTTCAAACTAGATGTCCAATCTCTCAATTTCTTTGAATCCCACAAAGTATGTTATGTGAAAATTTGATGAATTCAAGGCAAGGGTTACCTATTGTTTATCTTTAGTAGGAAAATTGAGATGTAAGTCCAAGTGTTTAGAAACCTCTAAGGATAAAATCCCAAGGGCAAGCAATAACACATGAATTGGGCCAATTGTATTTTCCTCCTAAAGGGTTTGATATTTTGATGATGATCTTAAGTGTTTGTTTCCAAAATGTTTTCAAACAAGCAAAGTATTTTGACTTACAAGCAATATAACATCCTAGCTCAATTGGTACATTTTTCTTGGTGGGCTTGCCTCATGCCCTTCTTAGTAGAAGAGATGATTTTACATGCAACTAAGGAAAAAATATAAAGGTATGTTAAAAATGAAATATTACCCTCTATATTTTAACCAAGATCGTACATGGCAAGTAACTTCTTGGAATCTAAGTTCCAATGCACCACTTTGATAAACTCGTTGGATGGACTAGTTGGCTACTACAAACAAGGTTCTTAATGATGAGACATCGGGGACATGGCACCTTGTGAGCATCTAGAAATCCACTAAAGGATTTAATCAATCCTACTAGGGGCGCTTATACTTTTTATGGTAGTACCCCATTCTGAAAGACACTATATAGTTAAGGCCTACATACCATGAGGACTTCACAATTTAGTCTTATCCATTTATATACCAGCCCAAATGAAAAACTGGTTGGAGTCACCTTCGAGTTCTCCTTTCGGATGTGTCTCTTAGGCAGGCCCCTCTAAAGGTAAACAACAATGAGAAAGCACATCCATAGTTCAATCAACCTTCATTTAGAAAAAAAGGGAGAACATATGCAATATACCTAACTCACACTCACAAAGGTTGTTGTTCAATTTTAAACCCAAAATGAAGTGTGTATGGGCAATTACATACGCAACTTAATGTCACCAAAAGCCTTTTGATTCTCAAGATCGCCATAAGGCATGAGAGAAGCGCATATTTCTTTTGTTGATATTACTTTGTGTACATAATTACAAAACAATGCAAACACTTGTTTATTTTAAATCCACAAAGAAAAAGTGAATTCATTTTAAACTACCAAAGTAAGTGTGACAATTTTCCTTGTTCAATTTTTAATCCCAAAACAAATTTTAGTAAATTTGAGTCCTAGTGTTCTTTTTAAGCCTTTTTGTAACAAGAATTCAAAAGGTTCTTTTTAAAGCCCAAAATGAAATTAGTAAGTCCTAAGCATTAAAAGATGACAAATTTTTATTTAAGAGGAATAATGAATCCTCCAACAATGTTAAACAAACACTAGAGTGTTTAAAAACACTTGTTTTTGTGAAATGACATCATCATGCTTCTCTTCCTTTTCATCTCTGATCGATCCAACCTACAAGAAAGTCAGTTATATTCTATAGAAACAGAGGTCCAAAAGGAAAAAAATAGACAAAAGAACCATAATCTAAAGAAAAGCACGTGCTATAAATAAATTTTCACTTCATACTCCCCTCCAGCGGTGCAATCTGTGAAGGTGTCACATTTTGATTTCACCAGTGGTGTTGTATAGCACCACTTACCAGTCAACGTCACTCTGCAACCAGACCAGTGAGCATGAATGCATTACCCTTTCGGCCAGTGGTGCAGTTTGGGTTTTTGGAATATTTTCGTGGGTCAAACAAGTTCAGCAATGTAGTTTGGAATTCAAAATTTTAGGTGGGAAAACAGAGGTGTCATAGTTTGGAGTTTCAACAGTTCCATATTGCGACAATGGAGAACCAACGATGCTGAATAGTGATGTTGAGCTTCCAATAGTGGAGTTTTCCAATAGACAATGAAAAAAATAGAAATTTTGACAAAAGGATGATTAGAAAACGAGATTGCCCTCATTCTAACGCCAAATGTATGACCCTAAATCCTAAACCAGCAATGACACAATTAAAAAACAACAAATTAGATTCAAATGTAAGATAGAATGTAGATTCCTCAAGAAATTTATTTAAATTTCAAAAGGGAAAGGAAATGAGATGAAGAACACAAGGAAACTAAAAACATATCAAATCCTATTCTAAAGCAAAGTAAATTCTCAATCTCTTGAGGGAATTGGTACCAATTTGATGTGAAAATTGGATTTTTCCCAACTCCAATGATGCAATGGTGATTTGATGATGAAATTTTATCCACTTTGATGAAAAGTGATGAATGCTCCAAGATGAAAACTTGCATAACCTAGCTACAATGTCGAAAGTATGGATGAAGATTGCTAAATATTTGAGCATAATAAGTTTACTCCAATTGTGGATGATAAAATGAGGAGATTAGCCTCTTATTTATAGAATTTCAAATTGAAAGAATGCTAAAAATAGACCAATGTGGGACTATCTTTCATTCAATGGCAAGGTGCCACTTGTCAACATTTGAATGGGCCAAGGATGTGCAAGTTTTGATCAATGTGCCAATAAATGCCTATATTTGAATTTTGCAATTGTTGAAATGACATGTAAGAGGGAAAGAAGGTGCATTGAATGCCACTTGGCTCAAGGAAAAAATACTTTGTAGGTGGAGTAAATGCCTTGTTGTAAGGACAAAGTCCACTTGGATTTTGAATTCAAATTTGAGGAATATTCCTTAAAAGATGCCTTGTTGAAGAAAATATAGATTTAATAAATCAAATAACTCTATTTTCATGTGAAAATGGCAAAAGATGGAGGATGGGACATGAGAAGAGATTAAATTAATCAAGGTTTATTAATTTAATGAAGGGATTAAATGATATGACCTATTTTACTTAAATTTGTGGATTTATTTAAATCAAATATGAGAAGAATGTGATAAAGGATTAATTAAATAAGGACTCTTGATTTATTTAATTAAAAGAGATGATGTTAGATTAAACTAAATAAGGTTTTAATTTATTTAATTTAATAGATAGACTTTAGAGATTTAATCAAATAAAATTAATTATTTAATTAAATAGGGATAATTGGATCAGACTGGTTAATTTAATTATCAAGAAAGGATGACTTAATTAGATAATTTATTTATTTAATTGAGAGAGGAATATTAATGAATTTAATCAAATAAAGGCATTTGATTGAATGGTTAGACCGAAGGATAATTCAGGATGAAGCGATGTTAGTGGTTAGGATCATATGTCCAATGTCAATCAATACATTTTGCATGTCTACAGAACCTAAGGGAGACAAGGAAGGAAAGGGTAAGTCCAAAGGAAGGTCTAAAACCCTTGGTAAGAGTAAGGTAAAGTGTTGAAACTATGGGAAAATGGAACATGTAAAGAAGGATTGTAAGAAAAAGAAAAAGAGTTTTCATTCTTCTACAGAGGAATCCTTAGATGACAATTATCATGCATTGATCATTTCATGTAAAAATGTAAGTGATGACTCTTATGTTTTAGAATGATCTTCATGAAGAGGATGGTAGCCATGTGTAGTTCATACCATGGTTCAGTGGGAGTTTTTGGTAGTGACATGGATCCATCATTGGTAAGGTTATCTTCGTGATTGGGGATATGTTTTCCTTGTTTAGAGTGGTTGCTATTATGTTATGGTTTACTCTTGTTGGATTTAGATTTTGGCATGGTACTTGTTCTCTTGAGACTAGGATGTTTATGTATGTTATGATGCATGTGATCTCCTTGGAGGAGATGGTTAGATCATGGATGTCATGTTTATGTTTCTAATTCTTGATTGGAGCTTTGGCATTGATTGTAGTGGCTCTCTTATGTATTGGGTACATTAATCATTTTCTTATTACTTCATGATAGTGCTATGTTGCATTTGGAGTTTGGCATGGATTGTTTGGTTACAAGTCCTCATGGATACTTGGAGAAATAGGTAAGGCTTGAGTTATCTTATAGTTAGATACATGTGTTGAGATGGCTACTCTTGATGAGATATCAGCAGGAAGTCCAAGGAGCCTACATCTTGGTTGGATGTGAGTTCAACACACTCGGCAGTTTCACATGCCTCTAAAGAGGCAGTTTGGTTATAAAGACTTGGGAAAGGTATTGGTTTTTTATTACAAGAAAATTAAACTTCAATGTGATAGTTAGAGTCCTGTTTTTTTAGCCAAAAATCTTATGTATTATACTTGTACTAAGCATGTTCATGTTCATTATCACTTTAGGCGACAAATGGTTGAGTGGGAAGGTATTGATTGAGAAAGTTGACACTTTGATCAATGTTGCAGATTATCTTATAAAAATAGTTCCTACAGATAAGTTCTCTTGGTGCAGGAAAGCCATTGGCCTTGAGTCCTATACTTGATTTATAATAATGATTCCTTGTTTAGAATAATTACAATGTATAATGCCAAGTGGGAGAATGTTGGGAATAGGATGCCACTTAATTGCAATCCTAAACATTATTTCATGTATCTCCTAAGTCCTTAGAAATTGTTCCCCAACACTAGGATTAGAAAGAGATTAAACTCAAATGAAATGAGAATCTAAATTTAAATTTGTAATTAATTTGAAATGACAAAACATGTGGAGATGCCCAAGAAGAGCTCCTACAAAAAAGGAGCACATGGGGTGCCCACATGGAAGGTGGAACTCACCTTGAGTTAAGTTAACTGTTTGGAGAAAGATAACACTTCAGTAATGCATGTAAAGATCCTAGAAGATAGGAATTTATATTTACATGAGTGGAGTTTAGTTTAGTTTAGTTTAGTTCAGTTCAATTCAGTATCAATTCAATTTAGTTTAGTTATGGTTCAGTTATCTTCAGTTGCATTTAGTTAGTTTCAATTGAATTCTAGTTGATTTTAGTTGACTTGGAATGCATGACTAATGACTTGAGTTACATGACAGATAATAGGTGATACATTCATTTTAGTGGGAATGATCAATCATGCATCATGTTTGCATAAATTGATGGAGAGATATGTTTTTGTTAACAAAGATTAACTTGGACCCACCTTGGGCACACGAGTTGGCATCTTGGAGTTAACACCTTTTGCATGAGAAGATATATATAAGGCTGAGTTAAGTGGGCCCATTCTTGGGCACCAACTTTGAGCATAAGCTTACAAGATATCTTCATAATCAATGTTGAGTTAGGACTTCAATTTGGGATGCCCAAATTAATGGACTTGGTTTGACATTGTTTTTCATGGAAGAAATTGACTTGCACAAGAATGGCATAGATATTTGTGAGGATCTTTATCCTCTTGTAATTATCAACTCTTTCGAGTTTACAATGTTCACAATTTTCTATTAATTGAAGCAAGTTGAAGAGAGTTCTATCAAAGTTTATTGCAGGTTGTGAAGAAGAATTGTCGATGGTAAAAGAAGCATCTCAAGAAAGGATTGATAAAGAATTATTGTAATCTTATTCTAAGGTTAAATAATAAAAGAACTATTGATTCTAGTGGTGGACTTTTTTCCCAAAAGGGTTTCTCCATGGTGTATGTTGTGTCACTTCTATCTTCTGGTCTTATTCTACTACAATCTTTTGTCTACTTCTACAATTGGTAAAATGAATCTAAATAGATAATCATATAAAAATAATTTGTAACAAAGAACACTTAATTAGATCTACAATCTCGTAGTTTTACAAGTTTTAAAGCTACATAATTACCATCATTTTCAATAGCTTTAACAAATTAAATGTCAGGCTTCTTTATGGTGAAAATCTTTTTTGAATCTTATGCATTGTACTTCATACTTTAGCCCATCACCAAATTTTTGGAAAAGCCTTGAATATTTTCTTTGGGGCCCACCACTAGCCACATGTCAATATTTTGCAAGTCTCACAACTTTGTGGTTGGTGTCATCATCTCTTATGTGAGGTCTACAATTAAAGGCTAGGATTCACCCACATTCTTTTTTTTTATCTATCGTTGATTTCAACTTTGAACTATTTGCCCTAAATCCTTTGTATTCAGTTGCATTTGCTTGGAAATGGTGGCAAGAGAAATGAAGCTCTCTACAATAGAATTTTTTACCCATCTAAATACTTCATCTGCACTATCAAAATGGTCCCTTCAAGTAGCATGTTGGTCGCTCCCATTAGCAACATGACATTTATTGGGTTTGGTGCTGACACTCCAAATACTGCCAATCACAAGCCTTTTGGATGTATTAAGCCATGAATTGGATTCCTCTATGATGCATGTGAGATGTGTCCCTCCACTTGCACAGGTAGGGAGGATGATGATAAATATTGTGGAACTCAGCCTTACACCTTCCAATTACATTTGCCTAAAATTTTCTAAAGCCTTCTCAACGAATCCATTTTGTTTATAACCATTTTGATGTATTTTCTCTTATGCGGGACTTGTGTTTGAGTGTTCTGCTAAAACCTCAAGTACTCCATCGAGCATTCTAAAAATGATAGCTACTTTCTCTAGACCCTTCCTCTCAGTGTGTAAATGCAACATAACATCCTACTACTTCTTGTATCTATGTCAAAATTTCATTTGCAATACCAAAATGGTGACTTTCAGCGAGTTCAATAGATCCTTTTTTAGCACAAACATTACAAGGCAACACGTTATTTCATTTATTCATCATCTACACATTTTCTCCAATCCTTTCAATTCATACAATATCTGTAAACTATAGAATGAAATAGTAAATCTACATCCAAAAGCAATGCATCAAGCCGCTCCATGAAGTAACGTGTCTGAGAAAAACAAAATGAATGTTAGGTGGGGTACCACAATAGAAACCCCCAAATACACTTTTATACACTCTCACAATAGGCACATACTATTCTTGTGAAAATTGAACAAGTGTGAATTTCTCCATGCGTGGGGCATCGAACAAAGATATCTTGCAACAATTCATACCTTGCACAAAGACTTTCTTTGTAAATATTGACCCACACAACTAGTGCGGTGGCTGCCCATTCACATTGTGCAACATCTATTCCCTTACAAGGTGGGAAGACTAGTGTTGGCAATCTGTGTTTATAAAATGATTTATATGACAAAAATACTAAATCTAATAGTATACCTTCTACAATAGTTCCACTTTCCCCACTAGAAACCATAGATCTTGTACAAAAATATCTCCTAGCTTCTGTATCCAAACCATCCCCTCTAAACTATCACCTTTTGATCTTAAAAGGGTTGTTGGTTACAAGGTGTATCAGTAGATATTCCCGCATAGCGATCTAAAATACTTGTCTCATATGCTTTCCAAAATTGATCTAGACAATTTGAGCATTTATAGCTAGTGTCACATACATAAGAATGACATCCTTTCTTATGAGAAGATCATAAAAGAGGAATTGCATTGTGATGGGATTGCATACAAATGGGACACACCACACCTTCCCAATCTTTTCAATGGAGTATCTTCAACCTCAGAAAAATTGTGTACTAATTCCTCATCCTTGCCATGATTCAAAGGGTAAAGAGAAGATCTAAAATTTTGTGAAACCAAAAGATGACTACTAGTCCATTTAGGCATTCTGCAACCCTTGTGAATTTGTTTCATGACTCTCATTCTAGTCTTTTCCCCCAATGGTATCATGATGTCCATTGTATCTAAAGGCTCATCATAGAGAAGATTCAATCTCATTACAAAGGTCTCCACCTCCTCTATATGACAGTCCAACTCTTCTTCAGTATTACAAAATCTAGAATCAATAGAAGAACACACCTCAAGATTTTCATGAATGTAAACATGAAACTTCCATATGACTACCATGTTCCAAGTAAATCACTTGAAGTGACTACCACAATGCAACACTTGCAATTTCACAACCATACAAAGCATGATAGGTCCCCATGTGGGCCCAACTAAAAAAAAAAAATTCTAACAAGTTTCATGCTTAATTGATCTAACACCGATTCTGAATGCTTTTGGTGAGAAAATTCAAACTAGGTTGTCATTAAAAAAAATTTCTAGCATATTTGCACAATGTTCAAAACTGGTCCAGTTGGATCTTGAATCACTCTGGAAAAATAGTCAAATGACCTCCTGGAGCTATGAAAATTCATAGGCATGCATACATTTGGCCCAAGAATCTAGTACAACAAATGGCTTGGAAAAATATATCTTGAGGTACAAGATATTCAATGTCAAAGTTGCTCAGTCAGACTTTTCTACAACTGCACCTGTTTAAAACCAATTAAGGCTCACCAAGTCACCACTTTGAAAAAATATCAAATCAAATGCTAGTAAGCTACCACTGGAAACATTAGATTATTTAGGTCCATTGACTATGTGCACAAGAGGGATTTCGTTCAATCATTAATCTTCACTAGATATTAGGGATCAAAGTTGACCACCTTGAAACATGTCTGAAAATGTAGATGCAAAATCAAAACAAACTGCATTTGCTTTCAATCTAGGAAAAATATCAAATCAGATGATAAGGCTCTAAAATTAGACTAGGGAGCACATGAATGTGGGGGGAATAGAGTGCACCAATCCTTTTTCTTGAAAATCATCTAGCTATGATATATCAGCTCGAACAGGAGGCCACTTTGTAGGATAGAGAGTTTGCAAACAACAAAACAATGTCAAAACCCTCCAACTTCGCTTTTCAAAACACTTTCAAAACTCATCATGGGAATCTAAAAACTAACACGCATGTTCACATATGTCACATTAGTATTTCTACTAAGGTTTTTGGCTTGAAAATCAACTAGCTTCGAAGTGTGACCCTCCAAAGTAGGTAACTTGGGCAGATTTTTCAAGTGGGCTTCTGAGTGTGCAAAACATATTTTCAATATGGGCACTTCAAATTTGCAATATTTGAAAGTTCCAACACCTTCATCATTTCTTGATTCAAAGCTTCCCAAATTATCATCTTCTCTTTTTATGTAGCACTTACTGACAAACACTTTGAAGTACTTCACAAATGTAGGTCTTCCATACCACAACTCATAGGGGGTACACTATGTGCTCTGATTTGAACTCTGTTTAGAATATATACTGTAGTATGAACTGCTTCTCTCCAAAAAATATCAGCTAATTTTCCCTCATTCAACATTGTTTTGGTCATGTCCTTCACCACTTTGTTCTTTTGTTCTACAACTCCATTCTATTGTGGAGTTCTTTCCACTGAAAACTTTCTTTGGATTCCATGTACCTCACAGTATTCAATAAATTCACATGATGTGAATTATCCTCCTCTATTTGACCTTAAGCATTTAATCCTTCTACTTATCTCCTTTTCAACCATTTTCCTGAATATCTTAAACCTTTCAAATGCTTGTGAATTGTCTCTTAAAAATGTTACCCATGCCATTCTTATGTAGTCATCAACTAGCAGCATGAAATACCTTTCACTTTTCAGACTTCTTGTCCTTGTAAGTCCACATAAATCAGTATGAACCAGTTGTAATGGCTTAGTATTTGAGTACTCCTTGGTTGAAAAACTAACCTTTGTTTGCTTTCCCTATTGAAATTCTTTGCATGTGACATTTGTAGGCTTAGTTATTTTAGGCATGTTCCTTACAAGACCTCAAACTTATGTTCACTAGACTATCAAATTTTATGTATTCTAATCTTCTATGTCATAGCCAACTTTCATCAACCTGTCCTATCAAACAACTTTGACCTTTCACTTCACAAAGATTATAAATATTGCTATCAGTTCATGCTCCTTGTGCAACTATTTTTCCATTCTTTCTAATTTTCCAACCTTCAGAATCAAACGTGAATTTATATACATTGTCACACATCTAACTCATGCTTAGCAGATTGTGCTTCAATCCTTCAACATACAAGATTTTCGCTATGGGATTTTTTCCATCTAGACTCAAGATGCATTTTCCAACTATATTGGCTGTTGTATTATCACCCAAACTCACAGATCCACCATTATATTTTTTGAGTTTAATAAACTTTTTTTTTCTCCAGTCATATTCTTGGAGAAACCAATATCTATTAGCCATTTTTAGCATGCAATGCTAGTTGAGCAATAATTGATTGCGTGGAACTTTTTTCTTTTTCCTTCCACACCTTCTTAGGTTTCTTTTTAGTCTTTCTACCTTCTCCTTTCTTTTAGATTATGTGTTTGACTTAGGAGGTAAATCTTTCTTTTTCTCAATATTTACATTTGTTCTTACTAGCTTTGTTCTACAGCCTCTTGCTATGTGACCAAAATTGTTATAGTTGTAATAGACTATATTCATATCCATCAAAGGAGAAAAATAATTTCTCACAAAGTTTGTACTCCTTTTAGGGACAACTCTACACTCTCTAGCCATGTGACCAAATTGATTGCAAGCATAGAAATAACCATAGAAGTATAATGAATACCTTGTCATAGAATTTCATTGATTTGGATGAAGTGACCTTTTTTGTCTTGGTCTCCTTGTATCATGCCCTCTTGTAAATCCATCAACATCAATCCTTCTAAAAAATTTCCTTGTCTTCTAATAATTTGGAGCAAATTTGTTATCCTTCTTTTCTGCAGTAGGATTCTTTTCTTTCTTGGTTTTCTCGAATTTTGAATATTTCCCTTTAAGTTCACTTCCTTTGCAATCACTTTCATTGATAGATTTAGGCTTTTATCCTACCCTAAATCATTCATATAATTTTGCAGAAACATTAACAAAGGAACTTTTCCCTTTTTCTGATCCCAAGCCTATTTTTTCTTTGTTAGCTAGCTTTTGTGTACTCAATAGTTCATCTAGAATTTTAGAACCACCTTTCAACTTCAAAAAATTTTCAACATTCTCCTTAGCTTTCTCCAAATCCTTTCTCAAGGCAACAATTTTTGCCTCAAGCTTCATGCATCTATCCATTTCATATTTTTATTTTGATTTCATCACTTCTTCCATTCTTTTGGCTTCCTCGAGTTGAATTTTTAGACCTACTACTATCTAATTAGATCCCTCAAGATCCTTGCTTAGTTTTTTTTATTCCTTTTGTGCAAGTTTCTTTTGTTTTAATCTCTCATTTTTCAGTAGTTCAATCCCATCTTTGAGATCATCTATCTCATCTAGAGCACAGATAAGTTATCCTTCCAAGTTAACCTCTCCTTCTTCCTCACCATCTTCACCAAGGTTTTCAAATTTTCCATCCTTTTGTCCCTAAGACTCTTTTTCCATGAAAATAAAATCATTTTCTTTTACAATAATAGCACAACTTTTCTCATCATCTGAGTTGTTGCAATCATCAAATACATCACTATCCTCTTGGATGTATAGACTTTTCTTTTTGTTCTAAAATCTCCTTCTCTTAGGATAGTAGGGTTTCTTCACTTTACCTTCTACCTCTTGCTTAGAGTTTCATTTCTTATTATAAGGGAATTTAGTGTCTAAATGACCAAATTTTCCATATTCAAAGCATTTAAATGGAAACTTACCTTTGTACTTGTCAAATCCTCTTCTCAGTTTCCTGATGAAATTTACCTCTTCTTCATCATTCTCATCATTCCTAGATGTGATGTTCTCAGCCTTTTCTTTCTTAGGAAATACTTCCTTCTTTTTTTTGGTAACCTTGAAAGTAGCTTCCTTCCTTGATGGTTCAACATCTCCCATCCTCATTTCATATGCAGTGAATATATTATGCAACTCATTAAGAGTGACTTTATCTATTTCTCTTCCTTTCTCTATTGTAGAAATATTAGAATCATATCTAGTTTTCATTGACCTTGGCACTTTCAGTACTACGAAATATTCTTTCATTTCTTCTCCATATCCTTTAATAGAGTTCATTATATCATTTACTCTTAGAAGATAATCTAAAATATTCTCTTCTTTTGTCATCTTTAGGCATTCAAATCTAGCTCTCAGTACTTGAAGCTTTCCCAATTTTACCTTTTCATCTCCTTCATAGATCCTTTTCAAAGTATCCCAGACATCTTATGCAATCACATAATACATAACCTTGCTATGCATAGATATAGATAGACTATTCATAATAAAAAACCATGCTTTTTCATTTTTCTCATAGTCATTTTCCCTATAGCATCAGTAGGAGGTGTGGTTGGTGCTGTGTATCCATTTACAACATATTTCCACACATCAAACCCTAAATATCCCAAATATCCCTTCATCAATGAGCTCCAAAAGGCATAATTTGTTCCATCAAATCAAGGTGGCTTGTTTGTAGAACCTTATTGATTGGCTATTGTGTTCAAAAATCCAATGATCTACTCGAGATGATTAATCTTTTCCTAGGGAACCTAGCTCTAATACCAATTGTTGGAACACAACAGTCTACTAATAGGGGGGGTGAATTAGTAGATACTAAAATTTTAGTCTTGAAAACCTTTGTGCAGACTCAAACCTTAAACTCAAATGTGTAGATTAAAACATGAAAAATATATGGAAAACACATGCATGTGAAATATCAACACATAACACCAGATATACGTGGAAACCCCAAGATGGGAAAAACCATAGTGACAAAAGCTACTTAAGTCTACTGCTCAAATCTAGGGTCATAAATAAATATTTTGTTACAATATTTTGAGGAAACTAACCCTAAGGAGGCACCAATCCCCTATTCTGAGCACCAACTTAGTACAAATGAGGCAACAATCTCTACAATATTAAAATATCATATATGCATAAAATTGGTTCTACATATTCTGATAATGCATCAATACATTCAATACATAATTTCTACAACACACTTATCTTTCTCTACTGACTCTCCTTCAATTGTGGTCAACTTCAAATATTCATTCAACACTATCAAACTAATTGAACACCTCACTTACACAATCCACTCTCTAACACTGTACTCCTCTTTCAAAAACCAACCATATTCATTTTTGATGTACCATATTTATAACATTCTCTACCTCCACCATTAATCTATCTCAAACATACAAACCCTTGTCTAGATTCAATGTACATTCCATTCTTTATTAAAAAAAACCTAGGGTTTTCATGTCGTTTTATCATTTTTCTATGCAATGCCTTCATAAACAATATTTTTTATTTTCCTTGGCTTAGTACTGCCATTTCAATCAATAAGCAATGAAATATTTGTTGAACAGTTACCTAGTTCTCAGTGCATAAATATACATTCATCAATCCTTTTACTTGAATCGATTTAACCCTCTAATTTTCAACTTAAGAATCAATACCATTCCCCTATTCATTGACATAAGAAATTGTGCCATAGACTTAATCAATCATGCCATCAAACCCTTGCTTTATTGATTTAAATCTCCCACATTCCAGCCTCGTATTCATCCTTATACACCACTATCATGGTTTCCATGCCAATCCAAATTTCCTAAAGTCCACAGTTTTTTCATCATCGTGAAATTTTCCCTTTCATGGAATCTAGGTCAGTCTGGATTTCTTGAAACCTTTTCCTTCTTTCATCAAATAGAATTTTCCTTTTTCATGGAATTTAAGGGATTACAGATTCACAAAAATCACTATTCTCCCTCTTCTTTCTCATCCTCAAAACTCACATGACTTTCTATTTTTTCCTTTTCCTTCACTCTTCTCTTCTGTGGTGAACTTTCTTTCTTCACCAAAGTAATCTTTTCCTTCATAGGAACACTCTGTTATTTAATCAAAGCACTAGTTGGATCCTTTCTCTTTGTTCCACTAGTAGAAAGTTTAGTCTCTAAGGACATGGGGGAAACTAGAGAAGGGGTAGTAGTTCTACCTAATCTTCTTTTTCTATGGGAACCTTTCAGAGAAATAAATCTTTTTTAGCTTTCTCCACAAAGTCGTTAGGAAGACCCATCATCTCTACAACCTGTGCAGTCATAGTTTGAACATTTATGTTGATCTCCTTATTCTTGTGCTCCATATGCAATTCTATAGAATTCTCCTCATAAGTGTCATATCTTCCCTCAATTGTATCTCTAGGCATGCTATTCATATGGTTATCTAGACTAAGAACTACATCCTCTACAACTTCATATCCCATTTTAGGGATCCACATAGTTCTAGGATCAATAAACTCCATCATACAACAATCTTTGTTAAACATAAAGATAATTTCATTTTTATATGTCTCCACCAAACTCTTTGGAATCATTTCTCTAGATTGCATTTCTCCTAGAAATTTTTAAAGAATCCCCATAATGTGTTTTTTTGTGTGTTTGTATCACCTAGTCTCATTAGATGGTATTTGATTTGAATAGCCACTAGGATTTCCTTCAGCCATATAATGTTCCTCATTTTTGGGACCTCATTTAGGAAATAAAATAAAAAAACAAATGATCAATGTTCCAAACCGCAAGGGGTACTAGGATTCCTTGGTCTTCTACAAATTCTACAATATTTGTTCCCTTAACAACTCACACAAATTAAAATCAACACCTTTATTTACCATCTCATATGTAGTGTTGATGTCAGTATCAAAAAAAAAGTTCTCTCTATTTGTAAAGTATATATTGTACCCTATGATCATCATTGATGCATATTTCACTATAGGGTTTGGTAGATCTACTGAAATTTTTTGAAAATTTGATATGAGTCTTGCCTTGTAATGATTTTGAGCTTTTGTGTCTGAGGGTAGGGTTTAGGGTTTAGGTTAAAAACCCTCTTTTCAAAATTCATATAGTCATAAGACTTGAATGTTCTAATCCTCTGTGACCTATCACACCTAGTTTCTAGTTACTTTAGTTGCAACTTGATCCATTGAAATCGTTATTTGCACTGGCCTTTTTTTTCTAAGTCCGTCGATCACCATCTATAGGTTTATCATTTTAATTTTTCCATAGTCGGGCTAAATATTTCATGTTTAAAGACTCATGTATTAAGTCTTTCTTCTTGAGGATTAAGTCTCGTTGACATGTTTTCTTTGAATGAAGAGTGCATTAGTGTGAAAGAGAAAAAAGGTTATAGCTCCATTTCTAATGAAAAATTTTCAGATAACAGTGAGTCTCTGACACATAGGTCAATATTCCTATTGGCTGATAATGCACATGAAAGTCTTTTTGCTAACCCTACTAATCTTGAAAGTGATAGCATTCAAAGTGATTCAAACATTGAACATGTTATGAAAAATCAATGTGAAATTTTTGGCTTAGGCTTAAATTTTGAATTATCTAAATCTTTCTTTAGGACTTTCCATGTGCACTTGCATAGTGGTCTAAATAATGAATTTAACATCATGTGTGAACCTGGGATGGAAAACATTGATTATGCATTAGATGCTAACATTTTTGCTGAATGTCATGATTTGAATGAAGATGAAAGTACTTTTGGTGTTGATAAACCTAATTTTTAGAATATTGAAGCACATGATAATGTGTTTGGGTTGTGGTGTTAGGATGATGACAAACTGACTTGTGATGCAATTCAGTTGAAGGAGTTTCATGTGTGAGCAATCTTTGCTCAACACACAAGAGGATTGCATGTTTTTTTTCAACCATGATATCTCCTCTAAGCATGATCATTATGAGGGGATTGATGAATATGATAAGATCGTGTTTTCATGTGGTCTTGATCACTATCTCAAATGTTGCCACTTGATGCAAAATCATAAAATGAAGAGAGTGGCAATGATATGGCCTATGTAATTTGGCTGCCATATGATAACAAATCTAAACAGGGAACAAGTTTCCACTTGCACAAAGGAAGCTTGATACTTATTTTTGTAGAAGTGCAGTCACTTATGTTGTGGTTGTTAGGGTTAGAAAGGTAGATATCTAACAATTAAATGCAGATTTAATTAATAAACAAAGAAACTAAAACACATAGAATAAATTATAACACAGAGAATTTAACATGGTTCACCCAATCCAGGCTACATCCACCAAACTGCAACCATCTAATTATTTTATTATCTAGTGTAAAAACCTATTACAATCTTGCAAATAATCACTTTTTTCATCATATTGTAACACCCATCTGAATCCCTTTTTAACAAGCTTAGAAGCTTCTAGATTTTGGGTTCTACAAAGTCAGATTTTTCCTTTTTTGTTGATTTTTTCCTTTTTCGATGATGATGTGAAAAAGTAGGATCAGTCACCACATACCAACAATCTGGGGTGTACATTATACCATTGGCTATACAATATAGCATGATCAGTCACCACATACCAACAATCTCTCACTTGGAGACTGATCAGGCTCCACACCAACACAATCTCCCACTTGGAGACTGATCCTGGACGACACTACTACAATTACAACTCTCACTGGAAATAAGTACCTTGGAACATGCTGCTTTGTTATACTTGAATTCAACTTTGAAGGCCAACTCAAGTTAAAGAGGATCTCAGCTTCTCCCTTGTCACTGCCTTCGTAAACATATCCACTAGATTGACATATGTATGTATCTTGTCCAACTTGACCTGTCCATCCTCCAACACTGACCGAATGAAATGATAATTCAACTGTATGTGTTTTGTTTTAGAATGCAAGGAAGAATTCTTTGCAAGATGTATAGCACTCTGGCTTTCTATAAACAAGTAATTTCCAGCCCGTTGTTTTCCCAACTCATCCATGAAAAGTTGAAGCCATATCATCTCCTTTGTCGCCTCTATTGCAGCAACATACTCTGCCTCTGTGGTGGATAAAGCAACCACCTTTTGTAATCAAGAAATCCAACTCACTGCTATCCCACCAACTATAAAAGCATAACCTATGGTATTTCACTTGGTATCTATATCCCCTACCAAATCTGAGTCAACATAGCCTTTTAAATCAATATTAGAGCCCCCAAAACATAAACATTTATTGGATGTACCTCTCAAGTACCTTAGAATCCATTTTATTGCATTTCAATGCTCAACTCTGAGATGACTCAAATACCTACTAACAACTCCTACAGCATGTGCAATATCCGATCTCGTGCATACCATGGTGTACATTAAACTACCTACATCTAAAGCATATGGTTCCTTGGACATTTTTTCTTCCTCCTCTTGTGTCTTTGGACACATATCCTTAGTCAATTTAACATGACTAGGAAAAGGTGTGATGACAGCTTTTGCAATCTCCATATGAAATCTCTACAACACCTTTTCAACATAATTATCCTAAGATAAAAAAATTGTATTCTTTTCCTATCTCTACAAATTTTCATACTACGGATTTGTTTTGTTGCCCCCAAATCCTTCATAGCAAAATATTTTGCTAACTGTTGTTTTAGCTCACTTATGTGATCCATGTTATACCTTGCTACAAGCATGTCATCAACATATAAACATAAAATAATGTAGTTGTCATTCTCCAACTTCTTAAAATAAACACAATGGTCATAATTACATCGGTTGTAGCCTTGCTCAACCATAAAACTATCAAATTTCAAGTACCATTGTTGAGGTGCTTACTTCAAGCCATATAAACTTTTCTTCAATCTACACACTAGTTTCTCCTTACCTTTGACCTCAAATCCTTGTGGCTAGTCCATATATATTTCCTCTTCTAAATCACCATGGAGAAAGGTTGTTTTAACATCAAGCTATTCTAAATGCAAATCTTCAACAGCCACAATACTTGAAATAATATGAATAGAAGTCATTTTAACAACTGGAGAAAAAATCCATCAAAATCAATACCCTTTTTTTTGTACAAATCCCTTTACAAATAATCTAGCTTTAAATCTCTTCTTACCTCCATCCTCCTCTTTTAGCCTATAAACCCATTTGTTTGGTAAAGCCTTTTTATCTGCAGGAAACTTGCACAATTCCCAAGTCTAGTTTTTCAGCAAGGAGTCTATTTCTTCTTCCATTCCATGCTCCCACTGAACCTTGGTATCCACCTGCATAGCTTCATCATAATATTCTGGTTCACCAGCACCAGTTAAAAAAGTAGTTTACAAAGAGGGGGAGTATCTTTTTGGATGTCTACTTATCCTCTAAGATCGTCAAACAGGAATTTTTGGTATTTGTTGTTGTTGTTGCCCAGCATGAGGAACCATTAAAACATCATTGTTTGGAATATCATCCAACACTGCATAATCATTTTCTTTCTTCTCATGCTGCAGCAACAGATCTTTGTACAACACTTTCTCATTGAATATGACATCCCTGCTTCTCACAATTTTCTGATTTTCAAAATCCCAAAGCCTATAACCAAATTCATCAATGCCATATCCAACAAATATACATTTCATTTATTTTGCATCAAGCTTGGTTCTATTTTTTAGAATCTACATGTGCAAATGCTTCACAACCAAAGGTTTTGAAAAAAGAATAACTCACCTTCTTACCTTTCCATTCTTCCTCTGGAATACTACAACCCAAAGGATTAGAGGGACCTCTATTAATTAAATAAATAATAGTGTTTACAGTCTCTACCCAAATTTTTAAAGGCAACCCATCATGTAATCTCATAGTCTGTGCATGCTCCATTATTGTTCTATTCATGCACTCAGCCACTCCATTTTCCTGTGGAGTACTTGGAACCATTTTCTTCCTATGAATACCATCAGAGGAACAATAATCTTCAAAATCTTTCCTGCAATACTCACCACCATTATCAGATCTAAGACATTTTATCTTTTTACCCGTCTCATTCTCAACCAAGCTTTTCCATTTTTTAAAAGTTTCAAATACATCAGATTCATTCTTAAGAAAATAAATCCATACCTTCCTAGTTGCATCATCAATAAATGTAACATAATATAGAGAACCACTGAGAGAAGATACCTGAGCTAGTCCCTATACATCCATGTGCACAAGCTCCAATATCTTATCTTTCTTTTGCTTCCCATCCTTGAGAAAACTTTCTTTTGTTTTCCATACACACAACTTTCACATAATCCATATTAACACATTTTAGACTTGGTAAAACATTATTTGAATGAAGTACTTTCATACCTTTTGCACTCATATGCCCAAGTCTATTATGCCACAGTGTTGATTTAGAGTCCACAACAACTGTATGATCTTCTACCTGCTAAACTATAGCAACTATTCCTAAACATTGACATTTTTTCGTAACAATTAAAGTAGAAGGAAGAGTATGACCTGTACAAAGATATAAGGTGCCTACTTTCACACCTTTTTCTACCACTAAGGTACCCTTTGTGACCTTCCAATTTTTATCACTGAATGTAACAACACAACCTTCACCATCTAGTTACCCTGCTGAAATTAAATTTCTGGTTAACTTTGGAACATGCCTTACCTCATGTAGTAGCCAATGATTCCCATTTTGCAACTTAATCTTGATTCTTCCCTTTCCAATAATCTGACAGGGTTCATTATCTCCTAAATAAACCACCCCAAAATTCCCTTGGACATAATCAAGAAAATAAATTCTATGGGGGGTAGCATGAAATGAAGCCCTTGAATCTAAAACCCAAGAATCATCAGCATTATCAAGGGAAAGAATCAAAGAATCCTCATCAGATTTATTACTTACCACATTTTCCTCTTTACTTCCTTCCTTTTTGTCTCCTTTATTTTTACGAGACCAACAATCTTTCTTTAAATGACCTGGCTTACCATAGTACCAGCAATCCCTCTTGTCTCTAGATTGGGACCTTTTGTCCTTTGATTTTCCTCATGACTTCCCACAATTTCTGGAACTGTTTCCTCTCTTCTTTGTTCTGCCCCTACTTTCTGCATTTAAAACACAGCCTGATGTGGATGTTCCACTTGAGCTTTTCTTACGAATTTCCTCGCTCAAAATAACACCAACAACATCATCAAATTTTAATGTATTCGAACCAGAAACAGAATTACTAATAGCCATTACCAAGCTATTCCAGCTTTCAAGCAAAGAATACAAAATCAAAAGAGCCCTAACTTCTTCAACAAAGTTTACTTTTACAAAAGTTAATTGATTGGTTACCATATTAAACTCATTTAAATGATCAGTAACTATGCCACCTTCTACCATTTTCATATTAAATAAATGCTTCATAAGAAATACCTTATTCGAAGTGGAAGGCTTTTTATATAACTTTGCCAGGGTTTCCATCAACTCTTGAGTTGTTTTTGCTTTTGTAATATTGAACACCACCGATTGTGCCAGACATAAATGAATATTGCCAAGAGCCTTTCTATCCAAAATCTCCTAGTCCTCATTAGACATTGATTGGGGTTTCTTGGTTTTCCCTTCCAATGGCTGCCATAAATCCTTCATATAGAGATAGTCCTCTATTTGCATCTTCCATAACTGATAGTTTTTCTCATTAAAATTGTCAACCTTCTTACCCTTGTCTTCCATTACTCCCACTCAACCATTAGACCTTCCTACAGACAATAATCGAAAGAAAACCTGATTTGATACCACTTGTTAGGGTTAGAAAGGTAGATATCTAACAATTAAATACAGATTTAATTAATAAACAGAGAAACTAAAACACACATAGAATAAATTATAACACAAATAATTTAACGTGGTTCACCCAATTCGGGCTACATCCACCAAACCACAGCCATCCAATGATTTTATTATCCAGTGTAAAAACCTATTACAATCTTGCGAATAATCACATTTTTCATCATATTGTAACACCCATCCGAACCCCTTTTTAACAAGCTTAGAATTTTCTAGATTTTGGGTTCTACAAAGTTATATTTTTCCTTTTTCATTGATGATGCAAAAAAGTAGGGTTAGTCGCCACATACCAACAATCTGGGGTGTACAGTATACCATGGGCTATACAGTATAGCATGATCAGTCCCCACATACCAACAGTGGTGTGATAGGGGCAAGCATGGGTTGAGGGAGATCAATTCCTTAATCATATTGGTGTTTAATAGAGGTAAGAATTGACTCCCCTTTTTCATTTGGTGGCCTAGTTTCACCAAGTGATTTTGAAAAAGAGGTTGACTAAAGGAGCAGTTTTAGAACACCCAATGGATTCAACATTTGGTCTACTCCCCAGAGATCTAGATTCTTGCTATTCCCACAAGGGGTATACATCCTTAGTTAGAGCCACTATTGGGTCTTTCAAATTTTGCACGGGTATGTGCAAGATCATCATGGAAAAAATAGGAACTTAAGTGGCAAAAATTTTAGAAAAATTAGAGTTAGGAAACTTGATGTAAAAATTTGAATAAATTATCTATATTATTTCAAAAATATGTAAGAATAGAATATGTAGCAAATTGAATTTAGTTTCTAAACTACTAGGATTTTTTTAAAATAAAATCTATTTGGTGAAAATTTGAAATTTCAATGCGTAGTACTTAAATTTCAAGGAAAAAATAAAATTAGGTGTCTCTAACCACCCTAACCACATTAAAATGATAATATTTTTTATAAGATTTTAGATATAAGTATAGGACTCATGTAGATGTGATGCATATTTTTTGTTATTTTTTCTAAGTAAATAATTAGTTATGAATTTTTATTACAAATTTTGAAAAACATAAAACTCATATGTCGACCACCTTAACTTGGTCAAAACTTCATGAAATTCATTTTTTTTTTAATCCTATAGTATATGAAGCATAGAATGTGATGCATGTTTTGGATTCAAAAAATGTGATACTGATTTGAAAGATATAGATGTTTTTCAATCAGCCTATCAATCGATTTTAGTTGTAATTCAAATAGAAAATAAATAATAATTATTTATTAAATTCAAAGTAAAGCATAATTTATATTGGTGGAAAGTCGAGAATCTCCTTTAAAAACCCTTTTCATTTCATCAATTTTTGGTAAAGAAAAGGTCATCAGCCACATCCCCTACAAATACCCATCATATCGCCACTTTTTGGCCCATCATGATCCTACACATACCTGTAAATTTGAAGTCCCCATATTGAAATTTTTTTCTTTGCATACTCAGAAGTAAAATTGAAAAATATGCCTAAATAACCTACTTTGGAGGGTCATAATTTGGTGCCTATTGATTTTCATGCAAAACCCCCTTTTGGACACATTCATGTAACATATGTGAATGTGCATGTCAATTTTTAGCTTTCCATGATGAATTTTAACAAGGTTTTGAAAAGCGAAGCTGGAAGGTTTTGGCACTGTTTTGTTGTTTGCAAACATTCAGTTTTGCAAAGTGACTTCCTATTTGAGCTGATATTTCACAACTGGGTGATTTTCATGATGAAAGGATCATTTATCTCCATTCTCCATACCTAAATGTACTCCCTGGTCTAGTTTCAAAGCCTCATGATAAGATTTGATATTTTTACTAGGCCAAAAGCAAACGTAATTTGTTCAGTTTTGCACCTACAGTTTTTGAAGTGTTTCAAGGAGGTCTACTTTGACCCCTAATATCTCATGAAGAATGATGATTGGAGAAAATATCTCTTGCACATGTGCTCAGTGTACCTAGATGAAATTATGTTTCCAATGGAATCCCCTCAAAAGTTGATTTGGTGAGTTTTAATTGGTTATGAACAGCTGCATTTGCAGAAAAGCCTAACTGAACAACTTTGTTGATTAATATCTTTCACCTCGTGATCTCTTTTTCTGAACCATATTTTGTACTCCATTCTAGGGTCAAATATCTATATTCCTATAAGTTTACATTGCTCCAGGAAGTCATTTGAATATTTTCCCAAGGTGATTCCAGAGCCAACTTGACCAATTTTGAGCATTGTGCAAACATGCCAAAAAGTGGATTTTAATGATAACCCAATTCATGTTTTCTCTTCAGGATAATTTAGAATCAATTTTCGATCAATTAAGCATGAAACTTGTTTGAAAATGAAAAAAAAAATGGCCAAGTCCACATGGGGACCTGGCATGCTTTACACATGTGAAGGTGAAAATGTTGCATTTTGCACAAAGTTATTCATCTTTTCAGTCCCTCAAATTACACTAATGTGGTATTGCAAATAACCACTAAACTATAATGTTCTTTGCTAGGGCTATAGAAGCATGATGGTGTGGAAATAAAATGTGATAAAGGGTAGTGTCTCACTTGATTTCCTGTGAAACAAAGTCACAACACTATTCAATTTTGCTAGGACATTTGAACAGCTAAAGGATATTTGGAAAGCTTATGAGGGAATTGGTACTATCCCAATTAGACACTTGAGGTTGGTCTGATGTTAGGGAACGTTTCAATCCCATGATTACCTAATTGCTGGCTTAGTTATGGGTATCATTTGAGACATCTTGGTTTCGTATGTTGATGAGAGAGCGCATTGATTGTCTAAAACACAAGTATGATCTCTTATGGTGCAAACCATATTATCTTTATATTGATGTTGCATGATAGTGTTTCAGTGTATGAGGGAAATCACTCATCACTTGAGTCATAGAATGTAGTTGATGCAAGAAAGTGATGGATTAAATAAATAAAATGGTGGCCTTCACATTCAAGATTGTGGAGGCATATACAAAGAGATGGGAAATATTTTGTTGTTGATAGGGACACCTTTCATATTAAATGAAAAAAAAAAAATCATCACATTGATCGTATACTTGCTAGCATGGCACTATGTTGGTGATTGACTCACATCAAAGAAAAGGTTATAGATCCATATGATGAATCGATATAGAGTATTTTTGTGTTTGCACTTCAATTGGAAATGGAGCAGCCACTGTGCATGCTAGAATGAAGTCCCTTGAGTATTTCAAAACATCTCTATATAGTATATGAAGTTGTTGCTTCAGGACAGTTTATTGGATACATCAAAGTGGTGGTGAGTTTGTTGAAAAGTCTTAGAAACTTTTAAGCAAATGCAGTTCACATATGTCAAGCTAAACATCATTTCTTTAACATCCTCTCTACCTTGAAATTTTGAAGAAATGTTGCGCAAACGGGGTGCACCTTTCTGCTTGATACCTATCGAGCACAATATTAGTATAATGCAAGCATATAAATAAGGTACACGCATCTGTCAAAGCACAGAGGATTGCGGAATTCAGCATAAATTTCCTACGCATTAAAGGGGAAAGTGGCTACATGAAATATTTTATTTTGTATGATAAAAATCCATCATGTGATAGCCAACACTTGAAGTGAAAATGAATCCAAATGTGTTTGGGAAATACTTAGAAGCATGGCACAAAATGTATTGTTGAAAAGTCTTCAAAGATTGTTAGGAAAAGGAAATGGAAGTGAGCTTGAATCATATTGGGAGTTTGGCACCAAGGCTATATTATATGTTGAAAGTAGGGCAGTCTTTGTTGGAGTTCCTTGTAGTGTGGGTCCTCCTATTTCATGCTTAACTGAGGGATCACATTCTTTATAGGAAAAGGTGATAGAAATTCTTCCAAGTCTTGTTCGAGATCAAGCTATGATATTGAGAGAATCTAATACATGGCATAGGGGAAATTTGAACCTGCAGTGAAAATGTATCAACATTGTTGGAGGAAATTTTTTAACTTTGGCATAAAAACCTAGGAGTGATTGTACAACGCAAAAAGCAACTAGTTCTATTGATGAGAGGGGAAATTTTTTTGACTATATGTATGGAAACCTTTGCACAAAGTGAAAGAGGTCTACTCAATATTTCAAAGCATCATCACATGGAAATGGTGCTGCCACCTACTAGCTAAATGGGGATTGATCCACAGAATACCATAGCTAGTGACAGCTAAAGGAAGACATTATATTATGGCAATGATGATTGAATGTTGTAGGTTGTGAAAGGATTGAGCCACCATGGGAAAATTATCAAAGCAACCAAATAGAAATGGCCATGATGAAGCTGGCATGGAGGGTGCATTGTGACCGTCAATCGTAGGTCTCACACAAGGAAGGATGATGCCATCACATGGGTTGTGCAGTGTCTGAGATTTGGCCATGTGGGTGTGGGTCCAAGCAAATGAAAGGCACATGAAAACAAAATCTTTCCCAATGATAAGTTTTGAGGGGCTTCATTGTTTATTATATAAGGTGAGGGTAATTCTTTAATGGCCAAAAGAAAATTTCAAAAGGAAAACATTTTAAAGAAATTTAAAATCATTTCCCTGATGAAAAATAGGTTTTCATCCATAAGAAAAGGATTTAAATGAATGAACATTAATAAAGGGGTGGGTCTATATTATTTTGAGTGGCTTTAATAATATTTGAAAGGGTGAATAAAAAGCATGGGTGAAATAATTTTTTTCTCAAAAATATTTATATAGACAAATATTTTAAACGAAGTGATTAAAATACCATGTGCATGGGAAAATGTTTCATTGGATCCCAATGTAAAATATGCAAATGCCTTCACTAGGTAAAATGCAAAGTGATCAAAATGTAAAATGCACGTGAAAGTGCATGGGGAATATTTTATAAGGTGAATATGTATTCACTGTGTGAAATATTTTGTTGGCTGAAAAGTGGTATGCATGGGTAAAGTGAATTTATTCACTTTGTAAAAAAATATTATGTGCTGGGAAAGTAAATGAAAGTGCAATGTGCAGCAAACAAAGAGCTAAATAAAGGATTTTCACGGGAGAAAAAATGTATTTTTCAACTGCAAGGTGAAGTTTTTCACGGGAAAGTAAATTTTTTGTTGCTAAACAAAAGAAAGAATAGAGGAAAAATTGCAAAGGTGAAGAGAGAAGAGAGAAGTGAGAGGCTTTTCCAAATGGTTTCTTGTTGTTGATCAATGGGAAAGAAGTTTCCATGTGTCTTCAACAAATTATCTTTAGGGATTCTTTTGCTTTCTTCTTATTCTCTTCTATTCTCATTTTGTAGGGGTTCCATTTTTTTTGAAAGCTCTGCAAGGCAGGCATAAGTTGTAGGTGAATTATAATGCTAGGGTGAATTATGGTTGTTAGTCATTAATCTAAGGTGTTCTTGTGTTTTGAATTATACTTTCATGAATATATTTTATCTAATGACTATCTCCATTGCTAAGATGTAAAACTCTTTTGAATTCAATAATCAAAGATTACTTGGGTTTTTTCATGCACATTTGTTGCATTTGAGTTACATTTGTTATTGCCTTCTATTCTATGATTAATGTAATTTCTTTAATGAATGTCAGCTACATTTTTTATTGCCTATTGTTCATGGGATAGTCTAATTGCTTCAACAAATGTAACAGGAGTGTTATGTTTCCAAGTGGATTTGTAAGAATGGTTACAAGATAAAGCTTTAGTGGTCTTGTTGTCATACTGTGATAACATTTACAAAGTTCTTCAAAAAAAATTTAACATTGTAAGATGAAGTGTTGGTTATATGACTCCATAGCCCTCTTTTGACATTGGTCAATCTTTATGCTTCTGTTGTTTTTAGTTTGGTCCCAATTATTAAATCAAAAAGCATTTCAATTTTGTATTCTGAGTTATGTGTTTGCCATGTTCTCCATGTTGGTTAATAAAATTCACTCAATGTCTTAGCCAATGTTGAGTGATATTTTATGTTTCTTAGCATAATTATGTGAGAGAATTATCTATTAAGCAATACCCAATTAAGTATGTATCTAAATCGTTAGGTGTTGCTAAAGGGTCACCCCCCTAAGTCCTATAGAGCCTGAAGTGTAGGGGAAATGTGTTCCAATTCCATTTCATGTCAGTTTTCCAAATCCATCTTTTAGTCTAAACATAAGAAATTTTCTAATCTTTAAGATTCATTTGATTTATTGATTTGGAACACCAACAATATATATACTCAATCTATCTGCAAGCATCAATTAGGTTAGCCTAATTAGATACATCTCCTTGTTTCCCAAAAATACCAACCTATTGGCTTCAAGTATTCACAAAAGTCTTCCCAAATAGAAATTCAAATGCTTAATACACTACATCATGTCAACATAGACCTAAGATAGGCCGCACATATATCTACATAACAAAATTAATTCACCATATCATGAGTAATCCAAGAAGTCGGCCATAAATAGACTTCATTGCAAAAAGTAATCAAAAAATAATGCCAATACATTGTGCGAGCACTAGAGCACATGAAATTCTAAACATACATGCCTTCAACAACCATAAATAGTTTCCCAAAATTGCAAGCAATAACTATCAACTATGAAGGATTGTGGACTAGAATATCAGAGAGTGCAGCTTGAATACCAATTCAGATACTAGACCAAAATACCGGATCAAGCACTGACTTAGACTTTCAAACACAACATGGTGATATCAATGACAATACAAAACTGTAGAGATGATCATTCTTCTTCGTTCTTTCAACAATCTCCCCCTTTTTCATTGATGGAAACATGTGCAAAATTATTAAAAAAATCTCCGCCAATCTCTCCCAACTTTCCAAATCTCTCCCCCTTTGACATCAATGGAAAAGGGTGACCAAAAAGATGTAAGCATGGTGACATCAAAATTGAAAAAAGATTCCAATTCTTCCAAAAACTTCTAGTCATTCAAAAAATTTCAAACATTCAACAATTCAACTTTTCTTCATCTTGTTCAGATTACCTTTTTCACTTTCTTTTCTTGCCAAAACAAACAAAATAGTAGAAATTGAACATTCAGAATTCAAGTAAAAATGACATTCCTCATCTCAAAAACCTTCATGTATCTTTCTTTGATAACTAGATATAACTTCTTCCAGTTAAATGTAGCTAAATCCATTCTTGTGCAAATGCTTTCTAATAGACCCAACAAAGTAAAAGAAGATGACTAGTATGATTACTGTCTTTCACAATCTTTTGTGTCAGTAAGTATTCTAGAAAGACGGTCTAACCGAACCTCAACAATCTCTTTAAGTAGCTAGAAATTTTTCACCACATCATCTCTTTGTCTTTGTACAACAATCAGTTCAACTTGCAATTCATCAACTCTCATCCTTTTTTTCCCTTCTTTGTCTTCAAAGATATCAAAGTTCTTTCCGAGTTTTTTTACCTCAAATTCAATTGCTTCAATCCTACTTCTAAAATTGTCTACCGCAGTAGGCCACCGGAGATAGTATTTGTAGATATCTAATATTTCTTGGATACATTTCTTTGTTTCCATGATAAGTTCAATTGGTCAAGAATACTTACAAATTTCCCTAGAATGCATTAAATATAGCAAACATAAAAAATCTACTAAAAAAATTCTTCTTAACATAGAAGACCCTAATTCAATCCAAAAATTATCATGTCAACATATTTTCTTCTGGTTCCTTTCAAAAACCTCTTATTATTCATTCTTCACATTCCATCCTCATTCCAACCTCTAACACACCATTTATTGAGGGGGTTTTTATAATTTCCTAATAATGTTCCCCCTAAGACCATGCTAAGTCTAATTCCCAAAGGAATTGTCAATACCAGATGAGGGCACAGAGACATCAATAGTTCTAGGTTCTTCTTCTTCTTTCTTCTTCCATATCTTATTCATCTCTTGCTTCATCTCTTCTTTGTCGATATTCTTTACTAGATCATTCTTCTCTATCAGAGCAAACTTCTTTCCCTTCTTACTTTTGCAAACCTTTGAGATATCTCTTGGTTTATTGCAATTATAGCAAAAAATATTTCTCTAATTAGTTTGACCTTCATTACTTTTTGATCTACATTGATTTTCTCTATGTCCAAATTTGTTACATGTATAGCAGTAGACATTAAAGGATTTATTCATTCTACCTCCATTAAATCTATTCATCATCACTTGATTGATCATTCTCACCTGAGATCTGCATTCAATAGTTTTATGTCTAACCTTCTTACATCTAAAATATTGTCCAGAGAAAGAACTAGGAAAGTGATTCATCCTACTACATTTTGTTGCCTTGTGACCATATTTATTATAGGAAAAAAAAATACCATTGAAAGAGGGATACCTTTGTGGATTAGGCTATCTCACAGGTTGTCTCCTTGTAAACTTTCTTTTCTGCTTCCCTTTTTCCCGGGTCATTTGATTGTCCTTAGAACTTTCTCCTACATCATTTCCCAAGATAGCTTTGTCCTTACTTTATTTATGTCCAACAAGTAGTTCTTCAAGCTTATCAGAGCTAGACCTAAAATTATTCTCATAGAGCTTCACCTTCTCTAGGTCAACTCTCAATTTTACTACCTACTGTTCAAGTTTAGTGCATTCATCAGACTTATTTTGTACCATTGTATTCAGACATTCTTTAATTATCTTCTTTTCTTCTACAGACACTTTCAATCCAATTATGTCTTGTTTCAGCTGCTCACTCACTTCTCTATGTCTTTCCTTGAATTTATTTAATTGTTCTTTCAGCTTTTGGACACATTCATTTGCTTCATCAAGATTCTCTTTCAGATCTCTATTTTCATTTTCAACTTTTTCAAGATCCTCAAGTGCAATCCAAAGTTCTTATTTATCATCCATTCGATCAACCTTCAGGATCTACCTCAAGCGATTAAGCTCTATACCAAGGAACCAAAGCTCTGATACCAACTGTTAAAAGGAACGGGACAACTGAGAGGGGGGATGAATCAATTGTCACAAAGTTCAAACTTAAAACTTCAACACTTATCAATCCCACAACCACACTATTCTATTATTAAGTATGAACATGAAATGCAGATAACAAAAAGTAAAAATCAACACAATGAACATGAGATTTTTACATGTAAAACTCAATGAGGGAAAAACCATGGTGAGGATTAACTCACAATATAAAGTAGCTTCAAAACTAAATATATAAGGCTCACTACTAAGGGATCACTACCCTAAAAGGACTCACTGTCTGGATACAAAATATCACTACTTACAAGGGAGGCTCATTGCCTATAAAATGATACATATAAAAAAATTGGGCTTCACAGCCAAATGAACTAAGAATAGTGCACCTAACAAGTGATGGTGTAGTTCCAATGATGCTCAATAGACTAACTTGAAACACTTCATCATTTTCACTTTTTGCATTCACTACTGCCACATTGATCAAACACACTCTCTCTCTCTATCTTCAAAGAAAGAATATTCAACATATATATATACTCGATCTATCTGCAAGCATCAATTAGGTCAGCCTAATTAGATGCATCTCCTTGTTTCCTAAAAATACCAATTTTTCAGCTTAAAGTATTTGTAACAAAATATTCCCAAATAGAAATTCAAATGCTTAATACACTACATCATGTTGGCATAGACCTAAGATAGGCCCCACATATATCTACATTACAAAATTAAATCACCATATCACGACTAATCCAAGAAGTTGGCTAGAAATAGGCTTCATTGCAAAAATAAATCAACAAAATAATGCCAATACATCATATGAGCACCGAAGCATGTGAAATTATAAACATGCATGCCTTCAACAACCATAAACTATTTCCCAAAACCGCAAGTAGTAATTTTCAACTGCAAAGGATTGCAGACTAGAATACCAGAGAGTGTAACTTTAATACTAGTTCAGATACTGGACCAAAATACCAAATCAAGCATTGACTTAGAATTGCAAACACAACATGGTGACATCAATGATAACACAAAACTATAGAGATGATCATTCTTCTTCGTTCTTTCAACAATTTATAGAATTTAGTGCGATTAGAATTAGGGGTTCCTATGAGTAAAAGTTTTTAAGTAAAACAAATGCATCTTTCTAAGCTTTATTCAAACTATTTGGAATTATGATTAATATTCACTATGTATTCATTCAAATTGGCTTTTTTTCTTCGTTTTAATTGCTTTATTGAGGTTTGAATTTTCTTTAAAAAGTCACAATTTTTTCAAACCTTTCAAATTTTGTACCTTTAAGCCAAGCCCTAGTTTTGAATTAATAGCTAGGTCTTAAATCCTTTTATGTCAAAGCCCTAAATTAGTCTGAACTTATCCCATTTCCAATGGCATCCAAAACACAAACCACCAGCTTTGCAACACCATCCAAACTACTCTCCCAAGATATAGTTGACCTATTGAAACCTTCCACTAACAAAAAGGTTGAGGAAAGACTTCTATTTTATAGCCCTAGAATTAAAGAAGGATTAATGGACAAGAAGTATTCTATTAAGGATGTCAAACTTCCTTTCACTGGATGGAAATTATTTCAAAACTAGTTTGGAAATAGAAATCTTGGTGTGCCTATTTGCAATCCTTGGATTTTAGACATGGGAAATTTGGTAGTTCCCAATGTATACATGGATTTTGACCTATTAAATGACATTTTTGTGATATATGACTCAGTTTCTAGAGTAATCAGAGGATTTTATGGGAAGGAGATGTATAAATAGAGAAGAAATTACAGAGATTTTCTAGCTACATGAGTGGAACAAGGATATGATTCCTATTGATATGAATGTCTTCAAAAAGGAATATGAGAAAACTAGAGTTCTTCTTAGAACAACAATGTTACCTATGCACAATTCCAGGACCGAGGTTGGGAAGAATAGAAAACAAATAAAGATCACCAGTAGAAATGAATTAGAACCCTTCCCCATGAAGTATTTTGCTAACTAATTAAAGAAAAAAATCTATTCCTTAAATGCTATATCATTTGTGTCACTCCACCTGACACCTTACCAAGAGAGTATAGTTATATGGCAGCACATCTGCAACACCTATCCTTCAGTGTAGTCTATGACTATGCCACATATTTGTCAGAGCGCATCCACAAGGGTTTGGTTGATTTACAAGGAGGAAAGAATTGGGTACATTTCTAGTGGTATTCTCTCTTAATGCATATGTTCTTATATAAATGAGAGAATAATTTTGAGAAGGATATGAGATTGAAGAAGAAGGAAGATTACATTGATCTACCTATCTAATGTTGGACCCAAATTCCTAACAAAGATGACCAGAAATTTGATTATGTGGTTTTCCATAATTCCTTTGCCTCAAAGCTAAGGAGGTTCCTAGTATATGATCCACCAAGGATCCCAAAGGAGATCCATGACTTCCTGAGGCCCATGGAAAGGAGAGAATATTTTAATTTGCGTCATAATTGGGGAGACATAATCCCATATCCCAACATAACAATCTTCAGAGTCTATGGCACAAATGTGAATCCATTTGTACTACCAAGAGGTGTGCAACTGAGGATTGGATTTCTAGAGATCATGAGGCAACTAGGAGTAGCTCAAATGGTATACTTTCCTGAGACACTAAAAAAGAGCTTGTTCTTCCCATAATGGACAACATTTACTAATTTTGTAATGGTAAAGGGAGGATGGAAGGACTTGGTGCATCTTCTTGCAAAATATAAATTGAATACTATGCACCCAAGAAACCATGACCCTAAAGGATTTATTTCTCCAATGATGGAAAAGTACAAAAGTGGCTCTTTTGTACACAACTTTTACTATCCTGAGGATGTAATCAGGAATGTTTTTGACTTCCAAGAACAAGAGGAGATGAAAGCAAAATATTTTTATTTCAATAAAATGGTAGAGAAAGTTAAAAGGTCCAATACCAACTATGATCCTATTCCCAATATCAAGGGTGAGTTCAATAGAATTATGCATGTTATAGAAAATTTTGAGAGCATAGTGGGTGTCTTGAGGGAAGAGCGTGCGGTTACAGATAAAGGAAAGTTAGTGGAAGTTGAGGAAGATCCCAATGTATTTTTGGAGGAGAGACCCTCCTACTAGCCACCATCAAAGATAAGAATATATTCCAGAAAGAAGAAAATAATAGAGAAAAAGAAAACATTGCCAACCCCTACTACATCGGAGGGGTCAAGGGAAAATTCTCCTAAGAGATCAGTTCCATCACCTCCAAGATAGGCTCCATCCATTGTGATTGATGTAGATTCACCCTTGGAAGTCCTGCTCCATTAGAGCAAACACCTGTGAAGAAGCAAAATATTGAAGCTAAAGGGGTAGTTGACAACCCTAATACATATTAGGATGACATTCTTATTACCCATGAAGAAATGAAGCGAATTCCTTCTCCCATAAGAGAGGTTGCCTCAAGTTCAAGAGAAAGTGTCCTTAGACTTGGAAAGGCTTAACTTAGTGGTTTACACAATGCAGATGATCTGAGCCAAGAAGCCTGCAAAGCATTCATGGAAGATGATTCATTTATTGAAACCAAGAATTCAAGGAAATTATATGGAGTTAAAAAGCCTCAGAATATGTAGAAAATGTGGCCAGAGAAAGGAGCTTACATTCAAAACTCCTTGAAGGTACTATCCACAAAAATGTAAGGAAAGTTGTGAGGGAGAAGTTCCAAAGCATTACAGCTAAGGAGGCTAGAGCACTTGTACAAAAGAGTGGTGTATTATTGTTACCTGAGTGGTATATAGCTGATGCAGTGGTGCTAGAAACATAAGGAGCTCTAAAAATCCCCTATTTCAAAATAAAAAAGAGGAAAAATTAGCACTTTGGGGATCAATATTCAGTGAAGAATGGGATGCATTAGTGGTTTGGTCATTATATTTGGGATCCAGAAATCTAGTAGATGTTGAGCCAGCTGACTTCAGTGGAAAATTGGTTATAAAGAGAGTCTCTGAAACTCCATCCTTGGAAGCAGTTGATATGGTAGTAAATATTGCAAAATTTCCTAAAGCAATAGTAGAGAGCCTTACTCTTGAAAGGGATATGTATAGGAGTAAGTATATTGAATTGATTGGTGAATATAATGGGAGTCAACAAAAGATGGTTCTACTAGAAACTGAGGTAGCATTATACAAGCAACAAATAGAAATATGGAGGGCACAAGGCCCAACTAGCTCAAGGGATGCACCACCTACTTCTCCAATGACACGGCCTCAATCTCCTATTCCACCAAAACAAGCCTTGGAAATAGTACCATTTAACATAGGTCAGGAACCACTTATAGTTGAGTAACCAAGCACATTAGGGGAAATTCCATCAAATGAGCCTACCAAAGCACAATTACTCTTACAAATTGATGCGTACAAAAATTCCTTGAACAAGATTAGGATAGCATGTATGAGAAAAATTTCAATATTTTTCATACAGTACTTAAACATATGAATAATAAAATTCAAAGCAAACTAAATAGTGTTCATGCAAATTATTCTTTGTTGTTGCAAGCAATAAGGTTATCCCAAAGAGATAAGAAATTGGCTACCCCAATCTTAGATAAATGGATTCCTAGAGTTAGTGATTTGAAGCTTATGGCAGTTGGGGCTAAGTAGTAGGAGGATAGATATCCAAGGGTGGTCCCAAATTATAGATTTTTTTGTGAGGTTAGGGAACAAAATTTTCAGGGGTATGTTGCCCCATTAGAGTGAAAAATAAGAGAATTGAAGGCCAAGTTTGATGAGGAATATTTAACATTGTTACTTGATATTCAGCATATGTATGATGAGGTCAAGCCTCTACAAACATGGAAGCACTAGGTGGATACCACTATTGTTTCTCAAGAAACTCTAATTTGTGAGAATGTCGAAATTGATATATTGAAGAATACTCTTAAGAAACTATCATTCATCATCAGCTTCCTAGAAGATTTTGATAAAGAATTCAATTAAATGATGAAAAATTACTCTCCATATAAAAAGATGGATGAAATCATTGATTTCAATTGGCCATCTTATGCAGAATATGAGCAATGGAAGAGGATATTTATTGATGAACTGGATTTATGAACATAGGAATGGGGAACACATATACTTGGTCAAGTATAGTATAGGTATGGCCTTAAAGATTACAATGTATAAAAGATATGTGTCTCCAAATTGAAAATAGTATAGGTAAATGTTGATCACCAATGACTGGGATGCTAACTTAAATTTGTATTCACCTTTTCCATCTTTTGCATATTTTTTGTCATTTTCCTCAAAGGAATGAATAGCTTCAATGGTTAGAAGATTATTCTTTTCAATGAAGTTCCTTTTGGAAGGTGGGTCTATCCTCCTCAGTAAATGGAAATAAACTTTGTCTCATATATGTTCCCTGAAATTGAAAGTGTAAATATAACTACAAAGGGAATATATGTTATAGCAATCAAATTGAAATGTGACATGTACTTTTCATCCTGAAGCTTGTTTTGCACCCTTGTTCTCATAAAAGGGAATTCAGGGCAATTAGTATGGTTCTCTTCTTGAATTCTAAATCTGAATTATGCAAATTGTGAACACAGAGATAACATATTTGAAGTTTGTATCTCAATTTTTGGGTCGAGCAAGTGAATTTTGTCAATTGTATGGTTTCAAAGCATATCTGAACAATAATGCAAATCTCTTGAGTCTATCGTCTCCCCATCTTTACATAGTATATGAATTATTAATGAAAATTCAATCAAGAATCCTTTCATTAATCTTCATTGTCATTATTCTTTGATGTGTGTTTTAATTTAGGCTTTGGTCCAAGGGATCAATTAAAATTCTTTGATTAAATCATGAATTGATATATTTGTTTAGTGGATTTGATAAGTATTCATAGAGTTTGAGTATTAATATGTGAATTGCAAGGAAATATCATGAAGATCGTGTATGTTTAGGATTAAATTCACCTTATAGTTGAGTTTGTTGTGTTTTAACTCCTTGCCCAGAGATATGGCACTAGTCTTAAGTATTATATGCATTTCCCATGGTTTTGGTTATCCAATTTGAGAACAAAATTCATAAATAATCTTTTAATCGATCTAATTTTGTTTTGGTTGGTTTTGTATGAATTCTCAACTTTAGAAGTGTCATCTTTCAAAGGAATTGCTATTTTCTTTAAATATTTCATCAATTTAGCATTGGAATGATAATGTATTTGTTAATAATGAAATGTGTGATATAATTGTGTAGAAACCTGGTTGTAAGATGCACATTGTGGGAACACCCTCTTGAGTCTTACAAAGACCAAAGTGCAGGAGGGAAGCATCTTAGCTTCCTCTCATTCATTGGCCAATCGTCTCCTAAGTATTTGAGAATTGAATTTGGAAAATCCATAGATGCTTAGTGGGATTTGCTTGGTTCTTTAAAACTAACCAATAGATTGGTGACTCTACTGGGGATATGTCTGATAAATTTTATTCTCTAGAAATCCTTGTCTATGATCACTATGAATTATAGTGATGTTTATTTGCAAAGTTGGTATATTTGAAGTTTATGCTCACCCTTGCTTAGGTTTGTTTCAAATTTTCTCACCAAATTTTGTGATATAAATTCATTGCTAAATTTTCAATTAAAATCATTTCCCATTTTTCAAAGCTTACTTGAGTCTATAAGGATCTCATAAAATTTTCATAAATTGTAACACAATTGCTATGAATTTGTCCCAATCAATTTGGGTGGCGACTCTAAAATATCTGCACCAGTGTATGCCAATATTTTAAGATATCAAAGAAGTGAAGAAAAAGAATAGAAGAAAATTGAAAAGGTTGATAAAGGAAAATAAGATTCAAGCACAAATATGAGGAACTCGTTGCCACATGAAGAAACATCCAGAGCAAAAACTACAAGGAGAGTTGCAAAAGAACACTCATGGAAAATGGGTGAAGGAAAAGGATGCAAAAACAAGTAAGTCTACCCCTCATCCTACTCCTAAACCTAAAATTCATTCTAGTTTTGGTTCTGAACGTGAAAGAAACTTGTTAATTTTTAGTGACAATACTTCTCTTGAAAGAGGGGAAGTTATAATGGAAAATCTTGTGAGTGAGAAGCATTCAGATCAATCCTTAATGACTAAGTAGAGAAGAGAGAGGGAAAGGATCCAACAAGATAATGTAAGTGTTGGTCATGCTAGGGTTGCAAGGTGTTTGGCCACAATTTTTATCATAAATACTCCTCTTCCTCAAGATCTACTGACTGGTTTTGTATGCCCCTGAACATGCCCATGAAAATACCCCAAGCCATGCTGAAATTGTAGTAACACCTGATGTTGATACTGCTTTACTAGAAGAGGAAGTTTTTAATGATATGCAACGTCTTAGAGAGAGATCCTTAATATGTGATGAAAATAGAAAGAAAAGAGGATAACGGAAGCCATGATTGAGAGGGATATGTTACAAAGAAAAGTTGAGTAAATGGTGGAACTGAAAAGGTTAGCAACTAAATCTACTCAAACAATTGGTCCTATTGTTGAAGATATTGTAACAAGGGATCATGTAGTTCCCTTTATTGATAATGCTTGTGTAAATTCATGGACCAATCCTATTGTAAATGCTTCCACTCCAGTTAATCTTCCCCTTATTAATACAAATGATGCTAAGTAGAATGTTAATAAAGGAAAGAAGCCTATGGTGAGAATAAATATAAATGAGGGAGGTTCTTTTAAGGACACATCACAAAATGATTCTATCTCATTGGATGAAAAGTTAATAAAAGAAAGTGAATAGTTGTAGAAGAAATTGTAAGAGATGGAACTGCTAGCTATGAACATTGAAATGAAGTAGAAACTAGGTTTCCTAGAGTCTACCATAAAGATTTTTGTCCCTAAAACCCAAATCCCTTAATCCCGTACACTGTCTTCAATTCCCCATGTGAGAAAAAACCCTTCACCTAGTGTAAATCCTTCCAATTCATCTTCACAACCATAGAATAGGGCTAGGAGAACCCAATAGTATGACCAATATGATTCCCAACCAAGAAGGCCTGAAAGAAATTATGACAGGAGAAGGAATCATGAAAATCAAAATGAGGAGGGTCCCTTTGAAAGAAGATTATTATGTACTAATAGATATAGGAAATTATGTTTTGATATCATCCCGAGGTACCCAAATCCTATACCAGATAATGTAAGGAAACATGTTCCCAAATTTACTGGTAATAATGCTCTTAGTGGTGAAGATCATTTGAAAGCCTTTCAAAGTTTTGTGGAATATTTTGAGCTGTGGGATGATGATTTTGCTATGAAATACTTTATGTAATCATTGACTGAAGATGCTAGGGATTGGTATAGGAGCTTGCATGATGCAAGTATTGATTCGAAAGATTCTTTCTATAGAATCTTCAGAGAACAATATGGAGACCAAATTGATCCTAGGTTTAGGCTAAATTATTTTAATAATATTGCAAAGGGACATAATTAAATGGCAATTGAGTTTAATGCAAGGTTCCAAAAGGCTATGAATAGAGTCCCTGGTTATTTAAGGCCTAATGAAAATGCATGCCTAGTCGTATACTGAAATGCATATGATTCAAAAATGTGTTAATTACTTAGGGATAAAAATCCATAGAATCTAAGAGAGGCCTACAAAATGGAAGTTTATATATAGAACAATAGGAGAGCATTAGGTAAAGTGGGTAGAAGAGATGACCCTAAAGCCCTGAAGAATCCTAGAGTTCAGAAAGAAAAGGTTGGTAAAGTTGTAACTCTTGAGGAGAAATTGGATCAAGTTATTATTCTATTGCAGAAGGTGGCAAATAATGAAAAACCTCAATTCTAAAGAAATGAAAGGCCACCAAGGTTACAATATTACCCCTATCATACTAATTGGAATAATGGAAAACTAATTCACAACAACTAGAGAAATGTTTAGACATAAGGTACACCTAACCCATTACAGAAGCACTCTATGAATGTCACTAAATATTTACCACGATGCATGGTATGTCAATTACCTCACTCACAACAACAATGTGTAGTGGTAAGACCTTTAGAGGAGTCCCAAGATGATCAATGATATTTTGAGCCTCCTCAAGATCGGGATGAGATAGTAAATGTAATAATGATTGCATCTAATCTTGCTTGTGATTATTATTCTTTTGATGATGATTCTTGTAGAGGTGATGTTGATATGCAGAAACAAGAAGTGAGTGTACACCATCAACAAATATTCTCTAATGAGGAGAGAGATAATGACTGCCATGTCTATAGTCTTGAAGTGAGTAATGTTTGTCTAAGAACACCCTCAAATGAAGAGATTGAAAATATGTTAGCTACATTGGCTATTTGAGCAATGATTAATTATCATTTGAGAAATAGAGTTGTGAATGGTGATCAAGGTAAACCTGGTAGCATGTTCATTAAAGAGAAGAAAGTAGATGACAAGGGTACTAAAACATAAAACAAGAAAGATGATACAAAACCCAAAGAGGATAAAGGACCTAAAATTTGGGCTAAAAAGGGTAAAGCCAAGGTAGATGATCAAGTCATTTCCCTAGTTGTGAAGGCTAAAGATTAGGAGTATATTATGGAAAAGGGTGAGAAACAAATTGACAAAATAATGGGTAAGGAAATAGTCTTTCCTGAGTTACCAAAATATACTTCTATGGATATGTTTCAAGTGTTGCCTCAAGTTAAGGTTATAGTCCCACTTTTGGAAATGATGAGGATTGATGAACACAAAAATAAGATAGTTTCCCTCATCAATAGTGTAGCCATGGCCTTTAATGAGAAATTGGTGGTTGATCCACCTAAAGTGGTCAAGAATCAAGAAAATAGTCATAAAGTGGAAGGAGTGGTTGATAAAAATCCTGAGATCTATTTGGGGACCATAATCACTAAAATCCCAAGTTATATTAATCCATTTTTCCTAAATTTGATCATTGATGGGAAGTTGTTAAGAAATTGCATGATTGATTCAGGGGCCTCAAACAATGTGATGCCAGTAGAAATCATGAAGGAAATGGGTTTGAAGATTGATAATTCTTATGGAAAGTGTTATGCTATGGACTCGAGAGAAGTACCAATCATAGGAGTGATTAATATAGTCTCATAAAAGCTTGTAGCATTCCCTGAGAAGGAATTATACATGAGTATCATAGTGGTGGATATCCCACAAAATTATGGGATGTTGTTATCAAGACAGTGGAGTGCATCCATTGGTGGAAGAATTCAGTGTCATTTATCTTTTGCTACCTTTTCCATTGATCAAAAGTCCATGTAAAAATTACTAGGGAACCAAGATCATTTCACATGATTGAGTATGCAAGGGAGCCCAAAGAACCAGTAATAATCAACTTTGTGGATACTAGTATGGACACTTTTTGGGTTGACGAATTAAAATAAGAGGAAGAGGCTAAGCCTGCATCAATTGATAGAGAGGTCCTAGATACACCACAAGGAGATGTTGTTTGGACTATGTACTTTGATGAAGCTTGTTCCAAGGAAGGATCAGATGCAAGAATTTTCCTCATTTCCCCACAAGGTAAAACATTCAAGTACTCTTTCTTGTTGAAATTTGCTTGCACAAATAATGTAGCTAAATATGAGCCTTTGTTGCTAGGTGTAAAATTAGCTTAAAAGCATGGTATTAAGATGTTGAAATTGTTGGGAGACTCTGAATTAGTTGTTTCCTATGTTAGATCAAAAAAAAAATCCAAAAATAAAAGTCTTGAGCAATATAGGAATGCAATTTGGGATACCATAGAGGTTTATGATGCTTTCAATATAGAATGGATAGAAAGGGGAATGAATGTCAGGGAATATTTGTTAGCCAATTTTGTTGTCAGATTAGATGATGTCACTTTTGATGGAATATCAAAGATAGAGGTGCAAACTCAGCCTACAGTGCCTAGCAATATTTGCAACTGGCAACTATTTGATGATGACAATGATATTTTGAAGTTTTTGCATTGTATTGATCAATTTGAAAGACAAGAAATTGACTTTGGTTCATTGGTGGTGGAAGTAGATGGTAAAGAAAAACTGTTTTGGAATCAAGTAATCTAATTGAAAACCAATAAGATTCCCAAAGGATTAGTTGCATTAGATAGGGTCTCTTATGGCCCTGATAAAACATATGTTAAGCAAACATCTTCCCACAAGGAAGATTTGGAAGAAATCAATTTTGGAACTGAGAATTCTCCCAAAAAGGTATAAATAGGAAAGAAAATGAGGCCTCATATTAGAACCATGTTGATTTCCATATTAAGAAAGTATAGACATGTGTTTGCATGGTCATATGATGACCTAAAGGCTTACAGGGAAGATTTATTTCAGCATGAGATACCTTTGAATCCTGATGTAAAACATTTTAGGAAAAAGCAGAGGCTAGTAAATCCCACACTATAGCCCAAAATGCAAGATGAACTCACAAAGTTAAGAGATGTGGGAATTATTAAGCCTATCAGGCATTCTTCATGGGTCTCAAACATGGTTCTAGTTAGAAAAAATAATGGTGACCTAAGGCTTTGTGTTGATTTCAAGAATCTAAAAGTAGCATCCTTGAAAGACAATTATCCTCTGCCTAATATGGAGGCAATGTTATAGAAGGTGATAGGATGTGAATTTCTATCAATGATGGATGGGTTCTCAGGCTATAACTAGGTCATGGTGAAAGAATATGAAAAAATACAAGACTACATTCACTACACCATGGGGAAACTATGTGTATGTGAGAATTCCATTCATCTTGATCAACGCAAGTGCAACATTTCAAAGAGCCATGTATGTGGCCTTGCAAATTTTATTGATCTATTCCTAGCTATATATTAGGATGACTTGACTACACACAACAAGAAGGAAGAAGATCATTGTTATCACTTGGAGAAAATAATTTTCAGAGCTCTTGAATATGGGATTTCTTTGAATCCTAAGAAATGTGCTTTTAGGGTTAAGGTAAGTTGTTGGGACATATTATGTCTAAATAAGGGGTCAAGGTTGATCTTGAACATGTAGCAACTATAAATAAAATCCCACAACCTAGAAATGCAAAGGAGATTCAATCATTTTTTGGGAAGATTAATTTTGTGAGAAGGTTTTTCACAAATTTTGTTGAAATTGTTAAGGCCTATCTCTAAAATGTTGAAGAAAGGAGAAAAGGTACCATGGACACAAGATCCTACCAAAGCCTTTAAATCCATAAAGAATTCCATTAAAGAGGTGCATGTGCTCAAATCGCCTAACTATTCAAACCCATTTCAACTATCCACTTTTGCTTCTTTTCATACTGTGGCAGGAGTGTTATTACAGAAGAACAATGAAGGCTTTAAGAAACCTATTGCTTTCTTCAAAAAGTCTTTACAAGTTGCTAAGCTTAAGTATTATGTCACAGAGAAACAGGCCTATGCATTGGTAAAATCTATAAAAGAAAATTATGACATATTTAATGGGACCATCTATAGTAGCATATGTTCCAAGTGCATTAGTTAAAGATATTTTCACTCAACAAGAGACCATAGGTCAAAGATGCAGGTGGATCAATAGGATCCAAGAGTTCAATATTGATATTCATATTACAAAGCTAGTAAGAGGTCAATTTCTAGCTAAGTTAATGGTTGAGACCAACTTGGAATCCAATCAGATAAATCAAGTTTAACATGAAAATGTTGCACCCATATGTGACATGCAGACCTGTGGATGGTACAAAAGAATTGTAGAATACCTGCAAGTAATGCAATGCCCTGAAGGCATGCCTAATAATGAAATAAGAACTCTCAAGTTGTAGGCTATCAAATATATCATTATTGATGGTGAACCCTGGTGGAGAAGCCTAGAAGGTTTATTACTGAGATGTGTAGATGGAGATCGAGTAGAAGAACTTTTAATTGAGATGCACAAAGGATCATGTGAAGGTCACTACATGTAAAAAAGAACTACTCACAATATATTGAGAGCAAGATTTTGGTGGCCAACTATATTTAAATATGCTCATAGGTTTGTTAAGAGATGTGATGTGTTCGAGAGGCTCACTAGTAAATTGAAGTTCTCAAGTAATTTTCCTCTTAAGCCAATCTAAATTTAGGCTCCTTTTCAACAATGGACCATTCATTTTATTGGTGAAATGTTAGAGAAATAAAGTGGGGGACACTCCTAGATCCTTGTTGCAATGGGTTACTTTACAAAGTGGGTAGAAGCAATTCCCACAAGGAAAGCAACAAGCAAAGTAGTAATTGATTTCTTGATGAATAATATATTGATTAGCTTTGGAGTCCTAGAAAGAATCATTTCTAGTAATACCATGTGCTTCAAATCCAAGGAATTTACTGATTTTTGCAATAAGCATGGTATATTTATCTCCTACTTATCTCCCTATCACCCATAAGGGAATGGACAAGCAGAATCCAGCAACAATATTTTGATGAAGATCATCAAACAAATGATTGAGAAGAATAAGAAAGCATGGGATTCAAAATTGTATCTTGCATTGTGGGCAAATAGGACTATAGTCAAGGTCATTGGGCAGTCACCATTTAACCTTGTTTATGGAGTAGAAGAAAGGATAACCTATAACAACTTGTTAAAGATGTACAAGTTTGTTCAAGAGTATGATACTAACATATGTAATGAGATGCAGCACAGGATGGAAGAGCTAATTGAGCTTGATGAAACTAGAAGAGAAGCTCATAAAAGAAATGAGAGGTTACAACTTCAAGTTAAAAACCTATATGATAAGAAGGCCATTGAAAGGAAATTTGAAGTTGGATGCATGGCCTTAATTTGGAATGCAAGGATGCAAAGGAAAAGGAAAACATGGGAAGTTTGATCCTTTGTGGCTTGGGCCATATTTGATTGCAAATACACATGGAGAGGACTCATATTTCTTGTAATCCTTGATGGGTGAAATTCTAGAACTGCCAGTACATGGAAAATTCTTGAAGTCCTATTTCTCCTAAAATAAGTTATCTTCCATGTACATTTTATATTCTTGTAATTGAGTACCTAGGTTTGGTGTGTTTGTGTGGACAATGATTTTGGCACTCTAATGCTCTCTCACATTTCTAAGGGTTTTCACCTAAGAGGAGAGAGATGGGCCAAAATGGGAAATTTCCTCATTCAAGATTAATGTAAAGAGGGTTGTAATATTCCTAAATACAATGTTATAATGTAATAAACTGAAAGAAAGATTACTTATTGATTCTAAATCTAAAATATGATGTGGGGAGATTCTGGAATCCTAAGAAATTGACTAAAAATGTTGACTAGGACACTTACGCTAGGTTGGGTGACTTAGTCTCATTTTTGGAAAACTACTCAGAAACCCATTTTGACCAAATGGGTATCCAAATATGAAAAAACCTCTAAAAAATAGGTTTATTGGGACTAAGTGTCCACTATTGGTGACTTATTCCACTTTTCAATTTCTGAAAATTTGAAAGTGGAAATGGAAGCCCTCAGTCTACACTTTGGTTCCCTATAAGTGTCTGCTTCTGAAACTCTAATTTTCAGGCCTGAAAGTGAGTTTTAATTGATATTTTTGATTTTAAAGAAAGGAGAGATATTCAATAAGTATTCAACCTAATCTTCAATGATCTTCAAACCCTCAAAGTTCCTAAATCTGCAAGCACACATTGAAACAGAAAGAAATGTTGAATGTTAGGACATGGGGGTTTGCCTTGGTCAAACCCCTTTTAGGTAATTAAGCCAAAATGAAGAAACAAAGTAATGAAGCATGAAACAATGGAGTTAGTACCTTACATGATGATTGATCTTGATTTTTTGCAGCAATAGTTGAAGAGTCTACCCTTGAATGTCTTAGAGAGCTATCTCAATGACTTGAAATGATAAAACCCTAGCATTCTTGACTTAGGAAAATGATGGATGATGAAGAATGATGATGAGATGTGAATAAGGTCAAATGAGAGGGAAAACCCTATATTTATACAAAATTATGCCCTAATTCCCAAAACTACCTCATCATAGGCCGACCTTGGGTCTTAAGGAATAAAAACCCGAAAAGAAATTTAAATTTATTTTGACTTTTGAGCCAAATGGGACTAAGTTTCCACCAATGGCGACTTAGTCCACTTGGTCATTTTTAAGTGGATTTTAGTAATTGTGATAATTTAAATAATGTTTATCGAGTTCTTCTTCAACAAGATACTTAAGTAAGGCATGTAAGTGTATAAAGGGACCATTTAAAGCATAAGAAAGGTGTAAATATTGATGAAAAGCCTAGGAAAGTGTGAAATTTTGTTGCAAGACTTTACAACACTTTGAAATAGGTCTTGGTAAGGTTATTTAGGTGAATTATGATATTATGTTCTTAGAAAAGTGTGAATATGTGTTACAACACCTTTACAAGACATCAATAAATGCATTTTATTCAATTTTCAAGGGCCCAAGACCTAATGTAGATGTGTAAACACCTCAGAACACCAAATCAAGGCCTCATTAAGTCCAATTTGACATAAATTATTTCCAAATAAAGTAAGCAAAAAGAGATACTTTTTTATGTCCACAGTTAGCCCCAACTTTAGTGAGAGGATGAACCTGCTTGAAACTCACACTAAAGTAGACATTCAAGGAGGGTCCAATCATTCTAATGGGAATGAAACAATATAACAAAGATCAAAGGAAGTTGCGTGAGCCCCCAAGATCCAAGATCCTAAGTCAATCCAACATAAGTGCAAAAGGATACGCACAAGGGTGAATGATGTGCAACAAAACAAGATACATAATCATGCAATGATAGGAACTAGAAGGAAGAGAGAAATCAAGCTTCGATCATTTTTCCAGCATGTTGTGGATTAGATCTAGGCTATTTTCTTGGAAATAAAATGCATACACTCACTCTAGGGCGATGAAACTCTTGGTTTTTTTTCGGGTGAGAAGTCCTAAGTATACTCACTCTAGGGCCATGGAGCTTCTGGTTGTCCCTGGGGTGAGAAATCCACAAGGTGGCTATGGGGAAAATTCATGCCTCGGAATGGGCTTCCTGCTCAACCATACCAAAGTTATACCTCCTGATAACTTTAATAAGGTGCCACAAAGGAAAAAGATTTTTTATCTCTATTAGGTAAGAAAAAACTTTGTATGATTGACACTCATAGACATTGTAAATGCAAGATAGTGTTGAGAATGTTCAAAGGGATTTTTCTTAGTTCGTGCAACATCTCATCTTAGGGAACATTATGCTTAAAATTTCCAAGAGAGGAAAAGTGAAAAAAATCTCATCTTGTTTCCAAGAGAGGACAAGTGCAATGTCTCATCCTGGGCAACATTGTACCTAATGTTTCCAAGAGATGAAATCACAAGAAAAAGAAAATCACATAATGAAATGTGAGTGGTGATGTATGCCCCCACTTTAAAGTGGTTGCGAACATCAGTACTGTGAGAAATTTCTTTAAAGTAGAAGAAGACATGAGAGCTTACTCAGAAATCCCTATGCCAAGTCATATGTTTTGATAAGCTACATCTTGAAAGAGGGGTAGTATGTCGCATGTGAACCAACTTAAGGCATGTCATCCACATCCCAAGCTTGCTCCTATATGTTCATGAAAGGTTAACGACTAGTCAAAAGAGTCAAAGATAAGTGACATATGAGGGTGATGCTACATAACCCCTTGCCCCCACTTAGTACAAGACAAAGGTGAGCCAAAATGATTAATTAAATGCATGCCAGGGTGAAAATAAATATCAATTAGAGGAAGTTGGTGCCCCCATAGAATAAAGAATACCAAATTCCTAAAAATGTTGGATTTTACTACTCAAAGCCTTACATTTATTAGTAGAATGACAATGAATTCTATAATATGCACAAAATGAAGTCTTGTAATAGCATTTCTTTTGAGTTCATGAAGGGAGAGATATCAAGTGATCTTGGAGGAGTCTCAAAAAGATACACTCTTGATCAATGCTAGAAGGTGGTCTTGTAGGTTGCAACAAAGATGTCTCTTGCTTAGATGTACAAAATTTCATATCTACACAAGACTCTTTATATTGCAATATTTTGTTCTATCCTTGGTAGGAGGGTATAAAATCTAATGAATTCAATTCATTAGTGTTTTGCATGATGACATTGATATTAAGCAAATATTTTTTTGTTTGTTTCATGTTTTGTAAAGGATTATTTTCAAGACCACTGGTGTCGATGAGTTTAGGATGCTTTATATTTAAAGTTGGCTTAGAAGAATGTTGGGTGAGTGTTGATTTTGAATGAAAGCTTGATTACTTCAATCCAAGGACAATAAGCAATACTGTGAGTTGTTTTTTGTGTGATAGGATCTATAAGGTTATGGATACCTTGTTCGTTAGCAACACATCCTTTTCCACTATATCTAAGTTGTTTCATAAGCTCATATCCTTGTCCATAAAGTTTTTTCATTGCTTTGGGATTAGGTGGCTATTCGTTGTTGAGTTCATCAAACTTTGTTGTGTAATTTGTTGGCCTTTTCTTTGGAGTGGTTGAGGAAGATGTGTCTAAAAGGTCTTCCAAGTTGTGTGTTGACATGAATATTTTTTGTGCACCTTATTGGAATCTTTTTTTATGATCTTGTACTTTCCATGAATGTATGTTCAAAATATAGGGAACCCCAATCATCTTCTAATAGCTTTGTGACTTCATCAATGCATTTTTCTTTGTCCTTTTGTTGCATAGGTTCCACTTGTGTGGTTGGTGTTAAGGTGTTCAATGGGTTCTCTTTGTTTTTCTCAAGTTGTAAGACACTCTAAGGCTCATGATCAGCATCCACTATGTGGATTGTGTTATTGTAAACATATTTCATTTTACGATGAAGAGTGGAAGGCACATCATTCATTTCATGAATCAATGGCCTACCTAAAAGGATATTATATAAAAGATTATGATGCATGACATGGATCAGTGTTTGCAATGTGGCCACTCCAACTGTAATAGGAAAAGTGATCACACCGAGAAGTTTATTTTCTTCATTGTCAAAGCCCTTAATAGATAAAGAATTGGCTTGGATTTTTTATTTATCCACACATAGCCTATCCAAGAGGTTTATGCTATACAAATTAAGGGATAAACCATTGTCAACAAGGGTTCTCTTTATCCATTTCATTTTGTATTGAGCTATGATCATGAAATCTTCATTTTGTTTTTTCACTTCCAAAGGGGGGATTCCACTTTGGTGGAAAACAATGTTAGCATTTAATCCTTGAATTATGGATTCTATGTCATTTGGTTCTGCATTAGAAGGGATAGGAACTTGTTGTAAGGAAATTTGAAGCATAGTGTGATAGGTAGGTGAATTTTGGAGTAAATCCCATAGGGACATCTTTGCAGGAGTGCTCTTAAATATTTCAACAAGATCATACTTCCTTAATCAAGGAGGAGGAGGAAAATTAGGAAAAGTTAAGGAAGTTTGGGTTGGTTGTTGTGGTTGTGGATTGTTTCTAGTGTAGTGTGTGTGAACAACGACATCATGTGTAGGTGGGTAGAGGGTAAACTTGGGTTTACGTGGAGGTGGAGGTTTATGTGATGATGGGTAAAGGATGAGTTCAAGTTGGCATTGATTTTGTTGTTTTTGTGAAGGTGGGTAGAGAATTAGAGGGTTCTTAGGATGTCCCATGGGGTATGTATGAGGTCCATTGATCGAGGGGGATCTAATGGAAAATTGTGCATTCATAACCTCAGAGGTCTTGCTTTGATGTATCTCTAATAAAGGGAAATTGATAAGCACATTTTTATCATTATCAAAGGAAGACACATTACTATGGTTGTCATTTTCTAGCACCATGATATTCTCCATAGGAGGAGAGTTTTTAGGATAACTACAAATCAAATTTTCTTGACATTCATGGATTGGTTCTTCTAAAATGACTTTAGCACAAGTAGGGGAATGATCAATGGTTGAATTTTCTTGCTCGAGAAGTGTATTCCTAGGTGAAGGGGGATAGCCAAGATTCTCATGACCATCATCAATTGTGTTTTCTGACAAAAAAGTATCTTCTACACAAGTAGGAGAGATACTAGGAGAATAAAAAATGTTATTGTCATGATTACCTATGGTTATGTTATGTTGGTTATGAATGTATTGTCCAATAAGAGAGGTAAAAGGAGAGAAACAATGAGGATTCGAAAAACTCTCATGAATTGGTTCTTAAAACACCATAATATCTTCTTCACCAAGAGGAGAGATATTAGGAGAAGAAAAAATATGATCATTAGGAATGTCCAAAGTTGTAGTCTTTGTCACAAAAACACTCTCATAGGGAGGGGATAGGAAATTTTTCTTAACATAGCTAAAGATGTAATATATTAACATTAAGTGAATAAAAATGAAAAGCACTTGTAACCATGTCATGCAATATTTCAGCAATATAAACAATGTATATGCAAGGATGCAAAACATTTTTATCCAATGTAATCAAAGCTTGAAGAATGAAAACAATGTATATGCAAGAATGAAAATCACTTTTATCAAACTTATGCAAAGTTTTATGAATATAAATAGTGTGTAAGAAAAATTTAAAAGCACTTATAGCCATGTGATGAAAAATTTCATAAATGTAAGCATTTTCAGATTTAATGATGTTTGTAATGGAAGTGATTTGAAAAATGACTACCCTAAATTGATGTTTTTGAGCTAGATGCATAAAACAAATGATCCCAAAACATTCCAAACTTATACTATATGATACTAGGAGGCTTAGGAAGCACAAAAATGAGGTTTCTAATGTTGTATCAGATAGTGAATAATCTAGACTGGGACTAAGTCACCTAGAATGGCAAATTAGTCCCAGTTAGGGTTTTTTTCAAAATTTCCAGAAATTTTCAATGGGTGTTGATGTTTTAGATGTGCTATGATGAAAACCTAAGATGACAATGAAAATTTTCAGAAAATTTTAATGATTTTATATTTCAAAAATACAACCTAAATGCACTTTCAATTAATGCAAAACCTGAAACCTAGCAGGAAAATTAATCCATGCAATCTTAATGCAAGGTCAATGCGAGATAGATCTATAACGAAGGACTCCAAATCAGAAAAGATAATTATTCAAAAGGTGGGTTCACCAAAATTTGGACAATGATTTTGGAACCCTAATTCTCTCTCACATTTCTAGTCACCAAAATGTGGACAATGATTTTGGAACCCTCATGCTCTCACATTTCAAGGGTTTTTCACCTAAAAGGAGAGAGATGGGCCAAAATGGGCAATGTCCTCATTCAAGATTAATGTAAAGAGGGATGTAATATTCCTAAATACAAAGTTATAATGTAATAAACTAAAAGAAAGATGACTTATTGATGCTAAATCTAAGAAATATGAACTGTTGGAAAAAACACTATGATATGCAAAAACACTTAAAAATGCAAGTAAATGATGAAATAACTTAATAGAACTGGAGAGATGCACCTAGAATATGAAATCTATTGTGGTGAGGTTCTAGAATCCTAATAAATTGATTGAAAATGTTGACTAGGACACTTACGCCAGGCTACGTGACTTAGTCCCAGTTTTAGGAAAATTGATTAGAAACTCATTTCAGCCAAATGGGTATCCAAATCTACAAAAAATTCCAAAAAATAGGTTCAATGGGACTAATTCACCACTATTGGTGACTTTTTCCACTTCTAAATTTTCAAAAATTTGAAAATGGAAATGAAAGCCCTCAGTCTACACTTTGGTTCCCTACAGGTGTCTGCTTATGAAACTCTAATTTTTAGGCCTGAAAGTGACTTTTAATTGATATTTTGGCTTTGCAAGCAAGGAGAGATCTTAAAAAAGTCTTCAACCTAATATTGAATTATCTTCAAACCCTCAAAGTGCCTAAATCTACAAACACACAATGAAAGAGAAAGAAATGTTGAATGTTAAGGCATGGGGGTTTGCCTTGGTCAAACCCCTTCTAGGTAATTAAACCAAAATGAAGAAACAAAGTAATGAAGCATGAAACAATGGAGTTAGTACCTTGCCATGATGATTGATCTTGATTTTCTTTAGCAATAGTTGAAGAATCTTCCCTTGAATTTCTTAGAGAGTTATCTCGATGACTTGAAATGATAAAACCCTAGCTTGACTAAGTTAGGAACATGATGGATGATGAATGAATGATGATGAGATGTGAATTAGGTCAAATTAGAGGGAAAACTTGATATTTATACACAATTATGCCCTAATTCCTAAAAAATGCCTCATTATAGGCTAACCTTAGGTCTTAAGGAATAAAAACTTGAAAGAAATTTAAATTTATTTTGACTTTTGAGCCAAATGGGACTAAGTTGCCACCAATGGCGACTTAGTCAACTTGGGAATTTTTAAGTGGATTTTGAGAATTGTGATAATTTAAATAATGTTTATTGAGTTCTTCTTCAACAAGACACTTAACTAAGGCCTGTAGTGTATAAAGGGTCCATTTAAAGCATAAGAAAGGTGTGAATTTTGATGACAAGCCTAGGAAAGTGTGAAAGTTTGTTACAAGACTTTACAACACTTTGAAATAGGTCTTGGTAAGGTTATTTAGGTGAATTATTATATTATGTTCTTAGAAAAGTGTGAAGATGTGTTACAACACCTTTACAAGACATCAATAAATGCATTTTATTCAATTTTCAAGTGGCCAATACCTAATGTAGATGTGTAAACACCTCACAACACCAAATCAAGGCCTCATTAAGTCCAATTTGACATCAATTATTCCCAAATAAAGTTTGTTACAAGACTTTACAACACTTTGAAATAGGTCTTGGTAAGGTTATTTAGGTGAATTATGATATTATGTTCTTAGATAAGTGTGAAGATGTGTTACAACACGTTTACAAGACATCAATAAATTCATTTTATTCAATGTGCAAGGTCCCAAGACCTAATGTAGATGTATAAACACCTCACAACACCAAATCAAGGCCTCAAGAAGTCATCAAATTCACTTAAGTCAACATAACCCTAATTCAAGTTTGGAGACACTTTTTATCCTATTTTCTGCAGAATCAAGAGCGAGAACCTATCAAAAAAGAAAGTGTAGACCTCAAGCTACAATATTTTGTCCCAAAATTCCAAGAATTTGTAGGTGGACTAAGTCACCACCAGTGGCCGATTAGTCCCACTACTAGGACTCAAAAGTGATTTTTGCATTTTTGGATACCCATTTGGCAGGTTCTTGTTCCAGCAAGTTTTTCCCAAAACTGGGACTAAGTCACCCAACATGGCGTAATTATCCTAGTCAAAATTTTCAGACAATTTTTCAGGATTCCAAAATCTCTCCACATCAAGTTTCATATTCTAGGTGCACCTCTTCAATTATGTTAGATTATTTCATCATTTACTTGCAATTTTAGGTGTTTCTACATATCACACTGTGTGGACATGGAAAAAGTATCCCTTTTTTCTTGCTTGATTTGGGAATAATTGATGTCAAATTGAACTTAACAAGGCCTTCATTTGGTGTTATGAGGTTTTTACACATCTACATTAAGTCTCGGGCCCTTTCAAAATGAATAAAATGCATTTATTGATGTCTTGTAAAGGTGTTGTTAGGTGTTGTAACACATCTTCACACTTTTCTAAGAACATAATATTATAATTCACCTAAATAACCTTCCCAAGACCTATTTCAAAGTGTTGTAAATTATTGTAATAAACTTTCACACTTTCCTAAGCTTGCCATCAATATTTACACCTTTCTTATGCTTTAAATGGCCCCTTTATACACTTGCAGGCCTTACTTAAGTGTCTTGTTGAAGAAGAACCTGATAAAAATTATTTAAATTATCAAAATTCTTGAAATCCACTTAAAAATTACCAAGTGGACTAATTCGCCATTGGTGGAAACTTAGTCCCATTTGGCTCAAAAGTAAAAATCAATTTAAATTTATTTCGGGTTTTTATTCCTTAAGACCTAAGGTCGGCCTGTGATGAGGTATTTTTGGTAATTAGGGCATAATTGTGTATAAATATAGGGCTTTCCCTCTCATTTGACCTAATTCGCATCTCATCATCATTCATTCATCATCCATCATGTTCCTAACTCAAGCAAGCTAGGGTTTTATCATTTCAAGTCATCAAGATAACTCTCTAAGACATTCAAGGGAAGATTATTCAACTATTGTTGTAGAAAATCAAGATCAATCATCATGAAAAAGTAATAACTCCATTGTTTCATGCTTCATTACTTTGTTTCTTCATTTTGGTTTAATTACCTAAAAGGGGTTTGACCAAGGAAAACCCCCATGCCCTAACATTCAACATTTCCTTCTCTTTCATTGTGTGTTTGTAGACTTAGGCACTTTAAGGGTTTGAAGATCATTGAATATTAGGTTTAAGACTTGTTGAAGATATCTCCTTGTTTTAAAAGCCAAAATATTAATTAAAATTCACTTTCAGGCCCAAAACTCCAAGTTTCAGAAGTGAACACCTGTAGGGAACCAAAGTACAGACTGAGCACTTTCAAATTTTCAAAAATTCAGAAGTGGACTAAGTCACCAAAAATGGTGACTTAGTCCCACTGAACCTATTTTTGGAGGTTTTTGTAGATTTGGATACCCATTTGGTCGAAAAAAGTTTTTGAGTAGTTTTCCTGAAACTAGGACTAAGTCACCCAGCCTAGCGTAAGTCTCCTAGTCAACATTTTCAATCAATTTCTTAGGATTCTAGAATCTCCCCACATCATATTTCAAATTCCAGGTGCACCTCTCCAGTTCTATTTAGTTATTTCATCATTTACTTACATTTTTAGGTGTTTTTGCATATCAAAGTGTGTTTTCCAACAGTTCATATTTCTTAGATTTAGCATCAATAAGTCATCTTTCTTTTAGTTTATTACATTATAAAATTGAATTTAGGAATATTACATCCCTCTTTACATTAATCTTGAATGAGGAAATTTCCCATTTTGGCCCATCTCTCTCCTTTTAGGTGAAAATCCCTAGAAATATGAGAGAGCATTAGGGTGCCAAAATCATTGTCCACAGTTTTCTTTTGGTTGCGTATGCTTGCCTTGTCTAGGAAAGCTCCTAGATTTTTTGTCTCTCTATGTTGGTCTACTTCACCATGAGATCTGGATTCTTGCCATAACCACTAGGGGTATGCATCCCCAAGCATGAGCCACTCGTAGAGCTACTGAATTTTTTTGAAAATTTGAGATGAGTCTTTCCTTGTCATTATTTTGAGCTTATGTTTTCGAGGGTAGGGTTTAGGGTTTAGGTTAAAAACCCTCTTTTCAAAATTCATATAGTCATAAGCCTTGAATGTTTTAATCCTTTGTTGACTTGTCGTACCCAGTTAGCAATCACTTTAGTTGCAACTTGAGCCATTGAAATCATTATTTGCACTGGCCCCTTTTGTCTAACTCTGTCAGTCACCATCTGTAGTTTTATCATTTTATTTTTTCCATAGTCAGGATAAATATTCCATGTTTAAAGACTTACGTATTAATTCTTTCTTCCCAAGGATTAAGTCTCATTGACCTAGTCATGGCCTCATCTTTAAAACTAGCTTTGTTGTATGTGTAGATATAACCAACCATTTGATCTCAAGAATTGATCCCGGTCATTCCCTTCTAACCCCGCACGATTAATTCCATGGTTTAATAAAATTTGTGGGGTTAGTGGACTATTGACATGTGTACCACCATGGGTGTGGGGCCCAGTCTTCATTGTTGAACTTGATGTCTTAAGCTTTCAGATCAACGGCTAAGATACAACAATAAGATTGAATCCTAGTTGTTCCCCTCTCACCCTATGGGATTAAAATATTGCTCTAACAAAAGTTGTAGGGTCAGTAGGTTCTCACCATGTAGATTATATGGTCACTTGGAATGAGGGAAGGTGGATCCTAGGGGCAAACGAGCTAGTGTCCAGTTGGAAAAATCCCATTGGCCAATGGAGCGGTGCCCAACAACAGTGGAAATTCAAACATCATTGACTCAATTTGATTCATCTGAAAGGCCATCTCATGGGGAGATCAATGGCAGACATTCAAAACTAAAGGTACAAACATGATAGCCATTTTTGCTTCGTGCGAGCGAGTAGTCATGGAAAAAATTATTTCCAAAGCTACCCAATTTCACTAAAACTAGATGTGAGTGATTAGTTTTCACATAATTAAGAATTGTGAACAATTTTGGAGTGCATAGGAGATTAAGAAAAGGCATTTGAAAAATTTAGTGTGATCAACATTGGGGTTTCCTACGAGTAAAAAATTTGTAATTAAACCAAAATGCAACTTTTTGTGCTTTATTCAAACTATTTGGAATTAGGGTTAATATTCACTGTGTATTTAGTTGAATTGGATTTTGTGCTTTGTTTTAATTTCTTTACTGAGGTTTGAATTTTCTTTAAAATGTCACAATTTTGTCAAAAAATTTGAATTTTGTACCTTAGAGCCAAGCTCTAGGTTTGAATTACTAACTAGGTCTTAAATCCTTTTATGTTGAAGCCCTAAATTAGTCTGAACTTATCCCATTTCCAATGACACCCAAAACACAAACCACCAACTCTACAACACCATCAAGACCACTTTCCCAAGATATAGTTGACATGTTGAAACCTTCCACTAACAAAAACGTTGAGGGAAGACTTCGGTTTTATGGCCCTAGAATTAAAGAAGGATTAATGGACAAGCACTATTCTATTTAGGATGTCAAAGTACCTTTCTCTGGATGGCAATTATTTCAACACTAGTTCGAAAACAAAAATCTTAGTGTGACTATTTGCAATCCTTGGAGATTAGACATGGGAAATCTGGTAGTTCCCAATGTATACATGGATGTTGACCTATTGAAGGACATTTCCACAAGATATGACCCAATTTCTAAAGTAATCAGAGCATTTGATGGTAAGGAGATGTTGAAAATAACTAGAGAAGAAATTGCAAATATTTTCCAGCTACATGAGTGGAACAAGGATATGATTCCTATTGATATGAATGCCTTCAGAAAGGAATATGAGAACACTGGGGTGCTACTCAAAACAACAATGTTACCTATGCACACTACCAACACTGGGATTGGGAAGAATAGGAAACAACTAAATATTAGTAGAGATGAATTAGAACCTTTCCCCATGAAGTATTTTGCTAACTACTTCAAGAAAATAGTCTATTTCTTATGCAAAATCATTGGTTTCACTCCACCTGATACCTTACCAAGAGAGTATAGTTATATGGAAGCACATCTACAATACCCAACCTTCAATGTAGTCTATGACTATACCACATATCTATCAGAGTGCATCCACAAGGGTTTGGTTGATTTACAAGGAGGAAAGAATTGGGTACATTTATGGTGTTATTCTCTCTTAATACATATGTTCTTGTATAAAGGAGAGAAGAATTTTGAGAAGCATATGACATTAAAGAAGAAGGAAGATGACATTGATCTACCTATCCAATGTTGGACCCAATTCTTGACAAAGATGACTAGAAATTTGATTTATGGTTTTTCATAATGCCTTTGCCTCAAAGCTGAGGAGCTTCCTAGTATATGATCCACCAAGGATCCCCAAGCAGATCCATGACTTCCTGAGGCCCGTGGAAATTATAGAAGATTTGAATTTGAGCCACAATTGGGGAGACATAATCCCATATCCCAACATAACAATATTTAGAGTCTATGGCACAAATGTGAATCCATTTGTACTACCAATATATGTACCACTAAGGATTGGATTTCTAGAGACCATGAGGCAACTAGGAGTATCTCAAATGGTACACCTTCCCGAGACACTGGAAAAGGTCTCGTTCTTCCTAGAATCAATAGCATTTGCTACTTTTGTAATGGTAAAGGGAGGATGGAAGGACTTTGTGCATCTTCTTGCACCATATAAACTGAATACTATGTGCCCAAGAAACCATGACCTTGAGGGCTTTATTCCTGCAATAAAGGAAAGCATAGAAGTGGCTCTTTTGTACACAAATTTTACTATCTTGAGGATGTAATCAAGAATATTTTTGAATTCCAAGAATAAGAGGAGAGGAAATAAAAATATATGGATTTCAATAAAATGGTGGAGAAAGTTAAAAGTTCCAATCCCAACTATGATCATATGCCCAATATCAAGGGTGAGTTCAATAGAATTATGCATGTTATAAACAATTTTGAGAGCATAGTGGGTGTCTTGAGGGAAGAGCATGTGGTTAAAAATAAAGGAAATTCAGTGATAGTTGAGGAAGATCCCAATTTAGTGTTGGAGGAGAGACCCTCCTACTAAGCACCATCAAAGATAAGAATATATTCTAGGAAGAACATAGTAGAGAAAACGAAAAAATTTCCAACCCCTACTACATCAAAGGGGTCAAGGGAAACTTCTCCTAAGAGATCAATTCCATCACCCCCAAGATAGGCTCCATCCATTGTGATTGATGTAGATTCACCCCATGGAAGTCCTACTCCATCAAAGAAATGAATTGTTAAGAAGCTAAAGGGGTAGTTGACTACCTTCATATAGAGGAGGATGAAATTTTTATTACTCCTGAAGAAATGTAGCAAGGAATGCCTTCTCCCATCAGGTAGGTTGTATCATGTTCAAGAGAAAGTGGCCTTACACTTGGAAATGTTGATATTAGTGGTTTGAACAATGCAGATGATCTGAGCCAGGAATCCTACAAAGCATTCATGGAAGATGATTCTTTTATTGAAACCAAGGAATTTAATGATTTTATATGGAGAGAAAAAGCTTTGAAGAATATACAAAAAATGTGGCCAAAGAAAGAAGCTTACATTAGGAACTCCTTGAAGGTACTATCCAGGAAAATGTAAGGAAAGTTATGAGGGAGAGGTTCCAAAGAATTACAACTAAGGAGACCAAAGAACTTGTTCAAAAGAGTGGTGTATCGTTGTTACCTGTGTGGGACATAGCTAATGCAATGGTGCTGGACACTATAAGGAGGTTTGAAAAGCCCCTGTATCAAAATGAAGAGGAAAAATTGGCACTTCAAGGATCAACATTCAGTGAAGAATTGGATGCATTGGTAGTTTGGTCGTTGTCTTTGGGATCCAAAAAGCTAGTAGTTGTTGAGCCAGCTGACTTCAATGGACAATTGGTTACAAAGAGAGTCTCTGACACTCTAGCCTTGGAAGTAGCTAATATGGTAGTAAATGCTACAAAATTTGCTAAAGAAATAGTAGAGAGCCTTACTCTTGAAAGGGATATGTATAGGAGTAAGTATAATGAATTGAATGATGAATATAATGGGAGTTGGAAAAAGGTGGTTGTACTAGAAACTAAGGTAGCATTATACAAGTAGCATATAGAAATATTGAGGGCACAAGGCCCAAATAGCTAAAGGCATGCACCACCTACTCCAATGACACAAACTCAATCTCCTATTCCACCAAAATAAGCCTTGGCAATAGTACCATATAACATGGGTTAGGAACCACTTATAGTTGAGGAACCAAGCACATCAAGTGCAGTTCTAGTGTACAAGAAATTTTTTCAACAAGCTTGGGGTAGCATGTATGAGAACAATACCAATATTTTTCATATAGTACTTAAACATATGAGTAAGAAAATTTAGAGCAAAATAAGTAGTGTTCATGCAAATTATTCTTTGATGTTGCAAGAAATAAGATTATCCTAAAGAGATAAGGAATTGGCTACCCCAATCTTAGATAAATGGATTCCTAGAGTTGGTGATTTGAAGTTTATGGTAGTTGGGGCTAAGCAGTAGGAGGATAGATATCCAAGGGTGATCCCAACTTATAGATTTTTTTGTGAGGTTAGGGAACAAAATTTCCAGGGGTATGTTGTCCCATTAGAGCAAAAAATAAGAGAATTTAAGGCCAAGTTGATGAGGCATATTTGATATTGTTACCTAATATTCAACATATGTATGATGAGTTCAAGCCTCTACAAACATGGAAGCACTAGGTGGATACCACTATTGTTTCTCAAGCAACTCTCATTTGTGAGAATGTTTACAGTGATATATTGAAGAATACTCTTGAGAAACTATCATTCATCATCAGCTTCCTAGAAGATTTTGAAAAAGAAGCCAAATCAGTGATGATAAAGTACTCTCCATATAGAAAGAAGATGGATGAAATCATTGATTTCAATTGGCCATCTGATGTAGAATATAAGCAATGGAAGAGGATATTTATTGATGAACTAGATTTGTAAACACGGGAATGGGGAACACATATACTTGGTCAAGTATAGTACAGGTCTAGCCTTAGAGATTACAATGTATAAAATATGTGTCTCCAAATTGAAAACACTATAGGTAAATGTTGATCACCAATGACTGGGATGCTAACTTGGATGTTTATTCACCTTTTCCATCTTTTGCATATTTTTATCATTTTTCTCAAAGGAATGAATATGTTGCAATGGATAGAAGATTATTCTTTTCAACAAAGTTCCTTTTAGAAGGGGGTTCTATCCTCCTCATCAAATGGAAATAAACTTTGTTTCATATATGTTCACTCCAATTGACATGTGTACTTTTTGGCCTAAAGATTGTTTTGCTCCTTTTTTCTCATAAAAGGGAATTCAGGGCCATTATTATGAGTCTCTTGTTGAATTCTAGATGTGAATTATGCAAATTTTGAACACAGAGAGAACATATTTGAAATTAGTATCTTAAGTTTTGAGTCGAGCAAGTGAATTTTGTCAATTGTATGGCTTCTAAGCATATCTAAAAAATAACGCAAATCTCTTGAGTCTATCATCTTTCCATATTTATATATTATCTAAATTATTAATGAAAATTTGATCAAGAATCCTTTCATTAATCTTCATTGTCATTGTGCTTTGATGTGTGTTTTAATTTAGGCTCTGGTTCAAGGGATCATTTAAAATGCTTTGATTAAATCATGAATTTGTATATTTTTTTAGTGGATCTAATAAGTACTCATAGAATTTGAGTATTGATATGTGAATTTCAAGGAAATCTCATGAAGATGATGGATTTTTAGAATTAAATTCACCTTATAGTTCAATTTTCTATGTTTTGACTCCTTGCCTAGAGATATGGCACTGATCTTAAGTATTATATGCATTTCCCATGGTTCTGGTTATCTAATTTGAGAACAAGATTCACAAATAATCTTTTAATCGATCTACCATTGTTGTGGTTGGTGTTGTATGAATTCTCAACTTTAGAAGTGTGATCTTTCAAAGGAATTGCTAGTTTCTTTAAAAAATTCATCGATTTAGCATTGGAATGAGAATGTATCTATTAATTGTGCAATGTGTGATATAATTGTGTAGCAAGGTAGTAATATGCATATTGTGGGAACACCCTCTTAGGTATTATAGAGCCCAAAGTGCTGAAGGGAAGCATCCTATCTTCCTCCCATTCATTGGCCAATCATCTCCTAAGTATTTGAGAATTGAATTTGGAAAATTCATAGATGCTTAGTGGGATCTACTTGGTTCTTTAAAACTAACCAAATGGGTCTTTAATTTCCTTCATAGTTAGGGTTCTCTTGTCATATTTTGTACCTATTAAATTCATCGCCATTTCATTTTTTATCAATTTGAGTGTCAGAACCAGTCCTTCAAAACATAATCTTGTTACATCCCTAATCAACCCCTTATTAATCATGTGTAGTATATCTAGCCAAATAAACCTACCATGAATCCTACTCAAAGTGTATCTAATCCACTCATCCACATAGATAAATATAGGGAAATTATTCAAGACATTGAGCTTCTTCTTTTTCAAGCTCTCTAACTCAGGTTTAAATTCAAAATGGTCTTCAGTAAGCTCATTAACACATACATATCCTAGCATAGAATTGTTATACTATTCTAATTTTTCATGTATGTAAATCCTAACATCTTCTATATGCATCACTCCATATGAAATACTTAAAAATGCACCATCTAGGTTCATCATTATAGATTTATCAAGGTTCCTCTTAAATTTGGGTCAAGGATGATCTACAATCTTGAAAACTTCTAGAGTATACATCTTGAAACACTTTAAAATACTTTAAAAACTTAGGGTAAAGTAGAAATCTGTAAATACTTTTGAATCCTTGTTGTGAGGGTTTCACTCACAAATTTAGAATCACTTCACTTCACTCCTTATCTTCTTTTTTCTCCTTGAATGCTTGTTTTCAAATGACTTTAAAAATATCAGTGATCACTTATAAATCCTTTTGAAATGACCTAAAATACATTGAATGCACTGATTTGAAGTTTGACCAAAAGCTAATAAACCCTAACTATGATAGCACAATCACCTTCAATTTCTGCACAAAATTCTACAACCTAATATTTTACACTGATATTTTTACCAATAGGTCAGGCATATCAACCTACACCTTATATCTATGTGTTGAAGGAATCAGCAACATATCTTTGATAGGGTCTTAACAATATTCTATTAAAACTCCCCCTAAGCCAAAGGTCTCACTTAGTTTTTAGAGGAAACATCTACACCAGAGGCTAGCACAGACTCATCCTTAACCTCATTCTCATCTTTCTTTTTTCCATATCTTGTTCATCTCTTTCTTCATCTCTATCAATCTTCTTTAGTGAAATAGAGGGTTTCATATCCTTGCTTCTACAAAACATTGCAATGTGTCCTAACTTATTGCATTTGTAGCATTTGACATTTTGAACAATCTTAATTCCACCCATTCTAGATCTACATTAATTAACCTTATACCCAAATCCATTGCATGTATAATAGTAGTTATTGAAAGATTAAAACATCATACCATTGTTATAGCCATTCATCATTTGATTTTTGCATTAATTGGCTCTATGACCATATTTTTTGCATGTAAAACACTAAGTGAGAAATTATTGAGCATTTTGATTCATTCTTCTTCTACATTCTATAGCATTATGTCCAAACTTATTGTAGGAATAACAATAACCATTAAAATATGGGTACCTTTGTGCATTTAGTTTTCTAATTGGTAGTCTTTTGGATTCATTCTTCTGGTTCCAGACCTTTTTGAAGTTTCTCTTCTTGCCATTCTCCTTTTTATCTTTGTTTAGAGTTTGATCATTCTTTGAGCTTTCACCTTTCTCAAATCCTAATCCTTCTTTATCTTTAGATCCCTTCTGATTTGCAATCATCTCATCAAGCATTGTAGTACTCTTCTTGAATCTTTGATTTCTCCAAATCCGATCTCAAGGTTACAACTTCTTGTTCAAACTCTGAGCATTCTTCATATTTTTCTTTCAATTTAGCATTCAAGCAGTCTTCAACTCTTTTACTTTCTTCAATCTACAATTTTAGGTTGGGAATGATCACATTTGATTGCTTGAGCTCTTTGATCCTATATGTAGCTTTCTTGAGTTTCTCTCTCAATATCTTAATTCATTCATTTGCATCACTAAGATCCTTTTTTCAGATCTTTTTTCTCATATTTTGCTTTATCCAAATCATCCAGGGTAGATTTGAGTTCTCCTTCCATGTCAACAATGCAATCCTCTTCAATAAGTCCTACCATAGGAATTTCTTTTGGAGGGGTAGGATATCTCCTAGTAGCCATATGTTCAGCTCCAATATCTACCTTATTGATCAAACCAATTGAAGAAACCAAGCTCTAATGCTAATTTTTGAACACCCGAAATACTAAGAGGGGGGTGAGTTAGTATTCTTTAAAACCACTTAAACATTTAAACACTCATATGAAACATCATATTTAATTTTTTTTAAGCAAAGAAACCATGAAATTAATCATCAAAGCATGTATAACACATGGATACCATATCTTTACATGGAAAACCCAAAAAGGGAAAAAACCATGGTGAGGATTAGTTCACAATATATTATAATCGATCATAAATATTATAGAAAGGCTAACTACCAAGTGGACTCACTATCTGGAGGACTCATTGTATAAAGAATAAGAGAAATAGAAGAATTGTCTCACTGGAAGGAAAAAGGATTGACTCACTGCCAAGATTTGAACTGCTAATAGTGCATCTACAATATGTAGGAGATACAATTCCACTAGAGCTCAAAATACTGAATCAACACACTTCATACTACACCACTTCCACACTCTTCTTTGCTTTACATTCACATCACATTCACATGCGCTGCTTAGGAACTCGTACCACAAATTTTCCATAGTACACTTTGCATCTCATATCATCCCCACAATATTGAAATGAACTTACATTTACATGCATTACATCCACAAACACCTACAACATCAATTAGTTCAGCCTAATTAGATGTACCATACATAATATAACTTGTTAGCTCAAGATTCAAACACACATACACTTTGTGACTTAATTAAAATCTTGTAAGACACCAAAATAGGTTGGAGAGGACCCATAATAACTCTATCATACCGATCAGCACTTCATTTAACTCCACACAACCCCAAACATATTAGGTCAGCACCGTATGTGAACTGGCACCAAAATACACCAACTGTTCATCTAGAGACTAACATTCATACCTCCAAAGAGACTTGCCACTTGGATTATGGATACTACTAACACTTGTAAACACTTCCTCAAGACTGCATAACTAGATATTCTTTCGCGGTGGAATGTAGACCAATCCTAACATTGGTAACACTGTCATTGGCAGACCCGATACACTATCATCATTATCTTTGATACCAGAGGACATAAAGACATGAAATTTTGGATTTTGGTTCCTCCTACATACTCCAAAATTACCTTAGAACTACAAACCAAAATTATATAAGGCAAAACAATGTGGATCTAAAAACTGATACTATGTGCACTAAAAACCTATATTATAGAAAGTCAAATATTCAACAAATTTTTTTGTATCGAAGCAAAACTCTTTGCATCTATATACTAGATTTCCATCACCTCAATCACTTATGCTTCACCAGCTAGCTATACATCAAACTAGAGTCAGTGTAGGATCATGGGGGTCCAAAAAGTGGCAATATGAAAAAAAAGTGGCTGACAACATTTTTAATCCAAATTTGATGAAATGAAAAGGGTTTATTGAGATAATTGTCAGCTTTCCAAAAATATAAGATATGTCTTATTTTGAATTAAATAGATATTTATTATTTATTTTCTAAATGCATTCTCACTAAAGTCCTAATTGATAGGTTGATTGAAAAATACCTATAATTCTCAAACAAATTCATTTTTTTAATCCAAAAATGCAACACATTCTATGCTTCCCATACTATAGAAAAAAAAAAAGGAAAATTGAATTTCATAATTTTTTTACCAAGTTATGGTGGTCAAACAAACAAGTTTTAATATTTTAAAAAAAAAATTAATTAAAAATTCATAGCTAATTATTTACTTGCAAAAAAATTACAAAACAATTTGGCACATTTGTGCATGTGTCCTCTACTTATATTGAAAGTTTCAAAAAAATATATTATTTTTTCTTGTACTTAGGTTGGTAAGGCATACCCCTGTTTTTTATTTTTTCTTGAAAATTTAGTACTAGGCATTGAAATTTTAAATTTTCACCAAATATATTCACTTTTTTCCAAAAAAGGAATAGTACATTAGAAACTATATTCAATTTACTACAAATTATGTTCTTACATATTTTTCAAATTATGTTAATAACTTATTCAAATTTTTATTTCAAGTTGTCTAACTCTATTTTTCTAAGTTTTATTGCAACTTAAGGGCCTAGTTTGGACCCCCATGATCTTGCACTAACCCACTACAATGTTGACATAAATGACAACATTGTATATTCTCATGCTCATACCCATGTTGCCAAAAAACATACCAATGACAATCACCTCAAACATCCAACATATGATGCTTAGATATATGTAGAGAGAGTTAGAGATTGAGGTGGAGGGACTAAGATTTGGATAGTCAGATTCAAGAATATGATTCTTTTAGTGCAGGCCAAAACGTGCTCACCTTTGAAATAATGCCAATATATTATACAACTAGATATAAGTCTAACTATAAAATATAGCAAGTAGATCAAAATCTAGATATATATAGTGTTTATTAATTCATTATAAAAAAAAAACTATCTATGGATTATTATCGAAGGTCATCCTTATGGTTTACTAAAGGGAAACCATTTAAGAGGACTACTTTACTTCAAACGATCTTACTTCGAAAAGGGTATTATTATTATTTTTACCTAAGTGGACAACTTAACTCTATAATAGAACTAATAGTCTTAAAATCCTCCTATTGCAAAAATGAAAGCTAACTGAACACACACATATAATGCTTATATTAATTTATTACTATCTTGTTTGATTTATGATTTAATACTGGCATATGTATTATCAAAATGAGAAAGTAACAATTGATTTTAGATATCAATAGTGGTACACTTAAATGTTAAATTGAGATTGTGTTGATCTACCTTTGCATACATAATACATAGTTTCCCAATTTTAAATTTAAACTATACATTGTAATGCCCACTATACTTCATTAATGAAAATATTCATTAAATAGAAAGGATAAATAAGTAAATAGAACTTTTATTGAAGCTATGTTAAGAATTGAAGTTCATAATAATTTCCTCTAAAATAAGATACTTGGTGATTTTAGTTTTGTCCCCTCTAATAATTTCATTTTTTTTGCATGATTCATGAACCAACAATTTATTTATTTTATTTATTTGTTTACTTGTAATTTTATTAAACATGTACATGTTTTGGCTTGCACAAAACATGTATGTTGTTTCTTCTTGTACTTAGGCTTGGATGACAAACCTTAGGATTGGATGGTTCATTTGCCTCATTTTCACATGTTTTTTTCTCCATTCTCACTTTTCAACTTGCTCATTATTAGGTTTACACATTATAAATAAAATCAAAGTAAAACTACCACCATAATTACATACGTCTTCTAAGCTTTGTAACTATATAATTTTTTTTAGATTTGAACTACATTAACACATTTATTTTCAATTCCTTTCACTAATGTTTCCATGGTTATCAGAGGCATATATGTATTGACTTTTCAAATAGCTTTTGACCTACTTGTCCAAATTTGAAAAGAATTATATAATATTGTTCTACACTTCATTTTTTTGACATTAGAAAAAAAATTGTATTTCAATTATTTTTTGTGCAAGTTATGTGATGTACATGCTCGATGATGCAATTTTCAGGATGCATCCACTTTTAAAAAAATCATTAAAAATTACTGAATAAAAAATTACAAAAAAGTATACAACTTCTAGTACTCACTCTTAACTATATTTCTACCAATGGGTTTTTGAAAGTACTAAATGCAACTAAAAATTTGAGGGGCACATGCCAAACACTATGATATATTTTTTTGAAAAATTAGGAACACTTTTATGTGTGTGAAGCATTTGATCTCTTAATCTTATCTATTTTTGAAAAATTTAGTAGTTTAGAAACTAGATTCAGAGTACTACAATTCTTGTTCTTTTGGTATCTTTAAATTTTGAGTGCAAGAATCTCAAATTACTCTTCCAAGTTCAGGTTTAGCTAATTTCAAAATAAAAGTGGCCACTTTTGACCCCCTTTTTGTGCACCATGTCAGTGCACTCACCCATGGGTATAATGTATACCCATATATTACCATTCTATGTAGGTAAATTTAAAATTTTGATTAGCTACAATTTTTCTCTTTCAACTGTAATTTAAAAGGAAACTTTAGGAGGGATTTCATATCCCCTTCAACTTCTCCCAATATTATTGAAATACAAAAATGGATTCTAAAATTTTTTTTAAATTCAAATTTCATATGGAGAAATCATGGAAATTTTATGTCAAGGATAAACCAAAGATTATTGAGTTTTCTTACTCAAATTATGATTCAAAGGCCATAACAATTTTGACCTCTTTGAAGTCTTCAAAAGATGAAGAATTGAGAACTGGGTATGGAGTTCGTGTTTCGTGAGGATTTTTAGGTTTTTAGACGGAGGAGGCATAATCCTCCTCTCTATGAGGGGAGTACCATGCTAAGTGCCCTATCGGTTTTGCATATCCTTTTTTCATTATCTTGCCTTCTTTTCATATGCTTTCTCACATGTGTTATGTGTTAGTTGTTTTGGTTTTTTGTTGTGAATGTGCCACGTGATCTTGGAACTATTGAAGAATAATGGAGGGGGATAGCACCTCCCTCGTGCCACCTGAGGTAGATCCAATGGATGGACATGTTATTAAATCCAATGTAAAAAATTTCAAAGATGTAGTGGCTGAGAAAAAAGTGTGCATCCTGCTAGAGGCCAAATTTTTGGTGTCAACTAGGGATGAGGTAGGTGCGAAAAGAAAAGAGGGTACATGGTAAGCCCCCTCTAGGTCTTGTGATTATTTAACCTTCACTCCTAACCCTTGCATGTGGAATTTCATTGAAAATGAATGCAGAAAATTAAAATATATTGCATTTTTTTCGTGGTTGTGGACATTGCAAAACTCCTAATCCATAGATATATGGATGATGGCTAAACAATGTTTGGTTTAAAAACTTGGTATGCAATTTTTGTTGTGTAGAATGATACAAAAAGGATTAAATTTTTAATCTTTTTAAAAGAAAAAAATCATCCAGGAACAAGTAGTTAAAAGGAAATTTTGGTATACATAGGAAAATGTATTTTTAGGGCCATGAATTGGTCACATGAATCCATTGGTGATGAGTTCCTTGCTCTCTTGTGCCTGAGGTGGATGACAATTAAGGGTATCCCACCATTGATTTGGAATTTTCTAGAGGAAGTATTGACCTAATTCAATAAAGTGGTTAGGATCGAGGAAACCAAATCCTCCCTGCTACACATGGATGCTACGACTCTAGTAGCCCTAAACCCAGGAATAGAAATACCAAAGAACCTAAATTTTAATTTGAATAGTAATATTATTTCTTGTAAAATTGAAATGATAGGGGGGATTAACATGTGCTATCTTTGTAGAAAGGAACTTCCCTATCATTTCAAAAAACAAAACTTGCCCCATCCCTAATAATAGCTTTGAAATTAGTGAAAATAATAACAGTTTCAATGAAAATAGAGGAAAGAATTTGAGTTTGGATTTAGACATGTATATGGAAGAAAGGGATTCATTGGGGCTAAAAAACCTTGAGATGCCTCCAGAATCTGAAGTCCTAATGATCAGGAGGTTGAAAATGCTTCCCAGACTCCCACGAATGGGTGGAAAATAACAAACCCTAGTGGGGAATGCTTATCGCAACAACAAACCCATATCCAAACCTCTAACCAATTTGATGCCCTAAAAGAAGATAACAAAATTTAGACAACTAGTAGTGGTAACAATAGTAATTCCCTGGAGGATTCAGGGTGCGAAGTTAATGATATTAGCAAAAGTGTCTCTGGCTCAGGTTGCAAGATTGTGAAGGATATCATCACCAAGAAAAATGCACAACTTGTCTTGGAGGAAATAAAGAAGAAAATAAGAGAGAACCAAAAATAAATTATTTGTAAATAACAAAATCAAAGAGGAAGTAATTAAGGAATTTAGTTTCAATACCAAATTCACTAACTTGAATTTTAATAAAAGGGATTGTAATCCCATAGAGGTTAACATTAACAATGTAAAGAAAAAGGAGTGTGAAAACCCTCCATCTGTTGTCAAAAATATAATATATGAATTTGAACTTAAAAAGGGCCAAGATTATGGTATGCAAGGCAGTAATGGTTGGGTGGAACTTGATAGCTTACTAAAATAAAATGGAAAATGGTTAATGACAATTGTAATTCTATAGGGGACCACCCTCCCATTAGTGCCTTAGATCCCATGAACTTGGAAAAAGATGATGTTAAACAAAATTCAAAGGAAAAAATCATCAATGAGTCATCTAGCAGTGATGAAGGTGGGACTAATTCTATGCAAAACAATTCCCCAAAACAATCCAAGAAAAATGGGCTATAATGGATAAGATGAGAGAAAGAATTATATCTAAAGGACAAAGGAAAAATGAAATCCTAGTTAGTACTGGTGGGGAGGAATCAATTCAAGATAGAATCCTTAACCAAAGCACTATTAGTCATGCTCTTGTAAATTGAAATGAACCAACAACCTTAATTGAGGGTTTTGATATCTTATGTAAAGACTCTGATCTAGGGGGAGAGAAGATGAGCCTTCCCAATAAGTTGGTCATAGAAACCCAAATAGGGGCAAGTGGAAAACTCCCCATTGATCAAACTATGTCAAAAATAGAAAAAGATGGAAGGATGGTCCCAATCGGGAGATGTAGGGGGCATATCTCCAAGCAAAAAAGAAAAAAGACAAGCCTAGTGATTAATACCCCAAGCTCCAAAAGGCTAGAAATGGAAGAAATGCTACCCAAGTTCTTTGAAAGCTTAGGAATGATAAGGGTTCCCTAAGTAAACCCGTTCACCATGAATATTGAATGCATATCATGGAATGTTAGGGGACTAGAATCCCCTGATAGGAAACATATTGTAAGAATATTTTGTAATATGGAAAAAGAAAAGGATGTTATCCTACTACATGAAGTAAAAGCAATTTGCTTTGCACTTGAAACCAGCCTTAAGTTTATCTGAAATAGTTATTATCAATTCATAATTAATCATGAAAAAGGGAAAGGAGGCACTGCAATTCTCCTATAAAAAAGTGGTCTCAAAATGTTAAAATTTGGGGTACATCTCCCTGCAATAGGGTGTATGGATCCAACTTGAAAAGGATGACACCTCATTTGGGGTATTCTCTATGTATGCACCTAATGATTATAAGCACATAATTGAATTGTGGAAGTGGAAGTGTAACCTCCAATACATCCCATGGATAGTGGGGGGACTTTAATCTGGTGGAGAAAATGAAAGATAAAAAGGGGACCTGTGGACTTTGACTAGAAGGGTAATGAAAAATATTTTTGGAAAAGAATGAAAAACAAATTAAATTTGTTTGATCCCTTGGAGGACTTGAAAAAATAAAGCACTAGTATTTGGTATACATGATGCAATGCCCAACAAGGAAGTAGAAGAGTATACTATAGAATGGATAGGTTCTATGTCAACCAGTTGCATTTTAGCTTTGACTCACGAGGTAGTGTAAATAAGGTAACAGTCTTCCCTTATACTTTATCCAACCACCACCCAATTAAAACAAATATTTTGTTGAATGTGGGGGTTCAAAAAAGGAAAGTAAAAAGGGAGCAGTTCTCGTTAAACACAAATATTTTGAAGGATTATGACTACAGGGCTTCCATAATAACATTAAGGGAGATCGATAAATGGTTAGTAATATACAAAAGTGCAATTGAGAGGTGGAATGTGAATGTGGAAGGTTGGAAGTTGTGATCCCACAAAGGTTTACAATTTTTGGGAGATTCTGATTTTTGCTAAAATCACACATTTTTAGAAAATATAATGATTTAAGCCTTAAAAAGTTCCATTTAAAGCATTCCAATGAAGAGGGTTTGATCAAACTACCTTAGATCAAACCCCCTTGGATAGAACCCCGCTAGTTTTAAACCATACCTATAATGGAGTCTCCTTTACACCTATCAAAATGCTGATAAAAAAACACTTTTGATTTACCTTTTAGGGGATCAAATGAATTCATTTAGAATTTATTTTTTGTAAGTATGTATTCCTTATTATAAGCTTCCCAAAAAGTATAATTTTAAATAAATTTAATTTTATTATTATATTTATTTTTTTATTTCTTGTGAATGTAGGTTTTTCATTGAAAATCAAGCTCTTTGTTTTGCACATGTGGAAAAATAGTAGATTATCAAAAAGAAAACTTGAAAAATATGAGTGCACTAGATATTGAAGTCCATGATCCAACAAACAAAAAAAATTGAATTTTGATACATACAAAAAAAGTTATGCATTATACGGTCGTGCTATGTCTTAATTGTAATTGGTTTGACTTCAAAACTTGATTAAAAAAAAAATCAATAAAAAAACATCTAACCAAGTGGAAGCACTAGATATCAGAGTTACAAATCTAAATTCGAAAGAATTAGAATTTTTTTCTTCATGGAAAAAATTTATGCTATAATGATGAGCGCCACTTTTAAAAATGTTGTTTTCTGAAGAAAAAAAATAGTTTTTGAGGGAGATGGAAAAGAAGTGCAATATAATTCCAAAAATTTTGAAAAAAATATATTTAAAATCTACAGACAAAATTTCATGAAACTCTAGTTTGGATCATCTTCAAATTCCTCACGGTTTAGCCACTATAGGTGCCCGAAAGTGAAGATTTAGTTTTAAAAAATAAATTTAGTGTCCAGTTTGGCTAAAAATTGTAAACCACTATTGTGGGATCACCCAAAAAATATTTTAGACCATAGGTAAAAAAGGGCAATAGACAGGAGGGTTGATAACTGCCTCCAAGAAAAACTCTTGAGAGCATAAATCTATCTTCAAAATGATCCACATAATTAATTATTAAGCAAAGAGTTTTCCTATGCCAAATATGATCTAAGAAAAATCCAAAAGAATCAAATTCAAGGGCTCAAAACAAGGGAAAGACTAAATTGGCTCAACAATGGTGATAAAGGCACCATTTTTTTCTTTAGATATATTAAAGAAAATGGCATTAAGGAACATATTGACCAATTTTTTCATGATGGTGTCTTACTAATCAAGAGGATATTAAGGACCAATTCCTACAATTCTACAAAGGTCTCTTCAATGTAAAAGGGGATAATGTAGAGAGAAGAAATGCTAGAGAATATCTGAAAAGCATAATCCCAAAAAATATTTCTATGGAGGATGTTGAAAAGATAAGTGGGTAGATTACTAAGGAAGAAATAAGAAAGGAAATAACAACCCTAAATAATGATAAATCACCTAGGACGGATGGCCTTCCGATTGAGTTTTACAAAAATTTCTTAGATTGGACATGTGATGACCTATTTCTAGTTTATAAAGAAGCCATTCATGTTGGGTCACTTGGCATCAAGATAAACAAGGGGGTCATCAAATTTCTTCCAAAAGTAGGAGAAAAATCCCTCATTAAAAACTATAGGCCCATAACATTGTTGAATGTTTCTTATAAGATCCTAGCAAAGATTATAGCCATGAGGCTAGATGGTATCCTTCCCAAGCTTATCAATAGCACATAGACTAGCTTCATAAGAGGCAAATATATTCTAGAAAATCTAATAAAAAATTGGGAGGCAATGGGGTGGGCAAGGCACTCAAGGAAAAATTTTGCCATGTTACTCCTAGATTTTGAAAAAGCATATGATAGGGTAGAGTGGGCATTCCTAATAATGACCTTGGAAGCTTTTGGGTTCCCTGGCCCCTTTTGCAAAATGGTTAGAACATTGTTAAAATATGTAGTATCCTACGTGGATGTCAATGGTTCCTTAACTAAAGAGTTCACTCTGGAAAGGTCAATCAGGCAAGGCTACCCATTGGCACCAAATATCTTTGTAATAACATCATATGTATTCATTACCTACTAAGAGAAGGTTGTACCACACCAAGAATAAGGGGTCTAACACTCCCAAACTAGAGTAACCTCCTGAACTTATAGTTTGTAGATGATACTACAATCCTTATAGAATTGGAAGAAGATAATTTGGAAAATTTGATCAATAAGCTTATTTTTTTCTGTTTGGATTCTAGTGCTAATGCCAAGTCTATAGTCGTAGGATGGACATAAAATCCCCCTGATTGGTTTGGAAATTTTGGTTTTCAATGGGGAGGCCCTCACAAATAAGTAAGATACCTAGTCATCCCCTTTGCAATCAGTCCAAATCTCAAATATATGTGGATGTGGATCAAGGTCAAAATTGAAAAAAAGATTGATAATTGGAATAGGTGGTATTTGTCACTAACAAGAAGAGTTCAAGTGTGCCAAAAGATCTTATCTTCATACATCTTGTACTTTGCTTTAGTTTTGTTATTGAATGGTTATCAAGTGAATGAAATATAGAAAAGGCTAAGGAAATTTCTTTGGTCATATGGAAAGAAACAAAGGAAAAAACACTCAGTCAAGTGGGACTAGTGTTGCTTAGAGAAAAGGCTTGGGGGTCTTGGACTAAAAGGCCTAAGGATCCATGGGATTGCTTTGGATGCAAAATGGGTAATAAAATATTTAGAGGGCGTGGATCCTTGGAAAATTCTTGTGAGGAATAACATTCAGGTGGTTGTACCAAGAAAGGCTAAATCCTCAAAATTATTACCATTCTGTTACTTGCTTATTGGGAGTCTAACCTATATCTCTTATTGGATCCAATGTATTTAAAACCCTATGGAAGGTGTAGGAGCTTGTCAAAAGCAAGGTTGTCAATGGTGACTTCATAAACGATAATAACAATACATTATTTATTCATATGTCCATCTGGTGGAACCTACAACACAAAGGCAGGCCCATTGCCCTTCTACAAGGTTGCTCAGCCAAAAGTTGGGCACAAAAGGGTATCCAAGCCTTTAGCAATATAATTAAAAATGGGTAATTAAAGGATAGGTTATCTCTCACTATGGAGTGTGACTTACCTAGTTCCAATTGAATGACATACTCTATAATAAGTGGATCTAGTAACAAATTGAACTTTCTTATAACTTGTATACAAAATAGTGAACAATTTCATGACCTTAAATGGATTGATAACTCTCCCTTAATAAATGTCAAATAAAAAATTATCTATAACACATTAACAAAATCCAATGTTGTCATTGATCATGGCAACAAGTGTTGGGGTGTTAGCATCCCAGAGAGGAATTTGCATAATAATTTTTTGAATATCTGGTCTAATATCATTGAACCTAAGAAAGCATATTTTAGGTGGTTGCTAACTCTACAAAGATTACCTTTTAAATGTAAAAATATTGACATTGAGTTGTGCAGCCTATGTAGGGTACCTAAAACTATTAAAAATATATTATTTGATTGTTTATATGCTAGAGAAATTTGACATTTGTTTTGTGATAAGCTTAAAATTTGGAATAATCATGGGTGTAACAATTGGAAGTTAATTCTAATGGGATATGATCTTAAATCAAATAAAGTATATACTATATTTTGGTTGTGTTTTACTAATGATATTTTGTGGCATGTGTGGAAGGAAAGGAATGAAGAGAAGTATGGAGGAACTAGAAGGGTGCTTACTGAGTACACAAAAGGACTCATTTTTATAATGTTTTATTGTAGGTCACACTAACTATGGAGATCTCAAAAGGGAAATTCCTAAACCTACTAAGTGATGGAATTGTACATATCACTCAAAATGAGATCAAGTTTGGTCACACATGGCTGAAATTTCAACCCAATCTGGCTACTTTCATGAAGGCATTGGAGCAATTTCAAAAAGAGTTTAATGGAAAGGTTGAACACATTCCCATGGAACCCACCAAGAGTTAATGGCAGTAGAGACCCTACTCAACTAGAGGAACATGAACCCAGAAGGAAATGATTGATGTGGATATGAATTTAGAATTTGTTTGCATAACTGTAATGTCAATCACTATATATAGTGGTAAAGTGTAAATCATATATACATGTAAATATACAAGTATACTAAAGCTGATAGAGATAACTAATAGTTAGAAGAAAGAAGGAACCAAGCAAGGTGCAACCAATGTAAATATTGGTATATAATAGCAGGTTAATAATAGCTATGTAACTGTCTCCAATTTTGAGACCAAACTATCATCAATACAAAACAATTTGGATCTCTTACATCAATATTATTTTAGTTGAGGGATTTCCCTCAAGAAGGGAAAGTGACAAGAAAGTTGATATGGACTCCCTAGAATATGATGAGTTTGTGGATGCATTCTTACTTTCAGAACAAGTCTCAAGTCTAAAGAAAATTGTAGTGCATGTAGTCAACAAGTGTAAAAGGCAAAAATTCAAAAGAAAAGGTAGAAATTAAATACAAAAATTAGGCCACTATAGATAAATTTTCATTGGGAAAAAAATATAAATTTTGTACCTAAGCTTGAAGGATTGGAAGAAGGGGAAATTTTACAACAAATTAATGATAAAAAAAACTAGATATCTTTCATAGTGAAAGGTATTGACTCTCTTCTTTTCTCTTTAGATATCTATAGACCAAAAAATGGAGACGAATAAAATAGAAGATAATAAAATTTTCTTAGAAGCCAAGGAATATATTTGTAGACATCTAAATTTAATCACTCCCATATGATTAAATTTACTTCCTTTTCGTCTACCATATTAAATATTAATTTATTAAATTAATATCGCACCTTTTATCTCATATCTATAAAGTATTTAATTTAATCGTTCAATGCTTTATCTTTCACCCTCTTCCTCTCTAAATTAAATAAATATGCCAATTTATTTAATTTAGTCATTTTTACCCTTTTGATTTAAAATCAATTTAAAATTCTCCATTTTCCCTCTCCTTGTCACATCCTCCATAATCTTGCCCTAATCTAAATTAATTTAATTAATTCAGGATTATGATGTGCATCCTCTTAATTAAAGATTAATGTCACATCCTCCTATATTTGCCACTTGCCTCTAATCTTCCATTAATTAGTCTAATAAAATATTTGCACAACCTTAACCAAGGTCATTAGCCATATTTAGCCCCACTTTTTAGCCAACCTTTGCATTTACCTTCTTTTAGCATTGACCTCTTTTCCCATGTGAATTTTTAAGTCACATTTATTTGTCCTAGATCCTAAGGCTTCTAGAACCTTGGACTTGTCACATCTTCCACATGTGACCAAGTCCCACCTTTTAGGAGCCCACCTTTTACCCTTTAGATTCTCCTAAGAATGTGAATTTTTAATTCACATTTATATTTTCAACCACCATTCCTTTTTCCATGTAGATTTTTTAGGAATTCCAAAATTCCTCAAATGTCCCTTTCACTCCCACTTGGGGACAAGAAATCCCTTTTTGAGGAAATCTTCTCACTCCCCAAGAGGCTTGGAAGGTACTTGTCCTTCCTCCACCTCATGTACCTTTTGGCCACCTCACCTCCACCTCATATCCCCTTAGCCACTTCACCATCCACATGTCAAGATGTGAGGGCTTGTGGGTTCTCAACCCACCATAGCCCTTCATCTTGGCCTTGTTGGATGCATCTCAACCATTGAATTCTCTAGAGAATTCAAACTCTCCTATAAATACCCCCTCCTCAAGGGCATTTTCAACACTTTTGATTTTCATAACTACATACTGCCAATTTGCATTCTCAATCATTCACTATCATCTAGCCATCCATTTTAATCATTTTGCATAAGTTGATCTTGCATTTAGCCACTCAAAAAGTCATCTAAGGAGCACACAATATCATCCCAAGCAAGGGTCAATCAAGGAGTCGTCAACAGCAAGGAAGGTGAAATCATTTGCATCTTGTTTTATCCATTTTCCTTCTTGTTTTATCACTCTTTAGGCTAATCTTGAAGTGTCCTTAGTCTTTTATCACTTGCATTTTTAGGTATTTTGCACATTAGAGTAGGGTAAAATTCCAAGGTACACAATATCAATATGGGCTCACCATGAAGATTGGAAGCTCTCCTATCTAGGAGAGGAAATAAGTCAACTTTGATCTTAATTGTAATTTGTTCATCTTGATACTTATATTTTAGATATTCTAGAAAGGTATTTTATATTTTAATTGGTGTCTACAATAATTGGTGTTAACCTAGAATCTCATAGAATTCAATTTGAGGTGCATCAAATTTATAATAAGGATGCTTCCTCTTTCTTATTATGCATGAGGATTTCAAGTGATTCCTTCAATTTACCTATCAATAAAAAATATTAATTTATAATTATATTATATTATATTATATTGATATTTCTCAACATTTTTTAGATAACATAAATTTAAATAATTTTATACTTTTAATAAAATCTAACTATGAAAAGAAATAACAATATTCTTAAATTAATATTAATATTAATTGGGGTAAATGCTTTTGATATGAAGTTATGAATTGGTGAGATCATAAATGTGGGACCTCATCCCCAATATAAATCATCAACAATTACATCCCAATAGAATTTGAACCTTGATGAGAAGGATAACAACACAACAACTAACCATCAAACCATGTCACTTTTGACTAATATTAACATTAATTATAATAAAATATTTTTTATCATTAATTATGACCAAAAAAAAAAAACATTTTAAATAACAACACATCACGTCATTACAAATATAAAAATAAAACCTAACCAACATATATTGCTTTTTAAAAGATATCGTCAATGGGTATCTAGATAGACGTGAGATAATGGGAATCGCTAGATATGAAGATCTTCGCATATCAGACTCACATGAAATTTAAGGTATTTTATTTGTACTAGCCACCTAGACGACAAATCCTGAATGGGCACTGATGTATTTCCCCGCTGCCGTCGGGGCAGGCCAATAATCCTCCTCGAGTAAGTTAAAAGGGTTTCCATTTATTGGACGCATGTGGCTTTCCCTTTTCTCACACCACAATGGAATCGCTGACTTGCTTCCTGAATGAGGCCATCACCATAGGATTTGGGATGATCTTTCTCATCTACTGCTTTCTGTATAAGCTCAAGAGCAATGGCAGCAAATTGAAATTGCCCCCTGGACCACGCCCATGGCCTGTCATAGGAAGTCTCCATCTCTTCGGAAACCTTCCTCATCAGGCTCTCGCGACGCTGGCAAAGAAATACGGATCCATTGTGTTTCTCCGCCTGGGCTCCGTCCCCACCGTTGTGATCTCTTCTCCTGCCATGGCAAAAGAATTCCTCAAAACGCATGATTTGGCCTTTGCGACCAGACCAAGCTGTGCAGTGGGGAAATACATATGCTATCAACATAAAGACGTGGCGTATGGCCCCTACGGTGCGTACTGGAGACACATGAGAAAGCTGTTGTCGGTGGAGCTGCTCACAGTGAAAAGAGTCGATTCTTTTAGATTTGTAAGAGAGGAAGAAGTGTCTGCCATGATCGCCTCCATCTGGGAGGAAAGCGGGCGGGGAGTGAGGTATGTGGATGTGAAGAAGAGGCTCTCCTCCCTCACTCAAAACATTACTTGCAGAATATTTGCCAGCAGAACATATTCCGACAACGATTTGAGTGGAGGGCATGGCTTCAAACAAATGGTTGACGAGATGTTCGCTGTGGCCGGTAAATTTTGCGTTGGTGATTTCGTTCCTTATCTTGACTGGCTCGATTTTCAAGGAATCCGTGGTCGCATGCAGGCCGTTCACAAAATATTCGATGGATTTGCTGAGAAAGTAATCGACGAGCACGTTCATCGTAGACTGGGAGAAAAAATACCCGAGGAAAAAGATCGGGTTAAAGATATGGTAGACGTGTTGCTCGACATGGCCGAGACGGAGGGCCAAACAATCTCACGGGTCAACATCAAAGCAACCATCTTGGTGAGTATAAAATTTTTGATCTGCTTTTAAACATGCTATTCTGTTTGCCTGCCAGTGTCACATATAAAGTATCTATTTACTCAAGAAGAGAAGGACAATTGTGCAGGACATGTTAGCTGCCGGAATGGAAACATCGTCGACAACAGTAGAATGGGCAATGAGTGAGCTGCTGAGGAATCCTGCAACGCTGGCACGAGCACAGCAAGAGATGGAATCAGCAGTAGGCAGAGACCGCATAATAAAGGAGAGTGACGTCATGAGCTTCGACTACTTGCGATGTATCGTGAAGGAAACTTTTCGACTTCATCCACCATTTCCTCTGCTCATTCCGCACGAGTCGATGGAAGGGTGCAGCGTTGGAGGATATTTTGTTCCACCAAAGACACGGCTGTTTGTGAATGTGTGGGCGATGGGAAGGGATGAGAACGTTTGGAAAGATGCTCATCAGTTCAAGCCCGAGCGGTTTATGGGCAATAATAAGGATGTGAGAGGTCAGGACTTCGATTTGCTGCCCTTCGGAACAGGAAGAAGAGGATGCCCTGGGATTACCATGGGTCTTTCTGTTGTTGAGTTGGCACTTGCTCAGTTGCTTCATTGCTTTGACTGGGCTGTGGAGGGTGAGGTAGATATGTCGGAAGAGTTTGGATTAACTGTTCCCAGAAAAACTCCACTGTTTGCCCGCCCTTCATGGAGGCTTACAACTGAATATCCTATTTAAGAGAGTGCTGTCCGATAGGTGTCTTTGTATGGCTATTATATATATATAGTCTTATTATTAGTTCTGCCACAGAACTATAGGTACCACCAGAATTTAATTAGTTATTAATAACTTTCATTTTAACCAATGAGAACTTAAGTAATTTTTCTATTTGAATTATTTCAATCTATTATCTATGTATAGATGCGAATTATATAACAAAATATATTTCAAAAATCAATTCTCTTGGTACACAATTTTCATTTTGGAGTTTTAGGAAAAAAAAATTATTATGCAACACATATGTATACTCATTAGATAAAATAGATATATTTATAAAAATTCTTCACAAGTTAATTTATAGGATTAACCATAAAATCAATATATTTACTACAACATTCTTTTTAATAATATATTATGTGATTTTTTTTAATACTAAATATAAATATATATTTATTTATACTCATATTTATTTATTATATTTTCCATTCTATTAAATTCAAATATATAAAATAATCTAATAACAAATTCAAATAAATAATATATTTTTAATATATTATATTATTAATTTAACAACATATTATAATATTATAATATATACACTATATAATACATATGTAACATTTATACCATCTAAAATATAATTTAATATATTAAATAATAATATTATAACTTTATATTTTATTTAATTTTGATTTTATTTTGTAATATAATATTTTGATTTTGCAGCATAATATAGATGGTCCCTTCGGGCGGTTGGTCCCTTTGGGTGGGTAGGAGGCAATAAGTTTTTAAACTAATATGTTTAAAACTAGCTTATTTACCATATAAATTAAATAATTTATGTACTATTATTTATAAAGATAAGATATACAAAGAATATGTTAAATTATTACCTCAAAAAAGAAGTTTCTAAAACTTAGAAAATTGAGTGTGGAAGAATTTTCCTAAATTTACAAGTTTCTATTTTAATATACTTAAAATTAAAAAATCTTTAAAATCTTTGAAAAGGAAATATCTAAATTAATGTATTTATAGTTATATAATAAAGCTTATGTCTAATTATAACCTTGACATGAAACCTAACCCTAATTCTAATTCAAAAGAAGCATCTAAATTAATGTATTTATAGTTATATAATAAAGCTTACATCCAATTATAACCATGACCCTAATTATAACCACCCTAACCTTAATCCTAATAATAACCTTAATTCTAATTCTATCTCTAATCGTAAATTAAACCTTAATTTGAACTATAACCCTAACCCTAATTCTATATCTAATTATAACCCTAACCTTAATCCTAATAATAACCTTACCGTGAAACCTAACCCTAATTCTGATTTATTAAATCATGCTATCTAAATTGTTTTAATTTTAGTTTTAATTTGTAAATCTTGGACTCACCTTCTTATGACTTGTAAACCTAGGTTATGCCCGAGCTCTTTAATTATTCTATGAGAATTTTTTTAATTCATTTCAATCTGTGAAATCATGCTATCTATTTTTTTTATGTTTTTTTTTGGTAAATCTTTCATAAGATTATAGGCCTCTTGAAGACTATGAGAGGTAAGCATGGTTCAAATTGGATTATTCTTGAATCTATGCAAATATTTTAGAGAGTTTTTAATTTGTTTCAATTTATAAATCATGTGAGTGTTTTGTTACTTTAATTTTAATTTTTGAATTTTCTTTGCAAATATTTGATAAGGTTATGCCAACTATTAGTGTTGTTTGAATCATTATCCATAATTAAGAAACCATTATCCTTGATATTTTGCATAAAATTATCATCACACAACCCATATAAATTATAGTTATAATTAGACGGTTGTCTTATCATTTTGTACAAGAGGTTTACCTTTTTGTAAGAGAATTTCCTAATTCTACCCTTTGGATGAAAACCAATGGGGTGATTTCAATCAAAGGTAAAAAATTCATTTTTGTCTCCAATTATAAAAATTGACATGGACTTATAAATTTTCCCCCTAATTTTAAATAATATTATAGGGATACCCCCTATCTTTCTTCAATTCATAATAGAAGCAATTGAATTAGATAAATGAAAAAAATTCATACTTCACAATTTGAGGAAGCACATAATTAGAAAAAATGTGAGGATTTATGAGAGTAATTTCAACCATGATGAGGGTTTTTTAGGATAGATCCAACATGCTACTAGATTTCTCACTCTAAATTCTTTTATTAATAATGGATTCATTCTAGGAATTCTTGTGCACTTTCTCATACACCATGGAGTAAAACTTGCACTTACCATTATAATTTCCCTCTCATGCCTATTATAGTCTTCCCAAACAATTTTGAATTTATTAAACACAACTAATTAAAACATAACTATTCTATAACATTTTGGCAAGAACTTCGCTGCCCTACAGCTCTTGTTATTATATTCATGTTGCACTCCTGTAAAGCATTTCATTTTTCCTATTGACATAACTAATTACTTCATATGGATCACTTAGTTGACAACTCCTCAATCTCCATATTCATTAAAATATTTGATGACGAAGAAAACCCAATAAAACATGTATGTAATGGTTACACAACAACAACATTTATAATATATAACAAGTAACAAAGTTTTTCAAGAGGAAAGTCTAACCCAAGATGGTTTATTGAGTGTTTTTTTAATGAGAGGATTTGAAGTATTTCATAGTGTTAATTTTGTAATTGTGGTATTCAGTATATATATTATCATTTTCTTTCGTTAAAATTTGAGTTTTAAGGAGTTATCATTTTATCAAATTTGTTACATGTATAATTTTGGTCTCATCTTTTAAAGCTATTTTACCTTCAATATGACTTGTTTTTTATTGAATTCTTTATTAACTATTCAATTTTTCTAACAAAATAAAAAAAAATTATTTTTTCTTTGGATTTTCACTAATTCCACTAATAACTTATAATGGGTTACACTTTTTGACCAAACTTGACATTGAAATCAGCATTTTTCACCAGATCTTCACTTTATTACACCTATGGCAGCTAAACCATTAAGAATTTGAAGATGAAGCAAACAAGTGATTTGTGATATTTTTTGTGTAGATTTTAATTATATATTTTTAAAAAAAATAAAAAATAAATTGTGAATCCTTTTATGTAGTTTTTAATAACTTATTTTTTCTACAAAACAACATTTTTAAAAAGTGATGTTTGCTTTGGCCCGCATAAAAAAAAATTATAGAAAGGATACAATTCTAATTTAAATAGAACCTTTAAAGGCTTAAATCATTATATTTTCCAAAAATATGTGATTTCAGGCAAAAATCAAGATGTCCCAGAAAGTGTAACCCATTATTGTGGTAGTACCCATAATTTTGGTCTCATCTTTTAAAGCTATTGTACCTTTAATATGACTTGTTTTTTATTGAATTCTTTACTAACTATTCAATTTTTCTAACAAAATAAAAAGTAATTTTGTTTTTCTTTGGATTTTCACTAATTCCACTAATAACTTATATTGAAATCAATGGTGTATGACATTTTTATAACAAGTTATAATTTGGTTAAGGCTATGTTTTAGGCTTGTTTTTTTGTATTAATCCTTTTTCTACTACATCTACAATGGTCCAAACACACCATTCAAATGTTACCTACTAGATCTCTATTTTGAGGACATAAATTAACATTAAAAAAATGATATATAATAACATTACCAAATCAATGCTCTTTTTATTTGGATAATTAGCATGAAAGGGATTCCAATCTTTATACCCAACCCCTTATGTCAATTGGTTATTTAGAGATATCAAAATGGAAATACAATGACTATTTAGAGTATTTATCATGTCATCAAATTTTCCTACATGAGAACATGAGACAAACCAAAAAGAAATTCAACTACTATAATTTTTCCTAACATCATGCTTGGAATGAAGGCCATCATGTGCACTTGGTGAAATTAGACATGCAATACCACCCTCAAGGTGAGAAGAGGGAAAAGATGGAGGCGTCAGCTAAGTGTGATGAGTCCAAATCATCCACACTATAATGGAGACTAACTGAATTGGGTATGGTGTTTTTGGTAAATGCAAAATGCCTCAAGAGAGTACCTCTTCAGTTGATCTCTCTTTGGTCATTATGTAAGTGGTATAGGTCTACAAATTTTATTAAAATATAATTGTATACCTTCAAATGGTGCTTACATATAGTTGTATTTATAGAAATTTTAAATTCATACAACTTTATGTTTGAAACTTTTAACAACACAATACAAATACTTAAGAATCCCATATCTACTTGGTATTGTAATACATCATAGTCATAATCAAATACTTTGTTATGTATAAACAAAGAGAAAACTAGGAAGATTCAACAATCATACCTTTATCTAATTTAGGAGAGTATATATTTATTAAATTGGCATCTAAGCATAATGGTATTTTGACCATATTTTGAAACCTATATTTGTAATGCGCTATCATGGAATGTATTGACTTGAAAATTATAAATTAGTTTAATTAAATAAATAATATCTAAAATAATCTTACTCTTAATTGATTTCTCTCTAGTTTTTTTAGTTGCAATTACTATAATTAATTTCCTAAATCAACTTCCAAGGTCTAAGGATAATTCGATGCCAGCTTCCTTCAATTTATTTAAGACCTAATTCAATATAATCTTTTAGATTTAAAATAAATACTTAGATATTATACCTATTTATAAAATAAACTATGTTTTCCCTCCAAGAATCATTATATTAGAAAAAAACTCCTAAAATTATTATTATGAGGCCAACTAACCATTTTTCTTATTATCCTTGAGAAGACATAAGTTTTACTCATGGGTCAAATTGAAATCCTAGTATATTCAATAACCTAATTTCTAGGTCATCATTGGAATATTGGTATTATTAGTATTACTAATTTTCAATCTTAAGTATTACCATTTCATACAACCAAGATATTAATATCATAAATCTTGTGATTTGAACTTGACTAAGCTTATGCATCATCAAACTTGGTTGGGTTTTTCTCACCATTTTAAATCACTTTGTTGATTATTTATCAACTAAGGAACTTTAGCCTTCCATCCAAATCTTGTCATCATGTGATTCTTAAATAATAACTTAGTGATGGAATAGGATAGAATTCAATACATACTTAATTACCACACAAAGGGGTATATTTAAACTTCCAAATTCAAGTAGTTGAATCAGATAACAACTAGGAAACTCCACAACAATATTAACAATATTGGCTTGAGCCCATGGCCCTGACTTGACATCATCTCTAATTATGATCTAAATTTGAAAACAACAAGTTAAAATTGCTTAACTAAAATAGTATAGGTTGAAGCGGATGACTTAAGGTATAGTGGAGGATGTTTGTTATAATCTTGTAGAAAGTCAATTTTCAAGAGGGAAAAAGTAATTGCTAGTCATGTGGACTAATTTTACAAGGATGTAGTGGTTGCATGGAATATCGTAGGACCTCAATTTTTTTAGAAATGTGAATTATCCACTTATCTATGTACAATAAAGGTTTAGATCTGTGACTAATTATGTAACTTGCCACATCAACACATCTAGTGAGAATTATCCAAAAATTGACTTGAAAAGGTTCAACTAAAACCTAATCATGGTATCCCTGGTATTTGAACAAAAAATAATCACTTGTTGTTGGTAGAATATCATATTTTTATTTAAAATATAACTTATATGCAAGCTACATGAACCGAATACCTATTGGTAACCATAAATTTTTTATATCTCTAACTTTTATATCCAACACAATTGGATCAATAGTTGAACAAAAATACATATGTTTTATTATAAAAGAAACACATTAATATTTAAAATACTTATTGTGCTCACCTTTTATATTTCTTATAGGAAAAACTATTGATATGAAATAATCCAATGCATATACATTCCTACCCCAAGAGTTGTACACATAAGAATAATATTTTTTCACTATGATAACAATACTTGTTTAAATGAGCATCTTATTTTATAAATGACACACTTGTAATAGATAGTTATGATATTTGAAACAAAAAATTATTTATTTCACTTGTTAACAAATGTATTTTTGTTTTTTATAACATTCATAGGTTCTCATGTGTTCATGTATGGGTCCATCTTGACCAACATTTGGTTTTTTATTTATGTGTGAACTAATTATTTACAATGTATAGTATAAATATGTGATAAGATTAAATGTAATTATCACAAGTGGTATAACACTAATTTGACCATACACATCTACTAATCCCTCTCTCCTATGTAGCTAAAAAAAATATTAAGATGTCATAAAAAATAAGAGAAATAAAATCTTAAAACTTGTACCATTTCTTGCTACAAGAGTTGTATGGAAACTAAGGTAGTGGAACAACTTCCTACAATAATCTTGAGATACGGATAATGCAAAAATTTATAGATCTTTTCAACAGTTACATAAACTTAAATATAAATAAACATAAATATCATGGATACCACAATAGAGTGATTTGCATGGGAAAAACTCTTTTGGGAGAAAAACCCCACACTCCAAAAATTGCTCAATACATTATTCAGAAATCACAAAGACTACAATATACTTGCAAAGAAAGCTTCTCATAGGAGTATGACCAACTAGAGATCTAGAGGAAACACTACCACTATCAGACTCAAAATACATCACCATACATAATCATAATACAATTCCCTCATAAAATAGGGTTGCCTTCTAGGGCAAGTCAAGCCAACAAAATATCAATTGTCAGATCTAATACCTAATAATGAACTGTCTAGATTTATAAAAAAATATATACATAAAATTTGGCACCCCTCACAGGGTACCCCTGATGGTGCTTATGTATCAATAGTACCTTATGTAATTTCAAGGTTGAGACACATTTTTCGAACAAGAGAAAGCCCTAACAACCCAACTGAGATTTTAATAAAATTCAAAGTAATTTTGTATTAGTAACCCTAATCCATTGGAGTTTACTTCCTAAACTAAATGTGGAGATAAGAAAGTCTTATTTCATTCAGGTAGAAATGTGAAGGATAGGGGGTAGTTGCTCAAATCTAGAAGCTCCACCCATTCACAAGGGGTGTAGCAACTAGTGTTGTCCCCTTAGAAATTAAATTGCTAGGGGATAAGTTTCTTCTCTCCTACTATTTCCAATCCCTAAACGCTGATTTAACTTCTACTTTTGATTTGTAATTAGATATGTTATTTATAAATTTCTATTATTTTTTCTTTTGTGTACTTTACTCAAGGTTACCCTAGCATTAATATGTACATACAAACATTTTTTATTATTTTATTTATACATAGTTAAGAATATTTGGGTAATTACAAGGTTCTAGAGTTTAGAATCATGTAGGTTACAAGATTGGAAAGACGGGTGATGCTTGTAGAAGGAAGTTTAAGTTTCAATACTATATCCCCTCTTTTGAAAAAAATTACTTAACCTCTATTTTGCCTCATTTTTTTTGCCTTCCCTCCATTCCTACTCACTAAATGCATGCATCGAAGAAGATCAAATATTTTTAAATATTTTCTTGAGGAGGGGTTTTATCCAATAGAAGAATGGAATCCATCTATTGAATATGAGTAAGTATAATGTTGGGTCACATCTATCTAATAATTATATAGCTATTTTGGTTATATATGTGAGAGGGTTTGATAGTGGAGAAAGCTACTATAGTGGGGATAGAAGTTGATCTGGCTAGGACCCATAATAGAGCACCTCATTAGCTAATTATGACACAAATTTTACCCAAAAAGCAAACAAATATTAGCTAGTTAATGTAGAGATAATATTTGTTATATAAATATTTTATATTTGTCCCAAAAGGAAATACATCATCATAGTATTACAACTCAAAGAATATTGATTAATATTTTGACTATAACCCGCATACAATCCATGATGATTAGATATGTACTTTTACATTAAAATTTGCACCCCACAATATAAAAATATAAACTAAGATTCTCGAGCACATATGCATTGACCATCCATTTCATCCATAGTCATTTTAAAAAGTAATTGCAAAATCAATATGAAACAAACACATATGTCATATCACTAGGTCATATCAGATCCATCTTATATCCCAATTTCCCAATTAAAAATACTTTTCTAACATAAAACATGGCCATGTGTCTCATCTATTAAGCTCAATTTTCCACCTTCTAGTCACTTCCACCTACATTCCCATCTACATTCAATGCAAACAAGCTTCCAAGCCACAAAATATCCCATTAAAATAAGAGGAGATAAATGAAACAAAAATAATTTAATCATTTGATGAAACCAATCAACTCTGCAATTTATGGAAAAATCATATAAACTCTACAATTTATTGCAAAATTCATTTTTGAAAAATCCAAACAAGATGATAGAAATTTAAGGCTCCATACCAAACAAGCATTCAAAAAATCATTAATGTTACCAATTCAAATAGACATCACATCCATTCAATCCTTATATTTTTCTCATCTGGATCCCTTGCTAATTTCAAGATGTTTTCTCCTTTGTATTTTCTATATCCTCTACTATATTTTTCAAAGGTATATAAGAAGATGAGACAACACTAGAAGATTATGACAACTAATTTGCATAATCTTCCAAGTATTATATTGGTCTAACATATTCTTTATATTCCTATTTGTTCTCTACTTATTACTTGAGCTATTGCACTATAAGTGCATATATGGTGTTTTATGATATATTGTTTATTCTTGGTAATGCATATCTATGGGGTTTCTAGTTATATTGTTTGTCTTTCAATAAATAGTTGTTGTATACAATGTAATTATTATAACTATTATGTTGTAAATGAATAATCTATAGGATTTTTATATATTATTTATGCTTAGGAATGTATATATTTTGTATAGGATGGGTAAGTGCACCAAGTTGTGACACAAAAATAGATATTAAGATGTCACTTTTTTTGAAATCAGCAAATTTTGATGTTCACAAGCAAATGAAGATAGTTATGATCAAAATTTAAATATGCAACAAGAATAATAGTCACAGTGTTTTGAATCTACATTCCAAGTACTATTTTTTTTAAATAATGAAGATTAAGGGCTTCAAAAGGGGGGGCAAACATGGTATTGTTTTTATCAAAAAACAGCATGCATCTATGGGCCCCTCCCTTTTTCATTAACTATTTTTTAGAATTTCAAAAATTTAAATGGTGAGAAATAGCTACCACCATGTAGTTTATCTCGGTTCTTTCAACTAATCTTTTAATGAATATATAATATTTTATGAATTTTTGAAGTGGACACATCTTGAAAAGCTAAAATTTGAGTGTACTTCCCCCTAAAATTTTTGAAAACTAATCAAAACTATTTTTTTCATTACATATAGAATGACGTCTAGTATATAAAAATGTAATTTGTTTCAAAATTCAATGAACGAGTAAAAATCTATTACTAAAACTAGCATATGTTGGTTTTTGACAAAAAATGGAGGCACTAACAAGAGAAGTTATGGATGGAAACCTTAACATAATAAAAAATGTTAAAAAAGTGATATGGTTATATAGGTAAGAGAGAGCCTAACGTCATCACAGATTTTTTATAAACTTGCATTGAAAGACATGTAAACGTGACGGTTAGCATGGCTAAAAATGTGTGAAATTTTGTTACCCTTTCAAAAAATCATGTCCTTGGCATGAAATTGTCATCCAACCATTTGGTTTGGTACTTCCCAATGCAACGCATTTGGCGAGCACCAAATTTGGCACTCACCAAATTTGGCACTTGCCAAATTGATTGAATTAACAAAAAAAATAACTTTGCTTTCTCTTTGTGTCTCTCTCTGCCACTTTGATAAGGCTTAGAGTTTACTTTTTATGATCGATGATGGATAGTTCAGGTTTTACCTTTCACTCCCTCTTTTCTCCCTTCCCTCTTAACCAATACTTACCCTATTTTCTCTCAACCCTCTCTAGGTCTCTCCCACTCTCTTAACCAATACTTTTCCTTCCCTCCTTAGGGTTTAACGGTTGAGGGATTACGGTTTAATGTAGAGCAGTTTGAGGGTTTAAGGTTTAGGTTTTAGGTTTGAGGGCTTAGGGTTTATGGTATAGGGTTGAGGGATTAGGTTTAAGGGTTTAATGTATAGGGTGGAGGGTTTACAGCTGAGGGTTAAGTGTTGAGGTATTACAGTTGAGGGTTTAGGGGATAGGGTTGATGGATTACATGGTTGAGGGTTTAATGTATAGTGTAGAGGGTGGAGGTTTGAGGGTTGAGAGTTTGAGGGTTGAGGGGTTAAGGGTTTAAGGTTTAAGGTTTTAAGGGTTGACGGTTGAGGGATTAGGGTTTAAGGTACAAGGTCGAGGGATTAGGGTTGAGGGTTTAATGTATAGGGTTGAGGGTTGAGGGTTGAGGGTTTAAGGTTTGAGGTTTGAGGGATTAGGGTTTAAGGTTGAGGGTTAAGGTATTATAGTTTAAGGTATAGGGACCTTTAGGGATTAATGTATAAGGTAGAGGGTAGAAGGTTTAGGGATAGGGATTAGGTTTGAGGGTTGAGGGATTAGGGTTTAAGGGTTTATGATTAAGGGATTAAGGTTTAAGGTATAGGGTTGAAGGATTAGAGTAGAGGGTTTAATGTATAGGGTAGAGGGTTGAGGGTGGAGGGTTTAAGGGTTGAGTGTAACACCCCACCACGAGACCCTAGAGGATGACACACTAAACACCTAAAAAAGGATAATTTTTTTTAAAGATAAATATTCACACGATTATAAATGAAACGTTACTTATATATTCTATCCTAAGTCCTCTAAGGTCTGTGACTACACTACTAGATTCCCCATCAACTAAACTAGCAAGAAACTATAAATAATTTCATTAAATAAATTCTAATAACATTATGGAATTACATCTAAATATCCCATTTAATTAAAAAATAAATATGATACAACCATAACATGTATTCAATAGGTAATAATTGAATCAATCCATTTAATTACATATACATTAACATCTTTTACATAGTCCATTACATAAGAGAGTTCAACATCAATTTACATCATTACATTGATACATCTAAACAACAATGTCTCCTCATATACATGTGAGGAGAGTACATCAAAGTATGATCTACATGATACATCAAATTTATGGTTCAATACATGTACATGAGTAACAATCCACATGAACTAGTACATATGCAAAAGTCTTCAATCTAGGAAAATTCACCACAATCACGAACAAGGAGAGGGAACCCAATGGAGTAAAATGCACATTCCACCCGACCATATGGAACCCTAAGGTCCACCCCCCATGCTAGGAGATAGCAAAGGATCGCACCATCACAATAACAATAAGGTGAAAATCAACTAAAAATGCAAGACTATAAGCGATTCCAACATGCAAAGGGAAACATAATACAACACAATGGTAACACTGCTTCCAGAGGCACACACAAACATAAATGGAAATACAAGTCAAAGGGATGCAAGGTTATAGGAGGGGAGAGTGTCATTGCATGGTCCTAGCATGGGTTGTACTAACAGTCTTTCTCTAAATGGTGGCCCCCATCTATGGTTGTCCTAACAGTCTCACATTTGACGCTAGCCCCATAGGGTAACACATGTGAGACCAATTATCCTTCATGGGGATAAGGAAATTGGTCTTGTCGACCAGGCCTTCTCAACCCATCCTTAGCCTAAATGAGTGCTACAGGAATGGGTTAGGCATCCAATTATCTTAGTTAAAGTGAAATTCTACCCAACCCCTTATTTAATTAATTAGGTTATCACTTGATTAGGAAACTCCCACATGTGTTGTCCTAGACACCACTTTGTGTGTTGGCCCCCATTGAGAGCCACTCCCCCTTCTACAACTAGAAACCCAACTAAAACAATAGGGCTACCAAAATGCACAAATCCCATAACTGTATGAACATACACGAAGATAAGGCATGAACCATCTCACCCAAGAATCAACCATAAAGCAAGAAAACAAGGCATGGCTAGTTCCCCACAAAAAACACATAGTAATTATCACATCAACAAAATTCTAGAATCAACACAAACATCAAGCCAATAACATAATTTTCTCCAAGCCTCTAGAAGACTTCCAATGACTACCTCCCACAATGACTTACACGATTAAGCAATAGCTCACAACACACCAAAACAATAATCATAAGAAACATGGAGTACACGAATAGTTTACAAGCAATCATCTCATGTTATCTAAATAATCATCAAAGATACTCTTTTTCTTCACATACATTAACTTCATTTGTTTGACTATACAAATCCAATTTTAAAATCATTATTTGTTTGTTTTATCCATTTAATTAGAAATACATAAAAGCAATGAGATTCTTTTCAAGATAGTATGACACATATTCATGATTAATTAAATACACTCACTCATACACACACACATATATGTATATGTGTGTGTGTGCGTATTTGTATATTGATCATCATGATATTGTTAGTGGAATAATAAATTAAAAAAATAGCAATAATTTTATAATATTCATATCAACATATATATCTAAACATTTTATCAACATATTGTATTTGTATATATTTATATATATACATATATGTATATATATATCGATATGTAATTATAAATGAAGGCTGATAGGAAAAAAAATTAAGGTCGCTATGTAGTCACATCACAAAGGTCGATTATTACAAAGTTTAAATCTAGTGAATGAAATATATTATATGCAGAAGATCAATGGTTATAAGAAAGATAGCATCATTTCACATACAACAATCAACATTTGAGAACACAATTGCAACATCCTAGATAAGGCACAAGATACATAAGCTATGCCATAATACTTTGACTAGCAACAAGCCATTTTTAATACTATCAGAAGTTTAGAAAGATGGAAATAGAATAGTATGGAATTTAAATGCATGTCTCGGCACTATTGATGTGCCAAATTGACCCACAACATGTAGGTAAGATAAAAATAAAAGTATCTCACCTCTCTTGAAAGAGACAATCAGTAATCAAACTAATCACCTCCCAAGGTCTTTGATGTTGGTTCACAACGTTGTTGTTTCATGAAGTGGTCAATATGGCTGTAATGTTCAAGGGGCCTGCTGGTTTTGAGCTTCTGGATTGTTGCAAATCAAACATCTATCTAAACCTACTTTAACCAGGGGTTTTAAAGAAATAGAAAACGATAGATCAAGGTTTTCAAATAGAAAAGAATGTTGATTCATTCAACTAATTAGACTTGTTACCTTCCAAGGAATTCCTAAACTAGAACTACAAAAATGAAATTAACCTATAATTGATACAAAGTTTCATTCATTCATAGTGCAAAATTTAACAGTAGATTGCAAATCATCATTCAAACAAAAAATAAGATAAAATTTCATTCCTTGAAAGGCTTTTCAAATCAAAATGATTAACAAAAAATGAATACCATTCTAGAGCATAATATAAAGTAGGTTTAAATCTGGTTGCTCCTATTGTCAATGAAACAAATAAGTAGCATTTACAAATCTAGCACGATCACCAGTGTACAGAAACCCATGTCTTTAAATTATCTCCATCTATGCTAAGAAAATCAAGAAGATACATCACCTCCTCTTCCTGGTGAACTATAAAAAAATGTCTTACTTCAAAACCCTAACTTGGTTCTTTCCAACCTTTTCTAACTCTTCTTCTCCACCCTAAAACTTACTTTCTATCAACCACTACCTTGCCTCTAACTCCTCTAAAACTTTCTAACAACCCAACAAAAGAGGCAAAACACCATATTTATAAAACGCGTCAGATGCGTCAGCCCAGCTAAGGTTTACAATATTTCGGTCATAGAGCAAGTCGGCCCTAGAAGAATTTGAAACAAAGTCAAACATGCATTAAATACAAGGGCACCAACCATATCGACCCAGGATCTGCCACATAACTCGGACCGAAATGCATGAACAAGAGGCAAAGTGAAACGATGAGGAAGCACGATTTTTGATGCAACTTTGCATTAACTACTTCCCCCACGTCGCCCATACCTTGCTCCATTTTGGCCTTTGTCATCAAGAACATCCTTTGCAAGCCATTTGCAAGTGGCATAGGTGAAACCCTAGTTCACCATTCAATAGAATTGATATTATTCTTCATATTTGTCCCATCGTATTGTCCCAAACTCCCTTGTTGCATTGATATCCATTAATGACTGCACTGTAGGTCGTTGCATCATCCAGTTGGTGCCTAGTTATTGTATCCCATGATAGCCTTAGTCCTTCACTGCAAGGTGCTCATATTTGGGTCTAAAACCTCGAACCAGACTGGATTCATCCTGCCCTCAGGAATCCTACTCTTTTTGTCCAGCTTCATTTTTCTTTTTTGCCTCATAGATGGATGATCTCTTTGAGTCCTTCTTAACCTTTCCAGCTGCTACCTTGCTAGACTCAGCCTGCATCCATCAAACACCAATGTGAGAATCCAAATGTTGACAACATTTCATCAAAGTGTTAGCTCAAAATCATGATAAAACTATTAAATCCGCCCTTAAGCATCAACACTGAGAAGTTCAGGATTTTGAGCTAACCAGGGAAAACCAGCCTGGGACGAATTTTAGAAAATTCTGAACTAGGCAGATTCTCCCGATGAGGCACCAATATCAACAATAGATTACCAAAATGAACACAAGAATGCATGAATTAGTGAAATTTACCAAATTAAAGCATGGAAACATAAGAATTTATCATTATAATCATTCTTGAGTTAACAATTTCAAACCACTCGAAGCTTGGCAGAAAATCTAGAAAAATCCGGTAGGACCAGAATTTTGTGAAGAGCGCAAAACTCTGAATGCCAGCACATTTCTGGCAAACCGAAGGAAACTGGGAAAATCTTACCAGGCTAGAAAATCCCGAAGTTAGGTAAAAACCCAGAGATGGGCATGACCTTTGGTCCTTTTGGAATGAAACTTACATCTCTCGGTGATGGTAGATGTCTCATCGATGGAGTTGTTCTAGATGCACATCGCTGTGACTCCTATTGATAGTGCTTGTCTTACCAATGGAGCTGTGATTAGACACCTTGGCATCGGGGAGACACAATTTAGTGTCTCACCGACATGTGGTACAATTGAACGTTTTGACCGAATGAACTAGGGTGAAATACCAGATAAGCATTGAGAATCCTCGAACCCTAAACGCAACCCTAGTTTAACATATTCAAATTCAACCACAAATGTAATGAGCTGCTAACCCAGATGCCCTAGCAACCAAATCAACTTGAAACACTAGAAATCCACACATCAGCAAGCAAATCAAGAAATTCAAGCTTCAAATCATGCAATCCCAGATGTAAGAACAAATGCACAACAAAGATTGAACATCACATCTCAAGAGAATGCAAATGATAAAGCAAAATGGCATAAACCTCCAAAAATCAACCAAACTCGGAAACCCAACGGCCAGATGGAAATTCGAAAAAATATGACCCAGATGGAATTTTGCAAAGGCCAAAAATCTCTGAACTGCAGTGAAAATCAGGCCGAGCCAGACTTTGAGCGCAATCCAGGAAAATCCAGACAGGGTGGACAATCCTGAACTGGCTCAAAAACCTGAACAGCAGCACTGAAACTGGAGTTTGAAAGAAATCTGGGAAAATCCAAACGAACCGGAAAATCCTAAACCAGGGTAAAAACTTGAACTTCACCCAAAACTTAAGATTTTCAATATGCAACTTGGGGAAATCACTTGGGCAAGCAAGATAAACATATTAAGCACATGCCAAGGCAAAGTAAAACCTCAAAATTGAAGGGGGAAAAACACAAAGAGCGAAAGCAAAAGAGGGGGGGTCCCATTTTAATTAAATTTAAAATGGGGTGGTTATGCAAGGCATAACAGGCACTACGCATCATTAATTACAGAACCTTCCTCTTCACAAAATGACATTCAATTAGTTAACTCAAATTTACTATACTTAATTTAGCCAAACCAGAGGAAGGGCGGCGACCACAATCAAGAAGTAATAGTGGACTCTATAAATTGCATGGCGCTAACTATGGGAAAAAAGACATTAGTAATTAATGCAACCTCGGTCTGATATCAAGAATTAAGGAGCTACAGATAAGAAAATAAATCCCCTATCCTAGGCTGCGGCTGGGAGAGACATTGAATACTCCCATTTATCACTAGTTGAACCAACTAATACAGGGATTTATTTTAATTCATCACAAATTCGCATCACCAAAATTATTGGGTTTATATAGTACCATTCACCATGCATTGAAGGCATCTTGACAAGAGAAACTTCTAAGAATTTATACTGCAGATAATACCATCTATTTACTATCGAATCTGACCAAAATGGTATGGAGCAGCATGTTTTCCTATAGTACAATTTATACTAAAACAAAACTTCAACAATATAACCTTATTCAGTGTGGTTCAAGATGAATCGTATGCTATAGGGCATTGAATGTCTAGATTGCAAGAATGGGCTAAAGGTTCAACATAGACTCCAAAACAATGCTTGGTACCTAAAAAGAGAGGAAATCACTATGCATAATTTATATCGAGAAAGAAATTACAAAGCACGAAGAATTTGAAAACACTCAACGAGTGGAAATAGAGGACTACCCAAAGGAGGAAATTTTACAGAGTAAACAACAAAACCCGAAAGAATTCCAAAAGAAATGAGTTTCAATAGCTAAGGATAGATTACAGAGCACTCATAAATTTATCAAACAACTAATTGCTTCAGGTAGTATTTTCTTGTAATAACCATTTTCTAAGCAAGCATTAAAATTAGAAAGAAATTGTAGAACCTGGATTAATTCAAATCACTGAGCTAAAAGTGTTGTCGGGATTGAATTCCAAATGCAGCTTTAGCTTTCTCCCAAAAGCTTCAATCTTCTGAAGAACCTCAACTCCAGTAGAAAGCCTCCAAACCAGAATAAACCCAAGCCTCCAAGATACAGAATTAAACTTTCAAAAATACTAGAAATCAACAAGAATAGGAAAAATCCTTTACGACAGAGCTCCAAGATTCATTTTCAGAAAATAATCAAAAAGCCCCTCTCTCAGTTTAAAACTCTAACTACTTTATTTATTACCCCCATCTATAACTACATCCACTTAAATTAATTTATTTATTTTCTTTTATTTTTCCCCACTATTCACAACTTCTTCAACTTATTATTTTTATAATTTTTAACCATAACTTGCAATTACACACACTTAAATTAACTATTTAAAATATTTATTTTTTTAATTTAATCTCTCATTTCCAACTTTGTTTGCATAATGTCATAATTTAATATATTTATTTAAATATTTCATTTTAAACCATAAATTTTAATTTATTAAAATCAAATAAATATTTTAATAATATTTTATTTAATCAATACTTCAATTATATATAAGCTTTTATTTAATTATTCCAAATCCTTTTAAATCTATTAATCTCTATTTTAACGAAATAATCGAACAAAAGCACAATCATGTACATTACTCAAATGAACATATAGTCACACAATACCTGACCGCAAAGCGAAACAAAAAGTAAAATGACATCAACATTGAAAAGACGACTCGGACTAACCACACAATAGGGAACGATAAACAGACACTCATCCTCATCAAGGATGATGGCTCGACATGGGGAACCTGATGCTATCTTTGAATCAACAAACTCCATTGGAATTAAGGCACGCTCAAACTTGGCAATTCAACTGGAGTTGATGCCTAGTACCTGCAACCTGTAGCAAACCACACAATCGAACATGTACATAGGTAAATAGTCAATCACACTGTGAAGGGAAAATTGCAATGTCACAGGGCACTTGCAAGCGAGTGATGCGACCATGTTCCCCTTCACCAATACATTGACATACAATAAACAGATATCAAATTATGATGAGAACATACATCTAACAATCACATAATACGTATATCAATGGCACCCACATAATCAATTAAACTAATCTACTAAGCATGGTATAAGCATAAACATCAGATATAATATTATCATCAAGTATCATCATAACTAAGCATCCAAGTATCATAATATCCAAACTATACATCTATGTATCTGTCTGAAATAGAAAAAAAACTAAGGGCACTACATTGAGGGTTTAAGGGTTGAAGGTTGAGGGATTAGGGTTTAAGGTATAGGGTTGAGAGATTAGGGTTGAGGTTTTAATGTTTAAGGGTTTAAGGGTTGAGGCTTGAGATTTGAGGGTTTAAGGGTTGAGGCTTGAGGGATTAGGGTATAGGGTTTAATGTATAGGCTAGAAGTTTGAGGGTTGAGGGTTTAAGGGTTTAAGGGTTGAGGGATTAGAGTTAAAACTTTGATGGTTTAAGGATGAGGGATTAGGATTTAAGGGTTGATGGTTTAAGGGTTGAAGGTTGAGAGATTAGACTTTAAAGTATAGGGTTGAGGGATTAGGGTTGAGATTTTAATGTATAGGGTAGAGGGTTGAGGGTTTAAAGTTTTAGGGCTTCATGGGCTGAGGGCTGAGGGTCTAGGGCCTAGCCTGAGGGCTGAGGGTCTGGGGATAGACTTAGGCTGAGGACGATTAAGGCTTCATACTGGATAGCTCTAGGGGTTACATGCATGTATAGAGTTTGAGAGATTAGGGCTGAGGGCTCATGTCTTTAAGGGCTGAGGACTTCATGGCTGAGGGGTCAGAGGGACTAAGGCTTAAGGTATAGGGTCTAGCTGACCAGGGCTGAGGTGGTGATCTAATGGTATTAGACCCCAAGGGCTGAGGCCGAGGGACTAAGGTCTATGCATAGGGCTGATGGATTAGGGCTGAAAGGCCTAGGGAATGCATAAGGCAGAGTAGAGGGTTTAGGAGTTAGGATTAGGCTGGAGGGCTGATGGATTAGGGTTTGTTGGCTGATACAGGAATAAGGTTTCATGGTACAGGCTGATGGATTAGGGCCTAGGGTTTTAATGTATAGGGTAGAGGACTTAGGGCCGAGGGCTCGAGTGGTCAAGGCTGAGGACTAGGGCCTAAGGTTGAGGCTGAGGGAGCAAGGGTTTAAGAGTTTATGGCTTGGCTGGGTTGAGGGCCGAAGGACAAGGGCTTAAGGTACAGGCTGAGGGATTAGGTTTGAGGATTTAATGTATAGGGAAGAGGGTTGAGGATTTAAAGGTTTATAGGTTTATGGTTTAAGGTTGAGGGTTAAGGGTTTAAGGTTTAAGGGTTGAGGATTTAGGGTTTAGGGATATGTATTAGGGTTGAGGATTGATGGATTATGGTTCAAGGGTTTTGAGGGATTAGGGTTTAAGGTATAAGGTTAAGGAATTACGGTTGAGGGTTTAATAAATAGGGTAGAGGGTTGAGGGTTTAAGGGTAGAAAGTTGAGGGATTTAAGGTTTAAGGTTTGAAGGTTTAAGGTTTGAGAGTTAATAGTTTAAAGTTGAGGGTTGAGGGATTAAGGTTTAAGGTTGAGAGTTGAGGATTGAGGGATTAGCGTTTAAGGTATAGGGTTGAGGGTTTAATGTAGAGGGTAGAGGGTTGAGGGGTTAGGGTTTAAGAGTTGAGGGTTTAGGGTTTTAAGGTTGAAGGTTGAGGGTTTAATGATTGAGGGTTGAAGGATAAGGGTTTAAGGGTTGAGGGTTGAAGGATTAGGATTCAAGGTATAGGGTTGAGGGATTATGGTTTAGGGTTTGATGTATAGGGTAGAGAGTTGAGGGTTGAGCGTTTAAGGGTTTAAGGGTTTAGGGTTTAAGGGTTGGGACTTGAGGGTTGAGGGTTTGGGGATAGGGATTAGGGTTGAGGTTTGAGGGATTAGGATTTAACGGTTGAGGGTTGAAGGATTAAGGTTTAACGTATAGGGTTGATGGATCAAGGTTGAGGGGCTTAATGTATAGGGTAGCGCGTTGAGGATTGAAAGTTTAAGGGTTTAAGGGTTTAGGGTTTAAGGGTTAAGGGTTGAGGGATTAAGGTTTAAGGTATAGGGTTGAGGGATTAAGGTTGAGGTTTTAATGTATAGGGTATAGGGTTAACGGTTGAGAGTTGAGGGTTTGAGGTTTTAAGGTTTTAGGGTTTAAGGGTTGAGAGTTGAGGGATTAGGGTTTAACGTATAAGGTTGAGGGATTAGGGTTTAGGGATTAGGGTTGAGGGTTTAATGTATAGGTTAGAGTTAATGGTTGAGGGTTGAGGGTTTAGGGATAGGGATTAGGGTTGAGGGTTGAGGGATTAGGGTTGAGTGTTGAGGGTTGAGGGATTAGGGTCTAAGGTATAGGGTTGAGGGATTAGGCATCTTGATGATTCACTTGCTTTTTTACCCTTGTGAAGTGTAGGCATACTTCTTGATAGAAGGTGTGGGGGGGATCACTAGTTTGCAGTTGAAAGAAAAATGCTTGGGTGATGCTCTCCCTCTTGCAATTGAGAAATGTTAGACTTTATTAATAAAAAAAGTCATCTTTATTTCACATGGCATTGTATTATTATTTTTTTGTGCTATATGTCATCATTATGACAATTGTAATATGTACTATTGTCACATAAAATTGCACCCTACTAAACAAGTTTTTAGTGTTCTAATGACACAATGGAAACAACCTCAAGGTGTGGGACCTTGCACGAATGAGATTGAATCTCCAGAGAAGGTTGGCTTCCTCTTATAAACTAAGTGAAAATGTGTTGGTCTAACCAAGCACATTAAACCCATTATTACCCTAATCTAACAAATCACAGAGGAAAGGGGATAGAAGGAGAACTTAAAAAATGAAAGGTAGGTGATGCACCAAGATAGAAATGTGTTTCTTCCTACTTCTAAACAACATAATACATCAATTGAACA